>CADEBD010001048.1:5024827-5695620 GCA_902825455.1 Arctia plantaginis | reverse complement strand
TGTAAAGTCGGTTTACTGACGATAGTTGAACGTGACAACGTCATAAGAAAATACTGATGGAATGGTTGCATTTTTCAAAAATGTATTATTGTATACGAGTAGCAGCTGTCCACGCGGACGCATCGCTCACTCAAGTAGGAGAGAGACAGATATCGAACGCTCCCGAACGCGGAGGCCGATTTTGCCTCTTTGTCGCTCGTTCCGCGCTCTCGCTTGCACTTCACGCCTTAAATGGAACGCTTCAGAGCGAGGTAACGCCGCATGAGTCATGTTTTTTCGTGCGTGCAGCCGTCTCCATCGAATTATAAGACGTTGTCACGTCAAAATCTAATCGGTTATCTGCTAGTCTTAGTAATACTTTACTATTTTACTACGAAAATACCTTTTATGTCAGTTGATCGGAACTGAATTGTGACCGAGAGAATTGGCCTTCTGGTACAGAGTATCATTCAAAATCAAATTTATATCGATTGTTTTAGTCAATAAATAAACAAATCGATATACAATTTTAGTTAAGCTATTGTTTTGTTGCCAACGGATTCGTGAATCTATTGTTTTAACGTTTAGACATACTTAAGAGACCTTCATAGTAGCTACTAGTGGAGTTCAATGAACATTGTGAAATCGTAAAGGGCTCCGCACGATTTGAATGGTATGTTGGTCTAGTGACCGTAACTGCTTAGCCAGAGTTCGTTGGTTTGATTTACACCCAGGACAAGTTATTGTGTGATGAGCATGATTATTTGTTTTGTGCCTGGGTGTAGTATAGTGTGTCTATAATATGTATGTACTAGCGACCTGTCCTGTACTGGGTGCATGACAGCACAATAGAAATCTTTGGAATATTCGGATTTTCTCTACTGTAATTATACATTTATACTAATATTATAAAGCTGAAGAGTTTGTTTGTTTGTTTGTTTGAACGCGCTAATCTCAAGAACTACTGGTCCGATTTGAAAAATTCTTTCAGTGTTAGATAGCCCATTTATCGAGGAAGGCTATAGGCTATATATCATCACGCTAAGACCAATAGGAGCGGAGCACCAATGAAGAATGTTTCAAAAACGGAGAAATTTTATGACTATTGAGAGACGCAGACGAAGTTGCGCGGGTCAGCTAGTTAAAAATATAATTATACTGAGAGTTTGGAATTGATAAGTTAAAAAAAATAGTTCCTCATACAAACTTCGACCGTTTTTTAAGGAGTTGTAACAACGTTTTTTATTACTTTTAATAAAGAACAAACAACGAAGTTTCACATAAATTTCCAAACCTCATTTTGCTTCGTTGGGAGTTTAATTTAATTCCTAAGGAACATTTATGAAAAATTTCATGCTTCTAGACCCAGTGGTTTCAGCTATGCGTTGATCGATGAGTCAATTAATCAGATATAGATTTAGTAATATATAAGTATGTTTATCAGCAGTCTGTTTAACATAGTACAGGCTCTGCCTAGTTTGGAATCAGACGGCTGTGTGCGAGATGTGTGAAGGTATTATTTTTATTCAATAACAATGTAACTATTTGTGTTTAAATACCTTTTTTTTCTGTGCGGAAATTCCCACGGGTACTACCTACCGGTGGCTATGTCAGATAGAGAGAGAACCCGTCCGCCCCCTAGCTTGCGCTCCACTATGCCCTCCGCTAAACAGAGGGACACGCGGAAATCCTCCGAGCAACCCTCGGCAGGCTGTTCCCTCCTCAGCCCGAATTGGTCGTAGGCGGCAGCGCCTTTACCTAAGCAAAGAGGCGCTGCCGTCTTCGCTGCTAAAGGGTGCACCACGCGGAGGTGCCGGACCCCGCACTCTGTTTAAACACCTATTTTTTTTAAATTAATAATGTAAATACCCATATTATTTGAAAAGCATCTAAGTATATTTTGTTTCTGCTTTCTAAGACAGCTAACTAGCCATGAAAACACTGATTATAAAACGTGGCTTTTTACCATGAAATGCTATTAACGTATCCTGAGTGCGTGGAAGATGAGGTGATAGATTTCTGCTGATAAATCTTAAGATATTTAATCATGTGCTCGTGACTCGAATAAAGTGACTTCGATTTACATTTATTTATAATCAAGTATAATATAATAATATTCTACCACATTCACACAACGCCATCTAGTCCCAAACTAAGCAGAGCTTGTACTATGGGTACTAGACAACTGATATAAATACATATATACTTTTTTTTTGTAAATACATACATATTATACATACATAGAAACATCCAGACCAAATCAAACATTAAATGTTTATGCACACAAATGTTTGACTTGAGCGGGAATCGATACCGCGACCGTTGGAATAGCAGTCCGTTACACAAACCACTACGCGATCTGGTCGTATCTGTGTGGTGATGGATAAGATAAAGATTAAGAATAAGGAGTGTCACCGCCCCTATTCATCCCGTGAGTGTTGTAAGAGCCAACTTAGGAAGCAAACTACACAGGAAAACAGCACTGCAAAGAGAAGGAAAACTTGACACAAACCCTATACGAAACCGTCTGGTCAGCGTGGTATATAGAAGGCTAAAACCTCCTTTCTAAGGAGATGCCTATGTCCAGCAGTGGACTATCAAAGGTTGTTCATGTTAGTGATGACGAATCGCTTATAGAAAAACAACGCCGGATAGTTGCCGAATATCTAACCATCTTTAATGATTTAGTTCTAATATAATATTTAAAGATTTTTCATTTAGTTAAAACGCAGCCGATTGTTGTTACTGTTTTTACATAAATTAACATATTCGCCAAAAGTTATGTAGTATTACGTTAAATTAATTCACAAATGTAAGTATTTGTATGAATAAAAAATATTACTTACAATCTAGGGAAGTAACTAGCCTTGAATGTATACGTTTTCTAGATTTTCTACCAGTTCTTGTTTTAATGATACACCGTTTTCGAAATCTAACGCCATCTATCGAGGAGAATTCGAACCACTTCGTAAAGGTCAGGAACTATCAAGAACATAGATTGCTTCAAGTAATGTAACGCGCGATCTTAAAATAAGGCTAGTTACGCTATATTGATTGTTTCCCATGCTCAATTTTTTTTATCTTGAAACATTCTATATTTAAAATAATATTTTGTGGTTGTCTGTCTTGCGACACCATAGATACGGGTCATGTTTTTTATTATTTATTTTCTTGTGTACACGTTTTTGGTTTAATCTATACAAATAAATAAAATTGAAGTGTCTGTTTGTAATATTAAAATAACCGCTTTTTACTAACTGCATATGTATGTTTACACGGTATATATGCCAAAATAACATTTTTTACAATTTTTGTCTGTCTCTGTTTGTTCCGGGTAATCTCTGGAACGGCTGGATGGATTTCGACGGGACTTTCACTGGCAGATAGCTGATGACATAAGGAGTAACTTAGGCTACTTTTTTTAGACTAGCTTCGCCCCGCGGCGTTGCCCACGGTTATACCAACAAACGTGGGTTTCAGCTAGTATGTTTTATATGCGTCCAATGTTTGTGTAAAATAAAAGGTTTTTCTTTAATCTCTTTGTAAATATTGTCGTCAGCTTTTGTTATGTGGTCTTTTTGATGTGTGACATCTTTCGTTACGTCCCTGCAATCTGTGGAAGTATTTAGTTAAAAAGGGGAACTATATGTGTTACAGGAAGCCGGGAAAACGGTACTAATCTCGGCCGTCAGATGTCACATATTTCATGACACTACAGGCCCGTACCTCGTTACTCTGTTTTTACACGCTTTATATTAGCTTCACCTGTATGTTTGTTTGTAACCGACTCCTTTGGGCGTTATTTTGAGTGACTTTAAACGGTCAGAATTCGATCAAACTTTGTAGATATATCGAAGACCGATGACAATACACTAATTAAAAAACTAAAAAACACGCGTTTTATAGAAAACCAAACTAAAAAACCTTTTTACTATTGACAACAGGGACCCAACGCTTTTTTTTCAAATTTATTAAAATTTATTTTCTATTTTTTAGTTTGGTTTTTAAAATCATGGCACATTAAAAGTGAATTATTTAACTACCAAAAGGCGTGCAGATTCATTTTTATTTAATACAAAATTTATCTAACCGTTTTGTTCAAAAATAGATACTATGTCATGTATCCTAGAGCAATAGATGGCGCGTTTATAAATGACTAGCTGGTACCCGTGTGGAATTTCAAAAGTGCTACCTTAGTGGTGTACGCGACTGCAGTCCGTGAGGCCTCGGGTTCGATTTCCTCTACCGGCATAATTTTATAGGGTTTTTATGAGAGGAAAAATAGCCTATATAGACAGATACATGGTAGTAAATATTATCAAAATCGGTCCAGCCGTTTCAAAGCCCACCCGAAACAGACACAGACAGACAAAATACTTTTAAACTGATTTTTAGGCATAGGTATCGTACAAATAACCTTGTGAGCTGGAAAAAACCTATTATTTTGATATTACAAACAGACACTACAATTTTAATTATTTGTATATAGATGTGTAGTCTGCTCCAATTTCAATTACCTCGGCTCCCTCTTACAATGTGAGATTGATCGAACTGTACAGCATCGAATCAATACGGGATGGATGAAGTGGCGGCAGGTAACGGGAACAACTTGTGACCCCAGTTTCCCCTTAAGGGACAAATGTCATGCGTAGGGATGAGGAAAATGTGGCGAAGAAAGTTTTAGGTATGAGAGTTGAAGGGTACAAGAGAAGAGGCAGACCGAAGAAGAGGTGGATGGACTGCGTCAGGGAGGATATGGCTAGGAAGGGAGTAAACAGTGAGATGACGCATGACAGAGTAGAATGGAAAAATCATACATACTGCGCCGACCCCAAATAAAATTGGGAAAAGGGTAAGCAGATGATGATGTGTAGATCGGAAACTGCTACTGTAACCAGAAGCATAACCGCAGCCACTCCCATGCTCCCCATTTTAATTCTTAGAGGAAACTCAAATACGTTAACACAGTTGTATCTTGAGCTATCTATATCCGTGGGTGGCTATAGTTACTGGTGACTAGAGATGGAATAAAATAATAATCACCTGTGATAAATTATATAATCACACCTGTGACTAATTCACAAAACCACTGCTACTTATTATTATTATTATTACGCTAGCGCCAGACTCGTGAAAGGTCTAAATCTAAACAATTGACGGAGAAATCGCGGTACAAACATACATAAAAAAAATAAAAAAATACAGACGAATTGAGAACCTCCTCTTTTGTGTTTTGGAAGTCGGTTCAAAAACGGCGTAAGGAGTCTATGGACCCCCGGTCGGAACAAAGTTCCTTTCGCTTTTTTGTAGAGATAGCAATATTGGTAGAAATATTAAAAAGGGAGGGTCAAAAAAAGTTTTGTTACACATTTTTCGGCCTCGCTCCCGCTCAGATCGTGTAACACGCGTTAAGAAACTTCCTTTCTTTAACAAAATGATTTTTGACATATGTTGATGTAATTTATCTTTGTCTATGACCAAATCACAATCACATGTGAAATCGCAGTAACTAAAGCCAACCGTTTCATCATATGGCTATTATGATTTAAAACTGGCAATTCTTTCCATGGCTACTAGTGACCCGTCAGATGTTCATTTGACCCATAAACAATAAAAAATATAATAACCAAATTCTAAGTTAGGCGTCACTGAGCTACTAACAAGTTTACATAACTAACAATTAAATCAGCCATTAATCACGCGTTAAACTGAAGAGTTCTTCCGCTAGGAAAACAGTCGGAGCCATATCGAATCGATTTAAGTTTTAACGTAATTAGTGATGTTTAAATATTATATAACCAACTAGCTGAAACCCGCGGGGTTACCCGCGTTTGTTGTTATAACCGCGGGCAACGCCGCGGGGCGAAGCTGGTCTAAAAAAAGTAGCCTAAATTACTCCTTATGTCATCAGCTATCTGCCAGTGAAAGTCCTGTCGAAATCCATCCAGCCGTTCCAGAGATTACCCGGAACAAACAGACAGACAAAAATAGTAAAAAATGATATTTTGGCATATATACCGTGTAATCATACATATGCATTTAGTAAAAAGCGGATATTTCAATATTACAAACAGACACTCCAATTTTATTTATTTGTATGTATTGTTGTCATGTCAGGGAATCTGTGTCCGCTTCTGCTGGCTTAAAATAGGCTAATACGACTGTCCTGGACCTGGCCTGACTGGACTGTTAACCCAGACGTCGTCGGGTTCAATTCCCACACAGGACAAATAATTGTGTGATGAGCACAGTCATTTGTTCTGTGTCTGGGTGTAATTATTATATTATTTAGAAATATATTAGTATGTTTATTAGCAGTCAGAGAGCTGCATGCCCAAAATCGATCTAAGTGGCGTGCAATGGGAGAGGTCTATGCCCAGCAGTGGACTGCGATAGACTGATGATGATGATTAGTAGTCGGGTTACCTTAGTACAGGATCTGCCTAGTTTAAGATTAAACAGCCGTGTCTGAAATGTGTGACTTTATGATTATTACCTCTATTTTAGATGCAGAAAGCAGATTTACTAATACCTTATTACCAAATAATTTGTTTTAATTAGCATGAAACTTATTACAAGATTACGTATTCGGTAGTAACACAGTCGGTAACGAAACCATACCTCGTATTTAAATCGATTACCGCCATCTAGTGCGCTAAAAAGTAACTAATCAATCTTGTATCTGTACAACAGGCGCATTTTTATATGCGGTTAATTAAAAAGTACCTCAGTATAGTTGAAACTAATAGTTTGAATTCGATAGTGGGTAGTCGATAAAATATAATGTTTCTTTCAAAGATATTAATAACAAAATGTTTTCTGTAACTCGTCTATGAAGTATAATAATCTTAAGAGAGGTTTTTTGAAGTGAAACCTTTAGTAGCGTTGGGCATTTTTGAAAAAATAACAAAATAATGTAAAAAAACCATTGAACTCGCGACACTGTTACCGTTCCCTATATTGTATCTACATATATTGGCCCCGTTTACACGAGAGTTGAGTTTGGGTTGAAATAACACAATTTCAATTCCACAGATGGAAGTCACTTCATTATCATCGTTAATAGCCTTTGATAGTCCACTGCTGGACATAGGCCTCTTCTTAGAAAGGAGGTTTTGGTCTACTATACCACTGGTCAGACAGGTTGGTGTCTAGTTGTCCTTCTCTTTCGTCAAGTGCTTGTTGTTGTTGTTTAGTCGGCTCTTACGACACCCACAGGAATAGGTGTGGTGACACTTCGTTTTCTTAATCCGTCACCACATAGACACTTCTCATTAGGTAACTAGTTTGCCCCCATATACTAAAATACCATTCGAAAGTGGGTAGTATTTAATTATTTTTTATAACTTACTGAAATATGATTATATAACATTAAAATCATTGTATCGAATGTCTTTGAGAACCAAAACACAATGTATTTATATTAGTACCATTACTGGTACAATAGGTTAATTGTATAACTAATTATGTGAAAAAACTATTTATTAGCGGTAACGTAACGTCGCCATAAAACTTAAAACAAGTAAATAAATTATTTTATTGTCTATTATTGTATTGTTACGTTCTAAAGCGTAACAATTTTATTTGGGTCATTTTTTTGTAATAATTATTTTGGAATGGAAAATTGGGGCTCAGGAAACACAAAAAACCGTTCTTTTATTACCTAGGATTTGTACAGAATCCAATAAGGTTTCAGATCTTATTCTAACTGCACTGCTAGTTGAAAATATCATGTCAACATAAAACAGTACTCGCAGACATTAAGAAATGTCCGTGTGGTGACGAACTAACAATACCACTGACACTGGAGTGTCACCACCCCTGTTCTTCCCATGGATGTCGTAAGAGCCGACTAAGGGAGCAAACTCTACAGGACAACAGCACTGCAAAGAGAAGGAAAAATCGTACACTAACCCGTGTAACCAGCGTGGTATAGTAGGTCGAAACTTCCTTTCTAAGGAGAGGCCTATGTCCAGCAGTGGACTATCCAAGGCTGTTGATGATGATGATGTCTCTTTAATTGCATGTGTGAATTGGTGGCGGCAATAAATTACCATCAGGTGCCCAATCTGCTGGTTTGCCCCTATGCCGTACAATATTTTTATAGAGTCGATTGCTATCTAATAGTCAGGTTTCTAAATTACGTGCTATTTCTGTCATTTACATTTAGGACACTTTTTTTGGCCTGGAGGAAAATGTCTTCGGATCGCCGGCTCCTTGGGGAACGCAGGAGCCCGGACTATGTGATGTTCTCAGGCACCCTATCCTGGGGAGGACCCAGGCCATGTTATTTGACCCCCCCCCCCCCCTATCCCCGAGGAAGCCCAGGAACCCCTAGCCCACCCCAGATGCCATAATTATATTCATTAGCGTAATAAGTATTTTTTGTTTTTTCCAGGTCTTGTGGCGCGTGGTGCCATCTATCGAAGATACAGGCAACACTAAAACACACTTTATTCAGTTCTTACAAAAATTAGATTTATCTCATTAAACACACATACATTTTTACTGTAAAACAATTTTGTTGTAAATAATTAATATTTGTAAAGTAAGTGCTATTTTTAGAATTAGATGGTATATAGCGATACCTATATATATATCTTTAAGACGTAGAGATGTACGTATCTTTTCAATAACTGTTACTGCAACTATATATTTTGATAACTAGTTATTCGTTATTGAAATACAAAATGGGTGATACAAGATTTTGGGTGATATAAAGATACGAGACTCTCAGAAACTCAAAATGGTAGCATATTAAAATAAATGAAGTTTTATAAACAATTAAAAACTTTTAAATTCTTCGTTTTTAGAAGGTCATTAATGAATTGTAGTAGACAATCGTTTTTTTTAGTATTAATTAAAAATGCAAATATTAATGAGTTTAGTTATAAGTTTAGGAATAAGACTGATTTTATACCTGCATACATTTTGTACAATAAATGAAGATGTCTTTTATAATTTGGTTTTATTTTATGGTTGTATTCCGTGTGGTGACAGATTAAGAATACGGAGTGTCACCACCCCTATTTATCCCCTGGGTGTCGTAAGAGCCGACTGTAAAGGGAAGGAAAACTTGAAGCAAACCCTATACCAACCCGTCTGGCCAGCGTGGTATAATAGACCAAAACCTTCTTTCTAAGGAGAGGCCTATGTCCAGCCGTGGACTAATAAAGGCTGTTGATGATGATGATGATATGGTTCTGTTGTTTACATTTCTATTAGTAGTAAAGTAATCAGCGGGAAACTACCACAGATTATATATAGTATCATTTTGCATTTCGACAAATTACACCTTTGACCTTCTGCACCTAAAGGTAAGTTACGTATTCTTTCTTATCTATGACTGAACAAAGACAATTTCTGAGCTACTAAAATACATAAAATAATGATAACTATTATTATATTCGTCATAAAACTTAAAAGGCTAGAGAGAAACCAGAACCTCAGAGAAAACCGGTAGCACAATTCTTTGTTGTTTTTTTTTTTTTTTTCCTGAAACCCTTCGGATACCACCCACACCCACGTGGTTATGTCGTACTCAAACTGACCAAAACCACACCAGTACCAGTAGCTGGGGAACAAGGTATATCCCTGGTACCGTTGATTTTGAATTAGTGAGTTAGGTTACCGAAACCCCAATCCTCGGCCTATTTTTGGCAGTTAAAGAAAAGCAACACAGGACTCTTGAGCGACGACTTGACGACTATTTAAGAGCGGCGATAGTCACTGACCATCAGGTAATCTATCCGCCATTTTTTTACAAAAAAATAAATAACGATACAAAACTGTTGATATTGAATATCTGTTGCTCCCGTGCCTATTATGAGTATCCAGACACCCCCGCCCCTTTATCGACCCAAATATGGGTATAAAAAGGGGTGCGAGCTCAGATCAGGCACCGAGTTGCACGCTACGGCCCGGTCTGGTTAGCCGTAACGTTCAAATCTCGGTATCTAAAAACATATATAAAATCTGCTCCATTGGGCAACAAGTCTATACATGGCTTGAGATGACGACCCTCTCTGCCATGTTAGAAAGGGTTTCTTAGGGAAAGGCACGATAAAATTGTGTTAGATATTTTTGCCGACTAGTTATCTTCATAAATTTGTGCATATTACTGAGAAATCAACGCAAATTCTCATAGAAACACATAATTAGTTGATAAACGGCACATATATAGTCACTCCAAGAGGTATCATACTATTTTGGAACCTTTGGTGATGACCTTTAATGAGAACTGTAAATTGTATCGTTTCTAGTTGTAAAAGTAGTGTTGACATGTATGGGATTTGGGTATTTTCTTTTTATTTAATTATGTTTGTGGAATTTGTGTTTAGTTGTTATTTTGATTTCTTGTCACTTTCTTTTCTTTTGTAATGATTTTAATTAATTTGATTGATAACTGTTTTTGTATTTGATTATTTTATCATATTTGTACACCTTTTATGGTTGAACATGTTGACTCTAAAAATTTGTTATTAAGACCTGTATATTTGTGACTAAGTATTGTTGTACAGACACATGTTCTGCAAATAAATAATAATATATCTTTATCTTTGGAAGGGTGTCACAATAATTTGAAGTACTCTTTTTCACTCACATCATTTTGACGCCACTTTAATATGATGCCTATGAACAATCAGATATTTCTGCGGTGTTCGTCATCATCGTCATCATCAACAGCATTTAACAGTCCATTGCTGGACATATGCCTCTCCTTAGAAAGGAGGTTTTGGCCTACTAAACCACGCTGGCCAGACGGGTTGGTATAGGGTTTGTTTCAAGTTTTCCTTCTTTTTGCAGTAGTTTGCTCCCTGCGTAGTTTGCTCCCTTAGTCGGCTCTTACGATACCCACGGGATGAATAGGGGTGGTGACACTGTATTCTTCATCCGTCACCACGCGGTGTTCGTCCAGAGATATTATTGATCCCGTTCCTTACACTGCAAATACTATAGGAATTTAATGGGTTAATTTGATTATTGGCAATTGCCCAACTAATGGTAGATTGTTTTATTGTAAAATGAGCACGATAATTTTTTCTGAATCTAGGTGTAATTTATCTCTAATACTTACTTATTAAATGTGTTTAGTAGTCTGGCTACCATTGTACAGGGTCTGACCAGTTGGGGATCAGACGGTCATGTATCCTTTGGCTTATTCTACAGTATAAACAATTTCACAATGTTTTATTTATGAGAACAACGGATCATTCATATATTATCCATGGGAGAGTCATGGCCCGGCTCGACCGGAGTGATACCACTTTTCACTGAATGAGTGAGGTTACCGGGGCCCAAATACCCCCTAGAGGGACTCCAAGGGCAGCAACGCACCTGTGACTTTTGAGTTGCAGGTGTCTGCACTGCTGCAATTGGTGGCATGTCGGACTCGAACCGACTAAAACCGCATGCCGTCTCGGGTACTAATAGCCGGGGAACCAGGTATACCCTAGAAACGAAGTCCCTGGTGCCCCGACATACCTCGGGCCATCTACAACAACAGGTAGACGATTCACCCCATGTTCCCTCTGTTCCTTGGAAGCGAGCGCGCTTCGCAACGCGCTCGCCGCCACCCCGGCCTGCTTTTTCTAGGGTGACAGATGGCCTCACCTGTCACCCCCAGGCCTGCGCTTATGAAGGACGGAGGTCGTTCTGCCTGCCTGAGTCGCCTGCGATACCTGGCCCGTTCCCGGGCCTGGCGGGCCGGATGGCCGATTTGTACTGAAAAATTGAAACTCGTTTTTTTTCTAAGATGTAACATATTTATTTAATCAAAATATTTACCCTCATTATCTATACATTACTGCCATCTAAACGGAAGTTCATTTATGTCTTTACGATAGAACTCTGTGTGTCTAGATTCGACAAACTGTGTCAAAGATTTTTGTACTGCCTCCTGGAAATAATATTTATATCACGTAAAAAATTGTCCAAATCACGAAAAAAACGGTAGTCCATTGGAGCAAGGTCTGGCGAGTACGGAGGACGTATGGTTTCTAACTGCAGATCCTGTAGAGACGTTAAACCATGCCGCTAATTCCTGGGTAGTTTGACTCGAATCGGCTTCAGGAATCGAACCCCAGGCCCCAAGGCCTACACCACTAATTCCATTTGAACGAAGTTGTTTGTACCAGCTTGTATAAAATAAAACACGCGAACATTTATTGAACAATCAAATTTATTTGGCGAAAATTAGATGTAAATTACTACAAAATATTTCATTTTTATTATTAAAAATACATAAAAAAATAAACATTATTGTCATATTCTTTTCAATATGTTAATATTTCGAGAAAATGTTTTGATAACTTAACTTTAAAGGTATGGATGGCGTAATGGTTTGTGTAACGGACTGCTATTCCAAAGGTCGCGGGTTCGATTCCCGCTCAAGTCAAACATTTGTGTTCATGAACTTTTAATGTTTGATTTGGTCTGGGTGTTTCTATGTATAATAAGTATGTATTTACAAAACATATACTATATATATTTTGAGATGGGAAAAAACCATTGAACTTGCTACACTGTTACCGTTACCGACACCTCTGTATATAAGTCATCATCAAAAGCCTATACTAGTCCACTGCTGGACATAGGCCTCTCCTTAGAAAGGAGGTTTTGGCCTACTATACCACGCTGGCCAGACGGGTTGGTATAGAGTTTGTTTCAAGTTTTCCTTCTCTTTGCAGTGCTGTTGTCCTGCGTAGTTTTCTCCCTTAGTCGGCTCTTACGACACCCACGGGATGAATTGGGGTGGTGACAATTTGTATTCTTAATTCGTCACCACACGGTATATAAGTATCTACATATATTGGCCCCGTTTACACAAGCGTTGAGTTTGGGTTGAAATTAATTGATAACTATTTATAATAGACACATATATTGTGTATATACGTACAACATAGATATATATTAATGTCAGAACTTTTCGAATCGAAAAAAAATCTTGTTATAATAAAAAATGATTAAATTTTCAAGTTTTCACTTCTGTCGGCACTCTAGAGTTGATCAGAACTGAACTGTGACCGAACTTTTATTACGAGAACTGGTCTTCAGAGCAATAAACAAACAAAATGTTCAACTTTATGATAACAATACAATTAAAAAATATCCTCACACATGGCCGTCTGATTCCAAACTAGGCAGAGCCTGTACTATAGTAACCAGACTGCTGATAAACATACTAATATATCTCTAAATACATACATATTATAGATAAATTACACCCAGACACAGAACAAATGATTGCGCTCATAACACAATATTTGTGATGGGTGGTGACGGATTAAGAATACGGAGTGTCACCACCCCAATTCATCCCGTGGGTGTCGTAAGAGCCGATTAAGAGAACGAACTAAGCAGGACAACAGCACTGCAAAGAGAAGGAAAACTTGACACAAACCCTATACCAACCCGTCTGGCCAGCGTGGTATAGTAGGCCAAAACCTCTTTTCTAAGGAGAGGCCTATGTCCAGCAGTGGACTATTAAAGGCTGTTGATGATGATGATGTGGGAATAGAACTCACAACCTCTGGGTTAACAATCAGGATCACTTAACACGTAACCAACAGGTCCGTTATTATATTATTATAGGATTCAAACTAGAGTTGTGTAGCTCCTGAATGAGTGATATAAAAGATATATATCATTCACGACGATAAAATGTATCACTCACTCACACTAGCTCCGAATATATCAGTAACTCACTACTAGCTCACTAGATCATTAGATCACTAGCTCAACGACGCCGATCTTTGTTTCATGAGCGAGTGAGACTAAAGATAAATGAGTGAGATAGATGATGGTTGAGTTCACGCAAGTTTCTTTATGCAAAATGTACATTATTTCTATAGGATCAAAATTTAATATTAGGTACTTAAGAATTAAGCCTGCCAAGTACAAGGAAAATCAAATTATGTATGATTTCTGTTATACAACCTAAAAAAAAAGTACAAGAAATAATTTCTTTTTTTAAATATTATATAAAAGGGTGTTAATAATTATGTAATCTTATCAAAATGAATAAATTTTATTAAAAAAAAAAAGGTTAAAAATGTAGTTTCAAAAACTGAATTTAGGTTAATATGAAAATAAAGAAAGGTTTGTATGGCGAGAGAGGCTTAAAGTGGCTTAAAGACTTAGATGAAAAAATGAATTAATTGAGAGACCAATCAATTGAATCGGATCAATGAGCTCGTGATCTAAATGAGTTGGTGAGCTAAATGAGCTAGTGAGCTAAATGAGTTGGTGAGCTAAATGAGTTAGTGAGCTAAATGAGCTAGTGAGCTAGATGAGTGATATATATCTTTTGAGCGAAATGATATGTATCAATCTTTTCAGCTCAGTGATACATTTTGCGCATCACTAATTCAAACTGCTGCAATTTTTTTATTTTAATTATATTAATTATTGATTAAAAATTTAAATACTTTTGAAACTAGAATGTTCTAGACAAGTGTATGTTTTCTATTGTATAGGTGGCAAACGAACAGAGCTGTCGCCTGATGGTAAGTGGCTACCGTTGTTAATGAACGCCTGTAACTCAGCAGTCACAAGCGCATATCTGACCTTTCCTTGAAGGTTTAAAGGAAATACCGCAGACGACATTTTGTTCTTCATATGTCGCACCTTTATTCATAAACTGAATTAACTTAGAATTTCAATATTGTGGGAAATCGCATTTAAAGTTTGACATTCATGTACGTGCGAGTTCGTCAAAAAGAGAACGACGATCTCTTATCTCTGCCATTTTCATGGTATCGAGTCGCCTGTTGGATTGTTCGTGTTCTACTGATGAAGTTGATTTGGTATTTGTTGAAAACTCGAAAAACGTAAATTTTGAATTAATTCAGTTTATTATTAAAGGTGCGATGTACCTATCCTACATAATTCTTACTTTATTATGCAGTTGTACTAACAATATAATTCAATTTCAGGACCAACGGGGGCCCTTAAACGAGCACAGCGACCTGTCGGTGTAGGCAGTTCATTCATTGGCCATATTATCAAAAGAAATAGTAACTCTAACACTAATTTACTTTTCTATAACTAAAGCAGCAAACAAACAGTGATGGTAATTAGTTACCTACTTTAAACATCGATGATGTCATCAGACTAATGAAAAATACAATTACAGCTTTATAAAGAACTTTAACAGTCGGGCGTCTCCAATTAGAGTAGAAATCTTTTGAGCACCAGCAGTGTATAGGCTGAGGTAACTGATATGTGATTAAATAATGGGAGATACCCCTTACTTTTCCCCTCCTTCTTTTTAATACCAGAACAGAGTAGCTACACGAAAAAATCTTAAGAAATTTCTTAAATATCTTACAATAAATATACAAGATATAACATTTAAAAATTCCAGAAGATCAGTAAATAGAAGGAGGAATCCACCCAGTTACAGGTTCGAACCCCAGCCAGAACACCATTGATGTATGTGACAAGAAAAAATGCCATACAACGGTAGTTATACCTCCAGTGACTGATATTAAACGTACTAAAACCACCACTAAGATTGAAAAATAGCACAACTTGACTTTGGGACAAAACCACAGTGAACTGTGTCTTATCATTCGATTTTTGCGAACGTAGGTAAGGATTGCTAGGTTGGTACGTTAGACGCTGTTTAACTGTAAATCTAGTATTTTTTTTACACGCTTTATATTAGCTTTACTTGTATGTTTGTTTGTATGTTCGTAACCGACTTCTTTGGGCGTGATTTTGACTGACTTTAACCGGTCAGAATTCGTTCAAACTTTGTAGATATATCGAGGACCGATGACAATACATTTATAAAAAAAAAATAGTTTTAAAAGACTAAAAAACACGCTTTCTATAGAAAACCAAACTAAAAAATAGAAAATAAATTTGATAAAAAAGCGTGAGGTGCTTTTTACTAGGCACCCAACGCTTTTTTTCAAATTTATTATATTTTATATTATATTATATTGTAAATATTTTAATTGTATTTTTTTTAGTTCATTTAAAAGCCTGTTAATATAGCGATGAGGCTCGTAGGTAACCTTAATATTTACAAACAAAAATTGTCTTATATTAAAAAAAATGCTCATAATTATATAATTACTGAAACAGAATGTTGTAGTATAAAAAAAAATTATAAATATTTTATCAGTCAATCCAACTTTCATAGTACAAGTCTACAAGCTCTGCTCTAAGTTAAAAAAGGCGATTTTTCACAGTTTCAAATCACAGTGATTGATATCAATCACTTCATCAAATGAATATGATTTAAAAGTAGCAATAATTCCCATGTCGAGATCGTCATCGAATGATACATCACCAGTCATTCACAGTTCACTGTGATTATGTCCCATTTCTAGTTACAGGTAGGTGGAACTCTAAAAAGCTAAACAACAATCTTAAGTCTAAGTTCTAAAGAACTTCGATATTGCTCCGGGTAAAAAATCTAAGTTCAGCCCTACCGTAGTTGACTTCAAGTCGGGTAAAAATCTTGAATTTGATGAATTTTCTGCTCCACTTTATGACCCTAGTATTTAAACCATACTTCACTATAACACTGTATGTCCTTAATTGTATTTAAACTATTAAATATAACAAAATAGGTGGGTGTCTCTCCATTGTCCAGCAATGAGCTCACGGCAAGGGCTCTTCTGTGAAGTATGGATGCTCTAAGCAGTCCAGCGCTGTCAGCCTCTTCGCTGGATCGAAAACTAGCATACCCTGAAAGTAGATAATCATATATTAGACTTGGCTATTTCTTATTTCTCACTTTGAAAATGACGTACTTCCATACATCCGTTCATCCCTTATTTTACCCCCTTGGGGTGAAATTTCCAGGTTACCAGAGCCTAACACTGGGCTCCTTGGCGACCTTGCTGCTCGTTTGCCTCTATGTCACCACCACCATATAAAAAGTCCTAGGTTTAAACATACCTTGATGATTTCCAACGCATGCGGGTGTATCCTGGGAATGATCTCCTGGAGGTCCATGGGCTTGTAGGCAGGGAAGCTGTCCAGCATCACTGAAGCGTTCTCCGGCCACTCTTCACGTGATGGACGTCCTATCAACCTGGAATGTAAGTCATGTATTTATGATGAATTAAAACTATGTATATATCCATGTCTGTGTGTCATCCGGTCCCGGTTGTCATACGAACGTATGTGCCAATCGTTACAGGTATACCCTTAAAAAGTTCAACAACAGTCTTTCTAACTTCGATATCGGCTACTTGGGTTGTTGAGGTCTGCTGGCAGTCGTATCGTAGTAGACTTGAAGCCAACCCCAACCTAATTTGGGAAAAAGGAATTACTAGGTACGAGAATAGGTCCTCACTACCTACTCCTACCCCGCATTTTTTAATTTGGCAGAACAATGTTTGCCAGGTCAGATTATGCTGTATAACATCTGACGTAATTTTAATAATAATAATTTATCTATACTAATATTATAAAGCTGAAGAGTTTGTTTGTTTGAACGCGCTAATCTCAGGAACTACTAGTCCGATTTGAAAAATTCTTTCAGTGTTAGATAGCCCATTTATCGTGGAAGGCTATAGGCTATATATCATCATGCTAAGACCAATAGGAGCGGAGCACCAATGAATAATGTTTCAAAAACGGAGAAAATTTATTACTATTGAGAGACGCAGACGAAGTTGCGCGGGTCAGCTAGTTTCTTATAAAAATGTTTTTTTTAAACAATAAACAACAATAATGTAGTAATAATAATAATATTTGTGCTATGCTTTCGATGGAACTCTTACCTGAAGATACTACTGAGCTGATGCGAGTCTGAGGAGCCAGGCAGCAAGGGTTTCCTGGTGTGTAACTGTGCCAGCACGCATCCTGCCGACCACACGTCCACCGCTGTGTTGTATGACACTCCGAGAAGGACCTCCGGAGGGCGGTACCACAGGGTCACCACCTGGAATTATGAGAGGAACTTATTAACATAACAATTACTAGACATATTAAACATGGCCGTCCGATCCAATACTAGGTAGCGCCTGTACTATAGCAACCAGACTGCTGATAAACATACTTATTTATTTCTAAATACATAGATAGATCATCATCAACAGCCACGCTAGCCAGACGGGTTTTTATAGGGTTTGTGTCAAGTTTTCCTTCTCTTTGCAGTGCTGTTGTCTTGCGAAGTTTGCGCTCTAAGTCGGTTCTTACGACACCCACGGTATGAATAGGGGTGGTGACACTCAGTATTCTTAATCCTTCACCCTACATAGATATTGTAGATAAATTACACTCAGCGGACACAGAGCAAATTATTGTGTTCTTCACACAATTATTTGTCATGGTTGGGAATCGAACCCACGACGTCTGGCTTAGCATTCAGGGTCACTAGACCAACAGGCTACAACTGTCAAAATAAGAATATATAAATTTTGTTTACATGAATACACACCCAAATACAGAACAAATAATCATGGCCATTAGACAACTGTTTGTAATGGATGGGAATCGAATGTGGTTAAAGTGTCAAGACGTAACAAACAAACTAACATTCGCATTTATTTTGTGTCCGTTTCATGAATCTGTGTAAAGTCCCCTGCGACGCAGGATATATTCCTAGTACGGGACTTGTCTTTTAAAAAAGAAAGACAATATTTAAAGAAAGTAGAATAGTCTTCTAAACAATCTAATCTTTTTCTTTTTGTCCCGCGCGCTTCGGCTGTTAGATTAATTACATTGCATTTTTTGACCGTACGCGGTATTTATACAATTATTTTGGGTAAAATGTTATGTTTGTTTATTGTGATATCATTTTTAAGCAAAAACATGGAAAATTAAATAACAATGATGAATTTCGACTCAGAATTTTGGTCTGAATACACTATTTCAGTATTCGTTACGATGTCCCTTACACCCTGTATATGTCTAGTGGTACATGTAACATGTATCATTATTGTTCATGGCAATCACCATAGAGAGAAAATGGCAATGACCATAGAGAGAACACTGGGTACAGTTGCCTCTAAGTGGAAGAGTGTCCATTTGCAGTCCCACACTAAGTTGGGGTCGGCTTTAAGTCTAATACGATACGGCTGAACTTTGACGCGGAGGGACTGCCACCAGACCTCCACAACCCAAGTCTCCGAGCTCAACTTTTAAGGGCTCCAAGGGATGTTCATCTGGCATCCGGGTCGACCACCATATTACATAAATAAAAAAAACGACGGGTTGCACTCCGGGAGTGCCGGCAGAAGTGAAAACTTGAATATTAACGTTGTGCATTTTTGATATTTTGGAATGGTTAGGGAATAATTTTGCACGAATTGCTTTAATTATCAGTGTAAAAGTACTATCATTTATGTGGTAGAATACAATATTTATTTGTTGCGCTATCGTACACAAACATGACAATTTATCGAGACGCTGTCACCATCCATGGATGCGCGTGGCACGCTGTAACATAAACACACGCGAACATTCGCGCAAGCGCCCTGCGCCGCCTAAACGAAAAAGCAGGCGCAGGCATACATTTTTAACCGACTTCAAAAAAAGGAGGAGGTTCTCAATTCGACTGTATTTTTTTTTAATTTTTTTTATGTTTGTTACCTCATAACTTTTGACTAGGTGAACCGATTTTGATGAATCTTTTTTTATTTGAAAGCTGGTGCTTCCCGTGTGGTCCCATTTGAATTTGGTTCAGTTCTGATAAGGGCATCCATGAGAAAACCATATAAGTCTTAAATTTGCATTCAGTATGTTCGCGACAAACAAACGCAAAAGTATTTCGATAATTCTTTTTTTATCTTACGTCATCATCGTCTTACGAATTTTCGATCAGAGTCACGTGTCCTGACGCGAGTTTAACATTTTTTACCCATTACAAAAAAAGTGTAGGTACTGTGGCGACCCCCACATACAAAAAACAGAAACATACTACAACGCCATCTAATGCTAATCCTGTATCGCGATATAAAGAAAATTTCCTCGCCGATTAGCATATATACAACTTCCCAACATCAACCGGGGGGCCGCGGCCCGCCAGGCATGATCACCTCGCCTGGTCGGAGGGGCCTCCCTTCGGGTGTCATGTCAGGACATGACACCCTCCACAGTACAACTACGCTAAAGAAGTTTTCACTTCAAAAACCCTCAATACTCACCACACTGGTCAACTTCATTTCTGTATCGTAAGTCTTGGCTAGTCCAAAGTCCGCAAGCTTGACCCGGCCCGTGCTGGTGACCAGAAGATTATGTGGCTTCAGGTCTCGGTGAACAATGCGATGGGAATGGAGGAAGTCTATGCCGGACAGGATATCGTATGACATGCTCTGTGAAATCAAAGTTTGTGTTTTTTTTTAATTTGAAGCCATTGTACTAATTGTGGGATAGTTTAGCACTATTCAAGCATTCGGCTCGAAGGACCAATATTAACTGGCCGCTTGAATTAACAACTACTAGAAGGGTTGGGAATTAACGAAATCACATTTTTTTCTTATCTAGAAGCTATAATTCTCGCTAACTCACTTAAAAAAATTACACGGGAAAATTAACGGCACAACTGCGTCAGGAGGGTGTTTTTCGAGTGTATGTCTGCATGTATGTATATTTCGTTGGCACTCTCTGTAATCTAAACGGCTTGATGGATATGGTAGGTGCCGAATAATCGTCGTAATTTTGAATGCATAATAACATATAAAAAAAAAAACGATCAGGTACGAGTCGAACTCGTGCGCCGAAGGTTTCGTACCTACAGAGATTTTACGTAGATTTTCGCGAGAATTTGTAAGTACCAAAATTTATTTTAATTTTCAACTTTTTATTTTTTTTGAATTATTCCTTTATTTGTGCTGTAAGACGTTTCTTTTTGCCAAATTTCTAGTTGATTCTAAGTCAACGGGACCTACCATATAGGTTTTCGACCCAAAACCTATAGGGTACCTACGGTTGTCCTAGAATTGTCAATTTTGGTTAAAAGCAAGGTTTTATTTGAGCAATTTTATGTGAGATGATGCCTCATTGATTCAATACCCTATTCTATATCTATTTAAGGGTCTACTTACTCTAATTCTGTTCTCCGACAAAGGCCCTGGAGCTTTCTTGAGGTATGACTCCAGGTCTTGGTCCACATGCTCGAATACTAGAAACAAAACTAACTGCTGGTCACGCTCCATTAACTGACCTCCATGGCAGACATCCAGAAGTCTGAAAAATGTTGAACACCGAATGTTTATGTATTTGTTATTTTAAACTGAAAATACTAGAACTAGAACTAAATTCTATCACACTACAGAGGATTACAGACGCTTTTCAAGTTCCTCAGTACACAGAGGGCTTTCTCCATTCTCTGTATCTCCTCCATTCTTTTCTAGACATTCCATAGCAAAATGGAACAGATAGAAAATGAAGATTTTCTTTCTTTTTTTGAAAAATTACAACTCCCGCCCTAGCAAATATATCATGTGTCTTGCAGGACTTTACAGACATACATGAAACGTACACAAACAATACCTAGACTAGGAACAATAATTTGTGGATCACACAGTGTTGACCCCTGTGGGAATCGAACCCACGTCCCACAACACTTGGTGAAGTAGGAAGCGGCGAGGTGACCGCTTAAACCACTATGCCATCCATGCAGTCAGATTACAGAAGCGAAGAAGTGTGCACAGAGTCTACATACATAATGTATGTACATGTGCACATCTTCATCCCTGAAGGGGTAGACAGAGAGGTAGTAAACGCCAACATTTTGCCACCTTTTAGTTCCACTTAAGTAATAGAGGCAAGCATATTGCCATCATATGCAGATATTATAAACAAACTACACCCAACCACAGATCAAATAAGCAAGCTCATCACACAATATTAAAGGATCTGTTTCACAGCTTCCCATGGTAGCGGCTAACCATCACCATTTAGTGGGACGAAGCTCTTCCTTTCACTGTTCAGTCGGAAGTCTCGAAGAAGATATGTCTGACTCTCATTTTCTACTTATTTCTACAGACAAACAGTACCAGCTCACCTGACTATATTAGCATGCCTATAAGCCTCGAGCTGCCTCAGTAACGCAATCTCCCTCAATGTAGAGAGCGGTATTCCATCTTCTGTGAGGGCCACTTTTACTTTCTTCATAGCAACGATCTGCCCCCCATTGTGTAAATCTCGTGCTTTGTATACTGTGCCGTAAGCTCCTGCAACAATATCAGTACAATTATATATAATTCATCATCAACAGCCCTTAATAGTCCACTGCTGGATATAGGCCTCTCCTTACAATGGAGGTTTTTGGCCTACTACACCACACTGGCCAGAGGGGTTGGTATAGGGTTTGTGTCAAGTTTTCCTTCTCTCTGCAGTGCTGTTGTCCTGCTTACTTTGCTCCCTTAGTCGGCTCTTACAACACCCACGGGATGAATAGTGGTGGTGACACTCTGTATTCTTGATCTCTTCTTGTATAAGAAATGAAAATGGCCACATGATGAGAGCAAATACAGAAAAATGGAGTAAAGTAATAACTGACTGGTATCCAAGGGACAGTAAACATAGTAAGGGGAAACAGAAAAGAAGATGGGAAGATGTGCTCAAACAAACAGCGGGCCCCAATTGGAGGAAAATGGTTCGTGACAGAAACCAATAGAAGGAGCCAGAGGAGGCCTTCGCCAAGAGGCACACTGAATTGAGGGACATATTATTCAAATTATTTATTTCGGACTATTACATCCATATAGTGTTAGTAACAATGTGTTTTAAAAACTAGTGTTATTATTGAATGATATTATTATATTGTATGTCAACATTATGTTATGTTAACATTATATTTATTTGTTTATTACTATATTATAACAACATTTATTATAGAGAAACAGAAACTATTCAGAATAAAAGGGCAAATAAATAAATAAAAAAGAAATAAAAATATATTTTTGCATGCAGTGATATTTTTTTTGGGACTACTATTTTTTTTTGTAATGTTATACACACACCAACAGAATTAGCGGAACACAAGAAAAAGGAAGAATTAATGAATAAATTGTATAGGTGTAGAATATATATTTTATTACCGACTATTTGACTTATTGACTCTTTAATTCCGTAACTGGGCCACTCATATCTTTAATAGAAAAAAAAACTTTTTCTTTTCCTATCCTATGCGAGCTATGTAGATTAGGTAAGCATGGTATTTTTAAGCATCAAGATTTAGAAACAACAAAACAAATAAAAATAAAATCCAATATTATTAGTATTTCATTTGAAACTTAATGTGCATTCTTTATTCAAATACAATATTAAACTTAAACAATTTAAATCTAAATATATAAACAAAAAAAAACTGCTTAAAATTGCGCGAAATCCATGTCGGCTGTATACATGTGCCGGTAAAGGAGGTTATCATATGCAGTTTTTTTCAATTACCTGTGCCAATAACATTAAGCTCCTCATATTTCTTCGCATTCTGGAATAAAGCTCCAACATCGGTGATAGATGCCATCGGTGGTGGACTCTGCGATGTGCCTGCCCCCATCATATTCATTGTTAATTTAAAAAATATCAACTTCGCAAACACTTTTATCAACTTCTGAATGACATTGAACCACAATATCACACTTAAATGATAAATTTTCACATATTTTTGTTTTATAAACACGTGTTTAAAAGTTTGGTTTACAGAACAAAAGTTGTTGTCTGTCAAACTTAAGCGAATACTGTACTCAACTGGTCCTGACTGGCCCATCCATAGATTAGATTGGCATAGATAATATAAATACACTATACCTGCCGACTGGCCTAGGGGAATTCAAGGGGGACGGGGTAGAGTCATTGAACCAAATCAACCACCTGCTGATTATGCGGCCCATTTTAAAACAGCCTACTCTTCTTAGTAGCTTTATAAAAAGTAAACTCATTTTTCATTCTGTAGCTTGGCTCTAATAAAAGTAAATACAGAGTCATCTATAGCGTTTTATACGCAATTATCATTAAAGAAATACCATGTTAGTATTAGGTTTGATAAATAGATGACGTTATTTTGATAATATCAATTAAAATTGAATATAAAAAAAAAACAAAGTACACTAAAAAAGACAGCTCTCAACAGTCATGAAATAGGTAGTCTTACTTGGTAAACACCCAATGCTGTGTAATGCCAAAATCTATGTAGTGCATATTTTTGCTAATATTTTCTATCTAATTATTCAATTTACTTTCTATTTAGAAGTAATGTGGTATAAAAATAATTATTAAAAAGTGAAACTACACTGGGCTCGTCCGGGATTTGAACCCGGGACCTCTCGCACCCGAAGCGAGAATCATACCCCTAGACCAACGAGCCATGTGAGAATTAACTCAATTTAGTACATATAATGTAGTGGTTTTGACGTCAGATTTGTTTAACACTATGCTTTACAATTTAATTTTATATTTAAAACAAAATTAAACAAGTCTACTTTCTATTACTCACAAAGTACATTTAAGTGTTAAGGAATTTATTTTATAGTTAGGTTAATCCTTATATATTTCATTTTTAATCTAAGATATGAGTAGATATTTCAGGCAATAACAAACATGTCTAGTAAACTTACATTTTCTTTACTATCCTTTAATATAAAACGTCTTCAGCATGCATAGAAACCAAAACAAGATGAACGAAACACCTCAAGGCGTTTTAGAAAGTTGACGTTGACGCGCGAAAGGAGAAAAAAATTACCGCTACATACAACCTTCAACCATCTCTCTTCTTCGCAGGCTATAGCAATCTAGCTTCTCGTTTTCACATATGAATCGAAATGAATTTCAAGTCGCGCCGCGCCAGTTGACTCTAGACAGTACTGCGCGCGCATGTTTGAAGATGGCGGTATTTTCGACTACCTAAAGAACAATACAAGAACTTTTCTTACATAAAAATATATATTTGTATTGTTTCTATGACTTAAACGTGTGTTAATAATTTTATGGACGATTTTTATCCTATTAAATCTAGTGAAGTGTAGACGGAAATCGCGTGTGGAAGTGTGTGGCAAAATGTGAAAGTTTCTTGTTTGAAGAAAACAGTGAATCTTTTTATGTGTTATCGTATCGTTATCCTACATATTTCTGGTTTCTACATCTGTTTATTGAGCTAAAAATCGGTGAGTTAATTATTACTTCCCTCTTTAGTTTTTAAAGGATTTTTATAAGCGTAAGTACAACAGATAGTATGAATGAAAGTCAATTGATTAGGCGGATCTACTCTTATAATTAATGAAATTCTTAGCGGACATTTCACATTTTATCGTAATGGGCTATTTAACATGATTGTGGTTTATTTTAAAGGATGTAATATTTTTGTGCACCAAGAACGGACGATTTATAGAGCTTTTCATTAGACCTTTTTTAGTAATTAACTATGGCCCCGTTATATTAACCGAATCGACCGAATATTTACACTGCGAGTGATTAGTAAATACGGATAGTACTATAGCTATTCGCTTTCGCCGTTCGGAAACTTCCGGCACCCTCGACGAGATTGTAGGATCTTATATGCCTTGTCGAAATATCTAATAAAATCTTACGGATCTTTACCATCATAATTATGCAGACGTAAGTGGTACATATTATGCCTGTTTTTAGCCACTAAGAAAAGCGCTGTTTGCCTAGAGTAAAAAGTAACTTCCTTGGGTTAAATTAATTAGGCATTTATGTAGGTTTATCACAAGAAGAGAAAGCGTTACATTAACATGGCACTCATAAAAAATACTTTCGTTACAATTTTTACTTTATTGGTTTGACAATGACGTCACAGCCTAAATTGCGTAAAAGTATCCACTAATCATAATATAATTATGACGTAATAAAGAGAAACTGATTTCATTAAACGGCTAACTATTTTTTTAAAGTAAAAGATTACATATAGGCGACCTTTTTTCGGTTTGTAAAAGTATAGAGCTTTTTGTATTATGGTATATGTATCATCACTTTCAACAACAGCCTTTAATAGTCCACTGCTGGACATAGGTCTCTCCTTAGAAAGGAGGTTTTGGCCTACTATACCACGCTGGCCAAACGGGTTGGTATAGGGTTTGTGTCAAGTTTTGCAGTGCTGGTTTCCTGCGTTGTTTTGCGCCCTTAGTCGGCTCTTACGACACCCACGGGATACATTAGGGTAGTGACATTCCGTATTCTTAATCCGGCACTACACGGACAGATATGGTAATTGTTTACTTGTGTGATTCCATTTACATGAATTCTATATAGGTACATACTTTCAAGTTTACGTATATTCTCTAGAGCAGGGATTCCCAAAGTGGTCGATATCGATACCTTGGTGTCGAAATCGGTTTCCCAGGGGCCGACATAAGGCACCAGGGACTTCCTTTCTAGGGTATACCTGGATCCCCGGCTATTAGTACCCGAGACGGCGTGCGGTTTTAGTCGGTTCGAGTCCGACATGCCACCGACAGGTGGTATCCGAGGGGATTTCCGCACGGAAAAAAAAAAAAAAAGGGGCCGACATAAACGATAACTGATATTGGGGGTCGACGAGGTCTAAAAATCGACTCCAATTTATTAACAAAAGTTCTTATTTAAAACTTTCAAGATAAGTTGTATTACGTGCACCAACTTCTTATAAGACTGACTAATGTGTTTATTTATTTTGTTAAATTTTGATGAGAAAATGATGTCAAGTTTATTCACTTAACCAACGACAAAGTTTATCAATTGAAATAGAAAAAAAATTAGATAAGATTTTAAAGTAATTTCTATTGGGGGTTTTGAGATATCAGTTCATTTTGGAAAAGGGGTCTCTAGTCCAAAATAGTTTAGGAATTAGTGCAGGCTCTAGACGATAGACGGAAGCGTATTAAACGCCCATGGGTAGATTCCTTAGTTTAAAAGAAATTATTTTCTAGCATCATTAAGTAAATGTTACACCTTAAAATAGAGACTGAATTGTCCTTCATTATTAATTTTATATTTTTATTGATTTGATATCTTGATATAAACATTAAATTTACTTAAATAATCTGACAATACCTAGTTATGACGTCACGAAATAGTATTTCATACAAAAATGTACCGTTTAACGTTTAAAAAAAGATACTGATTTGACTTGACTACCCTCACGTAGAAGACAATTCTATTGCCTTCCAGTGGCGGCTTTAGCCATTGCCAAGACAAGGGCCTCGCAATGATCTGCCAACCCGAGGCCCTTGTCTTTGTGGAATTAGTTTTAATGCTGATACTTGAAACAAAAAAATGCAGTACAACACATAATGCTGCTCGAACATAAAAGCACAAACCGACGACAGTTGCCACTGACAAGATGTCAATATGAGTTTTAGAACGCGAGGCGTAAGGCACTTTTTCTAATTAGTCGCGAGTGCGCGAGGCTCCTGCATAAGCGAGGCCCTTGGCGGTTGCCCTGCTCTAATAGCGACTCTATGGAGTTGCTATTCCGCCTAGAGACATTGTCAAAATACTACAGTATGCGTGACTGTACTGTAGTTGTACGCTCTGTGATGCCGAGCTCCTGGTACTCCACGTTGGTGCGGAAGTCCGCCCACGATATCCCGAGCAAGTTAATCTACAAGTGATTATCTTATACAATATAAAATTCTCGTGTCACAATGTTCGTTCCCGTACTCCTCTAAAACGGCTTGACCGATTCTCATGAAATTTTGTGTGCACATCGGGTAGGTCTGAGAATCGGCCAACATCTATTTTTCATACCCCTAAATGGTAAGGGTGACCCATCCCTAAATTTTTTTTTAGGCAAAGCAACGTTTGCCGGGTCAGCTAGTAATATTATAAAGCTCAGTCATATATATAATATGTTATGAGTGTTTTTATTAAAGTCAGTGTGGTGACGGATTAAGAATACGGAGTGTCACCACCCCTATTCATCCCGTGGGTGTCGTAAGAGCCGACTAAGAGAGTAAACTACGCAGGACAACAGCACTGCAAAGAGAAGGAAAACTTAAAACAGACCCTATACCAACCCATCTGGCCAGCGTGGTATAGTAGGCCAAAACCTCCTTTCTAAGGAGAGGCCTATGTGTCTGTCTGCTGAAGCTGCTGAACCGATTTAGATGAAATTTGGTATGGCGATAGTTATCCGTGTGGTGACGGATTAAAAATACAGAACGTCACCATCCCTATTCATTCCGTGGGTGTCGTAAGAGCCGACTAAGGGACTAAACTACGCAGGACAACTAACAGCACTGCAGAGAGAAGGAAAACTTGAAACAAACCCTTTACCAACCCTTCTGGCCAGCCTGGTATAGTAGGCCTCTTTAAGGAGAGGCCCATATCCGGCAGTGGACTGCTTGGGGCTGTTGACGAGACAAAATTGTGCGGGTCAGCTAGTACTTGTGGCCTAATAGACATTTTATCATCACGCCACGACTTTTAGGACCGTAACAGAGATGCTAAGAGTGAAACTACGCTGTATTGTTAGGTTATAGATAAACATCTACTGATCTCTCTTCAACTAGATGATATTATAAACTGCTTTTTATGTAAATTCAAAGCGAAAGTTACTTATACATCAGTCAAATGCGAGTAAAAAAATTAAATGTAGTCATTCCGTAAGATAATTTCTCACCCGGTATTTGTTATAATAAACACAACAGAAATCTTGTGGGAGAGCCATGCTTCGGCAAATTGGACTGCCTTGACCGGAGTGATGCCACGGCATCACAAAAAAACCGGTGTTAATGTAAGTGAGGTAGGTAGGAGCTATTTCGCCTATTTACAGGGGCGTATCTTGAAATTTGGCGCTCCGGGCCAATAAGTTTCGCCGCCCCAAGAGCCAAGAGAAAAACGATTAAAATTAAAAATATATATTTTTTTAAATTTCAATTAAGCCTACATTTTTTTGCGGTGCACAAATTTATTTACAAAGTCATTAATGATGATTTCGTTACTTAGATGCTTTGTTTAATCGGCTTCAATATTGAGAATCGCTAAACTATTTAAACGTTCTTCAAAAATCCGTGAGCGAAGATAAGTCTTTTCAGAACCGAAAATGATCTTTCTGTATCAGTGACAAACTGCAGTGCACAAAAAGATGCGTAGCGCAATTTCGTATGGAAAAGCTTCTTTCAGGTCTCTTTTTTTTATATAGAGATTTAGGTGTCTCGAGGTCATATTTTGTTCATTCGATTTCGAAAATGTTTTAAGAGAACACATTTTTCTTGAAAATTTTCCGCAAGATCTTTCGTGTACGATTGCTGCAGATTTTTGGCGTGAAGTCGGAGATGCGCTTCAGACAATATATTTATTTTAGACAAAAATGCGTTAAGTTCGATTACTGCGTCATATAAAATTTTGCGCCGCTTTGGCTCTCCCAACAATTTGTCGCATACAGGAAAGAAGGCATATCTATATTCAAAATGCAATCAAATATTAGTATTAAAGCCAGGGCTAATATTATAGCTTTATGTGGGCTTAATATCTGGAATATCCAGCTGCGCCGCCCCTATGCCATTGGCGCCCCGGGCCATGGCCCGGATGGCCCTAGGGTAAATACGCCCCTGCCTATTTAACAGTAAATCTAGTAATTATTAGGGTTCCGTACCTCAAAAGGTAAAAAAAGGAACCCTTATAAGATCACTTTCTTGTCCATAAATCACTTAAATCAGAAAACAAATATTCATCAAGTGCAGTATCGCGGAGTATAATGCGTTTTGTTCACTCCATCCAAAGATAGCCACCTATTGTCTTTTTAGGGAAACGGGAGGGGTGTATAGTCGGCCACCGCCCACCCTGCTTAAACAAAAATTAAACTTAATAAAACAAACAAAAGCAAATTTATACAGACCTATTTACATTAATAAATCTTAGTTCCTATTCCTATTTCATGTTCCCCTACTTAAGGTTAATTTAATGTAGATCTTTTAGTGTTGTGTAAACTGATGAATAATTAAATAATTTTATTTTATAAAAACCATGAACCATAAATGAATGATTAATACTATAGCTAAAAAATAATAATTAACCTGGCCCCCTACAGATTTCGTCTGTCAAGGCATAGGACAAAATTTGCCGATCTCTGATCTGATCTAAGGTAACAAAGTTAAAGAGGGGTTTTACCCGACTACTAAAAGAAGGTTATTTTTTTTTCTAGTGTATGTATGTTTACCTAAATGTCTTTGGCACGCTCTGTAGTATAAATAAAAGGCTTGATGGATTTTGGCTCGAGAGATATAATATACTTAAAATGAAGACTCAGAATTCTACATCACATCACATCACACATCAACAGCCTTTAATAGTCCACTGCTGGACATAGGCCTCTCCTTAGAAAGGTGGTTTTGACCTACTATATCACGCTAGCCAGACGGGTTGGTATAGGGTTTGTGTCAAGCTATCCTTCTTTTGACAGTGCTGGTGTCCTGCGTTGTTTTGCGCCCTTAGTCGGCTCTTACGACACCCACGGGATGAATTTTGGTAGTGACATTCCGTATTCTTAATCTGTCACTACATGTATTATAGATATAAATGTTAAATATACTATGTAAACACACGATCTTTAGTAGATAGAATTTAGACTGAACCATCTAAAACCAAGTTTCTTCCCTGCCACCTGTTATAAATTTGTTTACCCCTTGGTCCTGTGATGCTTTTCCTCAACCGCAGCCATGACAGCTATATTGCAATCCAATTTTGCATCACTATGAAATCTTCTTATCTCTTATTTGGGTAACAGGATCCAGAGAGTGGCAGTTAATGGACAGAGATCTCTCGGGTCTCTGATCACTATGGGGGTTCTGCAGGGGTCAATTCTCGGCCAATTTTTGTTTCTCGTTTATATAAATGACCTACCTAATCTGATAAAAGATAATCAGGAGATAGTGCTTCATGCGGATAACACTTCACTTTTATTTAAACTGAAACGACAGCAATTAGTTACTGATGATGTGAATAATACTCTCTCCAAGGTCGTGAGCTGGTTCAACGTTAATAACTAAATGTATAAGATTTATTATATCTAATGTTAAGCATGTAAAAACTAGTGTTCTGATAAATGGAAAGGAGTTGGATGTACACCACTAAGATTTTGGGTATGGCACTAGACTAGATACGTGTTTAATCACTGATTACATAAATATTAATCACTGATCAAACACGATTATATAATACGTAAAGTTTGCCCCCCCCCCCCCCCCCCCCCCCCCCCTAGTTTCGGCTCATGTGTCCAATACGTGGGGTTTATTGACGACGGTATGATGATTAAGCCAGGAGAAGTGGATTGTTCGGACTAATACTAGCCGCAACTGTCCGCCATCGTCCCACAAAGCTAAATTTTTATCCTCATTACCTGGATAGTTGGCGCTTTACTACTGTGCGGTTTTTGAGACACTTTTTGCCCCGCAGAACAAATCTGTAGAACGGGGTATCGTCTGAAGAATTGCCGGACCGATACGACCTTCAAACCTTCAAGAAAAGAGCGTACTACTTCCTAAAAAGCCGGCAAAGTATTTGTGACTTCTGAGTTGCGTTCAGACGTTCAAGGGCGGCGATAGTCACTTTCCATTAGGTGACACGACAGCTCGTCTGCCCCCTCTAACATAAAAAAAGGTAGAACTTTTTAGCTTGTAATTAGGTTCGATGTTCAAACCTTCTTTAAGTTTTTAAACTGTAATGTTTGTAATTTGCGGGGCTTTAAACACTTATAGTACTTTTCTTAGGAATTGAATTTTCAAAAGAATTTTATGAATATCCTCACTTAAAATAAATCGCTTTGCTGTCACCACTGATAAATTCTGGATTCTTTCTGGTCAAAAACTTGTCAGCTATCCCCGAAAAACTACACGTGACTAAAATATTGTGTTTTTCACGATATAAATAGTGATATTTACTCCAAAATATCGAACAAAATAGTTGCTCAAATCGATATTTCTATCCTTTTCACGCCAGGAACAACATTCGTAGCTATGTAAAATTGAAAATTTTCTTCTCCATCTAGCGGTTGACTGGAAGATATCGCAAATCGCGATAAGGCCGCCAATGAGGGTTTTCGATATTTTTTCTGCCACCAGACGGCGCTTCGTATGCGTCAGGTCCAAACAGCTGTCAGATAGCACAGATTCTTACCGAACTGATAAGTTTTTGTTGAAATTCTATGAATTTGTAAGTGTTATTGAGTTTATTATAGATTACGACCAGAGAAAGGTTGCCGAACTGAAGATTGAGCTCAAAAAGAGAGGCCCAAAAGTTTTATTTGCACACATAGGCACTGCACAACACTGTGGCATTTTAGAAAACAATATTCCTTTTGTAATGTTTTTAAGAATGAATAAACCAAAAAAAATGATCGAAAAATACAAATCGTGTATGTGTTTTGACAGGTGGACCTGACGCTACAGTGCTGCCATCTCACGTGGAACATTTCAGAAAACCCTCATTGTACAACTTTTTTATATAAATAGTTTCTTTCTTTGTGTAATTGTCCCTAGATTATAAGACTCATACAAATGGATACGAACTGTTCTATAGTTTTGTCCTTTTTCTTGTACAATAAAGAGTTTTCTATCTATGTATTAAAATGAAATAATATACTCGTAGGAATTCCTGTAACGGTCGAATTATCACATTTCTTATAGCTCCTCATAACAGATAACAGTACATTCACGTTTTAACATTACGGGGTAAAGTAGAGCGAAAAGCTATAAATTTTATTAGAAAACCGGAATATTACTTTAAATTGTGCTTATAAATAAGCTTCGGATTATCTTTTAAAACTGTTGTAATAGACGCAATTTTATTTTATAAGATTATGTCAAACAAACGGATGGCATAGTGGATTAAGCTTCCTACGCCAGACGCTTCCTACACTTTGTGTGATCCACAAATTGTTGTTCTGAGTCTAGGTGTCCTTTGTGTCCGTTTCATATATGTTTGTAAAGTTCCCAACGAAACAGATTTTATTTCTAGTGTAGTACTATCATCAACACTTCAATCGTCACTATCTATCAAGCAGTTTAGGCTATAGGGCGTACAAAGAGTACCAGGGATTGCCTTTCTAGGGTACACCTGGCTCCCGGGCTACTGGTGCCCGAGACGGCGTGCGGTTTTTAGTCTGTTCGAGTCCGACATAGCCACCGGTTGGTACAAAGAATACAAACATATTACATAGACTAGAAAAATTAATCCTCCTTCTGGCGTAGTCGGCTAGAAATAAAAAGATGAGGGTCAAATCCAAACAATATAATTTGTTTACGCATCCTCGTTAAGCGGGCTGAGAATTTCAAAGCCCCTATCTTGCTACTCAATCATTTACGCCACATTCGCCACATATGCCAGACGCATTCCCCACGCGGTCGACTTCAGACCGGTTCTGCTATTCGGGTCAGTAGTGTCCCTGTCTGGACCTGTTGCTGTTTGAGATCAAGGGAGTTCGTAGTTCGTTTCGTTAGTATAGCTATTGGGCACGGTTTAATTTTTCTTGTTTCTAAATTTGAAAATGACGAATTGCCAAAAAAATCTTTTCTCAGTGGGTGTTTACAACGTAAAAAAAGCAAGCAAGCCAAAATTTTAAGTTTATAGACCGACGGTTTGGGCTCTGCGTTGATGAAACAGTCCATCAGTCAGGGCTAGACATAAGATTTATTGCTACTTTTAAATCATATTCATTTGATGAAATGATTGGTTTTAGTCACAACGATTTCACATGTGATTGTGATTTCGTCATGATAAAGATAAATGCCATTAAAATCAATAAGAAATCTTTTTATCAAAGATTACGTTTTTTTTTTTATTTAGCCTATTCGCGAGTCTTGCGCTAGCGAAATAATAATAATTAAGTAGCAGTGGTGTTATGATATGATTTATCACATGTCATTGTGATTTTAATCCCTCCCTAGTCAGGGAAAATAATTTTTATGTCTAAAAATATAAAAAAAATATTTTATTTTATTTATTTATTGCGGGGGACTTTACAAACATACATGAAACGGACACAAAGGGCAACCAGTTGTTGTTCTGACAATTTATTGATCACCCAAAGTGTTGTCCGATGTGGAAATCGGACCCACAACACTCAGCGTAGTAGTAGGCTGCGTGGCGACTACGCCATCCGTGCTGTTAGGAAGTCAGTTCAGGAATTAATAAACATTAATTAATAATTAAGTCGCCATTATGTACAAGAAAGTTTTTTGTAGCGTTATTATATAAAACAGATCAGATGTACCTATCGTGTGAAAGTTATATTCCGGTTGTGTTTAAGTAAATTATATTTATTAAGCTTATATTTATTAAGTTATGTTTTATAACCTTAAATAACTATATTATTCTTTTATGTTGCAACATTATTTATTAATGCTCGAAGAAGATCGGTGTGCTGAACAGATCGAGGCAGTATTTCACTCCAGCCCATCGCCTCCAACTCTATAAGGCGCAAGTCCGACCGCATATGGAATACTGCTCTCATCTCTATGCAGGGGCACCAAAGTACCAGCTTCTCCCTCTGGATCGAATCCAAAAAAGAGCGACTCGAATCGTCGATAGCCAAAAGATTTGCGACCGGCTCGATCCCTTGGCTTTACGTAGAGATGTAGCTTCGCTCTCTATCGTATAAATCACGGAGAGTGCTCCGAGGAATTGTTCGGACTAATACGACACTGCAAATTTTTTATCCCCACCACTTGGATAATTGGCGCTCCACCACTGTGCGCTTTTCAAGACACTTTTTGCCTCGCACTATCAATCTGTGTCTGCTCGTCTGCCCCCTATTCCATAAAAAAAAAGCTTAGCTCCTATTGGTCGAAACATGATGTTATATAGCCTGTAGCCTTCCTCGATAAATGGGCTATCCAAAACCAAAAGTTTTTTTCAATTTGAACCAGTAGTCCTGAAATTAGCGCGTTCAAACAGACTAACAAACAAACTCACCAGTTATAATATTAGTATTATCATTTTGCAATTTTACATGTTTGAACATTGCATTGTGGCTAGTGTGAGTTTAATTCACATCAACTTGCTCTCGACGGCGAGGGCGTTCAGCGTCGCGATTGGTCAAGACTTGGTCACCGTGACGATCGAGTAGATGTGATATAAACTCACACTAGGTCCTCAAACAAAAAGCTTACAAAATGCTTACAAGAATACGCGATAATGAAACAACGTAGGCTATTATCGTGCCCGCATTTGTCATATTCAATGTTTTAACTGCCGTTTCGAAAGTGAAAATGCGACTGAAATTACACCACACTTCAAAACGTTGTCATGTTAATGTGGCAGTGATAACGTATCGTAAAAAAACAATAAAATGGCTACGCATTTGTGACTCGTCAGTTGAAGGTGTCCTGAGTGCTCGTCCTCCCCCCCAGTAGTTTTTCCCCGTGGTCAGTGTGTGTCTTAGTGGAATCATCAATCACTGGACAGACACCTGGGACAATCTTGGTCCTGGACCCTAAACTCAAGAGTGGTTTTGGGGCCAGAAATAAAAAACTCACCATTGGTATTTCTAAAGTAATAATATTATTGTTTAAATCAAGCTCAGAGCTAAAGATAAGAATTCAAATATATCCAGTTTATTTTCAAAAATTTGTTTTGTAATTTTGTTACGACAAAGAAGTAAAATGGCCTAAGAATTATCCTGTCCGCGAATAGATGAGTATCTTGTCAGGGATCGCCACTCGCCGATGCATCCTCCTCGCGTAACGGGTGGTCACCAAGTGGTCCACTCGCCGTCCACGCGTGATCAACCCGCAGGTGAGGCGTTCCGGAGTTGATGTAGAGAGCGTTTACCCATAGTACTTCATACAAAGAATACCAAACGCTTGCTTGTGGGTTCGATCCACAATGTGTGATCCCCAAATTGTTGTTCTGAATCTGGGTGTTCTTTGTGTCCGTTTCATGAATGTTTGTAAAGTCCCTCGCGACACCGGATAAATTTCTAATGCGGGATCAATAATATACAACTTTTTATACTATATGGGCGCAAACGGTGAGTGACTACTGATACCCGTGAAAGCCTGCAACCCAGGAGTCACAAGTTAAGTAAAATATCTTTGCCCGGGAGTTGTCATAAAAAGAAAAATATATTAAAAAATGTTAGTGTCAACTTCAAAGCAAAAATTTAGTTAAAAAAAAAGGTTTTTCCGTTATACCAAATACACAATTCGTGTTGAATTAATATTTATCTATCGAAAATACCTAACGGACGTGTAATTTGCATTTTATATACACATTTTACACACATATAATATTATGTAGAGATGTAGATATACCGTTTTGTGTCAATGACTGCACGGATGGCGTAGTGGTTTAAGCGGTCGCCACGCCGCTTCCTACTACGCCGAGTGTTGTGGGTTCAAACCCCACATGGGACGACACTTTGTGTGATCCACAAATTGTTGTTCTGAGTCTGGGTGTCCTTTGTGTCCGTTTCATGTATGTTTGTAAAGTCCCCCGCGACACAGGATTTATTCCTAATGCGGGCGTTGTCTTTAAAAAAAAAAAAAATGAACTTTGTCATTTTTACATTTTTCTATATATGTATATAATGGCAGCAATGGAATACTTGTGGTGACGGATTAAGAATCCAGAATGTCACCATCAATATTCATCCCGTGGGTGTCGTAAGAGCCTACTAAGAGAGCAAACTACGCAGGACAACAGCACTGCAAAGAGAAGGAAAACTTGAATCAAACCCAATACCAACCCGTCTTGCCAGCGTAGTATAGTAGGCCAAAGCCTCCTTTCTAAGGGGAGGCCTATGTCCAGTAGTGGACTATTAAAGGCTGTTGATGATGATGATGATGGTGTTCATTTGTATCAACCTCGCTTGATGTAACATCTGTTGCATTTTCACAAACCTCAGTGATCTTTGAATGCATTATGATAATCAATAATTGTATTGTATACTAGCTGACCCTGCAAACGTTGTTTTGCTATTTACATTATTATTTTTTGTTTTTTTGAATTTCTTAAAATCCGTTCTTAGCTGACCTCTACTCGGTGAAAAGAATATTGCTACCAAATTTCAAGTCTTTATCTCTAATGGTTCCAGAGATATCGTGATGAGTGACTATATACGTGAAAATCTCTTATATATATATATATATATAGATATATATATATATATATTTTCCTGACAGATATTGGTAGTCAGCCAGCCAGCGTAGTATAGTAGGCCAAAGCCTCCTTTCTAAGGTGACTATGTCCCTGCTAGGCTTGGGCCTCACCTTAGAAAATAGGTTTGGATAAATTAAGGCTGTTGATGGTGATGATGATGTTTATGGTATTTGTTTTTCTATCATCATCTCAGCAAAAGACGTCCACTGCCGGACATGGGCCTCCCTCAAGGCTCTTTACGACAACTGGTCCAGTGCTGCCCGCATCGAACGGCATTCCGCGACCTTCACCAGGTCGTCGGACCACCTGGTAGGGTACCCACGCCCCGCATTCTGGTACGTGGTGGCGACTCCAGTACTTTTTGGCCCCATCGGCCATTTTTTTAGCAATTTAGCAATTTTCCGGGCAATGTCAGTGACCTTGGTTCGTCTGCGGATCTCCTAATACCCGTTTCAATCACGCAGAGAAACTTCGAGCATTGCCCTTTCCATTGCTCTTTGGGTGACTTTGAGCCTCCTTATAATTGCTATTGTGAGCGACCACGTCTCTGTGCCATAAGTCATTACTTGCAACACACCACACTGGTCAGAAACTTTCGTTTTGAGACACTGCGGTATTTGTAACGAGAATGTCAAGCAGCTTCCCGAACGCTGCCCAGTCAGATTAGACGATTGACCTCATTTTCAAAGTTGGACCTACCTAGCCGGATAGTCTGTCCTAGGTATACATAATCGTCAACAACTTCGAATCTTTTAACTTCAACGTCAACAACTTTCTGGTAATATATATCCTGTGTCACGGGGGACTTTACAAACTAATACAAAAATTGATGTAACGTACACAAGGAAAACTCAGTACAACAATTTTTGGATCACACAAAGTGTTGTTTTTCCTATATAGGGATCGATCCAACAACCACGCTTAAACCACGACGCTACCTGCAGTCAGTATGTTCATCAAACAAGTAATTATTTTCCAAAGGTTTCTCACACACGTCACAACAGAAGATTAGTATGAATATAAATTCTATAACAATATAAGTTCCCTTCTCATAGTGGCAAGTTGAATGGAGCTACGGTACCGTGTATGTGGGTCACCACCTGACGCGCCGTTACGTCGCGGATACGGCGAGGGCAGAGTAACCACATTCTTTATGTGTTTGTATTAGACTCACGACTAAGACAGCCGTTTATAACCGAGTTTTAAAAAGGTGGTTGTATTTTTTCAGAAGGTTTAAGTTTTCGAGTTATGTATGCTATTTTGAAACCTTGTGGTGACGGATGAAAAATACAGTGTCACCACCGCTATTCATCGCGTGGGTGGGTGGGACAACAGTACTGCAAAGAGAAGGAAAAATTGTCACAAACGCCATATCAACCCGTCTGGCCAGCGTGGTATAACAGGCCATAACCTCCTTTCTAAGGAGAGGCCTATGTCCAGCTAGTGGACTATTATAGGCTGTTGATGATGATGATTTTGAAACGCTCTGTAGCCTTGACGGGTTAATGGATTTTGGCTTAAGAGGACGTGGCATTAGATTTGTCTTAACGGTTAGCTTTACACAAAAAACTATATAAAAAATTATATATATTTATATAATAAATTTGGTACAAAACTAACGTGAAAAATATAAAATAAAAACATCTGTTTGGGTTGGGTAACGTATGCGACTGCTGTGCGGAGGTCCCGGGTTCGATTCCTGGTTCGGACCGAATGTTTGTATGATTTGCAAATATTTTTTTCGGAGTTAGGGTGTTTTATATGTACGTATAAAAAAAAAGTATACAAGTATTCTATCAGTCAATCTAGCTTTAATATTACAAGCTCTGCTAAGTTTGAAACTAGAGCGTTGTGTGTCAATGTCTGAAAATATTATTACTATTTATCTTGGGTTGCAATCGAACCCACGACCTCCGGCTTAGCAGTATCAGTATCACTAACCACTGAACCGGCAACCCAATCAAATTAACAATAAAATGATGCCATCGACTATATAATAGTACCTTGATTACATTTAATATTATCATCTAATATTACGGTGTTTTGTCAAATTGATTGTTTATGGTGTAGGCAGCTGTAACTGGCGTAATTTTACAATTTAATGGTAAAATTGAACACCTGCTGAATGACAGCGGTGACCTGCGGGGATCAGTGGAACGGCTTGTGGTTTGAAATGTAACGAATTGTTCAATTTTGGGCTATTTCCCCGTAAAGTAAAAAAAAATAGTTTTAAAAAACTAAAAACTACGCTTTCTATTCGGTCCTCGATATATCTACAAAGTTTGAACGATTCTGACCGTTTACAGTCAGTCAAAATCACGCCCAAAGGAGTCGGTTACAAACATACAAACAAACATACAAGTGAAGCTAATATAAAGCGTGTAATAACTTCACATCTCACACACTGCTGTCTGATTGCCGTATCACCTGAGTTGTCATCATCAACAGCGTTTAATAGTCCCCTACTTCGCATTGGCCTCTCCTTAGAAAGGAAGTTTGGGCTTACTGTACCACGTTGGCCAGACGGGTTGGTATAGTGTTTATTTCAAGTTTTCCTTACTTTATAGTTCTGTTGTCCTGCGTAGTTACTCCCTTAGTCGGCTCTTACATCACCCACGGGATGAATAGGGGTGGTGACACTCTGTATTCTTAATCCGTCATCACACCAACAAAAGAAATACATAACACATCAAAAAACCCAAGCCTACAACTTCCACTAAATCCGTGTGTTGCAATTGACGTCTTCGTTTAAATGAGACACGTTCGTAAGACTTGCGCAAGAGCAGCTTAACCGTTTGTTGTACAACATCCTGATGTGAATGTGAGTCATCAACGCGGCCCACTTTGGGATCCGTTTGTGTTAATTTTGACACAGTTGCTTAGATTCTAATGCGGTTATTGTTTTTTTCTGAACTTTCCACACTTTAAACTATACGAACAAATTATAAAAATTGTACTAATTATTATTATTATTTTTTAAACCTGTAAGCTTAAAATCTTTTGTTAAAATTACACGTTGCCACGACAAAAATGCGCGTTCATCCACGGAACAGAGAATGTTTGTCTATAGTCTATACTAATTTGTTTGTTGGTAAGTCTCGCTTGTCTCAGAAACTAGTTCTTCGAATTTAAAAATTATTTAGTGTTGGATAGCCTATTTATCGACAAAGACTGCAATAGGATATATAACATCACGCTACGATCTATAGGAGGCGAGCATCAATGAAAAATATTGAAAAAACGGGGAAATGCGGTCAGCTGGTTTCGTTACCAAGTCTTGTATGTTGGACTTGTCGAAATTAATCACATGAGCAAAAATCGAGAAGTTTAGTAGACACAGAAGAATTCTCCATCCGTTATCAGATCAGCAGTGCTATTCGTGCTGCCACAGCGTTGAAATTCAAACTAACTTAGTTTGAAATTAGACGCTGTGACAACGATGTAGCGTCGAATTTCAAACGAACTTAGAGAATAGCACTGCATCTGCCGAGCCAATCCAAAACACTGTAACTTTTGTATACGACTTTTGACCTTGAAAGCTTTGTTACAGTTTTTAACCCTAATTTCAATACAATACGGTATTTTTTAGATTATTGTCTCTTCTAAAATACGCTTTAGAATAACAAAAATGTTGATCAGGGGTACTCCTAGCAGAAGCAGGCCGTGGTGGCGGCGAGCGCGTTGCGAAGCGCGCTCGATTCCAGGGAGCAGAGGGAACATGGGGTTCCCACACGGGGGGGTCGACTACTCGTCTGTAGATGGCCTGAGGTATGTCGGGGCACCAGGGACTTCCTTTCTAGGGTATACCTGGTTCCCCGGCTATTAGTACCCGAGACGGCGTGCGGTTTTAGTCGGTTCGAGTCCGACATGCCACCGATAGGTGGTATCCGAGGGGATTTCCGCACGGAAAAAAAAAAAAAAAAAATAGGGGGTAAAATAGAGCGTTGTTAAGGCAAAACACTGTAAGTAGAGTTACAGTCTTTTGGATTGGCCCTGCAGTCTGCTCAAAGATACTAAAATAATAATAATATATCAATTATTACCAAAACGAAAAGTACAAAATATGTGATACATTGCCGGTGGCCCCACACTAGGCAAGCATGTCCTGTGGGTGCCAGTTGCGATTACACATTTCGCTATACATTATTGTTCGGTATACATTACATCGTCGTTTTCAATTTAAAGTACTCGTATACAGTGTTATTTGCTTATATTTGAGACAGCAATCTATTTCCTCCGAATATGCGTTCGGAAGAAAACAATAGGGAATATGCACGTGACACCAAAATAGACAAAATATTTTTATTTGTAATTTTTATTGCTAATAAAAGATACCCATACAATTATTTTTGAAATTTATTATAATTTAATAGTGAAATTTAATCATCAAAAATTGGCTTTTTTAAGATTCCCTCGCAAATTTCTAATACGCAACGCTATTGGTTGAATAAAACGTGACGTCAACCTACACTGTCAAGAGTGTCAACAAGTTGTGTGTATTTGTAATATTTGGTTTCTGGTGATTATTTGTTTCATTTTAAGTTAATAACTAATACGTTTTCAGTGTTAAATTATTAAATTCCCGTGTAGAAAGACTCAACACAATGACTGAATATACTTTGTCAGGTGCAGTTTTGATATTATTTGGGCACAAAGGAACGGCACAATATTTATAATAAGTTTCTATTGGCTTTTCCATGGTAATAAGTTAATTTTTATCACTCACTTTTTTAACTTTCACAAACTTTGTGAACTTCACTCCGTTATTGACATCGAATTCGTCTGAAAGTGTAATCTGACGTCACAAAAAAAGCGCGCCAAAATGGACGTGTTCAAATTGCCCCAAAATGATAGTGATTTTAATATGTAATGTAATAACTAGTAGAATCGTTTAAAAAAATAAAAAAAATACATGCATATTCCCTATTGCCGTCCCAAACGAAATTATTTTATTACTAGCTGAGACCCGCGGTGTTACCCGCGTTTGTTGTTATAACCGCAGGCAACGCCGGGGGGCGAAGCTAGACTAAAAAAGAAGCCTAAGTTACTCCTTATGTCATCAGCTATCTGCTAGTGAAAGTCCCGTCGAAATCGGTCCAGCCGTTCCAGAAATTACCCGGAACAAACAGACAGACAGATAGACAGACAAAAATTGTAAAAAATGTTTAATGTTTTCTTTTTCCTAAATGCATATGTATGTAAACATACATATGCATTTAGTAAAAAGCGTTTATTTTGATATTACAAACAGACACTCCAATTTTATTTATTTGTACAGATTATATTGTCATTCGTATTGTACTGTCTCATACTCTCTACCGTGGAAGAGCCAAGCTTCAGCGCATATGTCGCTCTTTACCGAGTGGTTGAGGTTACCGAGGGTCAATCCCTCTCTCTCTCCCTTAATTCTGTGGGTGGGTGGAGGGTGTCTCTTGAGCCCTGCCTGTTTGACCCCTATACCATAAAAAACATCTTAAGGGGTTTACTAGTAGACAGTCTGAGTCAATCATCAGATCTGATCCAAGATGCTTAATTATAATATCTAATTATAGTACCATCTAAATTGCATATTCTTATCATCATCATCAACAGCTTGACATAGGAATCTCCTTAGAAAAGAGGTTTTGGCCTACTATACCACGCTGGCCAGACGGGTTGGTATCGGGTTTTCCTTCTCTTTGCAGTGCTGTTGTCCTGCGTAATTTGCTCCCTTAGTCGGCTCTAACGACACCCACGGGATGAATAGGGGTGGTGACACTACGTAATCTTAATCCGTCAACACAATCAGTAATTCAGTAGTAGGTAACACACCTACCTACTTGAAATCCCACTTTCAATATCTCTGCTCTAATCATGACAGAACTCTTCGCTCTTCCAACAATCTTCTCCTTCCTTGTCCTTCACATAATTCCAGTATGGTCCATTCTTCCTTCCCTGTTGAAGCTGTAACTCTTTGGAACACACTCCCACTAGAAATCAGGATGTCCACTAACCGATACACTTTTAAGCTTAAAGTACGGAAGAGACTACTATAGAGACTTGTTGACGGAGTCATCAGAATAACACCCTAAGAGTATATTTATTTTCATATATATTATTATATATTACTCGTATATATTTTTTTGTCATTTATTATGATATTTATATGTATAAACTATATGTATGTATATCTAGTACTTATATATCTGTAGGATTTGTTCTTTTCTGCCATTGTAACATGGCTTCATTGCCAGATGAGACTCATCTTTACCTGTCCCAAATATACACCTGTCACACACAGCTTTGCAACAGCCAAAGGTTTGACTGGAAGAAAATGCCTGAGGCATTAAGTCCGCCTTATGCAATATGCTTGCAGGAAGACTCAATAAATAAATAAATAAAGCTAACTTCCTAAATTTGTTTACATTTTGAAAGCATGTTAAAATAGATATCAGTTTTTTTTGCATTAAATAAACACCATCACTTATTAGTACAAACTAAAAAAACAAAAATTAGCACAACAATAGCAGGTGATACAAGGTAACAGACCTTATAGTGTTATGTGGGACATTGACGTGTTGAATTATAATTATTATGTCCCTACATAACAGTATTAATGTGTACACCAATCACATACTATCTATACAAATAAATAAAATTGGAGTGTCTGTTTGTAATATTAAAATAACCGCTTTTTACTAAATGCATATGTATGTTTACACGGTACATTTGCCAAAATAACATTTTTTACAATTTTTGTCTGTCTGTCTGTTTGTTCCGCGTAATCTCTGGAACGGCTGGACCGATTTCGACGGGACTTTCACTGGCAGATAGCTGATGACATAAGGAGTAACTCAGGCTACTTTTTTTAGACTAGCTTCGCCCCGCGGCGTTGCCCGCAGTTATAACAACAAACGCGGGTAACACCGCGGGTCTCAGCTAGTATCTGAATAAAATCGACGGGCCTGTTGGTGTAGTGGTTAGTGGGTTAGTTCCCCACCCAGGAAAAATGTTGAAAAAGCGTGTTAATAAATCCTTGAAAATAAAAGTTGAACCGACTTTAAACAATACTGACAAAGAGCACTAAAAATTAAAAATAATTACAAATCTAATTAAACAACTACAATAGGAACCCTCAATATAACAGGTACTATTATAAAAACAATAATTTAATCAATTCTAGTCTGTTTGAAGTCAGACCCTGGTTGCCCTCTTGGACTCACCAAAACGAATCGTGAAAACTACAGACGCGGTACATTTCTGTATGAAATACTAAGGCGTGACGTTATACCCAGCTATTGTCAAATCTATAATAATATTATAAAGCTGAAGAGTTGGTTTCTTTATTTGGTTGGTTGGAGGACAATTAAGGGGAAATAATTTTATTTAAACCTAAAAATCTACCCTATTAGAAGTAGATTACTTCCAAGGTCTAGAAATACCAATAAAAGCGAGATATTTAATAATATTTAATAGCCTATAGCCAAATAATAAATAGACAATCATCATAACCGTTATTTATTAAATAACTCAACATACGTACAAAAATAAAATGCAGTTCAGTAGCTTCAAGTACCCAAACGTGTTATACATTTAGGCCAAACATTGGTTACCAACGTTTGATCCAATATCCGTTAAGTTACACTTGCGTTGCGCATGCGCAATGAAGTGTTGTTTGACGACGATGGTAGAATTTAGGTCTTAGGAGTTCTAAATATGCGAACACCTAGGTATTTAAGTGCCGTTTTGGGTTGAAACGGGATTTTATTGTTGACATGACTTTTAAGCAGTCGATTTTTAAATAGCTGTCGGAATTGCGATCTAATGATTGTGAGTTCGAACTTCACCCATGCAAGCACCACCTAAGCATTTAGCATAGTTGGAATTATTAAGAAGAATACTAGTAATGATGAGCCATGTTATTAATATTTTAATATATGAAAATTAATATTTGTTTATTGGTATTTTATAAAATTTTACCATACCTACACTTTGGCAGAAAGGGACATAGGGTACCTTTCATCTAGAAGAAAAATACTGTTCCCGAAGAATGGAAAAGTTACTTTTACGCGAGCGAATCACGAGCTTTTTTACTACGTCTAGAATAATCTAGAACGGAATTTTTGGAGTTTCTACTTGAATAGACACAGTCGTGCTAGCTTCAGAAACCGTTTTTTCACGTGTGGCAACGCCCTCGGGCCGTCACTTTCCTGGGTATGCGGCGGGGCGGTGTGTCGAAATCGAAGCGACTAAAACCGAACGATGTGCCACTCTGCGCTTTAAATAGGAGGAATTAGGGAACAGCTGTTATTAAGACCTCCGGACCAAGATTCAGAAACCATATGTCAACCTCTCCTGAAGCTCTGGTAACCCTTACGAATAACACGTACTATTTACCATAAAAAAGTATGAAGGTCCATAGACAATATTAAACAAAAAGCTCAGATTTAAATTGACAGCGCAGGTAGTTATACCGTATTCACATTGAAAACTGATATATTTACCGTACTTTGTTACAGGTAAATCCACCAATAAATGTAATCAATCATCATACTAGGGTGAGTGAAATTAAAGTGATGTGAACAAAATATGTGAAGTGAATGACAGTTCGACAACACAAAATGGCCGCCAGCACAAGATGGCGGACGCGAGCGAGCGTCAGCGCAATGCTGCTCGCTATATTTATGCAAGTTGTTAACGGTGAGTATTTATTTCATAAACTTTCGATTATAAACACTTTCGCGACTTGTGCATATTATAAAATTCTAGAGACTTTCATTATTTTAAATAGGTATACTATGTGCATTTGAAAATATCTCATTAAATATTACTTTTTACGGAATCCAACATTGCCAGATTAGTGCAAAATCTTATACCTACCTACTATTTTTTATCTAAAAGTCTTATGAAACGTTTATAAAATTTCTTAAATATTTTTCTTAAATAATATTTACGTCATAAATGCTGTTCAACTTCGTAACGTCATATTAAATAACAACATTAATTTTGTTTTTTTTTTTTTCATTTTTTAAGATAATAATAGTGTGTATTTAACGAACATAGTTAAGATAGAAAGTTGTTCATAAAGTATCAAGTAAAATATATGTTTTTACGATTTTGATGAAAAATATTTTGAATTAGTTCGCATTTCACAACAACATTTTGTATCCAAACTACGATATATTTATAATAAAATATTTTTTTATAAATATTATCACCAATCAACCGAAATCCTTCCGAATTATTCGGATCCCGAAATTAAAATTGTAGATGAAAACCCGCAATAACAGGTTTCTTTGTCAATGTCTTCAAGAAAAAATGTTGCAGCATTTTCTTTTTGGTGTGCCTTTGTTAAATGTTAGAGGGGGCAGACGAGCAGACGGGTCACCTGATGGAAAGTGACCATCGCCGCCCATGAACGTATGCAACTCAGGAGTCACAAACGCGTTTCCGGCCTTTTATGAAGGAGTACGCTCTTTTCTTTCAGGTTTGAAGGTCGTATCCGTCGATATCCGACGATAACCCGTGCCACAGATTGGTTGTGCGGGGTAAAATGTGAAATAAACCCCAAATTATACACTTGAATATATTTATCAAGGTCGTTATAGATTGTCAGCAAACAGTATTTATTTTCTGTATTTATCATATAATATGGTCCGTGTGGTGACGGATTAAGAATGTCACCATGTAAGAGTGTCACCACCCCTATTCATCCCCTGGGTGTCGTAAGAGAAGGAAAATTTGACACAAACCCTGTACCAACCCGTCTGGCCAGCGTGGTATAGTAGGCCAAAACCTCCTTTCTAAGGAGAGGCTTATGTCCAGCAGTGGACTATTAAAGGCTGTTGATGATGATCATATAAAACAACTTGCCCTGACTTACGAACTGATTCATCAACGCAGAATCTAAACCCGCTGGGGCTACAAACTTCATTTTTTTCATTGCTTTTTATTTTGTAAACTTTTAAAAGGGGGCAAACGAGCAGACTGGTCAATTGTCCCCTAAACGGGACTCTAGTTACGCTAAACAGGGGGGACAAAATACTGTCATTTCTTCTTGAACACAAACCACCGAGTTATGACTTGGGCCTCAATTCTGCTATTTTAATATTGTATCAATAGACTGTTAATGGAATATCGTCGGAATAGTTTTGCACTTTTCCTATTCTACTATGTAAGACCAATGGACTTGTCACTCGTACAAATGTCGTTGATGTCTTTGTAATAGTTTGATAAACGGTACATTTTAAATTTGTAAAAACATGATATATTTAATTTTCCAGGTATGGCAACCTTTTGTATCAACAGTCTATTGACACTGTGAATTTATGTTAGTAAAATACTGATATTTTGACCGATGTCAATGGCGTCGCAATAGAATGACAGTGGCTTGGCGTTAACATAAATTAGCAGAATTGAGGCCCTGGTGTCTAGGTTTTTTTTTAAGAAAAGTGACGCCAGCAAAGCTGACGTCATTTTTTACATTGTTCTGGTTTTGCTTCATAAAAGCTGTAGTATATAGGTATATCTTATAATTTCAATCGTTTTAAGGGTCAATCAATTTTTTAAGGTATTGGGCAAATACACACGGTAATTCTTTGAAATCATTTCATACTTACAACAATAAAACTGTTATGTTAATACGGACGAATGACTGCACGGATGGCGTAGTGGTTTAAGCGGTCACCTCGCCGCTTCCTACTTCGCTGGGTGTTGTGGGTTCGATCCCAACGTGGGACAACACTTTGTGTGATCCACAAATTGCTGTCGGAGTCTGGGTGTCCTTTGTGTCCGTTTAATGTATGTTTGTAAAGTCCCCCGCGACTCAGAATTTATTCCTAGTACGGTAGTAGATTTGTGAAAAAATAAATAAATAAATAATAGCAAAAGAACCTAAAAAAGTTATAGTAGGCAAGACCTTCTTTCGACGGAGAGGCATTTTTTAAGTGTGGAAACCCCTCAGGCCGTCACCCCATCGGGTTTCGCGGGGTGGTGTGCCGAAATCGGACCGACTTGTGGTTTAGTCGCCACTCTCCTGTACCCTTCCTAGCGCCTGCCCACAATGGCGCGGGCCCCACCTTCGGTTGCGTTTAAGGAGAGCCTATGTCCAGCAGCAGTGGACTGTCATAGGCTGTTGACGAAACTAAATAATAATGGAAATATAATTAAATTATAATGAAGTAAACTAAACACAAAAATGAATGATATGAAACAATTTTTTCAAACTTAGCTTGCTACTGTAGCCACTACTGTAGAGACTGTGTACTGAAAGAAAGAAAGAAAGAAAGAAAATACGTTTATTAGTCACAACACAAACACAGCCAAAAAAGGAATTACAGATATAACATAGAAGAGAAAAAGAAAAGAAACAATTTGCTCAACTGAAGAATAGCACAAACAATAACAAAAACAAACAAGTACAAAAGAATAAAATGATCACTGTGTGGACTCCTTGATTTTGGAGTCTACGTTGGCGGTGGGTTGATCTTTTAACCCTGTCGCGACTACATCTGCGTGGGACTGCTTTCCTCCCGAGGTAGCCGGGGAAGTGGATGGTCCGATTCCACGCTCGGTCTCCGTCCCTGTCTTCGTTCTGATCCCTCCGCAAGCACCGGTAAGAACCGGTGCTTACTGCGCCCCTCCTTGGCCGTGGCAGCTTAGATGGCCGGCTTTCCTCTGCCGGACCCTTTTTCATACAACAGAGCAGGTTACTCCTTATTCCTTTTTAATTTTTTGAAAACAGTTGACACTGGACACAGATGTAAACAGTTTTATTTCGCAGACTGTGACGTCATTCAAGACGCCATGACACTATTCAGCGTTTTCGAAGGAAATTTAAATTGTTTTTTTTTTAATACAAAATACGTAATGTAAATATTGCTTTTTCTTTAAAATGTAGGTTTTTTGGGATAAAATAGATATTAAAGTATATAATTAACCAAGTTTTCAAATTGAGTCAACTAGCCTATTGTATAAGTGAATAAAATACTCTACTCTCGGTCTTCGAATCAACGTTCGTGTTGTATTTTGTCATCGAAATCGTGAAAGCAATGAAATCTAAATGATAGGCTATAACGAAATGCGCACAACATCCATTACAAAAACGATTAAATGTTCGAGCTCCCATCCGAGCTCAAGGTCAAGAGCTGAACGTGCGGAGTCAAGGTCTTCAGGTCAATTGCCCCAATTTTAGGTACAAGAGTGTTGCTTTAACGATGTACATCATTTTCTTTCTTTTTATTTGCTGTTGTGGAAAGTTTCTGAGTGAGATTTTTTTTGTATAACAAACCGCATCATCCACATATGTGGATGGAATGTGTCCAGCAGTGAACCATTAAAGGCTGTTAGCCTTTAATGGTTCACTGCTGGAACTGGAACCATTAAAGGCTGTTAGCCTTTAATGGTTCACTGCTGGACATATGCCTCTTCTTAGATATGAGGTTTCCTCGGATTGTGACGGATTGTGAATACGGAGAGTTGCTACCCCTATTCATCCCGTGGATCTCGTAAACTACGTAGTACAACAGCACTACACAGAGAAGGAAAACTTGAAACAAACCCTATACCAACACGTCTGGCCAGCTTGGTGTAGTAAGCTTAAACCTTATTTCTAAGGAGAGGCCTGTGTCCAGCAGGTCGACTATTAATGACTGTTGATTATGATGATGATGAAATTCCCCTTTCCACTGATTCTGGTGGAGGGGATGGGGGTTACTCAAAAAACGGGCTCGCACTTATTTCTCTTGTAATGCAGGTATCAATGGGTAGGTATTTACCATCTGGTGACCCTTCTGCTTGCCTCCTATGCCATACCGGTTTATTATGCCGTGGCACCACTCAAGTGGAGTTGTATCAGATGATTTTGAAAACAGATTACAAACAGTGTACAGTGTTACAGATGTGGCACTGTTTTCGATGCACACAGACTAATAAAGAGGAATTTATGTACTTTCACTTTAAAATACAGCCGCTTTCATTTTTGTATATATATTGCGCACACGCAGAAAATCGCATTTACACTGACAGTGAATATTAGGAACGCCGTGAAAATACATTTAAAATATATATATTATACACTACTAGCTATCGCCTGTGGGTTCGCGCGCGTCATTATTCAATATTTCGTGTTTCTAACTTTGAAAATGACGAACTTTCAAACAACCGTTCATCCCTTGTTTTACCAACTTAGGGGTGAAATTGCACTAAATCCTTACTTACGACGTAAAAAGAATCAGCTGCCAAAATATCAAGTTTGTAGTCCCAGAGGTTTGGGAAATTCTTGGGAAATCCTTTTATAAATTAATACCTTTGTACCATATTTATGCAAATCACATCAAGACCCTTAAATTGGCCACTGCTGTTTTGGCGTACTATACCACGCTAAGGGGGCAAACGAGCAGACGGGTCAGCTGATGGTTAGCAACTACCACCTGCAACTCAAAAGTCACAGGTGCTTTGCTGCCCTTGGAGTCCCTCCCGCTCGAGTCAGCGGGATGGGGGATTTGGGCTCCGGTTACATCATTCACTCGTGAAAGGCAACGAAAGAATTGCTTAACCCCGGTTTTCTGTGAGGCCGTGGTATCACTCCGGTCGAGCCGGCCCATTAGTGCAGCAGCATGGCTCTCCCACGCTCTATACGGGTTGGTTTGGGTTTGTGTTTGTGTACAAGTTTTCCTTATCTTTTTAGTGCTGTTGTCCTGCGTAGTTTGCTCCCTAAGTCGGCTCTTACGACACCCACGGGATGAATAGGGGTGGTGACACTCCGTATTCTTAATCCGTCACCACACGGATAATGCATATTCATGTATTGATTTTATTTGAAAGACAAACATATTTGTTTGCAAAAAACTTTGTTATAAGTATATTTAATTAACACGTGTTACGAATATTTAGACTACATACTTACACTAGGCATACATAATATACAAGGGGTGATCAATAAGTAATGATAATCAATATGAAACAGAACTATTAGATTAAAAAAAGTATTTTATTTTTCAGCATAGTCTCCTTGCAAGTTAATACATTTAGTGTATCTTTTTTCTAAGCCCATGATTCCCTTAGAAAAAAATTCTTTGTCTTGACCCTCCCAAAATGCCTCTACTGCGGCCATCACTTCACTATTGTCCTCAAATTTGTTGCCCCGGAGGTGTTCTTTGAGCCGAGGAAAGAGGTAGAAGTCACTGGGAGCTAGATCTGGCGAATAGGGAGGGTGTTCGAGCAGTTCGAACCCCGTTTCTTCAATGGCAGCCATCGCAACTGCGGCTTTGTGAGCCGGGGCATTGTCTTGGTGAAACAGCACTCCAGCGCGCAGTTTACCGCGTCTTTTTGACTTAATAGCTTCTCGCAATCTTCTTATTTGGCCTGCGTAGTAAGAGCCTGTTATAGTGGCCCCCTTTTCCAAATATTCCACCATAATAATTCCTTCTGCATCCCAGAAAACAGACGCCATAACCTTTCCCGCTGAACTTGACACTTTGAATTTCTTCGGCGTTGGTGAGGAAGCTCGTTTCCAAGTCATTGATTGTTGTTTGGTTTCGGGATCAAAGTGGTGGATCCAGGTCTCGTCCATGGTCACAAAACGCGACAAAAAAAATTCTTTATCGGCCTGGAACTTTTGAAGATTCACCCTCGAAATGTCGACTCGTTCCTTTTTTGCTCGTCGGTTAACATTCTCGGTACCCAACGCGCAGAGACCTTTTTCATATGCATTTTGTTGACAATGATTTTTTGAACGCTGCCATAGGAGATCCCTGTGACCTCAGCTACATGCCTTACGGTCACCCTTCGATCGGCCAACACGATATCTGCCACTTTTTTGACGTTTTCTCCAGTAAGGGACGTGGAAGGGCGTCCCTCGCGATGTTCATCTTCAGTGGAGGTTCTGCCCAGCTTAAATTCCTTTGCCCAGCGTGCGACTGTGGAATATGGAGGAGCAGACTCCCCCAATGTTTCCTCTAAGTCGCTGTGTATGTCTTTGGTAGACATTTTTTTCAGGCAGAGGTACTTGATGACAGCTCTTATTTCATTTTTCTCCATTTTGATGTTTTCTCTTCGACAGTTCGTATTCAAATGAATGTATCTCCCGGTAATGGTGTCCTATTTATACATGTTTTTGAAGCTGAAGTAGTGGATATATAAGCAAGCAGAAAAAAAATAATTTGGGTTTTTGTGCGTTCTAGAAATACTCGATTATCATTACTTATTGATCACCCCTCGTATTATGTGTAGACCTGACTGTATGATGATTTGATGTATGTTTTACATGTTTTAAGTTATGGTATCATATCTGAGCCTCAATTCTGCTATTTTATGTTCACCCCAAGCCACTGTCATACTAGCATGGCTGCATACTAGCATGTCTAGTCATACTAGCATGGCTGGCATTCCTTATAATTTGAAAATGTGTTACGTTTTTTTGAGGAAATGATTTATTTATTTTTCCAAATATGGCAATCTTTTCGATATCACCACTGATGAGCCACTGCCATTCCATCGCCACTGTAGAGACACTGAGTTAGTGTAGACTACCGATATTTATGCCGATGCCAATGGCCACTCGATGGCATCTCAATAGCGTGTCAGTGGTATGACAGTGGCTTGGCGTGAACATAAAATAGCAGAATTGAGGCCCTGTTTTGGACGCACGATAAGCAAGGGTGCCACAGATGCCTCTGGCAATCGTTGCTAAAAACTCTAACAACAGAACTTTTATATCGCCTAGTACTTCGGTTGTGGAGGTCTGATGGCAGTCGCTCCGCTTAAAAATCAGGTCAAGTGCGAGTCGATCTCGTGCGACGAGGGTTCCGTACCTACCCAGATTTTACGTAGATTTTCGCGAAAACTTGTAAGTACCAAAATTTACTTTAATTTTCTACTTTTTTTTAAATTTTTCCTTTATTTGTGCTGTAAAACAGCAATTTTTTTGATTCTAGGTCAACTTGAACTACCATATAGGTCTTCGACCCGAAACCCATAGGGTACTTCCGGTTGACCTAGAATTGACAATATTGGTAAAAGCAAGGTCTTACAGCACAAACAAAAGGAAAATTCCGAAAAATAAAAAAGTTGAAAATTAAAAAAGAATTTGGTACTTACAAGTTTTCGTGAAAATCTAAACTTGACCATATTTTTTATCATGTTTACTCAGGACCTTGATTTTTATACACCTAATAGGGACTATACCTCAGTAGACCCCAGTATTACTAGACCTCAGTATTTGGTATAAATTTTAAATTGGATTAAGAATACAAATTGTCACCACCCCAATTCATCCCGTGGGTGTCGTAAGAGCAGACTAAGGGAGCAAACTAAGCAGGACAACAGCACTGCAAAGAGAAGGAAAACTTGAAACAAACCCTATACGAACCCGTCTGGCCAGCGTGGTATAGTAGGCCAAAACCTCCTTTCTAAGGAGAGGCCTATGTCCAGCAGTGGCTTAGTAAAGGCTGTTGATGATGTTAATGAAAGAAATATTGGCAATGTAATAAAATGGACTGCAATTCTGGTGAAAGGCCCCAATATTTTTATTTTTGTTATCTAACATTACTAATTAGAGGCGGTGTGGCGTAATATTAATATTATTTTGTATAAACAAATGTTCGTGTGTAATGTAAAAGTATAAAGAATTAAAAGTAATACTCGCCGGGCCTGTTGGTGTAATCGTGGGTTCGATTCCTACATGGGACAAATAATTGTGTGATGAGCACCATCATTTGTTCTGTCTGGGTGTAATTTAACTATAATAATTATATATGTATTTAGAAATATTTAAGCATGTTTATTATTAGTCTGCTTACTATAGCACAGGCTCTTTCCAGGATGGCGTAGTGATTTAAGAGGTCGGCACGCCGCTTCCTACTACGATAAGTGTTGTGGTTTTGATCCCCACATGGGACGACACTTTGTGTGATCCACAAATTGTCGTTCTGAGTCGGTGTTTGCTGCGTCCGTTTTATGTATGTTTGTAAAGTCTCCCGCGACACAGGATATATTGCTAGTGCGGCATTTGTCTTTTTAAAAAATAACGAAAAATCAATTTTAGATCGGACTTCTGTGTGTGAGATGTGTAAAGTTATTATAATTATATGTTGAGGGGACTACGTAGGGTGCCAAACCATAGCAACGTGAACGCAAAATTGACGATGATCAGCTGAGTAGTTAAGGCGGGAAATAGTAATAAAAAAACAGACAAACTTACGTTTATAATCTGAGTATACACGGTCTGTGTGGTGACGGATTAATAATACAGAGTGTCACCACCCCTATTCATCCCGTGGGTGTCGTAAGAGCCGAATAAGGGAGAAAACTACGTAGAACAACAGCACTGCAGAGAGAAGGAAAACTTGATGCAAACCCTATACCAACCCGTCTGGCCAGCGTGGTATAGTAGGCCAAAACCTCCTTCCTAAGGAGAAGGCCTATGTCCAGCAGTGGACGATTAAAGGCTATTGATGATGATGTGATGATGGACATAGGCCTCTCCTTAGAAAGGAGGAGCCCATGTACATAAGTTCACAAATTGTTAATACAAAGAATATTACCAAACAGCTAACGATTGGTTATTCAGCATCATTAATATTCATATATGTATATAATATGTAGCCATGCAAACTTACAACTTTCTGGTACTAATAGTTCCTAAGCTATGCCGTGGAACAACAGACAGACGTTTCGAACCTATACGAGTTTATTGATAAGATTACGGAACTCTACAAACAGTTTAATTTATTTTTTTGGTATGTGGCAGCTTAAAGATGAAGAAAAAAGAAAAACGGAAGACGTACCGGAAAACGGAGCGTGGGTAGGCTCCTTACAAGGTGGTCCGGCGACCTGGGCCTCAAATCTGCTATTTTAATATTGTATCAATAGACTGTGGGAGAGGGCCGACCCCGAACGTAGAAGACGTCGGCGGCGATATCAGCCGTCGACGGGGCCGCGGGCCACCAGAGAGTGGGGACCTCTGGTGGCAGATTGATTGCTGCGGTAGGGAATGGAATGGCCGGCTTGATTGCATTAAGATGCGATCGGGCCGCCATGCCGCGATTGAAGGGGGAAGTGTTCTCCCCTGGGATAGGGCCTGATTAAGCATGGTGTCAATTCGGGGAGGCCCTGAAATAACATGGTCCGGGTCCTCCCCAGAGTAGGACACCTAAGGCCGGCCGTCGGGGTGGTTTTTAGTGGAATCACCACATACTCCTGGCTCCTGAGTCCCCGAGGAGCCGGAGATCCGAAGAAAAAAAAAAGACTGGTTGGAATGTCGTCGGAATAGTTCTGCACATTTCCTATTCTACTAACTATGTAAGACCAATGGCCCTCGCGATGTCACTGATACAAATATCGTCGATGTCTTTGTAACAGTTTGGTAAACGGTACATTTTATATTTGTAAGAAAATGATATATTTAATTTTCCAGGTATGGCAATTTTGTTGATATTACCATTACCTATATTACTATATCGACAGTCTATTGACACTGTGAATTTATGTTTGTAGAATACTGATATTTTGAAGCTATTTTTCCTCTCAGAAAAAAATTTTGCCCTGTCCGGGAATCGAACCTACTAATGCAACGCTTTTCAAATTCCACGCAAACAAAGTTGCGGATACCAGCTAGGTACTATACATAATGAATGATTACCGAAAAAAATTCATTACGTTCCTAAATAAACAATTCTAATAAAAAAAATCACATACCTAATCTATGTGAATGCCGTGGCAACATAAAATCGATTACGTACATAACAGTACTTATCAGTTTGTTAAGTATCCGTCAAGTTACGGACCGATACAAATAAAGTCAAGTTAAAGTGCCGTGCAAGTGTGAAAGCATAAGTAAAATTGTCTACCTACATTTGAGTAATTGAATTAATGCAAAAGAGAAGTGATTTAGGCTAGAAATAGACTAAACTATTTGGCGAGCTTTAAAACTTTTATTAACATACCCTACGGAACAAGCAATCGGACCTCACGGCGAGAACGCGTAAGCGACGCCGTATACCGCGGACTTAAGACCTTTTGGACGCGAGGATTGTCTGTGAGCGCTGTGGGCATTTATTAATGTGCTCCTTATAATAAAATAATATAAATTAGTATAGTTGGACCTTTGATTGTGGCCGACAATTACAGCAATCTCTGCGCATCCGCACGCCTCCACCCTGACTGGCACGAGCGAATAAAGAAACTAGGGAGTGTTTGGCTCCTCACCTTCGCTGTGCTAGTACTACACTTCTATTCTACTTGTCTGAAATGCCACTGAAAAGGACTCCGCCAACAACAACAAAAGATGCCAACAAATCAGATACGAACATGAGTTCGGCCCCGTTTACGGATACGGATAACGAAAGTTCCACTAATACGAGCAGAACGCGTCCTCGCAAGCGCCAACATGACGATGACCTACATGCTTACATGGCCGAGACAAAAAAAAACGTTTGATGTAATAAAAAACCAACAAGGCTCAATACAGGCAACCATCAATAATATACTTACCCAAAACTCCGATATAATTAAGTCAATGGAATTCATATCCAAGCAATATGAAGAAATGAAGAATAAGTTCTCGAAAATGGAAACTGAACGTCGTGAACACTTAGCATACATCCAAATGCTGGAAGGAAAAATAGAAAATTTAGAGAAATGTCAAAAGCAAACCTGTATTGAGATACGAAACGTCCCAGTTCCGAAATCGGAATCAAAAGAGGATTTAATATGCATAGTACAGAAAGTATGCAACACCACCAATACCCATATTGAAGAACATCACATAAAAGACATATTTCGTCTAAACGCCGACAAAGGCGGAATGAAATCTATTATCATCGATTTCTATTCTGTGATAATGAAGGAAAGACTGTTATCCTCCATTAAATCGTTTAATCGGATTAATAACCAGAACAAATTAAACACAACACATCTTGAAATGGCAGGGCAGCCTAAACCGATATTTGTCTCTGAATGCCTTACACAGAAAACAAAAAGAACTTTCTATCTAGCTCGTGAGTACTGTAAGAAGAACGGTTATGAATTCTGCTGGACTGCTCACGGAAGAGTCTATCTCCGTAAGGGAACGGGCGCTCGCGCACATCGAATTGAGTCGGCAAGTGATTTGGATCGACTGGATACCCATCAGGATTCGTGACTGGATAATACAGTTTGGCACTTTAATTATATTGTTTGCATGTTCTATTTAATTTACAACTGCTATACTAAGTATCTACTTGGATTGAATTTTAAGCTATGTAAGCATTATTTTTCACCACAAGCACATCTTTATTCCTATTATAGATACATAACATACATCATTCCACACTGTAATGCTACTCCATATATTTCTACAACAAACGGCACACATTTGACACACACGGTTATATACCAGTCTCACACTTACATTCACAAACATTATTTTTACTTTTATCTGCATGTTATTATTTACTACTATAATGACGAACGAGTATCGCTCATTTGCAAACATAAGATAGTTCATATAATTTTTCATAACAGGAATGGCTCATTTTGATGATATATCCAATGATATTGACTCGGTAAAAAGTTCTAAGTCAATTATATGTTCGCCCCATAACCTTATAGAACATATTAGTGCTCTCCAAACATCGTTGACCACATTGCATACGAATATTCGCAGTATAAATTGTAACTTTGATGCCTTACTGGTTCTACTGGATAGAATGGTTATCGAATGTCACATTATTGTGCTGACTGAATGTTGGTTAAGTAAAACCGCGAACATACCGGCAATAAATGGCTACACGTCGTATACCTCAAACTATTACAACCAAAACGACGGCGTACTGATATATATTAGATCTGACATAGAACATACTGTTGTAACCCCCTTAATAGCTGATGCAAATTGTTTAATCCTCAAATCTGGAAGTGAATATGCTATAGTAGCTATCTATCGCTCACCTTCACATAGAAGTATTGATAACTTTTGTGATGGCCTTGACCAATGTATTGCATCCTTGCATTCAGTTAAGACGGTAATTATAGTAGGTGATATCAACATAAATATTACGCCGAACAATGGGGATGCAAGCACTCTCAAATACTTGGATTTAATGGCATTCCATGGTTTTCTACCCGCTCACCAAATCCCGACCCGAAATGACAGTTGCATTGATCATGTGATGCTAAGATCAGAACATTATGGTTTAACATGTGTCCTTGATTCCCTTATAACCGATCACGCCCCAGTGGTTTTTAGTTTGAATTCAAAAATAAAAAGAAATCCTTCTCGTAGCACTCGCTTAAAAATCGACTATCCCTCGATAGTCCAAAAGTTATCCGATATAGACTTCAGTTCAATTTATAATGCCACAAATGCAACAACTGCGGTAACTGCTTTATCAGCTATTATTGTAAGAATAATTGAAACTCACTCCATGGAAGTGACTATCCCAAGTCGCAGGCGAATCATCAAGCCATGGATAACTCCGGGCTTGTTGAGATGTATGAGGCATAGGGATAAGTTACATAAAAATTCAAAACTACATCCGGACAACGCAATACTACAAGTAACTTATACCAGATACCGTAACTATTGCAATAATTTACTACAAAAACTAAAAGTGGAATACGAGAGAAATGAATTCAATAAAAACAAAGGGAACCCTAGGGGTACATGGACAACAATAAAAGATATTATCAACATGAAGCAATCGGCGCCTATGCCAAGTTCTCTACTTTGCCGGACTCAAGACCCACATGCTTCACTCAATTCCATTAACGATCACTTTGCTAATGTCGGTTATACTCTGGCGAACGCCATCTTGAAAACACACAGTACTCGGGAACCGTCACACATGCCCATGAACCCAGAGTTTCACTGTGTCTCTGACTCTATGGCTCTATTGAGCACGGATTGCGGAGAAGTTAATTCAATTATCACCAACCTTAAAGTTAACACTGCCACAGGCATAGATAATATATCTAGCCAAGTAATTAAAAGGGCAAAGTCAAGCCTATTATCTCCACTCACAGCCGCGTTTAATTTGTGCCTGGCAACTGGTACTTTTCCTGACATCTTGAAGAGAGCTCTTGTGCACCCTATCCACAAGGGGGGTAATTGTGATAGTATCGACAACTACAGACCAATATCGGTAATCACAGTATTCTCCAAAATACTCGAAAAGATCTTAAATTATAGACTTATAAAATACCTGCACAAGAATAACATCATTGCACCAAATCAATTTGGCTTTGTCAGGGGTAAGTCAACAGAGGACGCAACACTACTATTAACAGAAACAGTAGCAAAAAAACTTGATAACTCTTCAAAGGTCCTTGGTGTTTTTCTGGACCTATCTAAGGCCTTTGACACTATCTCTATTCCTCTACTGTTGCTCAAATTGGAACATATTGGAATACGAGGGGTTGCGCTTGATATATTCCGCTCATACCTCACAAACCGCACGCAGTGTGTTAAAATTGGAAATTATGTCAGTGATCCTAAATCCCTCAGCTTCGGCTTGCCTCAAGGCAGCGTCCTATCGCCCTCTCTTTTCTTGGTATATGTAAATAGTTTGTGCACTAAACTCCTACCAGGATGTAGCATTGTATCATACGCTGATGACACTGCACTGATAGTACATGGCAGCACCTGGGAGGAGAGCCATGGATACGCAGAGAATGCACTCAGGGAGGTAATGATCTGGCTTAAGAATAACCTTCTAACAATAAATTTAAATAAGACTAAATTTATTACATTCTGTCATCGAATAAATGCCCAACCACCACTTCACTTCAATATTGTTGCTCACACTTGTATTGGACAGGGTGACTGCGTCTGCCCCAAATTGTTACAGACTGACACAGTAAAATATCTCGGTGTCATTATAGATAGGCATTTAAACTGGTCAGCACATATAAATGCTCTAACAGTCCGAGTAAGAAAGCTTATGCCGATATTCAGGAAACTTAGGCGGTCGGCAGACATAAACACTTTGTTGGTGGTATATTTTGCTCTGGTGCAGAGTATAATCCAGTACTGCATTGTGACATGGGGTGGAGCCGGTACAACAACTCTACTCCCGTTAGAACGGGCCCAAAGAGGTGTACTCAAGATTATACTTGGTAAGCCAAGAAGATACAGTACTGACCTTCTATATAGTGAATGCCCGGCTCTTTCTGTTAGAAAACTCTTTGTAAAAGCGGTAATACTTCGTAAGCATAAGTCCACCACCTTCAAGCATATCTCGAAACGCAATAAAAACAAAATTTACTCGGTAACCACACATAAAACATCTCTCGCACGGCGGCAGTACTATGTCCTTGGCAATTATTTGTATAATGCTGCAAACGTCGATAATAACATTTACCCACTAACGGCACATAGAGTCAAAGCAATAATTGCTGGCTGGCTGAAAGGCTTAAATTACGAGACTGTAGAAAAAATCGTGAACCACCAAAGATGTAAATAGCTCTAACATATAACATGCTCATCTACAACGGTCACATACACACACACACACACACACACATACACACACCTTCTCACGCACACACAACACACATACACACAGGCACGCACACACGTATGTAAACCCCCGCTTATGGTCAACAAAGAGATTGTTGTTATTTAATAATGTAAATAAATTTAATCCAGTAGATTATATTAATTAATTGAATTATATACTTTTTTTTTTCCTAATATTTTTTAACTTTGTGTTGATTTCAAAAATTGTAGTCAGCTATACAATTATAAATTGAGTTACCCAGGGTGGAAGCCGCTGACGACTGTAACACAATTTACATTAGTACGGTCGTCAACGACGAACTCTTAAATCATTGAATGTATTTGTTAAATTTGATTAAATTTGATTAAATTTGATTTGATACGACCTTCAAACCTTCAACAAAAGAGCGTACACCTTCCTAAAAAGCCGGCAACGCGTTTGTGACACCTGAGTTGAAGACGTTCATGGGCGGCGATGGTCACTTGCCATCAGGTGACCTGTCTGCTAATTTGCCACTCTAACATAAAAAAAAAGTTACGATCCTTTGACGGTTCACTGTACTTACTGTTGAAGATATTGGTACTTCGTTGGAAACCCAATACATGCCGTTGTGTACTTTAGCGTATAAAATCATGTTTTACATGGACGGCTGATAAACAACCTCATGAATCCTAACACACATACATATGACTGCCGTGCTGAGGCCTCGGGTTCGGTTCCCAGTTCATAGCAGAACTTAAATCATCAGTTTATTAACTATCCGTCAAGTTAGGAAGACTGTACTGTTACTTTGTTGGAAACACAATTCATGCCGTTGTGTACTTTAGCCAAAAAAAACATGTTTTACATGGACGGCTGCCACGGCTGATAAACACCCGCATGAATCCTAACATACATATGACTGCTGTGCTGCGGTCTCGGGTTCGGTTCCCAGGTCGGACCAAGTGTTTGTATGATCTGCAAATATTTGTTTTGGAATTTGGTTTTGCCATGTATAATATGTATGTAGGTATTTACGAAAAAAGTAAGGTAAGTATTCTGGCAGTCAATCTGGCTTTCATTTCGAGGAAAGTGGGTTTTAGTCTCACTAGCGTAGTAGGTGGCAAACCTATTGCAAACCCCAGGGACAAATATTTCTAAATGAATATCAATATTAATTTCAGTTTATCTACAAAAAATACTTAAGACTCGTTTTTACAGACAATGTTTTTTTAATAATTCATCTGATCCCAACACTGGACAGATTCCTGTGTCAGTTCCAATTCAAATAAATTAGAAAAAAACATGATGATGATCTGATGGCTGCTCAGATCAAATAAAAAAGTTAAGTTTGCGAAAAACGAAGTGACGCCGGTTTTATAAACATGTGTGCGTGAGCCATGTTATTTTTTTTTGTTTTTGAAAATATTGGTTTCTTTCTAGGCTTATTTATGTGTGAAATGCGATTCCATCCCACCATCTATCTCTTGTAGTTTGATTTTTTTAAACCCTTTTACAACACAATTCGGCATTTTTACTTGTAAATGTTGTTGACATTTTTGATGACGTTTTGACTGACAAGGCGTTGTCTCGTTGCACTTGTGTGCGTATAATTGTGTATGTATACGCCAAGGCGGAGTTTTAATTGGCCTCACTTCTTTGTTCACTGAGTACCATCTGGACTTTTTTATTTCATCTGAGGATTACTGATTGACGGGATATTTAGAAATATATCAGTATCTTTATTTGGAAATATAGGTATATATGTAGACGATTGAAGGCAATAGGCTTGCCGTATTACGACTTACGTCGTAAGTAATAATAATAATAATAATGTGTAAAAGTGGGACTAAACTTATCATCATCATCATCAACAGCCTTTAATAGTCCACTGCTGGACATAGGCCTCTCCTTAGAATGGAGGTTTTGACCACGCTAGCCAGATGGGTTAGCATAGGGTTTGTATCAAGTTTTCCTTCTCTTTGCAGTGCTGTTGTCCCGCGTAGTTTGTTCCTTAACTGACTCTTACGACACCCACGGTGAAGACGCTCCGTATTCTTACTAACTAAACTCATTCAAACTGACTAACCTCATAATCGACCAGAATAATGTAATAAACTCCCCCTCATGGTGGTTTAACCGTGAGAGAAAACTATAAAAAAACTTCATAATCGGCAAAATGTGGACGTTAGCTGCATTAATATCGACTTCTTTCGGGGATAAATCATCATCAATCAACATCAACAGCCTATACTAGTCCACTGCTGGACATAGGCCTCTCCTTAGAAAGGAGGTTTTGGCCTACTATACCACGCTGGCCAGACGGGTTGGTATAGGGTTTGTTTCAAGTTTTCCTTCTCTTTGCAGTGCGGTTGTCCTGCTTAGTTTGCTCCCTTAGTCGGCTCTTACGACACCCACGGGATGAATTGGGGTGGTGACAATTTGTATTCTTAATCCGTCACCACACGGACTCTTAATCCGTCACCACACGGATTCTTAATCCGTCACCACACGAACTCTTAATCCGTCACCACACGGACTCTTAATCCGTCACCACACACACCACCCACGGGGATAAATGCGGGACTGTATTTTTATGTATACTGAGGGTCGGTATACATAGAAATACAGTCCTGTATTTCAGGGCGTATTATTATAATAGCCAATTGAACACCAAACTGTATCGTCACACAGCTACCCGAACATTTCTTATTGGTATGGCGAAATTATCAACGCCCACCATCCGATCTCACCGTGTCTCATTATACGTCACGGTTGGCGGAGGTCCACGCTCTGACGGGCACCGTGCTTGTTAGGTATTGGCCGTTACGAACACCTAGTTATATCCATCAGGTTGGGGTTTTAATGTCTTCATTAGATATCGACTAATAGATATTCATACGTACGTACGTAGTGTGTCTGTCTGTTTGTTACCTCTTCACGCTTAAACCGCTGAACTTATTGGAACGAATTTGTCGAGCGGATGGGACCGAGACCGAAAAATATTTCTTCTTGCTATACTTCGTTCCGACCGGGGGTCCATAGACCCCTCATGCCGTTCTTAGATGAAGTTATGTATATAGTAGTTGTTATATGATATGTGATGATGATAGTTTGAGTCCCGGGAAAGGACATAGGATAGTTTTTATCTTAGAAATCATTATGTAAGAAGGTGAAAAGGGGGGTGTAATTTTGTATGGGGGAAACAATAACCACTGAACCGATTTAGATGAAATTTAGTATGGAGATAGTTTGATTCTTGAGGAAGAACATAGGCTACCGCTAGTTGATGATATATCGCACATCCTCATCGTCTTGCTGCTTTTTAGCTTGCTTGCTTGCTTGTAGCGGTTATGTTTTTCGCTGACTAGAAGGTCAACTCTCGTAATGAAAATACCACCAAAAACATCTTCATCTAAAATGTTGCCAAGACGAGAGCATATGGCATGCACTGTCGAAAAGATCTCATGTAGAGCCAAGCTTCTAACTCTACAAATCGTAAATTCACAAACTCATCACTTTAGCAAAAATATGTGGCTAAGGATATAAGGGTCTGAGCCTGAGAGGCTGTATCGACATTTGTTATTTTATTTTTAAACTAGCTGAGACCCGCGGTGTTACCCGCGTTTGTTGTTATAACCGCGGGCAACGCCGCGGGGCGAAGCTAGTCTAGAAAAAGTAGCCTAAGTTACTCCTTATGTCATCAGCTATCTGCCAGTGAAAGTCCCGTCGGAATCGGTCATGCCGTTCCAGACATTACCCGGAACAAACAGACAGACAGACAGACAGAGAGACAGATAAAAATTTTAAAAAATGTTATTTTGGCATATGTACCGTGTATATTTTAATATTACAAACAGACACTCCAATTTTATTTATTTGTATAGATTATTGATCTGTCAAAGTCGTGATGAATGTGTGTTCTATCGTCTCAGTCTGGACGGGGTTGAGACGTGAGTGTAGTATATATATATGTATATATATATAAACTAGCTGGCACCCGCGAATTCGTTCGTTCTTCGGTTCGATGCCCGAACCGGCCAAAATTTTAAAGGGCTTTTTGAAATGAAAAATAGCCTACGATATTCCTTATGTAGACAGTTACCTGGTAGTAAAACATTATCGTAATCGGTCCAGCCGTTTAGAAGATTACCTGGAACAAACAGACAGACAAAAATTTACTGGTTTTTAGGCATAGGTATCGTGCAAATAACCGTGTGAGCATGAAAAAAACCTGACATTGCAAACAGACACTTCAATTTTATTTATTTGTATAGAGTATAGATTAGAGTACTATATCCCTATTAATCTAAACATATAAAATTACTTATCGATTCATCACAGCAGAGTCTAAACCGCGGGGCCTACAACTCGAAATTTTTGCATCTGCCGCTTTTTATCTTATAAGGACCCTAAGACAGATTTTTTAGAAATTTTCCTCTACGAGGGTAATATAAGAGATGAAGGGTTGATGAAGAAATGATCACGCCAGCCGTGTTGGTATTTGATACTTTCCGTGGTAGGTTAATTTCGGACATTCACTCGTATTCATCACCTTTCATAATATGTTAAGAGGGTGCAGACGGGTCACCTGATGGAATGTGACTATCTCCGCCCATGATCGTCTGCAGCTCAGGAGTCACAAACGCGTTGCCGGCCTTTTATAAAGGAGTACGCTCTTTTCTTGAAGGTTTGAAGGTCGTATCGGTCCGGAAATAATAAATAATAATAATCCTTTAATGATACGTCTTATTTATAAAGAGAAACGTAACTTAACACTTAGAAATGTGAATGAATCACATATACATATGTATATGTATATATATATCAGTATTTATATCAGTTGTCTAGTACCCATAGTACAAGCTCTGCTTAGTTTGGGACTAGATGGCGTTGTGTGAATGTGGTACAATATTATTATTATTATTTTTATTATACCTAGTCAGTCTTCTGGAATTGTTCGGACTAATACCGGGCGCAACTTCATCGTTTCACGAGGTAAAATTTTCATCCCCATCCCCTGGATAGTTGGTGCTCCACAACTGTGTGCTTTTTGAGACACTTTTTGCTCCCCACAACCAATCTGTGGAACGGGTTATCGCCTGCGATATTTCTATTTCTCTATGACTCCTAGAAGTTATATATATAACTAGCTGAGACCCGCGGTGTTACCCGCGTTTGTTGTTATAACCGCGGGCAACACCGCGGGGTGAAGCTAGTCTAAAAAAAGTTGCCTAAGGTACTCCTTATGTCATCGGCTATCTGCCAGTAAAAGTCCCGTCGAAATCGGTCCAGCGGTTAAAGAGATTACCCGGAACAAACAGACAGACAGACAAAAATTTGTAAAAAAATATATTTTGGCATATGTACCGTGTAAACATACATATGCATTTAGTAAAAAGCGGTTATTTTAATATTACAAACAGACACTCCAATTTTATTTATTTGTATAGATATAATATACTTCTGGGATTCATAGTGAGAGTCACAAAGGAGTTCAAGAAGGCTCGTAGTCTTCTTTTCCTCTTTAATACACTCGTTCGCACTCTACTAGAGTACACTTCACCTGTCTGGTCTCCCTACTATGCTATCCAGAATATTGTGCTTCAGAAACTACGTTGACCGGGATTTATTTATTTATTGGACAGCCAGTAGTTGTTACATTATTTACTAAAATCAAATGCATGCATCCATTATATTAAGGTTAATGCACAACATTTTAAGGCGTCACAACATGCTTAATATAGTAACACTATGTAAAACTAAACATTTACACTAACTACTACACTGAGTGTTGTGGGTTCGATCCCCACATGGGACGACACTTTGTGTGATCCACAAATTGTTGTTCTGAGTTTGGGTATTCTTTGTGTCTGTTTCATGTATGTTTGTAAAGTCCCCCGCGACACAGGATATATTACTAATGCGGGATACTTTAAAAATAAAATATTACCCCAATATTTGACATATTTAATTCCAAATTTAGTAAATTTACGTTACTATGTATTTATTTATGTTACGCATATTATGTCATTAACGTTCGTCTAATTTGTCATACATTTTAAATTGTATACTTATTTTTACGTTAATACTTAGCTTTTTAAGTTGCCTCATATGTTTGTAAAGTCCCCGAGACATAGAATATTATTCCTAGTGTGTGCGTTTTTTTTTAATATTCCTCATCAAGATTTCAATCATTCCCGAGCACATAATGCTAATAGTAAGTATATAGTTCCAGTGAATCGGAACTGAAAACCGCTAGTTCCAGTGAGTTCCAACTGTTATCCGCTAGTTCCAGTAAGACGGAACTGTACCTAGTTTGTGTGAATATGGTCTCACGTAATTATTTTTTGCTTTAGTTATAAACATCACACCGACAGAAATTCGTGCACATAAATATTTATTACTAGCTGACCCGCGCAACTTCGTCTGCGTCTCTCAATAGTAATAAATTTTCTCCGTTTTTGAAACATTCTTCATTGGTGCTCCGCTCCTATTGGTCTTAGCGTGATGATATATAGCCTATAGCCTTCCTCGATAAATGGGATAACTAACACTGAAAGAATTTTTCAAATCGAACCAGTAGTTCCTGAGATTAGCGCGTTCAAACAAACAAACAAACTCTTCAGCTTTATAATATTAGTATAGATTAATTTCACTGTCAATCCGTACATTCTAAAGTTGTCATAGCGAGTGAAAGTCTTGCTGCCTGTGCGTCTATTGTTATACTCTTTAAGCCATATGCCATTGTTATGTCACACTGCGAAGTCGATGACTCGTTATTGCTTCAAATTGTAACAATATTCTTTTTGTTGTTTTATTATAAAACAATAGAACGGAGTCTGTATTACGTCCTGTATTTTCGTTGTAATAAGTGGATGCTTCTAACCTATCTGAAGAAATCGACTTATACGATTCGATCCTGGGTCAATGGTACTGTATGTGTGCACCGGTGTGGGCGGAGGCTTTGACCGTCTAGAATAGAGCGCGCCTCTGACGCCCTCAGAGCGATCCGGATTTTAATGAAATTTGGCACATAGTTTACGACTTGGATTAATATTGAATATTTTTGACCTTGGTAAAGGAGATCCACCTGGCGAAGTAGTGGTTATTTATATATGTACAAGTCTGAGAATAAACCAGAAAGTAGACAACAATATTCTACAAGAATGTTTCTGATAGAGTTCAATAAAGTGTTAATTTATTTACGAGTATATAAACTTAATGCACCTTTGTACATAGGCTGAATTAATGCCCAGGGCATTCTCTTCCTGTGAACCTCTGAGTGGTGTAGAAATCTTGTACGGTGTGTTCTGATCACAAACACTTCAAGAACAATAAAATGTTTAATTAAAACTTGGATATACAATCTTGCAGTAGAAATTGAAGAAAGCACGCCAGCCAAACCAACTGAAAGGCAAAAGTCATGAGAATACATTGAAATTAGCTAAGGCAAAAAAATGACACCGTTCAGCGTAGCTAAGCGCCTCACAACAATCCCACGCATGCGCGGTGATAGGGATCGGACCCAGTCGGTAATATTCGAGATGAATTATCGACCATCCGGTATCGAAATTATCTTTGTATATAATAAATAAATAAGTGTAAAATAATGACATGTAAATAAAATTGGGTGTGTGAGAATATTGTAACGTACACTACAAAACAAACCCCATACCAACCCGTCTGGCCAGCATGGTATGGTAGTTCAAAGCCTCATCTAAGAAGAGGCCTGTGGACTATTAAAGGCTGTTGATGACGATACATTTATTTAAAACAAAATAAAGATGTTTATCATTTTTGTAAACAGTTTGACAAAAGTTATTATGTGTGGTAAAGGTAATGTACGCATCTGCACTTTTACTTCGCGTAAGATGTGTTATTATCGTGACAGTCAAATGATTACCTGACTCAAGTATCACGCCAAACTTCCATTATATAATGCCAAAAACTAGAACTTCGTGACACCAACATCTTCTTAGAAACTATTCAGCAAAAAAATTAATGACTTTTCGAGCTAACTTATATCACGTTTCGTCAAATTTGTCACACCTCTTTTTATAACCAAACTAGCTGTCTCGTATTTGGTGTTTCTAACCTGGGAAACGGCGAACAACAACCTTTCATCTCTTATTTTACTCCCTTAGGGGTAAATTTCCAAAAATCGTTGATGGTGGACCCTACCAATATAAAAAACATCAGCTGCTAAAATTTCAAGTTCTATCCCCAGCGGTTTAGGTTCTGGGTTGATGAAAAAGTCAGTCAGATAGGGTAATAAATTTTATATGTATAGATAACTTATTGATTTTTCCATTGTTACAGGTTACGAAGAAACGTTCACAATATCACAATTATCACCAAAATCGGCTATCATCGATCAATCATCCGTTGACGGATTACTACAAACCAGTCAAACGGCAAACATAGACTTAAAAATAGAACCTAGTATTAGTATTAATGTAGAAAAACTTCAAATTAATGATAATGACGGTTCAGATGAACCTACGACTTTAACCAAATCTGCTGATCCAATCAGAAGTTCAAGAGCAATAAGCACAGATGAAATTCCAACATCAAATAATGAAATTGATAATCATTTAGAGATACACAATAAAAGAAAATATTACGATATACATCCAACCAAAACCATATCGTATTTACGAAGTGATGGTGAAGTTATGCTGTCTTCGGAAGGTTTCGGAGACAGGCTGGAGTTCAGGTTGCCGGGGGAAGGGAAGCGGGTTCCAAAAGCGCGGGCACTGGCGCCGATGGGACCCAGAATACGGCCTACTGCAGTGCAGCCGATCTTTGCGACAGCTACCCCTAAAGATGGTCCCAGACAGAACTCAGATATCCAGAATATCATTACTGGAATCGTCAAACTTTTGAATGGAAATGTTAACGTTCAAGCCAATTCTCAGCTCTTGCGTCCTGGACGTCCTATGGCCTCAAGAATCAATAACCGGGGTCCTCCAAGAATATCAGATGTTCCTCCAATGCCAGAATTTGACGGTCCAATCACTCCACCTCCTCAACTTTTCCATCAAACTAAAACTCCTCCTCCATATCCATTTGATAGACCACCGGTGCATGTAAATTTGCCAGAACAGATTGTACCACCACTGAACAGACCAAGTTTCCACAGACCGTTACCTCCTTGGCAAAGACCGCCGAGACCTAGGCCACCAAACAGAAGACCAAACCCCGGACTGCCCCTTTATAAGCCAAATTTACCACCATTACCTGATATACCAGACATTTCAGATACTGAGGAAGATCCAAACGATGCCAGCGCAAACGAAAATGAGACTACTCACTCAGAAAATACAATTCACAATGAAGATCAGTCCATTCATTCTTTATCGTCTGAAGTCAGTATTACAGAACCTGATGTTGTTAAAGAAGATAAGCAAGAGACGACTACAATATATGATACGAGTACAGCTTCTTCTAGTACAACTACGACTACTACTACAACTACGACAGAAGCAGCAACGACGCAGAAGTCGACCACCCAACCACCGACCTCTACAGAAAAAGCAACCACCACACAAAAGCCAACTACTACAGAAAGACCGACTACTACAGAAAAACCGACTACTACAGAAAGACCGACTACTACAGAAAAATCATCTACCACTACAGAAAAAAAAGTTGAAAAATCAAAGAATGACAAAAAGAAAGAAACAGTTATAAGCGAGAAAGAAAAAACAAAAGAAAAAGTTAAACTGGAAGATAAACCTTCTAACAAAACTAAAAATGAATTTGACCAGGTCATCCAAATCGTGGAGCCATCGATACCGGTGAGACCTAGTAGTACAGTGTCCATTGCTACTCCGACTCCAACTGAAGGATTGATCAGTGCAGCTCCAACCGTCAATGTAACAACATCTACTCCAAGTCTTATTGAGTCTTCATCGATAAATTCAGAGCCAATACCGAGTAAGTATAATTTTTCTTGATTTTTCATGATGTACCAGAGGTACTGTTCATTATTGTTGTAAATAATGCGTCTAAGTAGCCGTGATCTGTATCAACAAAGAAATAACAATATCAAATAAAATACGTCTATTCGCGTTAAGTAAATAGTGATGCATTGAGCAAGCCCCGCCCCTTGACCAATCAGGTTCCAAGAAAGTTTCGTTTCGTACGAAAGCTTACGTAGTGCGTACGAGTATAGATAGATCTATTATATTATCAGTTTATATAATTAACCATTTCTATTATCCCACAGCTTCCCAATCACCAGGCATCTCCTACCACCCCTACCGTCCTCGTCCCGGCATAGTCCTGGACGATCCGGACTTCAAACCCCACGGCACTAGGTACAGGCCTGACGCTTCCGTGATCACCGCTGTGGATACCAAACCTCCAGGGTATGGAGAGATCTTTGACGTCACCGTGTCTGCTATACAGGGCTTGGGATCAGATAAAGGCGGTGCTTCAGGTAAGAATGAAATAGGAAAGAATAGAATAAAATAAGTTAAGTTGCTTAAGGATTGTACACAATTTTTCATTTTCACTAAGTAACGTAACCACTTTCATCGTAAAAAATATTTTTTGAGTTATTTGTGAAAAACCATTAAAAAGGTGTTTTTGTTTTTAGAAAAATATTGACGTTTTCGATCACGAATATCTCGAAATGAATTGATTGAGAACATTTTAGCTTAGAATTCATTCTTCTATTGATTACCACCCTCTAGTTAGGTTGGTATTCACCCCTAACGAAAAAGCACACATCGGCATAGTACAGCATATAGTAGATTTAACTTTTTGAGGTATTCTCTACTTACTGTCAAAATTTCAGCAAAATCCATCTTTCTTGAAAAAGTTGGGAGCCGAAAACCGTCATTCGCTGGACTAATGGTTGGTCTAATGGTTATTGATCCTGACTGCAAAACCAGAGGTCGTGAGTTCGATTCCCATCCACGATAAATACTTCGATTCCTCTCCTATATCATTTAAAAATTGGGCTTCTTCAAAGTTTTTTATGGAGGTTTATGTCCAGCAGTGGACGTCCTATGCCTGAAATAATATTAATACTTTTTTTTATAGCTAAAAACTTCACAATTTTTGTATTGCAGTTCATATAGAAAACGTAAACATTGGTCATGAGCATCACCAAGATGACATCATAGTCTCTGCATCAGGAGAGCAGGGCTTCGTCTCCATAGACGGCAAGAGGACGTACCTCAACCTCTTCGATACTTCCACTCCTGGACCGACCATCAAGCCGACTCATGTACAGAGTTTGCCGCAATCTGGTTAGTACTAGCACCTTAGTTTTTGTTTTAAAAAGACAACGCCCACATTAGGGACTTTACAAACATACATGAAACGGACACAAAGAACACCCGGACTCAGAACAACAATTTGTGGATTACACAAAGTGTCGTCACATGTTTTTTTATATATCCTTCCTCAATAAAGGGCTATAAGGATTTTTCAATTCGAACTCGTAGTTCCTAAGAATAACCTGAACATACAAACTCACAAACTTTACCTCTTTATAATGTTAGTATTTTCTATGTATTTACAAAAAAAATGTATATAATTATTCTACCAGTCAATCTAGCTTTCATAGTACAAGCTCTGCTTAGTTGAAAACTAGATGGCATCGTATGTCAGATGTCCGAAATATTATGAAATTAAAAAAAAATCTCTTAGATTTTATTTAAACTTTCTTTCAGAAAAACCTTGACCTGACAATAAAAAACTCAAAAATAAAAAAGAATTATTCTATTTGGAGCAGTCGTTTAGTAGTTATGTGTGTACATACACTTCGACGATTATTTTCATTTATATAGAAGATTTCGTGTTTCCGATTCCGAAAATGTCGAACTGCTATACAACCATTCATCCTTTATTTTATCCCCGTAGAGGTGAAATTTAAAAATAAATCTTTCTTAGTGGGTGCTTACAACAAAAGCCTCAGCAGCCAAAAATTACAAGTTTTTAGCCCAAACGGTTTAGGATCTGCGTTGATTAATTAGTCAGTCAGTCAGTCAGGGAAAATTGTTTTGTATGTAAAGATGGAATTCGAACCCACAGATGAATCAAGATAGATGAATCCCACCACCGAAAAAAAAAAATCTATATCTTAAATAAAACAAAAAAAAACTGTCTCTTTCAGTTCCACCCATCCCCCCGCCTCCAGTAGAACAGACACTAGGAACAGGTGTCGCCATCCCAGCGGATGATGTACCGCAGCCACCAGTCAGGAGACCTGCACAGCATCCGCAACATCCTCACCCTCAACACCCGCCCCTCCACAGACCACAACAAGGGTATAGAAGACCTCAGCCTACTGTTAGGTAATTAATAATAATATTTATCTATACTAAAAATTGTTTACAGTTCAAAATTTAGCACCGACTTCAATGCGTAATTAGTAGGTAGTATTAAGTAGACGGGTCACCTGATGGAAAGTGACTATCGCTTGAACGTCTGCAAATCAGGAGTCACAAACGCGTTGCCGGCCTTTTAGGAAGGAGTACGCTCTTTTCTTGAAGGTTTGAAGGTCGTATCGGTCCGGAAATACCGCAGACGATAAGCCGTTCCACAGATTGGTTGGTTATCTCTCTGTCTTTCGTCATTCTCTTTGAATTAAGCTGCTGTACAGTATAAACGTCTCCAGCCAACAAGAGATTGGTATATAGTTTTGTATTTTTGCTATTAATAATTAGCCGCAGAACCGACAACCGTTGGGGAAAACGAGTGCTTGAGTGGAGACCGCGTCTCGGCAAACGTGGTGTAGGACGCCCACAGGCCAGGTGGAGTGACGATTTGCGCAAGATGGCTGGCAGGAGCTGGATGCGAGAAGCCCAAAATCGGTCTAAGTGGCGTGCAATGGGAGAGGCCTATGTCCAGCAGTGGACTGCGATAGGCTGATGATGATGATGAAGATGATGAATTAGTCGCTAAAACTGAATGAGATCGCGCTGCGCTTAGATCTAACTTGACTATTAAAAAGAGTATTACAGAGCTGTTTTTTTTTTTAAGTATTAATATGGGGTTTTTATAAACAAGGATACTCCAACCCCATCGTACCTTATCATACACAAAAAAACATATATCAGAGCTTACATCATAATAAAATGTATTCTTCATTCCTTCATTTTCATCCTTAGGGGTTGAAGGGACCAAAATGACGAAGTTCTGAGCTAACAAAAATTGTTACCGGCCATTTTTAACCGACTTCAAAAACATAAAAGAGGAGGTTCTCAATTCGACATTATTTTTTTTGTATGTTTGTCAAATATCTTCGTCAATTGTAGACTGATTTTGAAAATTCTTTTATCATGCCAATTTGCAATTTTTTTTTAATGAAAGATATTATATAAAAGGTGGAATATGCACAGATTTATCGTCAAGCATTCGCAGTCAGATAACTTTCACCCTTTTCAAGTTATACTCAAACTGGACTTCCTCTTGTACATTTCTTTAGTCGCAGGTATCCATGGGCGGCGGTGATCACTTACCACGAGGTGATACGTCCTCTCGTTTGCCTCTTGTACCATTAGAAATCTTTTAAAAGATAGTATCTACTGGTGCTCATGGCCAACTGCCTCTCAAGAGTTACAAGTGACTTGCCTTTTGAGTTCTTTTCTCTAGAAGACAGGGGGGAGAGGGGTTTGAGCTCTGATAAGTGTCTTGTTTGAGCTCTGATTTAAACATATGTCTGTCTGTTACAGAATCGACACGTGCATAGTGGGAGATGATTCCACTTGTGATCAGACACAGAACGAGAAGTGTAGAACTGAAGCTGGTGAGTTGTATGCTTCTTATCTCATCAACAGCCTTAACTAGTCCACTGCTGGACATAGGCCTCTCCTTAGAAAGGAGGTTTTCGCCTACTATACCACGCTGGCCAGACGGGTTGGTATAGGGTTTGTTTCAAGTTTTCCTTCTCTTTGCAGTGCTGTTGTCCCGCGTAGTTTGCTCCCTTAATCGGCTCTTACGGAACGCACGGGATAAGTAGGGGGGTAGTGACACTCTGTATTCTTAATCCGTTACCGTCCTTTCTAAGGAGAGGCCTATGTCCAGTCGGCCGCCATCCTCTCCCCTAAAGCAGCTATTAATCTGCCACCAGAGGTCTCTGGCGATGTATATATATGCAGTAAATATAAGTATGTTTATCAGCAGTCCGGTTACCGGCTCTGGTATGGCATAGGCCAAATAAGGCTGAGCCTGGTATGTTAGCCAGTCTGCTGACTGATAAACATCCTTATATATCAGTAAACACACACACATATATATTACACCCAAAAACAAAAAGAATGGGTCTTGGGTGGAAATCGAACCCACGACATCCATAATTTAACGACCAAATGGCGTATTGGTTTGTGTAACGGACTGCTAATCCAAAGGTCGCGGGTTCAATTCCCGCTCAAGTTAAACATTTGTGTGCATGAACATTTAATGTTTGACTTAGTCTGGGTGTTTTACGTGTAATGTGTATGTATTTACAAAAATAAGTATATATGTATTTATATAAGTTGTCTAGTACCCATAGTACAAGTTCTGCTTACTTTGGGACTAGATGGCGTTGTGTGAATGTGGTAGAATATTGTTATTATCATAGCAGTCAGCACCACTAATTATTACACTAACAGACCAGGCCACGTGGCTCACCATAAAATATGACCATATAATTCTGTCACAGGTATCTCCAGCTGCCAGTGCCGTCCAGGTTACGCGCGCCGTGTCCACAGAGACCCTTGCCGAAGGGTCGTGTCGCTACTTCTCAATATGAGGGTTGACAGGTTCCATGATAGAAAGGTAAGTCAGTATTCTTTTTCCCACTCTTTTTCATTACTGAGGGTCGTGTTCTGAACTCTTACTGTGTATTGGTGGCATACTGCTAGGTTTTCGGCTTTTCGGTAGTGGTTATCATGAGTTGATTGACTGCACGGATGGCGTAGTGGTTTAAGCGGTCACCACGCCGCTTTCTACTACGCCGAGTGTTGTGGGTTCAAATCCCACATGGGACGACACTTTGTGTGATCCACAAATTGTTGTTCTGAGTCTGGGTGTTCTTTGTGTCCGTTTCATGTATGTTTGTAAAGTCCCCTGCGACACAGGATATATTCCTAATGCGGGAGTTGTCTTTTTAAAAAGAAAAAAAAAAAAAAGAAAAAAAGAAAGTTCTGATAGCGTTGAGATCAGAGGGCCAAGTGCGAGTTTATTTCACTTCTACTCGATCGTCACCGTGAGTGCGTTCAGCGCTACGATTGGCCCGCACTGAAATCTCCACCAATCGCAACGCTAAACGCACTCGCCGTCGACAGCGAGTAGTTGTGAAATAAACTTGCACTCAGCCCTCAGAAGGACAATTCTCGTAATAAAAGTTCGGTCACAATTCAGTTCCGATCAACTGTTATAAAAGGTATTTTCGTAGTAAAATAGTAAAGTATTACTAAGACTAGTAGATTACCGATTGATTCCTCAATCACAATATGATATAATCACATTACAGTCAACGTTGGATGTTTAATACTTTACTAGCTGGTACCACTTTTTTTTTTTTTTTTTCGTGCGGAAATCCTCTCGGATACCACCTGTCGGTGGAATGTCGGACTCGAACCGACTAAAACCGCACGCCGTCTCGGGTACTAATAGCCGGGGAACCAGGTATACCCTAGAAAGGAAGTCCCTGGTGCAAAAGTATTTCAACTAGCTGGTACCCCTGACTTCGTTCGCGGGGAATTTCAAAAGTGCTGCCCCCCAGTGGTGTAGTACGGTACGATGCAAAATTTTCAAATCAGTCGGTTAAAAATAGTCTAAGTTACTCTTTATATAGTCTGCTACCTGGTAGTGAAACATTATCAAAATCGGTCCTGCCGTTTTGAAGATTAGCCGGAACAAACAGACGACAAAAAAAATATTTCAACCAGTTTTTAGGCATGAAAGCATGAAACCCGTGAATACCGTGAAAGCATGAAAAAAAAACTATTATTTTGACATTACAAACAGACACTTAAATTACAAAAATACCTTTTATAACAGTTGATCGGAACTGAATTGTGATCGAACTTTTATTACGAGAATTGGCCACCTGATCAGATCGTCCTCTGGCCTGTCACTTATTAAGACTTAAAATTATCAACAGTACTCTTTATAAAACAAGTTATTTCTAAAACAATCCAAGATTAAAGGCAGAACACAGCAAAATTTCAGCTCTGTTGTGTCCTGTCTTGTAAACATCTTTGTTCTATATTTCGATCGCTCCAACATCAAAAATGTCAATTTTTCTTATCCCTTCTTCTTAATATCTAGTCAGGTTCAATCGTAGAAACTTTTGACTGCACGGATGGCGTAGCGGTTTAAGCGGTCGCCACGCCGCTTCCTACTACGCCGAGTGTTGTGGGTTCAAACCCCACATGGGACGACACTTGGTGTGATCCACAAATTGTTGATCCGAGTCTGGGTGTTCTTTGTGTCCGTTTCATGTATGTTTGTAAAGTCCCCCACGACACAGGATATATTCCTAATGCGGGAGTTGGTCTTTAAAAAAAGAAAGAAACTAATTATATTTTTATATTTAGGTAAATCTTCCAAATAATCTAGTATTTGAATAGAAATCTACAGTGTTTAATGTTTATATGTATTTTTTGTATATGTACAGGTGGCGTGGGACGCTAAGCTGGCTGATAAGGATACAGACCCTTATCAGCAGTTGAGTTATGAAGCTGTGAGAGCTGTAAGTATTTTTAGCCCTGGAAAGTCAGTGGCAGAAATGACAGACCACCACTTTTCACCGAGTTAGTGTGACTACTATAATATTCAAAATCCTCGTCACGTAATTAATGCCTGCTCCCTTATTTGCCGCAGGTGGATTCAGCTTTCTCCATGACTCCGTTTTCTGATGACTTCGTGAGTGGCTCAGTCAACTCTATATATAAGGGGGACGAGGACAACCCAGGGGTGTACGTCAACCTCACAGTGTTGGTTAGTATGTCCTTATATCATTCACCTGACATTTGACATTATAGGGTGTCACCACCCCTATTCATCCCGTTCAGCCAACTAAGGGAGCAAACTATGCAGGACAACAGCACTGCAAAGAGAAGGAAAACTTGACACAAACCCTTTACCAACCCGTCTGGCCAGCGTGGTATAGTAGGCCAAAACCTTATTTCTAAGGAGAGGCCTATGTCCAGCAGTGGACTGTTAAATTCTGATATATATCATTCTAGATTCTAGATGATATATCATTCTAAACTGGGGAGAGCTACGCTTTGTCGCGTATGGGCCAGGCTCGACCGGGGTGTTTACTATCGATGTCCTTCAAAGTTGTTGTTGAAGTTCGATAGATGGCGATGATTCGTTTAGGTAAATCGCGCTATTACTATGATCCTCGGGTTCGATTCCCGGGTCGAACCAAATGTTTTTATGATCTGCAAATATTTTTTTCGGCTGTTTTTTGAAATTTAATTTAAAAAAATAAAAATTTTAAAAAAAGTATATAAGTATTCTATCAGTCAATCTAGCTTTCATAGTACTAGCCCTGCTTAGTTTGAAACTAGATGCTAAATACACCGTAATTACTAGAGACCGGATTACGTGCAACATAAAAAGCTTGTTATATGCATGCAAATATGCATGAAAAATGTTTGAAATATGCACAAAAATTGGCAGAATATGAGAAATTAATAGATAAATTTTAGGAACCCCCAAAAAAAGAGAAAAGTAAATTTTATTTTTTTTATTTCAAAATCAGCATACAATGAGTAAATTTCTTTTTTGATTGGCGATGATAAGATTTATCGTAACTGTCATAACAAAAGACGCGCGCGTTGACTGACTGACGCGACTGATTCTGCGTTCCGGGTCGAATTCGCTATATTATCGCTTTTCGGAACACAGGGCGAATGCACTGCACTCGGAAAAATATTGTAAATGTACCGATAATACGCATCATAACTAGATCTTAGGTAAAATATGCTATTACCATTGAGAATGGCTAAAAAATCGGTTGTCTGTAAAGTCGGTTTACTGACGATAGTTGAACGTGACAACGTCATAAGAAAATACTGATGGAATGGTTGCATTTTTCAAAAATGTATTATTGTATACGAGTAGCAGCTGTCCACGCGGACGCATCGCTCACTCAAGTAGGAGAGAGACAGATGTCGAACGCTGCCGAACGCGGAGGCCGATTGTGCCTCTTTGTCACTCGTTCCGCGCTCTCGCTTGCACTTGCACGCCTCAGAGCGAGGTAACGCCGCATGAGTCATGTTTTTTCATGCGTGCAGCCGGCTCCATCGAATTATAAGACGTTGTCACGTCAAAAAAAGCAAAAGCATATGCAAATATGCAAATGCATATAATCCGGTCTCTAGTAATTACAGTAAATTATGTTATGGACACCGTAATTGTCACACTTATCAGGTATAATGCTCCATATTGTCTAAAATAGATGGCGTTGTGTGTCAGATGTCCGAAAACATCATTATAATTATTAAGAAGATAATTATTTTACATTTTCTTGCCTCCCCCAGATGCAGGAGACCCCAGAAACCTCCCGGTCCCAGGTGGCGGTTGACATACAGAAGCATCTGCTAGGAGTGATCAGAAGACGCTCCAACAACATCGGCTCCTCAACACTCTGGGTACACTCTCCAGCCGGCAGTGTGCTGCCTTTACATGGTGAGTAACGGGTTCGATTCCCGGTTTTAGTAAATATTTTTTGTTTTTGTTAGGAGATTTTTGGAATTGAAGTTTAGCAGTTGGATATTTTTCTTGAATAAATAATAGACAATGTGATATTTTAGACCAGGGCCTCAATTCTGCTATTTTATGTTTACGCCAAGCCAGTGTCATACCACTGACACGCTATTGAGATGCCATCGAGTAGCCATTGGCATCGGTATAAATATGTTTAAGTTAAACTGTTAATGTTCTAATAAAGAATATTTTTAATTTTACTTAATTTTTAAATTGTATCTGAATATAATTTACATGATGAAGATAAGGTGATTTTATTAAAATTATTTTACATTATTAAATTTTACAATTAATTTTAAAAACTTACAATACACTGACATCATAATACATGGAAATAAATTCGATTTTTATTACATCGTGTGTAGATTAAATCTCAAACAAATAAATCTGAAGATATCGAGTTAGTATACCGTGTCATGTATAGCCGAGCGCATCACCCGCCAAGGGCCAAGCTTACGGCGGTTTAACTATAACAACTATTCCAACACACCGGTCAATATATAGTTTTTTCAATTTAATTTTAACTTGACTGCACGGATGGCGTAGTGGTTTAAGCGGTCGCCACGCCGCTTACTACTGCGCTGAGTGTTGTGGGTTCGATCCCCACATGGGACGACATTTTATGTGATCCACAAATTGTTGTTCTGGGTCTAGGTGTTCTTTGTGTCCGTTTCATGTATGTTTGTAAAGTCCGCCGCGACAGTGGATATATTCCTAATGCGAGAGTTGTCAAATAATAATAATACTAATAATATTTATTGTCTTTTTCAGATGTCGATGAATGTTCATCATCAGATTTGAATGACTGCCATCAGCTAGCGACTTGCACCAACACTTGGGGTGGATTCAGGTCAGCCTTTATTATATCATCAACAGCCTTTAATAGTCCACTGTTGGACATAGGCCTCTCCTTAGAAAGAAGGCTTTGGCCTACCATACCACGCTGGGCAGACGGGTCGGTATAGGGTTTGTGTCAAGTTTTCCTTCTCTTTGCAGTGCTGTTGTTCTGCGTAGTTTTCTCCCTTAGTCGACTCTTACGACACCCACGGAATGAATAGGGGTGGTGACACTCCGTATTATTAACAGGTTACAAGGCCACACCGAGACAACAAACATAAGAAAGAAATACAATTGAATTTCCTCCTTTTTTGAGGTTTTTCCTCCACATCAGTCCATTCATGATTAGGATCGGTACAATTCGGTCGAACAGTCGGCTAACCGATATTAATAATATCGAAGATATATCGACCCTCTCCTGGCTCCTACATACCCAAGGAGCCAGAGATCCGAGGGATTTTCCACCCCGTCAACAAAAAAAAGGGCTTGTGACTGGTTATCAGACCCAAAAAAAAAAGGAATCGTTGAGACAAGTAAATAAATTTATACATAAATGTCCATTTCATTACAGATGCATGTGTCCCGACACGACCCTGGACGCGGCTCCCTCCCCCTCCCGCCAGGGTAGAGAATGCAAGTCATGCGCCTCCTCGCACTGCAACGAGCGCGGGGTCTGCAAGTACGCCAGTGGACAACCTTACTGCAGGTAACGGGTTATTCAAATCTGTGTGACGTCATTTAATTGTTAAATTTATTACAGCGACATCTAGCGGAAATACGACGAACTAATTAGTAACTATCATTGGTCAGTTTGGATACGATATTATTTTTGTGGTATAAAGGATCAACAAGCAGGTTGATCACCTGATAGTAAATAACTACCGCCGGTCATGAATGCCTACAGCTCAGGAGTCACAAGTGCGAAGCGGTCCTTTGAGGAGTTGGACTCTGGTAACCTTACCTTCGAGTTACTGCTGGCTCAGTCCAATTTGCCATTTCCTTTGCTCCAGCTCTTATTTTGTTTATCAATTTACGTTCTACCTTGGTCCCATCTAAAAAGATTACATTCTTAAGGGGGCTTAACTTGACGCAGGATGCCAGCAATAAAAAAAAAAACTAGCTAAACCCCTCTGCAATGTCAGTCATGTATTAAGATTCCTGACCCTTGAGTGCCATGTCTCTATGAGCGGCGGTAGCCACTTACCACCAGATGGCCCGATTGCTCATTTTCCCTCCTTCCTTCTCCAAGCCATTTTCCCAAACCAGGTTGGAGTCGGCTTTAAGCCTACTGCGATACGGCTGAACTTCGATTTGTTACCCGGAGCGACTGCCATAACACCTCTACAACCCAAGTACAAGGCGATTTCGAAGTTCTGTAGATATACTGTTGTCGGACTTTTTAGGGCTTCAACTATCCGAGGGAGGGCACGGAGGGTTCTAAGAAATGGTCACCCATCCATAGACTGACCTGGCCAGCGTTGCTTAACTTTACAATGTGCTAACCTTCTCGATGACCACTTAGCCGCGAACCTCTCCTTGTTTTTTTATGTGGGCTTATAGGCAATTCCCAATAAAATTAAGGTTAGAAAAATACTCACAAAATATGTGTCTCCTACTGAAGTTAATATGATTCTATATTCCCTTGACAGTTGTTCATCAGGATACTACGGGTCTACCTGCGAAGTTGACGGTGAAGTTGTGGGGGTGGCGGTGGGAGCCTCTCTAGCCGCTGCCCTCGTCATCGCTCTCACTCTCGCTGCTCTCATGTCCTGGAGGTGAGTTCTCTATTACTAACAAAATATGAACACTTTAAAATTCGTATTAAATTTTAACATGGTTACCATTTATCCCTTAAGAAAAAAAACATTATAATAAAAACACAAAAAATTAAAACCGGATACTATTTTGATCGGAGACTACTGGAGATTATTTTTTTAAACTGGTTTCAAGGTCTGTTTCTTCTGACCAGCCAGTTCTGTCATACCTAGCTTTTTGTATGGTAGGGCTGTCTAAGTCTTATAAGAAGACAGAAAGAAAGATCAAAAAGTGAATGTGTGTGAGCTACGACGCACGACTAGAGTTTACTCGTTAAGAAAGATTTGGCTGCACACAAGTATACAAGTTATACACACACACGTGAAAGGTGCGCAGGATACGTTGCGCACAAAGAACGTGACGAGGTCATTCGATCACTAAATTTTACTCTTCATAGTTTTTTCATACCGGGCGCCTTATATGAAAATGTATGCTTAAGGAGTAAAAATAGTGATCGAATGACCTTGTTACGTTTCTTTTATGCGCAACCTATCGAGTGCACCTTTCACTTTTTAGTAATACTTCCATACTACTTTAATAATTTTGAACGAAACGAATCTAATCACACTAATATTATAAAGGCAAAAGTTTGTGAGTGTGTGTTTGCATTTTCGATTAAATTTTGGTATGTATATATAGCCGACACCCTGGATTATCAAATAAGCTACTTTTTATCTCTTAGTATTTTTGTGGCATGAACAAAGAATTAAAATAAAAATATCAATATATTTCTTTAATAATAAAAAAAAACGATCAAATAAATTGTCATGATCGTAGAATAATTTTTTGAAAAAAAAATACGTTTTTTTTATCATATTTGGATACTGCATTCTCTAAATATTATTACTACATTCAAGAAAAACTTGTATGTATTTTAGATTTTAAATTATTCAGTGTTTGTTTGATAGGCGCTCAAAGTTAAATGAATCATGTGATTTTTCTAGAAAATCGTACAATTATTAGTTGTTATATCCATTGCATTTGCTAACAAACCCTATCATTGACTAGTATGCCAATTTTTTAACAAATTTAGAATTTAAAAAGTTATGTCAAAAAACAACATAATTATTTGTAATGGCTGCCATGTAAAGTTCAATAAATGTCAGATCCGACACTATTCTACGACTATGACGCAATAGACGTTTTAATATTTTCATTAACAGCCTTCAATAGTCCACTGCTGGACATAGGCCTCTCCTTAGAAAGGAGGTTTTGGCCCACTATAACACGCTGGCCAGACGGGTTGGTATAGGGTTTATTTCAAGTTTTCCTTTTCTTAGCAGTGCTGTTGTCCTGTGTAGTTTGCTCCCTTAGTCGCCTCTTACGACACCCACGGGATGAATAGGGGTGGTGACACTCCGTATTCTTAATCCGTCACCACACGGACTAACGTTTTAATATACTTATCTGATAAACCACGGGAACATGGCGGGTCGCAGCTAGTCTTTTATATGCTTAAATGCTATAGTCGGGTGACTCCATTTCGGGTCCCATCCTGATGTTCCTTTACAATAACATACTATTAATTTTGTCAGTCGCAAATGGTCCCGTGAGCAGAAGGCAGTTGGTATGGGCTCCCCGATCTTCAACTATATGGCGGCGAACACTGTTAAAACCCCACCAGTGGGACAACCACCTTACCAGGTAACATATTTCACATATTTTTAATAGGTAATGAGGGTGGGTCCATGTGGGTAGAGTACTGAAAAGAGTTTTTTTTTTAATACATCTCACACACGGCTGTCTGATCCCAAACTAGACTGAGCCTGTACTATGGTAGCCAGACCGCTGATTATTTGTCCTAGGTGGGAATCGAACCCACGACCTCCGGCTTAGCACTCGGTGTCATTAAGCACTAAGCCAATAGGATCGTCGACTTGTGCTGGCTTCGACTGCACGGATGGCGTAGTGGTTAAAGTGGTCGCCACGCCGCTTCCTACTACGTCGAGTGTTGTGGGTTCAAACCCCACATGGGACGACACTTTGTGTGATCCACAAATTGTTGTTCTGAGTCTGGGTGTTCTTTGTGTCCGTTTCATGTATGTTTGTAAAGTCCCCCGCGACACAGGATATATTCCTAGTGCGGGAGTTGTCTTTTAAAATATGAGTATAGATCGACATAGGTAGATTGTGTGTGACCTTAAGTATTTGGAACACATGTAAATGCTACCGTATTTATTTTTATACACCAGTAGCTTTTTCCCTGGCGACCATGACTCTGTTCGAGCTGCAAAATGCACTAAGCTGTTCCATGGTCTTCAATTCTTGGAATGATTTTCCAATTTTGGGTACATGATATTTTTTTGGATTATTCCAGGTGACGCTTGAAGAAAGGATGCGGTGGGCACAAATCGCAGAAGCGATGGCACAAGCCAGTCACTATGCGGTCAGTATATAACATATTTCTACCGATTTCAATATATAGAAGGATCTCAGTTACTCAGTAGTTCGGCGTGTCTTCGATAGATGGCGTTGAAGTATGTTTTCGTTTTATGTGGAAATCATCACAACTTTTTTCGTGCGCCTAAGGCTTCATATAGCGGCCATTGATAGCGACAAGGAACTGTTTTTGTGAATTTTTATTCTATTGTCGCGTTACTCACTCTGTCTGTCGGTCATCGCTCAATACACAGTTTATAAATAGTAATATGAAGCTTTTCTAAAAAATACCACATTCTTCACTATCCGCCTCGAAGGACCATTCATTGCGTGAACTGGTCCTTCGAGCAAGAGCAAGGTGAAGAATAGTAACTTGGATTAACATCAATTATTGTTTATATTATTGTTATGAATAAATAAAGAAATAAATTAATATGTATTTTTTTTATCTTACAGCCGGAGGGAGGGCAGGGCATATCGACGCGCCCCTCTTCAGCCATGTTCGGCGGGTACCCCACACTACCTCCGGTGCCTTTGCCCAGGTAATATACTATTAAATATAGTTATGGGTTACTTATTTATTATTTACTAAGTAACTCTTTTTGTATAATAGGACAGGCGGGTTCTGACGGTAACTGGCTACCACCGACCATAGGCACCTACAACTCAAGAGACTCAAGTGCGTTGAGGTTACTGGAGCCTAACCCCCCCCCCCCCCCCCCTTCCCACTCTTCCTTAATTCTGGTGGAGGTGGGGGACTCAAAGGGCACTAGTGATTCTTGATTTGCGGGGGCGGTGGTAATTACTTACTACCATGACCTACCTGTTCGTTTACTGTTATTACAAAAAAACTAGATTTTAATTGCAGCTTTTCCTCGTCATCGATTTCAATAAATCAATAACAGTACTTCGTCTGAATAAATCGGTTTAGGTGTTCAAGTAAAACCTGATCAGCAGCCTTTACTAGTCCACTGTTGGACATAGGCCTCTCCTTAGAAAGGATTTTTTGGCCTACTATACCACGCGGGCCAGACGGGTTGGTATAGGGTTTGTGTTAAGTTTTCCTTCTCTTTGCAGTGCTGTTGTCCTGTGTAGTTTGCTCCCTTAGTCGGCTCTTACGACACCCACGGGATGAATAGGGGTGGTGACACTGCGTATTCTTAATCTGTCACCACACGGATATAACCTCAGATCAAAGATATTCATACGACACGCACAATTTTTTTTTACCTTAACCGTGTATATACGTCTATTAAAGCATTTTAGAACAAAACATACACATACCTTTGGTATGATATTCATTTATCTTTATTTACCTTTTTATCGTAATTTGTGCACTTTCGCAATTCACAGGAAGGCATTTTATGAATTTTCTTGAATAATACGTGCACTCGCTAGTAGTGGTCCTAATTAGGACCCTCGCGTTTTGAGCGTTGGTTGCGTATCTACCTTTTGTATGTATATAATATGATTGCCTCAGATCAAATAAAACAGTTAAGAAGGTACTCTGTGAACAGCGAAGTCAAACGAAGCCAAATAAAACTACGCCTTGTCAGTCAAAACGTCATCAACAATATTTACAAGTAAAAATGTCGAATTGTGTTGTGAAAGGGTGTAAAAATCAAACTACAAGAGAAAGATAGTAGAATAGAATCGCATTATACACATAAGTAAGGGTAGAAACCAATATTATCAATAAAACAAAATTATGGTGGCAACACCGGCCCATGCACATATGTTTATAAAAGACCTTCTTCGCAGAGTCCCATTTTAACTATTTTATTTGATATTAAGCCTGGTCATTCCTAGTGCGGGAGTTGCCTTTTAAAAAATAAATAGTTTAGTTGTTAAAGTATAACAAACAAACATCTCACCCCTTATTATGTAGAGTATTTACGTACCTACACACATACTACACATATTTTAGGGATCCTTAACAAATTGGTTTTGGGAATGACAGGGGTCCTCTTAGATTTCGTGGGAGAGCCATGCTTCGGCACAAATAGGCCGGCTCGACGGCCTCACAGAAAACCGGTGCTAAGCAATTCTTTCGTTGCCTTTCACTGAGTGAGTGAGGTTCCTGGACCCCAAATCCCCCCTCCCTCAACTCGGGCGGGAGGGACTTAAAGGCCGGCAACGCACTCGTGACGTTTGAGTTGTAGTTATCCATGGGCGGCGGTAGTTGCTTACCATCAGGTGACCCGTCTGCTCATTTGCCCCCTTATACCATAAAAAATATATCACAATATCTGTGCATGATGGTGTTTTACATTGATAGCAGTCATGAAATGTCCTACAGGATGGGGTTGCACAACCATCACTCTGGCACCATGAACACGGTCACCTCCCGGGCCAACACTTCGGCCTCGCATCACAACTTGTATGGTATGTGTTTATATTTAAACTACCTGAGACCCGCGGTGTTACCCGCGTTTGTTGTTATAACAGCGGGCAACGCCGCGGGGCGAAGCTAGTCTAAAAAAAGTAGCCTAAGTTACTCCTTATGTCATCAGCTATCTGCCAGTGAAAGTCCCGTCGAAATCGGTCCAGCCGTTCCAGAGATTACCCGGGACAAACAGACAGACAGACAGACAAAAATAGTAAAAAATGTTATTTTGCCATATGTACCGTGTAAACATACATATGCATTTAGTAAAAAACGTTTATTTTAATATTACAAACAGACACTCCAATTTTATTTATTTCTATAGATTGGTCGCACTAATGGATCGTTAAAGTGAGTTGGGGTTCGATTCGATGAGACGTAAATTTGAATGATTAATAAAGTATTTGGGTTTTTTTTATGGTAAAGTTCCCGTTCGACCCGTTCTTTGTATAACCTGTAATACGCAAATAAACAATTTGATTTGATTTGATTCGATTCCCGTTCAGTACCAACATTAGTATCACCATTAATAATAAATATACCTTTGCAAATATTACAGCTTTCTAGTACTGACAGTTCTGAAATTTAGGGTTCCAAGTTGTAACTATGGAACCCTAAAAATGATTGAATTTGAATTTGTATCATCATCATCATCAACAGCCTTTAACAGTCCACTGCTGGACATAAGCCTCTCCTGAGAAAGGAGGTTTTGGCCTACTATACCACGCTGGCCAGACGGGTTGGAATTTGTATACTAAAAATATATATATATTTCTTTGTCCAGGCTACTCAAACCAGATGGCGACAGAGTCGACCAGCTCTGAAGCCTCCAGTCACGTGCAGGAGAGGGCCGACCTCCTCGTGCCTCGGCCCAAGTCTAGAGCCAGCAGGAGTATGCACGTAAGCATTCTCTAATCACCTATTAATAATTGCACGGATGGCGTAGTGGTTGCTGCTTCCTACTGCGGTCCCCACATTGGAAGACACTTTGTGTAATCCACAAATTGTTGTTCTGAGTTTGAGTGTTCCGTGTGTCCATTTTAGGTATGTTTGTAAAGTACCCCGCGACACAGGAATATATTCCTAGTTGCTTTTAAAAAATAAAAAGAAACTTCACACAAGGCTGTCTGGTCTCAAACTAGGCAGAGCCTACGGTAACCAGACTGCTGATAAACATACTTATATATTTCTAAATACATACATATTATAGATAATTTATTATTTTAATATAACAAATGATTATATAATTATGTTTCTTAAAGTAAAGTAAAGTTAACACTTAAAAAATCCCAACACTGGTGTGCCATGACGCCGTGGTATCCTCCGGTTGAGCAGACCCATATATGCATGGCATGGCTTTTCCACGAATCACATAACATCACATAAACAGATTTAACAGTCCACGTCTAATTAGAAAGGAGATTTTGGCCTACTATACCACGATGGCCAGACGGGTTGGTATAGGGTTTGTTTCAAGTTTTCCTTCTCTTTGCAGTGCTGTTGTCCTGCGTAGTTATTTTCCCTTAGTCGGCTCTTACGACACCCACGGGATGAACAGGGGTGGCGACACTCCGTATTCTTAATCCGTCACCACACGGTTTATGTCAAACGGTTGGGTAATTAAGACCGTAAAGTGTAACAAACAAACTTACAATTTCACTTATAACATTTGTGTATCTTCTTGCACTTCCCCAGAATCAAACCGGAATATACTACGATGTGGATTACGAAAACGCGCCTGAAGCCATCTACGGCACTAAAGGCATTCCTCTTTCAACGTACACAGTGAGTAGAGGACCACCCTTCTACAGGACATAGTGTTTGTAAGTATCGGTGGCCTAATCTTCGATGGAAAACATGACGGGGCCCCAAGGAGACTGGGGCCCCTGTAGGAGCCCTTAAATTTGTAACTAGAAATTTACAAAGCCCTATTTAAATATGTTTCGGAGTCCTACTGAAGAGGTGATTTATAAAATAAATGGGGCTTTAATTCCCCAGGTCCCATTTTGGGCTCAGTTTACAAAGGTTTTATGTGTCTTTGGGACGTTTTGTATCTAGGATCCTATTTTATTTTGTAGCACTTTATATTGTTATTTAAAATATAAGTCAACCAGGGTCCTAGTTTATTGTTTACGAGCGTTTAGTTGCTTAATCAGGATTTAAACATCGAAGAAAATTATGACGGGGCCCCACAGGGTTTAAAGGGGCCCCTGTATTATAGTGACTTAGGGACCCATAAGGACTATTACTTAAGTGCTTTCAGCCCCAGTTGACAGTATGTAGATTTTTTAAATTTTAGTAGAAAAATGCATTTAAAATGAAATAATATACATCATGTAAAATTATTAAATTTTGTTTTAACAACACAAAATATTTTTTTATGCAATTAAAAAAATATATTTTGTATTACTCCTGAATGTATTTTGTAAGGGATGTATTTTTTTTTCAGATTTTTGTTCTGATATTTCAGTTTATTCAAAATAATTGTAAAATCTTTAAACACGGTTACATAAATTGATAATTTTATGCTAATTTTATATTTTAAATTATTGTAATTTTAAATTATTGTACATAAGACTGCTTTGATATATTTATATATTCTTTGTTTTTTTTAATATTAAATGTCATTTTTTATCAACTTTATTTTTGTATTAAATTAAAAGAAAAATACCCAATTTTTATTACTAAAAAAAAACAGTTTAGTAGAAAATAAAATATACTGACGCGTGTATTTTCTTCACAGTTTTCAACCAACAGGGGTCCCTGTTCACGGGTTGAGGCGACCTGTCGCTTCGGTGTACTTAAACTTGAAAAGGACCCCTGTTAGGCCTGAAACACACACAATACAACGGTATATCTTTATTAAATCGTACTTAATTTCTACGATTGTAAATAATATATATATACAATATATATATATATATATATTATATTTGTAACATCACGCTTCTCTCCCATTAAGAGGTAGGCAGGAATGCACATTAAATTTCTTCAGGCGTTTTTTTAAAATAAAATTTGATGCAGATCGCATAACATTTTATATATCATGACAGGTGGTAATCGCTTAACATTAAACAGATTATTTTTGTTTCACAGTAAAAGTAAAAAAAAGATTTTAAACAACTTAAAATTTAATCAGTGAATGTATAGGTTATTTTGTGATTTAACCAGCCCAGTCAAACTGGGTAAAATTATATTTGTGACCTGCAATCGAGTGCTGGTCTTCGCATATCATTCTAAGCCTTGAGCATGAAATTGAGAGCTAGTAGACTTATCTAGGCGAAGCTGTTAACCTTGATGACCTGTTGACCTTGATAAAAGCCCCAAGCGAACATTTGTAATAAAAAGGCTCTCTCTTAATTTCACAATATGTTTATACCGTAAGAAATACGATTCATTTGATGTAAATTTATAAATACACTAGCTGATACCCGCGACTTCGTTCGTATGGAATTTCCATGAGGCCTTGGGTCCGGAAAAAATAGGCTAAGTTACTGTTTTTATAGATAGCGACCTGGTATTAAAATATAATCAAAATCGGTCCAGCCATTTTAAAGATTACCCGGAACAAACCAACGGACAGACAGACAAAAACATTTAAACTTTTTTTTAGGCATAGGTATCGTGCAAATAACCGTGTGAGCATAAAAAAAACCTATTATTTTGACATTACAAACAGACACTTCAATTTTATTTATTTCCATTAATGTTAAAAATAATGCTTACTGCATCTAAACTGGATCAATAATAAAATAAGACAAAAAATATTTTGAATCTGAATTAGAAATGTAATATTTAAACGAAAAAACGGTGTATAATTTATGACTTTTAACATTTACTTCTCATCTCATGACTGCCTCGATGGTGCAGTGGTGGCGTATACGACTGCTGTGCTGAGGTCTCGGGTTCCATTCCCGGGTCGGACCAAATGTTTGTATAATCTGCAAATATTTGTTTCGGAGTTTGGGTGCTTTTAGTTTATAATATGTATGTATTTACAAAAAAAGTATATAAGTATTCTATCAGTCAATCTAGCTTTCATAGTACAAGCTCCTGCTTAGTTTGAAACTAGATGGCGTTGTGTCAGATGTCCGAAATATTATTATGTACCATCTGACGGCCACTGCCATTGGTCAAATCAAATAGCGCGCGCTTCTGTTACACGTTTCCGTCCCTTTTCACTAAAGCGAGAGGAAAGATGTCACACATTGTAGATAAAGAAACATATTGGATAGTCGCATAATAATCAAAATATAAACAATAGTCATATTTTATTAGAGTTAAGTATATTTTTGATATTTGTGGACAATGTGCGGATTAGCCGGACAACGTCTGTTTTGATCGGGTAAACTGGATAATATGTAAGGGTATAAAAATCTCATACGTGTTATACGAGTACAGTAAGATTAATTATTTGTATACTGATTTTTTTTATTATATATTGTGTAAAATATAAATAATTTAAACCACGAGTGTTTTTGTTTTTTTTATAAATGTCAACATCATCATTAACATCCTTTAACAGTCCACTGCTGGACTGGTTGAATTCCTTGCCCTAATGTAAAGACTAGAGGGTTTGCTAATGAAACACAATCCATCTTTTGATCTAGCTGAGTTTTTTTGAACATATACAGATGACCTTATAAATATCAATATGACAATATTAATAGCGCGATTTACATAAACGAATTAACGCCATCTATCGAACTCCAAGTGAAACATTTTTTTAGAAAATCGATCGAAAACACATAGGCCTCTCCTTTGAAAGGAGGTTTTGGCCTACTATCCCACGCTGACCAGACGGGCTTCTCTTTGCAGTGCTGTCATGCTTGTCCTGCGTAGTTTGCTCCCTTAGTCGGCTCTTACGACACCCACGGGATGGATAGGGGTGGTGACATTGCGTATTCTTAAAAAATAAATGTGAATATAGTCATCAACAGCCTTTAATAGTCCACTGCTGGACATAGGCCTCCCCTTAGAAAGGAGGTTTTGGCCTACTATACCACGCTGGCCAGACGGGTTGGTATAGGGTTTGTTTCAAGTTTTCCTTCTCTCTGCAGTGCTGTTGTTCTGCGTAGTTTTCTCCCTTAGTCGCCTCTTACGACACCCACGGGATGAATAGGGGTGGTGACACTCTGTATTCTTAATCCGTCACCACACGGGAGTGAAGATAGTGCTGGCTTATAATGTTGGTTTATATTTAGTAACTTTCTGGTGGTTTTCAGTGTGTTGTGGTGAATTAAATGTCCTGCTAGCGGTAGTGTCGCGCTCCCGGTCTTTGATCTTGACTAATATCGGTAAAGCGTTGTGATACCAGGTGATACCTGGTACCGTATGCCGTCTTTACGGACAGGCCGACTCTAAAACTATGGCCCTTTTCTCAAGAGACCTACCCAGACCCTACACTGCACTCGCACAGATTTCTTTAACCGTGTTTATAGACTAAAAAAAAATACACCTCTGTGGTTTGTTTCTGGGTTTCTTCCCAGAGTGAGTCTCAGGAAATGCCGGCTCCGTCTAGCTGTAAATTCCGACTTGTAAAAATATCTTAAAAGATTTACTTACAGAAATAAATATAATTTAACATCACATAACCTCCGACGCGTCGCCGTCACAACAGTTGTGACACCAAATTTTTACGCGGTAGCGTCTCTGTCACATTTAGAAGAATATATATCAGGGATTCCAAATTTGTTTATTTCATTGAATATAATTATAAAATAACGTGGATATTGAGGTAATAATGACTTCGCTCAGCTGTTCACACTGGGTCACTAGTTCAAGGGCGCGACAGTAACGGGTCATAGGTCATCCGCGCGCCGCGACGTCCTAAGAGTTAATCTGTCGCCATACGGATAACAATATTGTATCCTACTTATTAAAATAGAACATACATATCATAGTAGATTTTGGGCCATTTCAATCCGCCGCAAATGCGCGCAGAGCTTCTGCCCACACCCGTCGGTGACAAGGCGGCGCCTCTCAACCGATTTCAAAAATTTTTTCACCAATGGAAAACTACATTATCAGCGAGTAACATAGGCAGTAACAAACATACACGCGGGCGGAGCCGTGGCCAAATGCTAGTACATGATAATTTCAACTATTTGAATTTAAGAGTTTCCGAAAAAAAATTTTAATTTACAAATTGTTTTGTCTTTCACAAATTTTGTTGTAGTCTCAACAAAAAACCCTTTTCATTTTGATTTCAATTCTATACTGCTGAGTACTGAAGACATCGTACCTTGATGACTGATCTTTGCTCGGTATTGTTTTTCTATTGGTTACTAAAAATGAAACTGTGAATAAGACTAAAACGTGCTTACAAGCAGTGGTGCACCCTGCATATTCGAGCAGACCTTCCTGGTACAATCCAAACAACTCGAACTGGTCGAGGAAGCGGTGAGTGCGGCCTAAAGCCACAGTTTTATGGGTTTCTTGTAATAATGTCATATCTCTGAGCAATCAGACACAACAATAGAAAGAAAGAAGAAAGAAAGAAAACATAATTTATTTCTAAGATACACGACAAACAATTTAAATGAGGATAGACAGAAATAAATTAAAAAATACATATGGCAACCCTGTGCTAGACAAGTAAAATTTTAACAAAAAAAACCGACTTCAATGGTTTTCTCATGGATTCCATGGTCAGAACTAGACCAAATTGAAATGGGACCACACGGGAAGCACCAGCTTTCCAATAAAAAAAGAATCATCAAAATCGGTTCAGCCAGTCGAAAGTTATGAGGTAACAAACATAAAAAAAAAAAAATACAGTCGAATTGAGAACCTCCTCCTTTTTTGAAGTCGGTTAAAAACATGCTGTTTCTGTCACGCACAATGCGGCAACACTGGCTACGTGGCATTCACCTCAGCGGCACACGCACAGCCTCACTGGCGCTCACGTGTCAAATGTGTGACTAGGCAAGGCAGCCACTTGCGTGGTGTATCAGAAATTTGGATGGATACTCAGCATACACTAAGATCTGTAGCAACCACCCCAGTACTGATTTTCAGTGCCAACCTCTAGTGTCACTTGACCTCGTCGGGTGACATTACCCGATTATTATCTTATCAACTAATATCAAGAAATAAAAACACTAAAATTCAATGACAGTGTTCAGTTTGTTCAGGTTAATTTGTGTATATTTTAATTTAGTTTCTTGAAAGCTTGATAGATGGCGTTTTATTATATTATTAAATCGCGATATGGTTTTGTTCCTCGGTGGCACATAAATATGCACTGGTATTAAATAAATTATCTCGCTCTGAGGTCTGGGTATTCTGTACCGAACTTGTACAGACAGAAAACTAAACACAGGTGCTACATGATGTATCAAGTTGGTACGATTCCATAACTATCTATTTTGCTGTTATTTTTTAATGGTATAAGGGTAACGACAAGAGGTTCATCTGGTCATCATTGTGACTGCGGTAACGTGTAATATTGATTGGTGTTGTTGTGTATATCGTAGTGTATACTAGCATGATCCGTTTATCTGTTATTTGTCTTGTTATATATTATTGCTATATGTTATTAACCTTATGATTCATGTACACGGCTTAGCAATTAGGGTCTGCAACTGGTTTTACGCATAGCGTCATTTTGGTCCCAATTCGAAACCAGCGTCAGGCTTTCGTCTGACACAAGGCTGAATTGGGTCCGTTTTTCGCATCAGTGGTAATTCAAGCTTCAAAATTGTCAAAGTAATTAAAACAAAGTTATTTGTATATAAATAAAAATTTATTAAAAATATGCTTAAAATAATAAATGCATGATTTCATTTTAAATTTAATATCTATATAAATGCAAAGAAAAATGCACAAGGAGTATTTTTTTATTGATTTGTTAGACGACTTGTAAAACAATCTTTCCAACTTGTTGTCAAACATGTTGGTCAAAAATTATCCTCTTAAGCTTTCAGTTAGTTTACAACGAAGTCGCTAGATGGCACTTTATTTAAATGTTATTCTTTTTCATATGAATCAATAATGTCATGAATGCTCTATGGATAAATACTAGAACAATATATGTTATAAGTCTTTAAAGTCGTCATTTTATGTTTTTTAACATCGTGTTCCATGCTAGAAACCCAATATTTAAACGAACAAACGCTTGTCATAAATAATTCCATAATATGTAGATTATTAAAAATCTTTCGAATTATAACACAACGCCATTTATGAAGCCTAGCCTTAACTTATTTTACATATAACTTAAAAGGGCAAATTTTATTTATCATTGTTTTATGATTATTATCTCATACGGCATAAAGAGTCAACTCTATTAATATTTTTCAATATAAAACTAAGACTGCATCCAATATGGCCATACGGGCATAATAAAATCTTATCAAATTCCAGAAATTGATACACCATATTCAATAAAACTTTGAGTCGCTACGCAAGTAAAACACTAACAATTTGGCCAACAAATCAGCAAACAAATCGGCCAGAAAGTCAACCAATTAATAGGTCGTTTTGCTTCCGCAAGACTTTTTTTTTTATTGAATCTGGTTCTAGAATGAACCCTTCAGGTAGCAGTTATTCAGCACGTTGTAGGAGAACCTGTAGCCTGATTCGTTGACTTCATCTGTCACTAAGTTGTCACTGTGGAAGTGTACGTACAAGGGTCCTGGAGGTACCGCTGTAAAAAAGAGAAAATATTATTTAGGTCGTGATGAAGAAACTTGTCAAGTGGGTGATCTGAGACGGATGGTGAGGAACTGAGAATGCAAAGCTGGAAGAAGCTGGTGTCGCATACCCGTATGTCTGCTCTATGATTGTTGAGGCCACTAAGACAAGGAAGTGCACTGTCCACTGGTCTAATTGCCATAATTTTTATCCCATTTAATAAGCTAGAGCTTTTCCAACATCACAACTATAGAAGAGTCAAACTTCATCATTAATGGGTCTGCTCGACCGGAGATAACCAATTCTTTCGAGCCCAAACCCAGGGTGGGTTTGGGCTCCCTGATTTTGAGGGGAGGTCTCGAAGGGTGGCAACAAACATGTGAATCTTGAGGTGCAGGTTTCTATTTGACAGCGGTGGTCACTTACCATCAGGTGGCAGGAGTAGACGCTGCTCGTTTATCCCCCTCCCCTATAACATCTAAAACGTCATAAGGGAAACCAGGACCTCAGGATCGAGCAAAGAATATTTATTTATTTATAACATGTACATGCATCGGCGGACTTAATGCCTAAGGCATTCTCTGCCAGTCGACCGATTGGGCGGTGCTGAGAAAGAATGAGGTAGGTGCATTTATGGTAGGGTAATAAACGATAGAGGTTTTGTTAAATACCAACTATCTTGGCATTTGGTTTATATGTCGTAATACCACACACATATATATACATACTCATACACACATAAAGAAAAAATAAAAAATTTAGCTGATGAACTAGGAGCTCGTTTATCACACCACTTCATACTCACATGCAATAATCTGATTACTAGCACTGGAACCACAGAATTTAGATCCCCTCAAACCGTCAGCGGTCGAAGCTTGAGGAATGAACAAGTAGTCTTCGGATTGTGGTAAACCTTGGGTCACAGGATTGACTTCACAATCCGTGTCCAGGTATAAGTTGCCATTATCTCTGCTGGCAACGTCGAATGACGCTGATGTTAACCTTGAAAAGAAAATAACTGGCTTACTCATACGCGAACGCGAGGTCCTGGTCGACCAAATAGGACGACCTGTCCCCGCGAGCAATCATTGCTGCCATGCTGGCGGGTGAGGAGGGCTGGGGCGCAGTGGCCTCTTTCAGTGAAGCTGTATTGTCCAGAAAGAGACCGCTGAACGGGATAGGGAGCGGGGTAAACGGGGCCGCAGGCTGCCAGAGAGTGGAGACCTCTGGTAGGTGATAGGATGGCCGCCTGGCCGCAAAAATGCGATCGGGCCGCAAAATATTATAAGTATTGGCCGATAGGCGGGGGAAGCCTTCTTCCCCCGAGATAGGGCCTGGCTTCGATCGCCTGGTTATTTCCTATTTCGTCTTTCTAACTAAGAAAGGATGCAAGGTCCAGACAAGCGTTCATCCTTTATTTTACTTCTTTAGAGGTAAAATTTCCAATTTACCATATAAAAAATAATTGAAACACACATCTTGGATTCGAAATTTTTCATAGGGTATAGTATTCTTACTAGTCAAGCCCTTTCATTTGATACCCATATTAAGGGAGTTGTGAAAAAATACATCAGGGTTAAAAAAGCATCAGCTGCCAAAATGTAAAGTTCGTAGCCCCAGTGGTGTAGGCTCTGCGTGGAAGAATCAGTCAGTCGGGGTAAGTAATTTTATAAATGTAAATATAGATTAAAAAAAAAGACGTGTGGCACTCGGGGACTGCCGCGGTAAAGCTATTGCATAGCATTTTTTATCAACTTATGCAATTATAATTAATATTATTTTAACGGGAATTAACGCGATCTCTTATTTAGGGTATTACATACCTCTGGTTTGCCTGACGCAACCTGGTCGAAACGTCAGGCAAACCAGAGGTATGTAATACCCTAAATAAGAGATCGCGTTAATTCCCGTTAAAATAATGTTAATTATCATGGAACGCGAAAGTTTAAAAGTTAGTTATGCAATTATAATTATTTATTTATTTTATTTATGCAGCATTTTTTTCCTTTATTTATTTTTTCTTTAATATTAATTAGATTACGGGGCGAAGAGGGGGATTACGCATGCGCAGTAACGCCGATACAACCAATGCCACCTAGAGGCGAGTTGCTGAACTAAAGAGACAAGCGTGATATTTCAAAATAGTCATTAAATGTTCTGCTATTCATCGATAGATGGCAAAACTAAAAAGTATCACGTGGGGTGTGTTAGGTTATTTTCGTTACGGAATTTCTGGATTCGGTCTCCACGCTCAAGGCCCGCGATAGAAGCTATGCAATAGCTTAAAAATCTATGAATACATGACTGTTAAAATTCTTTATAATAGCACTCAGTTCAGTCATCTCAATACTCAATATATGTATTGCATTCCACAATGTTTACTTAGATAGTAACTTAAATATAAGATCAGATCATCATGGACCCTGTCGGGCACAGCAATAGATGAGAAAGGGAGAGATAATACAAATTAACAAAACTAATTATACTTCAGTTTTTTATGTACATGCTTAATTTATTGATTGCTCAGGTATTCATTGATGCTGTAATAGCATTTTTGGAGTAGTAATTGTTTTAATCTATTTATATATGTATTTAATATGGTTTAATTTCTAATTTCTTCGGGTAATTTATTGTAAATTTTGATAGACATTACTTGAGTGCTATTTGAATGAATTTGGAGTCGGGATGAGGGTAGGTTTAGTCTAGTCCTAGAGCTTTGTGAGACAGAGACTGGTGGTGAGATGGTAACTGTAGTAGTCAAGCTGCTGATTTTTCATAAGGAGAACAGTTCAACTTACTTGACACCGCAAACATCAGATGTTCTTCTAAAACAGGTAGCATAGACGAGATTGGCAATATATGGTCCAGCGCCTCGGTTGTAATTGAAGGATTCAAAGTATCCAGCTCGGTCAGGGTAGTACTGGAGGCAGCCAGGAGGAGCTGAGGAAAAGAGAGAAGAAAAATGATAAGCCAGTTTACTTACAACTAGTTTAGAATCTTTTTTGAGATATTAAACTAGAAGATAGACAATATAAATCCATGTGTTTTCTTTTCTCTTCTTTTTAAGCTTGATAATCTTTTTTGGATAACTATTGAATAGGCAATTGTTCACAAAAACAGGGTTCTTTATATTCATCGTCATCATCATCATCATCATCAACAGCCTTTAATAGTCCACTACTGGACATAGGCCTCTCCTTAGAAAGGAGGTTTTGGCCTACTATACCACGCTTGCCATACGGGTTGGTACAGGGTTTGTGTCAAGTTTTTCTTCTTTTTGCAGTGCTGTTGTCTTGCGTTGTTTTGCGCAATTAGTCGGCTCTTACGACACCCACGGGGTTAATTGGGGTAGTGACATTCCGTATTCTTAATCCGTCACTACACGGACAGACAGGTTTCTTTATATTTCCTACCTAAATCTTTAGTGAGGTTATTATTTTAGAGATTTACGGTACAATTTTGATAACTAGTTATACATGAATTGAAGTGTGTAAAGTGAATAAACATGTATGGTTGAAATAAATTGTTTGATTATCTTCATGTAATTCTAAATCCGATAAGATTTTAGTTTAAAAACCAAAAGTAATTTAAACATAAAAAAAATAGACTTGCTTGTAAAGAAACAGTGTTTATAGCTTTTTTTTAAGACAACTCTCGCATTAGAAATATATATTTATATATATATCCTGTCGCGAGAGACTTTACAAACATATATGAAACGGACACAAAGAACACCCCAGACTCCGAACAACAATGTGTAGATCACATAAAGTGGTGTTCCAAGCGGCGTGGCGACCGTTTAAGCCACTATGCTATTCATGCAGTCGTATATCAGCCTACTGAATTGGCCCGACAAGTTGTATTTGAAGCTTTATACTACATAGGAAAGGGGACCTAACTAATCTTTAATAAACAATCGACTATTTATATATTAGCTTCACTTGTATGTTTGTTTGTAACCGACTCCTTTGGGCGTGATTTTGACTGGCTTTAAACCGTCAGAATTCGTTCAAACTTTGTAGATATATCGAGGACCGATGACAATACACTAATAAAAAAAAAATAGTTTTAAAAAACTAAAAAACTAATTTAAATAAATTTGAAAAAAAGCATGGGGTGCTTTTTAGTATTGACAACAGGCACCCAACGCTTTTTTTTCGAATTTATAAAAAAATATTTTCTATTTTTTAGTTTGGTTTTCTATAAAACGCGTTTTTTTAGATTTTAAACCAATTTTTTTTAATAGTTTTTTTTTAGTTCTAGAACAGACAATAGAGTATCATGAGGTAAATCGAAAGAAAACCTACCAATAAGATACTCGTCACGGTCTGCTGAGCTAGCTAACGGCGTGGAGGGAAGTGATGACGTAATGGCTTCGAAGATCCCGTCGCGGTATTTACTGGTAAAGAAAAAGAGAGTAACACAGTTAGAAATAAAAAAAGTAGTAGTTAAAAAAAGTATTTTAGCGCCATCTATCGATGGCTGGTCGAACTACAAACTACTGCTGAACCTGTATCGCGCATCGAATGTCCTCGCGTAATATAATTATGTAACCGCTGCGCCCGAAGTCCGACAACGCTAATTAATCGAGAGTAGCGTAGGTACACAATACGGTGTGGTCACTATAAAATTCACGCCGCGAAATTCGCGAAATAATAAAAACTAGTTTGTAGTTACGACTAGTCATCGATAGATGGCGCTTAAATACTTTTTTTTAACTACTGTTAAAAAGCGTAGCGTAGGTACACAATACACTGTGGTCACTATAAAATTCACGCCTCGAAATTCATATTGTTAAAATTTATACGCTCACGTGTTGCCACAACAATCACAGAAAAACAAGAAAGTAAAACCAGCAGGTCTCTGTCAGTTAGGAATCAAGGAAGTTCTGTGCTACAGATTTTATGCACTTGTTTCATCATCAGGCTATCGTAGTCCACTGCTGGACACAGGCCAAGTCGGTAACACTCTTTTAAAAACGTTACTAGGATTCGAAATGAACCTGAACAGATAGAAACGTGTGACCATGAGCTTATGCACCAGAAAATTAAAGCTTCAAGCAGTTTTCACAGTAAAGTTACTCAGTTTTTTTTTGTGTGGAAACCCCCTAGAGCCGTCGCCTAACCCGGATTTGCGGCGGGGTGGTGTGTCGGAATCAGACCGACCAACCACACGGTCTGCCACTCTGTGCCTGTAATAGGAGGGATCCGCGAATTGTTTTTATTAAGACATCCGGACCAGGGAGATTTACTTACCCCAGGGTATTAAAGCACTCCAGCTGTGTGACCTTGATCTTCCAGGTGGCTTGAGGTAGATTCGGCTGCGAGTTTCGGTCGGCTATCTTGAAGTTGATGCGGATGGCGCGGCTATTGGTCGAGGCGTTCACACGAACGTATACTAAATGAAGATTCAATATTAGTAAGATATATTAATAAAACACTGGTTAAGTGCGAGTTTACCTCGCGTGGATAGGGTTCCGTACGTTGATTTGAATATATGTTTTCCACAAATTTATGGTACACATTTAGAGAATTACTATGTAATTTTGGAACCATAGACTTCAAATGTAATGTATTTATTTAATAAGTTTTCTCACCAATTATTAGAAATTGGTCACATCTGCATTTCACACTTTACAAAATTTCTTATAATTTACATTATATTTTTTCAAAATTAGCTTAGTTAAAATTAACAGAGTTAAGGGAGAAAATTTTCATCCATTTTCTGAAAAAACTTGAAACTGTAATATTATTCTAATCGTTGTAATTCTAAAATTGTATATATATACAGAAAACCTTTCATTTGATTTGTCACGCGAGACAAGTTTTGCAAATTAAAAAAAAAACTATTTCAACCGCTTTCATCATCATCATCAACAGCCTATAATAGTCCATTGAAGGACATAAGCCTCTCCTTAGAAAGGAGGTTTTGGCCTACTATACTACGCTGGCCAGACGGGTTGGTATCGTCAAGTTTTCCTTCTTTTTGCAGTGATGTTGTCCTGCGTAGTTTTCTCCCTTAGTTTAGTTTTCTTACGACACCCACGGGATAAATAGGGGTGATGACACTCTATATTCTTAATCCGTCACCATACGGACCGCTATATTTCATCCATCTTCATCATCGCAGTAGAAACTGATACGTCTTCCTAACTCAAGTTAATCGATCCAGTAGATTTCTAACTGTGATAGACGGAGTGATAGAAACACTACAAGAGTACCGTTTTTCATTTGTACTTACGAAACCCTAAAATTGTATCTTATTGGAACGAAGTTCCTTATCGCGCGTTGTGAAAGGGGGCTAGACGGAAAAAATTCTTACGAAAATTGGTCACGACACTTTTTATTTTGAATTGTCACTGGTCAGTCATTCAGCGCCATCTATCGAATAGTAAAATTAAAATTTATGTTCTTATAGGTTGAGCAAAAAATATTGTATTCGACATCATTTCTCAAGGAGATTTTACCAATGTATAAATTGTTTTAATTAGAAACCAACTGAAAAATATGTAGGTAATAGCCGCTTTCATAGATGGCGTTGTAATTAAAATCGTGTCTAATCAGTTTTACTCGATCGTAACAACTTCGTTCCTATCGGGTGTCCCACAACACCACACGGCTTTTTTTATTTACCTGTGTTGGACAACTCACAGTATATGTCATGCTAAGTTTAAATCTAGATGGCGCCACATATGTATTACATAATATATGTCTCGTTATGTACTTACAGTGCTGTCCATTATTGTCACCACACAGTGGCGGTAGCAAGTCGGAGTTAGCCTGCAAATTGGCAATCTCGAAGATATCGTTCCTACACGTGTAACCAGGCCGCTGGGTTACATTTTCTACCGGTTCCACCTGGAAAAGAAAATACATGAAATGATAGGTAACAATCATGAAATGGTAGGTATGATATATTTATTTTAGATTTTAAAATCGAGCATATGGGTAAGTGACCACCATTGCCTATAGAATGCTGCAATTCATAAGATACAAGTACGTGATTCCTCCCCCCCCTCCCAAAGGCAGGGGGGAGGAATGAGGGGGGAACCGGTAAAGGTTGTGAGGCCCTGATATCACTCCGCTCGAGCCAGCCCATTTGTGCCGAAGCACAGCTCTCTATATACATATATATATATATATATATACATACACAATATATGTTTACATTATATACAGTTTTATTATCAATGTATTTCAACCCAAACTCAACTCTCCTGTAAACGGGGCCAATACTCGTATATGTAGATACTTATATACAGAGGTGTCGGTAACGAACGAAGTTTTCACTTCAAAAATCTCCTATTTTCTTCCATACTAAAGCTGTCAAGGTATACCATTACGTTACTTACAGTGGTGGGTGGCGCAAGGTTGAAGGTTTCGAAGTCAATCCTCATCTGGCATACATTGTTATTGTTGATCTCTACGTTGTAGGAACACTCCAGGCCAGAGGACTCCCGGTTGAGGGGAGGATTTATGAACAAAGCTACCTTGGTGTTTGTGCGGATGTCACATGCGTTCACTGTTGAGAAGAAGATGTAATTCAGAAGAGAAGATAAAGTAGGTATACATCTCTGTAACTTTGGTGATATAAAAAATGTGTCTTTGCATACAAATAATAATAATACATGGTTCAATTTAAATCGAAATTTCTCCGAAACTTTCAAAGCGCGATGTAGGATTAATAGTTACGAAGTAGTTTAGTTTCTTATCGCTGTGTGGCGCTGGACAGATTTTCTGCATATAAAAGTTTTTACTAAACTATACCTCCTTCTTCTTGCCCTTTTCCCAAACCAGTTTTAGGGGTCGGCTTTAAGTCTTAGTAGACTTACGATACCTCTAAACTTCGAAAGGGTAGAAAGGGCCTTAAGTTTCGTGACTTCACATTTCAAAACCTCTATCTAAACTTCAAAATATTTCCCACTGCTGTTTTTATTGAATAATTTCTAAATGTAAAATATGTGACGTCACACTAGGGAGGGAGGCGTGTCTCAAATGTGACTAGCTGTGACAAGGATAGGGTGGGGAAAAAAAAAAAATGAACCTGAGACTAAAATAAACTATATATTACTAGCTGACCCGGCAAACGTTTTTTTTAAACTACATTATTTCTAGGAAATTTTGAAAAAAAGAATTTAGAGGTGGGTCACCCTTGTCATTTAGGGGTATGAAAAATATATGTTGGCCGATTCTCAGACCTACCCGATGTGCACCCAAAATTTCATAAAAATCGGTCCAGCCGTTTCGGATGAGTATGGTAACTAACATTGTGACACGAGAATTTTATATTTAAGATAATATTTGTCGTATTTTAAAATTATCTTGTAAGAGTACGACAGTACTATGTTGAAGTTTGGTTAAAGGTTGCGCACGCGCAAAGTATATGCAAACATTTCCAAGAATTATCTGCTACCAACGTTTATTTCAAACAAAACCGTTACTACACACAAGTAACAGGTCCTGTGTTAACTAACAGAATTCAATAAGTAAATAATACTTAGCTACTGTTAAAACTTTGACCATACAAATATTGTGTTATATATACAAATAAATAAAATTGGACTGTCTGTTTGTAATATTAAAATAACCGCTGTTTACTAAATGCATATGTTTGTTTACACGGTACATTTGCCAAAATATCATTTTTTACAATTTTTTTGTGGCCTGTTTCTAATTATTAAGTACCTAAACATTTTCACAGCCAGGCTTTTGTTATTACACGCTTTATATTAGCTTCACTTGTATGTTTGTTTGTATGTTTGTAACCGACTCCTTTGGGCGTGATTTTGACTGACTTTAAACGGTCAGAATTCGTTCAAACTTTGTAGATATATCGAGGACCGATGACAATACAGTAATTGAAAAAAAAATTGTTTTAAAAAAACTAAAATCAAATTTTAATAAATTTTCAATTTTTTAGTTTATTTTCCTATAAAAAGCGTGTTTTTTTAAACTATTTTTTTTTCTATAATTAAGCTTGTTAATATACAGAAATTGTAAATACGCACCACCCGCTACATATTACTAGAAAGGGTGTAAGGCACGTCGTAACGGATACCGGAATAGTGTATTCAGACCATCATAAGGAGTCGACAATCATTGGAATTTTCTGCTGGAAAATTAAACGTTTCTTGCAATCATATGTCAAAGGTTAAAGTCATTCCCCGTAGATATATAGAAAAGTAATAACTATATTTGTATTCCGTGTAAACAGTCTACGCACACTAACACAAGATGGCGGACGGAGAAATTGCAGTTTTTGACCGTACGCGGTATTTAGTGAATCATTTTGGGTTCAGAATGGTGGTTTGTATACACTATTTCAATATTCGTTACGACGTCCCTTACACCCTTTTTTTTTCCGTGCGGAAATCGCGCCTCGGATACCACCTATCGGTGGCATGTCGGATTCGAACCGACTAAAACCGCACGCCGTCTCGGGTACTAATAGCCGGGGAACCAGGTATACCCTAGAAAGGAAGTCCCTGGTGCCTCGACATACCTCGGGCCATCTACAACAACAGGTAGACGACCCCCCCCGTGTGAGAACCCCATGTTCACGTCCCTTACACCTTGTATAGTATAGTCCATCTAAAGGTTGCCTGGAAGAGATCGCAGATTGCGATAAGACCGCCCATTGTATCACTGGTTTTGTTTTATTTATCCTAATTATGGTGTGCAATAAAAAATCTATCAATCGTGTTTTACTTACGTGAGCAGCATGTTCCGAATACCCCACAGAAGCCAATAGCTTTACCCCCCTGCGTGTTGCATTGGCTCCTGGATAGACACACTCCGCCGGTAGACCTGTCTGTTCCGAGACACTGCTCACCGTTGCCGAGGGTGAAGATGCTTGGTGCTGTCTGACGGGCAGCTGGGGAAAAGACAACTTTTAATAAGGGTCTTTCTGCCTAAACTTTGAGAATAGAATGTAATATAGATAGTCTAACCAGATAAATCAGATCTGGCATACCAGAGTAGTAGTTTCAGTACCCTTTTTTTACCTTTTTGTTACCCTTTTTGTTACCTATCGGTAGCATGTCGGACTAGAACCGACTAAAACCGCACGCCGTCTCGGGTACTAATAGCCGGGGAACCAGGTATACCCTAGAAAGGAAGTCCCTGGTGCCCCGACATACCTCGGGCCATCTACAACAACAGGTAGACGACCCCCCCCCGTGTGGGAACCCCATGTTCCCTCTGCTCCCTGGAAGCGAGCGCGCTTCGCAATGCGCTCGCCGCCACCAGTTTCAGTACCCTGGCTAATTCTATTAATATATACTCTATTGCAGTTTGATGTTAAATTCAAGTGTTTTTTAGCTAAAACGAAAAATCGTTGGATTAGCTTGAAAAAACAGCAAATCACAAAATTTCTTAAAAATATTAAGTGTTTTTATATACAGATGCTGTAGAACCCTAAACTCAGTATAATAATTTTACTCCCCTTTGCCAAATCTATTTGGTTTTGGTATCTTTTTCTATTCTCTTTGATCACTCAACATCCTCTTTTACGAGCTTCTTTATTTCATTGCGAAATGGTTGTTTTTTACTTTAATGGCCGGTCGCCTGCTCGACGCTAGGGCTCCTTGCGAATAGTTCTTCGTACATAGTATAAAGCGGAACGGTCTATCATTTTTAAACTGCACGGATGGCGTAGTGGTTTAAGCGGTCGCGACGCCAGTGTTGTGGATTCCCCACATGGGACACCACTTTGTGTGATCCACAAATTGTTGTTCTGAGTCTGGGTGTTCTTTGTGTCCGTTTCATGTATGTTTGTAAAGTCTCTCGCGACACAGAATATATATCCTTAGTTGTCTTTTTAAACAAAACAAATCATCATCACAGTTCGTGAAGTAACACTTTTAGGCATATCAAGTTTAAAAACCCATGTTATAGAATCATCAACTAAAACCATACGTAAAATTATGGATCAATAAATAGGCATATGTTCTCAAATAGATATTTTAACGATAGTATAAATTTATTGAAGTGCTTTTTACATAAAACTGAAATATATAAACCTATCAATGTAAAATTATAGTAACACATTTGTAGATATAACTAATTAGTCAATTTGCTGCATCTCATTTTCTCATTTAATAATCATTTTTTTTCTTTTTTGCGTTTATTTAACACCTACTTGAAGCTCTATCACCGCGATAGTGGATGATGTGTATAGTTTTAATTGGACTTCAGATTTGAAATTATACGCTGTTACTTGGTACTGTGTGAGGCATGATCTGTTGTCTGTCATCATCATCATCATCATCATCACATCAACAGCCTTTAATAGTCCACTGCTGGACATAGGCCTCTCTTTAGAAAGGACGTTTTGGCTTACTATACCACGCTGGCCAGACGGGTTGGTATAGTGTTTGTGTCAAGTTTTCTTTCTTTTTGCAGTGCTGGTGTCCTGCGTTGTTTTGCGCCCTTAGTCGGCTCTTACGACACCCACGGGATGAATTGGGGTAGTGACATTCCGTATTATTAATACGTCACTACACGGAGTGTTGTCTGTAACTGTACCATTTGAGTAAAAATAAAATAAAATACACTTACTTCTAAAATTCGATGCTGAGCAACAATGAACCGTAACATACACTAGCAGTAACCAAAGTAGTTTATGTTCAGCCATATTGTTTAACTGTAACAAATAATAAATCCAATCAATAATTATAATAACTTAACAATATTCACACACGGCCGTCTGATCCCAAACTATACTGAGCCTGTACTACGGTAACCAGACTGCTGATAAACATACTTAGATTTACTAAATATATATACATGGCCGGAGAGTGGGGACCTCTGGTGGCAGATTGATAGCTGTGGTAGGGGACAGGATGACGGCCGGATTGAATTAAAACGCAATCGGGCCGCCACGCTGCGATTGAGGCGGGGAAATTTTTTTCCTGGGATAGGGCCTGAATAGGTATGGTGTCGATTCGGGGAGGACCTGAAATAACATGGTCCGGGCCCTCCCAGAGTAGGGCAAGTGAGGCCGGCCGTTGGTTTGGTTTTTAGTAGAATCACCACATACTCCTGGCTCCTGAGTCCTCGAAGAGCAGGAGATCCGAAGGGATTTTCCACCCAGTCAACAAAAAAATAGAATACATACACATTATAGATAAATTATAATCCGTGTGGTGACGGATTACGAATCCCGTGGGTGTTGTAAGGGAAAAAACTACGCAGAACAACACTGCAGAGAGAGGAAAACTTGACACAAATCCTATACCAACCCGTCTGGCCAGCGTGGTATAGTAGGCCAAAACCTTATTTCCAAGGAGCATTTATGTCCAGCAGTGGACTATTAAAGGCTGTTGATGATGAGACCCAGACACAGAACAAATGATTCTGGTCCTCCTACAATTATTTGTCCAGGGTTTAAATCGAACCCATGACCTCTTACTGAGCAGTATTTCTCAGCTCAATATTATTACATACAAACTACTTTTTGCTTTCGTCTTCGGCTCAATGTAAATTTGTTTTGCGCCTCTCTATATTAGATTCATATCGCTGTGGTGCAAAACAAGCTGCTAAGTCTACCGGGGTCACAGGAGTTTCCTTTTGGGGTATGCCTGAAACTTGGGTCCGATCTGATGACAGAATACTGTGTTGTATGAGTCGGTTCGTGTCCAACATCTTGTCATGCCCTGGTGAGGAGAGTTCAGGTTCAGAAAAGGATCCGAGAACCCGGAGTATATGGTGTTTCCACTCTAAACCACCCCGACGGCCGGCTTCAGATTCCCTACTCTGGGAGGGCCCGGACAATGTTATTTCATGTCCTCCCCGAATCGACACCATGCCTAATCAGCTCCTATCCCAGGGGAACACACTTTCCCCCTCAATAGGGGCATAGCGGCCTCCGGCCTCAGACGTCCTAGTCAGGGGAGGACCATGAGAGCCCACAAAACTCTGCCCAATCAAGTTTATACCCAACTAGCTGAGACCCGCCGTGTTACCCACGTTTGTTGTTATAACCGCGGGCAACGCCTCGGGGCGAAGCTAGTCTAAAAAAAGTAGCCTAAGTTACTCTTTATGTCATCAGCTATCTGCCAGTGAAAGTCCCGTCGAAATCGGTCCAGCCGTTCCAGAGATTACCCGGAACAGGCAGACAGACAGACAAAAATTGTAAAAAAAAATGTTTTCGCATATGTACCGTGTAAACATACATATGCATTTAGTAAAAAGCGGTTATTTTAATATTACAAACAGACAGTCCAATTTTATTTATTTGTATAGATGTTACTCTTAAAACAATATTTCATCCAATAGGAATCATTTGTACTTTGACTGATAGTTCCAGATATTAGGGGCTCTAAACAAACGAATAAAAAACTGTACAGTTTTAATTTTTAGCATAGCTTGTTAGGTTACAGATAACCTCCTTTATTAATTAATACCGTTACCTGATACGGTTGTGACAAGACATTAAATTTATTTTTTCCTCCAATTCCGGTACTGGAACCAGTTTTTTTTACAAACGGAAGCCGATGGGAATTCGTTCGACCCACGGCAAAGTCAAGTTGTCTAAGTCAAGGGCGATGAACTTGAACCGGTCTGCTAAGCACTCATTATTGTAAATATTGACACGAGGATTGATGAAGGAATGCCTCCACAATCTGTGTTTAGATATCTACGTGATAAAGTTAGAGGAACTACGCCAGAATTAAGGTTATTTTTTTCGAGTGTATGTTCCACGGTAAGTTTCTAATAGCATACCATCGAAGAGCCTATTAGTCTAGTGGTTAGTGACCCTGACTTCTGAGCTAAAAGTTGTGGGTTCGATTCCCACCCAGGACAAACAATTGTGTAATAAGTTCTATGTCTGCGTGTAATTTAGACTTTATACCCGACATAAGCTTATTAAACGGCCCCATATAGCCCACTTTAATTTATAGGGAGTCCTATAAACGTTAGTGGGCTACATAGAGCCGTTTAAGTTTGGCATGAGGCCAGCCTACTGCCGTTAGTCGGCAACTTTAGAAATTAAATGGTTAAATTTGGTGTAATTTGGAAGGGAAAAGTTTGTAAGAAGAGAAGATAAGGAAAGAAAAGGGTTTTTTTACATACTAGCTGACCCGGCGAACTCTGTTCCGCCTTAAAGGTAATAAATAAGCCGATTTTCGAATTTAGTAAGTTCATTTTTTTCTTAGAAAAAAAAATGAAGTACATTAATCATTTATTATTGTTTCTGCATTTCAGTACATAGGTTGCTCTTCACTTAAGTAAGGTACTTAAGGTGGTACACGTCATTTTTTGTTTTCTTATCAGGCGCAAAAACAAACAACGCAGATGGTCTTCCGACCCGTGAACATGGTTTTTGGATTGCAACCCAAAAACGGCCATATCGCTGCCTTTCGTAACATATTTGCAAATATATTTTATGGACTTTACTGAATTGCAATATTCAACGTTGCAATGTGTCTTGAACGTTTTAGAAATAAGTGGCGAATATGGAACAATCCAACTGTTGTCGACAACGAAATCCATTCTGTTCACTTTTGTTGTGACAGTTACACCGTTGTCATCTGGTGATCGACGCCAATACAAAAAAAAAAAAACGGAATAAATAGTATCCTATGTCCGTCTCCGGCTCTAAGCTACCTCCTCACCAATTTTCAGCCATATCGGTAAAGCCGTTCTTGAGTTATAAATAGTGTAACTAACACGACTTTCTTTTATATATATAGATTATGCTCATTTGGTACATTGGCGGATTAAATACCTACGTCGATCTACCAGTCAACCATTAGGTGATGCAGAGAAAACAGTAATAGTGTAGGGTTAATAACCCTTACAGTATTAAATAACAAAACCCAACGTTTTATGTTTTAACTGTACCAATAAATACCAAACTGGATTTGGGTGCTAATTGCGTTTTTGAACTGGTTTTAAGTTTACTTAAATTGTCGTGAGATTTAATTTTATCTATACAAATAAATAAAATTGGAGTGTATGTTTGTAATATTAAAATAACCGCTTTTTACTAAATGCATATGTATGTTTACACGGTACATATGCCAAAATAACATTTTTTACATTTTTTGTCTGTCTGTCTGTCTGTTTGTTCCGGGTAATCTCTGGAACGGCTGGACCGATTTCGACGGGACTTTCACTGGCAGATAGCTGATGACATAAGGAGTAACTTAAGCTACTTTTTTTAGACTAGTTTCGCCCCGCGGCGTTACCCGCGGTTATAATAACAAACGCGGGTAACACCGCGGGTCTCAGCTAGTTGATAATAAAATCACACTAAAATTTATGCAAATTAACCTGTATTAGATATCTGACGGTTGAATTTCTACCGATTTGAATTATTTTAACACGCTTTTATTAGCTTGGAATGTATGTAACGGAATCTTCGAACGAGATTTTGACCCACTTCAAAACGTCGAATTAAAACGTCGAATACAAAAGAAGCGTGGGATGTTTACATTTTACAAGCTGAGATCCGCGGTGTTACCCGCGTTTGTTGTTATAAAAAAAGACCCTAAGTTACTCCTTATGTCATCAGCTATCTGCCAGTGAAAGTCCCGTCGAAATCGGTCCAGCCGTTCCAGAGATTAACCGGAACAAACAGACAGACAGACAGACAAAAATTGTAAAAAAATGTTATTTTGGCATATGTAACGTGTAAACATACATATGCATTTAGTAAAAAGCGGTTATTTTAATATTACAAACAGACACTCCAATTTTATTTATTTGTATAGAAGATATAGATAACATAAATAAAACTTTACTTTTACCAATATCTGTCAGTAAAATATATATACTAGCTGACTCGCGCAACTTCGTCTGCGTCTCTCAATAGTAATAAATTTTCTCCGTTTTTGAAACATTCTTCATTGGTGCTCCGCTCCTATTGGTCTTAGCGTGATGATATATAGCCTATAGCCTTCCTCGATAAATGGGCTATCTAACACTGAAAGAATTTTTCAAATCGGACCAGTAGTTCCTGTGATTAGCGCGTTCAAACAAACAAACTCTTCACCTTTATAATATTAGTATAGATATTACAATACAATTATTGCTTATAATAGTGCACTCAAAAACCACTGAGGTTTGTAAAAATGCAGCAGATGCTACATCAAGCGAGGTTGATACAAATGAACACCAAACAGTAAAAATACATGTGTCATTATGTAGGTACTTTTAAAATAATTATAAAATCTAAGCATACGGGCGCAGAACGGTGAAGTGAACTCCGAGTCAGGCAAGGAGAGCAAGAGGGATTACTTACAACTTGGCAAGGATATTTACAAAAAAAAAATCTGTTTTAACTTATACCTAGAAAACTGTTTTCTACTTTTTAATTCGGCTAGTTACAAAAGCGTGTTTTTACTTTTTTCTAACTATAATTTATTATTTTATTGACCAGTATAGAACTGTTATTGTAAAGACTTGTCCGTGTAGTGACGGATAGTCCGTGTAGTGACGGATTAAGAATACGGAATGTCACTACCCCAATTCATTCCGTGGGTGTCGTAAGAGACGACTAAGGGAACAAACTACGCAGGACACCAACACTGCAAAAAGAAGGAAAACTTGACACAAACCCTATACCGACCCGTCTGGCCAGCGTGGTATAGTAGGCCAAAACCTCCTTTCTAAGGAGAGGCTTATGTCCAGCAGTGGACTATTAAAGGCTGTTGATGTGATTGTAAAGACTTATGTAGATGACAGGTCAAAATACCGGTATACTGGACTCGTATAGAATTATGTAGGCGTTTTCATATTATGCACATATTGTTTAACAATTTTGGGTGTACTTCTTTTACATTCGAACATTCATTAGTTCAAATATGATATATGCTTCTACATTTGATCAAAAAAGCGTAATTTTCTTCACGTAAATACATACGTCCTTGTGGTGACGTATCAAGAATACACCACCGTCACCACCCCTATTCATCCCGTGGGTATCGTAAGAACCGACTAAGGGAGCAAACTACGCAGGACAACAGCACTGCAAAGAGAAGGAAAACACAAACTCTATACCAACTCGTCTGGCCAGTGAGGGATAGTAGGCCAAAACCTACTTTCTAAGGAGAGGTCTATGTCCAGCAGTGGACTAGTAAAAGCTGTTGATGTGATGTGAAATTTATATATAGATTAAGTACTTATAGCGTACTAGCTTTTTCCTGCGGCTCCGTCCGCATATATGTAGCGTAAAAAGTAACGTATGTTTTTCTTCGAGAATCAAACTTTGTCCATGACAAATTTAATTTAAACTCAGTTCAGCTGTTATTGATGCCCCATACAAACTTCCGCTCCCCCTTTTCACCCCCTTAAAGGATGATTTCATCATCATCATCATCATCAACAGCCTTTAATAGTCCACTGCTGGACATAAGCCTCTCCTTAGAAAGGATGATTTATTGAATAAAAACTACCCTATGTTCTTGCCCGGGACTCGGACTAACTCTATATCAAATTCGATAAATCGCTTCAGCGGTTTAAGCGTGAAGAGGTAACAGACAGACACACTTTCGCATTAATAATATCAGTATGAATGTAGACACAAACGAAGGTCTTGCGATCGACTGGTGGAAGGTTCGAATCTAATGCTCCCATGTAAAACAACTTCTAATATTATTTAGCTTATTTGAGTTACCAAGAGCAGCAGTACAGTGTAAACCACATTATTTATCAAACTCTAGAATTTCTGATGGTAAGTGACTACCGGCGCTAAGGTACCCTGCAACGCAAGAGACACATGTGCGTTATCGCCCTTTAAGTCTCCTCCCCAGAACCAAAGGAGGGAGAGTGGGGGCTACTTTGATTCACGTACTCAGTGAAAAACAACTAAAGAATAAGCCGAAGTACTGCTTACGACGCATATATATATATATGTATCCTCCTTCTCCAAATGACCACCAAAACCGCCTAATTGAAGTTGAAATTGTGAAATAAGGTTTATTTGTCTCAAAAAGGTAAAAAAGGTCAAAGGTTTGTTATGTTACTATAATAAATATAACATACATGACACCTTAGTGAGAGCTGGAGTTTGTAGTAGACTCGAAACCTGTGTGACAAATCTCCAGGAATAATAATAATGACCGCCAAAATACTTTGTTGCACCTGTAGTTTTTTGCCACCAACCTAATACCTACTACTACTACCAATTTCAAAACTTTGCCGTTGATTAAATAAATTTGACATCATTTTCTCATAAAAATTTAACTAAATAAAAAAACATTAGCCTTTTAAAAACTTCAATTTTTAAACGAAATTACTAGTATTCCCGTTAACCACTCCAGCTAAGCTAAATTGCTTGTGTTAAGCTGTGTGTAATGCTTTAACTACTAGCCTACCGCCGCTAACAATGTGGTACAAGTAACACAACTTATAAAGTATCTTGAAAGTTTCAAGTAAGAACTTGTGTTAGTCTATAGGGGTAGATTTTTATACCTCGTCGACCCCAAAATCAATTTTCGTTTACGTCGACCCCTTTTTTTTTTTTTTGCCGTGCGGAAATCCCCTCGGATACCACCTGTCGTTGGCATGTCGGACTCGAACCGACTAAAACCGCACGCCGTCTCGGGTACTAATAGCCGGGGAACCAGGTATACCCCAGAAAGGAAGTCCCTGGTGCCCCGACATACCTCGGGCCGAACCTGACCACTGTGGGAATCCCTGCTCTAAAGTCATAGATCAACACACACAATAACAACAATCTTTTTCTAAAAATATTTAGCAAAATGAAGTCAAACATATGCCTACGCCGATCAACAACCGCCCGTTTCCAAGAAGAAATAGCAAACAAACTCACAGCCGCTATTTGTAATTATGCACATTTATCAATATTCTTTTAGTTAACGATAATTTAATAATCTAATGTAAATTTAAACTAACGGATAATCATCATTTAACTAACAGTAAACATCTAAGGTGGTTGAAAGCTTTTCAATAATCCCGTTATAACCTGTTTGGACTACGAGATAAGTGTTTATTAATATTCTTAAAGCGTGTCGATCTCCCATAGCCATTAATTTTACATCAAATTATTTCTTAGGCGGACAGTAAGAAGATTAATTTCTATATTAAAATTATAATGTCCGTGTGGTGACAGATTAAGAATACGGAGTGTCACCATACCTGTTTATTTATTGGCTGTCGTAAGAGCCGACTAAGGGAGCAAACTACGCAGGACAACAGCACTAGGAAGGAAAACTTGAAACAAAACCTGGCCAGTGTGGTATAGTAGGCCAAAACCTCCTATCTAAAGAGAGCTATATGTCCAGCAGTGGAGTATTAAAGGCTGTTGATGATATTCTAAAGCTGATGAGTTTGTTTGTTTAGTTAAACGAGCTAATCTCAGAAACTACTGGGTCGAATTAAAAAAATATTTTAGTGTCGAATATTTATCAAGGAAGACTATATAACCTCAGGTTGACCAATAAAAAATGATGCGAAAATAGAGAAAATTTATTCCTTTTGAGAAACGAAGACCCTTGCGGTCAGCTAGTATGATTATAAATACAGTATGATAGATTAGGTGAGGTGAGGTATTATATAGGGAGCCAACGAGCGGATGGAATACCTGATGATTAGCGAATACCGTCGCCAATATAACAAAAGATATACAAATACATTGATGCCCATTGGCCTTCAGAAATATTGAGGGGATTGCGAAAACCCCATATAGAAATGAACGTAAGGTATTTATTTAAATGATATTTATTTCTGTAAGTAAATCTATTCAGATATTTTTACAAGCCAGACTTTGGAGGTAGAAGGCCCCACATTTCTTAAGACCCACTCTGGGAAGAGAGGTGTCTTTTGAATTGAGCTCTCAGTTAGAGATATGAGTTTATGATTCGTGCTCAATTTCATCTCTAGACACGACTAAGAAAGGGTTGATAAGCAGTATCAAGCGACGTGACACAGGAGCGGCTTATGTCCAGCAGTGGAATAGTAAAGGCTGTTGATGATGATAATCATTTAACGTCGTTTAATAGTAAAAATGACTCATAACTGTATTTAAAAGCAACTTTAAAGGTCGTGGGCTCGATTCCCATTTAGGACAAATAATTGTGTGATGCTTAGCGGTCAGGGTCACTTACTATTACGCTAGCCCTGTCAAATGATAGGATTTTTTTGTTTGTTTATTACATTTCTAGAATTACCAGTCAAATTTGAATAATTGTTTTGTATTGGATAACATAGTGGGGCAAAATCTACATTGTAAGGAGAGTATGTCCAGCAGTGGACTGTTAGGAGCTGTGGATGATTGGATAAGAGTTTTAATTGTGAAATGTTATCTATCCTAATATTATAAATACAAAAGTATGTTTTTCTGTCTGTTACTCTTACGCTTAAACCGTTGAACCGATTTAAATAACATTTGGTATAGTGATAGTTTAAGTCCCGGGAAAGGACATAGGATAGTTTTCATACCAGATATCATCCTTTAAGGGCGAGAAAAAGGGCTTGAAAGTTTGTATGAAAAATCAATAACCGCTGAACCGAGTTAGATGAAAGAACAATGGCAGAAACATATTTACCTAAAACTTAAGCGTTTAAAAAATCGAGTCACAGTAAACTTAATCAAAATTTTTTCTATGATTTATCATTACACCACCATGTGTTGTATAAGTCTTATAAGAGATAAGATATTTTTGAAGATTTTATTTGACCTAAGTACGTAATGTCAGATTCGCCATCACGTATAACTGACTAGGGATGCGTGGTGGCAATATTATATTATGGAACAATTTATCGATAATCGATTCTTATAGCTTTGGCTGAAATATTTACCGAAGGTTCACTATTATGATTATGAATTTGCTTCTGCCCACGTCTTCACTCGTACGGTAGAGTGACTGAATCAACATAATTAGAAATGATTTAAAATATTTTTGACTCTCTTTAAACGATTTTAAACACACTAAAGAAATAGAATATAGTTACGTTATTTTCCACTACACAGTGTAATGAGAAAAATACATTGTCATTGATAACGGCACATAAATAGACATACATCGATATTTTCAAATTGTCGATACGTCGTCGTTTAGTACATATCTCTTAATCTGTGGTTTAGATCCTGTCAAGTTCTGGACTCACCACGGTTGTTATTTTATTTTTGTTTAATTTAGTGTTAAACTCGAATAGATGTTATGCTTTAATTTTTTTTATTTCATATACTGTATAATAATGTAATAATAATGAAAATAATATTTTCGGCTATCTGACACACAACGCCATCTAGTTTCAAACAAAACATTAACAATATGTTAGTACTTAACCTCGAAACATTCAAAATCTAATATCTTTTTTCCTAGACTTCTTCCGCAAGTAATTTTGATATGAGAATGGTCAAGAATAAATTCTCAAGTGTTAAGGATTTTTTGATATTTAAACGCTAACATTTCAGTTCAAATAAAATTATGTATGGGGACCTGCCATTGTCCTTTGGTATGGAGATAAATTGATTTTTTGAGGAAGGAAATAGGCTGCTCTTTACCGCGATAACCGATTGCGCGGGCAAAAGCCAGTAGGCTTAAGAAGGCTTAAGAAGCTGAAGCAATGCTCAAAACACAGATGAAAACACATAAAACCGCTAGCATTTAATAAGTATTGAGCTAAGTAAAGACAATTTTCAAGCCAGAACGGTACCTACAAAACAGACTCTCTGTTTTGTGAGTACCGTTCGCCTTCACAATGACAGCTAAGATATTCTTTGTGTTAAATTTTATGTGTATTTCGATATAAGAGACTATTGTATGTCTAAAAAGGGCCGTAGTACTGTTAGATATTATGAGGCCTCTTTAACGGAGAATAAACTTGGCTCTAAGAGCGATTATAAGTGGCTTAAAGACGTCTAAACACTACTAATAATAAAATGTACTCTAATCTATCAGATTCGTTTTTAAAACCGACTTTAAAAAGTAAGGAAGAGGTTTCAGAATTGGTTTTGTATTTTTATTATATCTCTTATTTCGTTTCTTTTATTATATCGTTATCTCATAATTCCGTTATTTATGAACAAATTTGGAAAATTCTTTTTTTATTTAGAAGAATTTACTTTCCGTTTCGACCCATTTAAATTTTGAGAAAAGATACTACACCTAAGTGTGGCAAATCCATTCTTATATTATTCATGTGAAAGTGAATTTGTTTGTATGTTTGTAACACTTTCACGACTAAACCATTAACTAGATTTAAAAAAAATCTTTAGTAATTCGAGTAACTTAGGCTACTTGTTACTGTCATAACCAACATACACGCAAAAGCTTGTTGAAACTTGGAACCCTAAAAAGTTCGATAAGAGTCTTTCTATAGAACTTCGATATCGTCTAGTGCTTGGGTTGTGGAGGTCTGATGGTCGCTCCACGTAAAAAATCGAAGTTCAGCCGTGTCTTAGTAACCAATCTAGGTTGGGGAAAGGGCTAGAAGCCCATATTGTAACAAACCAACTATGCAATTATATTGTTTTCGGTATAGGAAGATTAAAACAAACAGTATGAAGTTTAATTATTTTTAACCGACAAAAAAACGTATACTTTTTTTTGTGTACTAGTTCTATTTTTAAAATATAAGTTAAATTTAGTTTTAGGTTAAAATTTGGACTCAAGTGCTAGGGAGGAAAAATTAAGAAATGAAGAATACGGCTAATTTAAATAGGTAAACACTGATTTAGTCGTATTGCAGTTACAAGATTAAAATAATAATAACCAGACTGCTGATAAACATACTTTTTAACATACATACTAAATATAAATATAGACAGACACAACTTCCTTAGTTGGAATGGAACTCACAACCTCTGCATTAGAAGTCAGGGTCATTAACCACTGGACCAACAGGTCCGTACTTTATAGGTTATAACTAACTTTAAAAAAATATCAGGGAGTTTAATTTAAAAAAAAACTGTATTCTTCGTTCTTTAATTTTCTATATGTGGGTGGTATTTTACTTTAAATTTAAATGGGACCAAGCGGGAAGTACACTCTTCCAAATAAAATGATACAATTTTTCAAATCGGTTAAAAAACAACAGAGATCTGTTATAAAAAAAAAAAACAAAAAAAAAATCCAAACGAATTATGGACCTCGTTTTTTGAATTCGTTAAAAAATAAATAAAACTTCAATATGAATACGTACGTGTGATCCCTGTGGGTGTGCCGGCGGAAGTATTTCTGTTATGCAATTTCTGTGTTTATATATACAGGGTCTGACCGCTAGCTCGCTGTACCTCAAGTTTAGGCTACTGTCCCACTTAGAGCGAGTAGCTTACAGCGGATTTCGAACGATATCTAGATGACACATATCTAGATGTCTGGTAGGAGCTGGATGCGAGAACCCCAGGATCGATCTACGTGGCGTGCAATTAGAAAGGCCTAGCAGCAGTTGACTGGTGGCTGATGATGATACTGACGATAAAATGAAAGTAGCTATTTAAATGTGACTAATATTTATATATATTACGTAATATAACAAATATGGGCCACAGAAATATCTCTTTTTTAGAATATTAAATGTTTATATATAACTATGTGACAAACTAACAACAAACACCTACTACTGTCTGCGTAATCGCCGCGATGGCATTCCTCAAGATCCGACAGGAGATCTTAAGGGTTTTTCTACCCCCGTCACCAAAAAAGGTGTGGACCTCCTACTTATACTGAATAGTCCTAAACAGCATGAGTTCTTCTTGCTGTTGTTAGTTTATTAATTATCCTTTCTAAGGAGAGGCTTATGTCCAGCAGTGGACTATTAAAGGCTGTTGATGATGATGATGATATAACTATGTGTGTTATATATAACAGTCCGTGTAGTGACGGATTAAGAATACGGAATGTCACTACCCCAATTCATCCCGTGGGTGTCGTAAGAGGCGACTAAGGGCGCAAAACAACGCAGGACACCAGCACTGCAAACAGAAGGAAAACTTGATACAATCCATATACAACCCGTCTGGCCAGCGTGGTATAGTAGGCCAAAACCTCCTTTCTAAGGAGACGCCGATGTCCAGCAGTGGACTATTCAAGGCTGTTGATGATGATGATATATAACTATGTGGATATGGGTTTCTCCAATTGCGTTGTAATTGTAACTGTGTATTCTATTAATATTCAGTCTTTCTTCATGTACATATTATATAGAAATAAGGGTTATTAAAGTTGGATAAGTGATTAATAAATTTAAATCAATTGAAACCTCTAAATAGATTTTATCCAGGATTATCGTTTGTCACAATCGGTACGACCATTTTAAAGTTAAAAAAATCATGAAACAGTGAAATATATTTAAATCGCTTGTCGGTCCGTCGCTTGCAGTAACACAAAATCTGTTATTACGACATGGTTTGACAACTTCGATGGTGTTTCGGTACCATGAGTTTTTTATTTCTTTTGGAAGTTTTAAGTATGTAAACTAGTTGTCACCTTAGATAGGAATTTTTTTATGTAAATTGTGAAATAGCATAAAACTGTATGTTGTTGAGAGATGTTAGCTGGTTTCCTGTATTTTTAGCTGACTTCAAAAAAAGGAAGTTTTTAAATGTGGTGTAGTTTTTTAAGTTTGTTACTTCAGAGCTCCGTTCATTTACGAAGGCTCTCTTTAGAAAGGAAGTTTTGGCCTGCTATACCACGCTGGATAGACGGGTAGGTATAGGGTTTGTGTCAAATTTTCCTTATCTTTGCAGTGCTGTTGTCCTGCGTAATTTTTTCCCTTAGTCGGCTCTTACGACACCCACGTGATGAATAGGGGTGGTGACAATCTGTATTCTTAATCCGTCACCAAGCGGACCATACATACTGCGCCGATCCCAAAATAAAATTTGGATAAGGGTTGGCAGATGATGATGCAGCATTGGCAGTCAGCTAACTGTCACCCGTCTCATGTTTTACTCACCCGTGTATATCAATGGTTTATAGCTTTCTTTTTCTCCGTATTTAATTAAGATAAATGGTAAGTTGTGATCTGATATATCACTAGCTGAAACAAGCTTTTTTTTAAGCTTGCCCGTTTATGTTGTTTAAATCGGAGGGAAGTTAATAATAACAAACAGAAAAAAAAGAACAAAAAAAAAGAGAATTGGCGCAGACCTGTAGTACTTAGTGTTAATGATCGCAGGGAAGTATGGAAGGGCAAAAAGCTCCATGGTCGGTTTTATCGGGCCCTAAACGGGTCCGAAATAGATTTAAAAGCATCTACGGCTTGGCTACGGTATGGTGATCTCTTCGGAGAAACTGAAGTTTTTGTTTGTGCGATTATGGACGAAGTTATCATGACGAATAAATATCGAAAATATATCCTGAAAGATGGTACGGTTGACATCTGTCGGGCATGCCACCGTCCTGGCGAATCACTCAGACATATTATTTCTGGTTGTTCTCGTCTTGCTTACGGAGAATATTTGCACAACACACACAACCAAGTAGCCAGGATCGTACACCAACAGCTTGCCCTTAAATACCATCTTGTGAATCTAGAGGTGCCATCTGGATCAAGGGTCTGATGCAGAAGGCAGTCCTCCTTGACACGGCTCATATAGTGAGAAGGTTCCTATCTTTGAAGTTCTAACCACCGGTGTCTTGGTCCCTGTACCCGATGTCGGTGGTCTACTATTTTTTATATTTTTAAATGTATTTTTTTATAAAGTGTAAGTTTAAAAATGTAAATAATATGTATATAAAGTAAATAAAGAGAATAATAATATTTTCACACACGGTCGCCTGATCCCAAACTAGGCAGAGCCTGTGCTATGGTAACCAGACTGCTGATAAACATACTTATATATTTCTAAATACATACATATTATAGATAAATTACACCCAGACACAGAACAAATGCCAGTGCTCATCACACAATTATTAGTCTTGGGTGGGAATCGAGCCTACGACCTCTGGAGTAGCAGTCAGGGTCATTAACCACCAGATCAACAGGCCAGTTATTAGCACAACACAGAGTTAGGTGTGGACATTCACGCATATAGATTTACCTGATTGGCTGGATGAAGCTTGCAGCTTCCACCAGAATAGGGCCTGGATAGATGAGGTGTTGATTCGGAGGGAACCTGGAAATCATATGGTCCGAATCATCCCGAGAGTAGAGCGTCTGATTTTTTGAGGAAATACCACCTACTACTGTCTCCGTAATCGCCGCGATGGCATTCCTCAAGATCCGACAGGAGATCTTAAGGGTTTTTCTACCCCCGTCACCAAAAAAGGTGTGGACCTCCTACTTATACTGAATAGTCCTAAACAGCATGAGTTCTTCTTGCTGTTGTTAGTTTATTATTGCTTCATCTCTTTCAAAAGGAATAAAAAAAATTCGTTTTCCCAACATTTTTCTTTGATTCTCTGTTCCTATTGGTCGTGATGTTATGTATCCTATATCCTTCCTCGATATAAGGGCTATCCAACACTGAAATATTTTTTCCACATTCAAACCAGTACTTCTTGACATTTTGGTCCATACTAATGTTGCCTAAATCACAGTGAACTGTGATTTATCATTCGCTTTTTTGCACGCTTTATTTAGCATCACTTGTATGTTTGTTTGTAACTGACTCCTTTGGGCGTGATTTTGACTGACTTTAAACGGTCAGAATTCGTTCAAACTTTGTAGATATATCGAGGACCGATGACAATACACTAATTTAAAAAATATTTATATTATTATTAATTACTAGCTGACCCGCGCAACTTCGTCTGCGTCTCTCAATAGTAATAAATTTTCTCCGTTTTTGAAACATTCTTTAATGGTGCTCCGCTCCTATTGGTCTTAGCGTGATGATATATAGCCTATAGCCTTCCCCGATAAATGGGCTATCTAACACTGAAATAATTTTTCAAATCGGACCAGTAGTTCCTGAGATTAGCGCGTTCAAACAAACAAACAAACAAACTCTTCAGCTTTATAATATTAGTATAGATATATTCTATAGAAAACCAAACTAAAAAATAGAAAATAAATTTGAAAAAAAGCGTGGGGTGCTTTTTACTATTGACAACAGGCACCCAACGCTTTTTTTTAGAAAGAAAGCGTGTTTTATAGTTTATTTAAACTATAATTTTTCGTACGTAGATTAGGGTTACTACTTACTCACGCCTTGTTGCCAAGAAGCTATTTTCAGACGCTATTTAACAGTAAATCTAGTTTTTTTTAATTATTATGTAGGGAATGTTTATTATGTAGCTATATATAATAAAATAACTACGATAAAATAGGGTCTTTCTGCATCGTCTGATTCGCTGTTCGCGAGCTAAACATAAAGCGGCGGTAGCCTAGTGGTTAAGGCGTTGGATTTGCGATCAATAGGTCGTGGGTTAAAATCCTGACCAGTACACTACCGACGTGAACCCACTCCTAACGCAAGCAATTTAGCTTAGCTGGAGGGGTTAACGGGAATACTAGTAATTTCGGTTGCTAGAAGACCTTTAAAAAAAATATACACAGGTTAAACTTATAGTACCTCACGTTTGCCGGCGGGGGCCTTGCAATGGGAGAGGCCTATATCCAGCAGTGGCCTGCGATAGGCTGATGATAATTTATAGAACATTAAAAACGACCAAAAATAATGTTCATCCAATTTTAATTCCCAAAAAAAATGTTTATATCAATATCAATTACCTAACATGCACAGGTTTTCGACCTCCTTTATATTTACTGTTAAACTAAAAAAAACAAACGGCCATTAGATTGGGAGTTAATGTCAAATAAACACACAAAAAAAGTGATAGGTATATTTTATCTTAAAATTAATAACTTGTTTTTTAATTACTATAACTGGAAATCTAAATCGACTGCACGGATGGCGTAGTGGTTTCAGCGGTCGCCACGCCACTTACTACTACCCTTTTTTTTTTATTTCCGTGCGGAAATCCCCTCGGATACCACCTATCGGTGGCATATCGGACTCGAACCGACAATAGTCGGGGTAATAGCCGGGGAACCAGGTATACCCTAGAAAGGAAGTCCCTGGTGCCCCGACATACCTCGGGCCATCTGCAACAACAGGTAGACGACCCCCCCCCCCCCCCGTGTGGGAACCCCATGTTCCCTATGCTCCCTGGAAGCGAGCGCGCTTCGCAATGCGCTCGCCGCCACACCAGTGTTCTTCTGCTAGGGTGACAGATGGCCTCACCTCTCACCAGCAGGCCTGCGCCGGCGGTCGTTCTGCGACCTCCGGCGCCTGAGTCGCCTGCGGTACCTGGCCCGGTCCCGGGCCTGACGGGCCGGGAGAGTCCTTAACCTCTCCCGGTCCCGCTCCGCCGTCTCCTTAGCGAGCGTAACTTGCTCGCAGAAGGAGACGGCAGAGTTCCACGCACTCTCGCTCCGCACGATAGCCGCAATCAGGCTATCGAGCGAGAGAACTCCCACTCCGATGGCCGCCACGAGGTCTCGCCTCTGCTCAACCCACGCCGGGCACTCTGCCAGCATGTGGAGAGCCGTATCCACGGTCTGGCCATCGCAGTGGTGGCACTCAGGCGTTGGCTCCTTGCGGATCAGACACAGGTGATCCCCGAAACATCCTTTCCCAGTGATCACCTGCGTCAGTCGGTATGAGAGGGTCCCGTGACGCCTCTCGAGCCAATCCTCCATAACGGGTCTTACCGCCCCGATGACGGCGTGCCCGGCGCTCGGTTGCCCGAGTCGTTCCCTCCACTCCCTATGATAATGACCTGGCGGAGTTGGGATTTCCGGTCATCGATTTCTCGAATCTCAAGACATCGTCCCAACTCCCGCGCCTCCTTGCGCCATTGATACAGAGCTGCAAGGGCTCTCGCCTCCAGGTCCCACGGTGGAGTTCCGGGCGTACCTGAGACGGCGTGCGGTTTTAATCGGTTCGAGTCCAACATTGCCACCGGATTTCCGCATAGAAAAAAAAGGGGGAACATGACATGACATGAACGCCTGCAACTCACGGAGTCACAAGTGCGTTGACGGCCTTTTAGGAAGGAGTACGCTCTATTCTTGAAGTTTTGAATTTTGTAGTTATTTGTATTTCCGGTCGTATCGGGCCGGAAATACCGCAGATTATAACTTGTTTAACAGATTTGTAGTGCGAGGCAAAAAAAAGTGTAATAAATAAAAAAATAATTATTTACTAAAATTTAATTTCATATTTAATACTTTCCGTTATGGAGTCATTGATCTAAGGCTTTTAAGGTGCTAATAGTTGAACAAACAAAGTTTTTGTAGTTTCAGTGTAGACGATCTCTTGATTTAATAGGATTTTGGTTTTCGGTAAATTAGCACTTAACATGTTTGATATTACGAATTAAACATGAGTATTCCGGGCACTCATCTAGTGTAGATGAGTACTCGTAGAAATCATCACAGTATTTTGTATAGTGTAGGGAGAAAATATAACATACCTTCTGTGTGGTGATGGATTAAGAATACGGAGTGTCACCACCCATATTCATCCCGTGAGTGTCGTAAAAGGCGACTAACAGAGTAAACAGGACAACAGCACTGCAAAAATAGAAAGAAAACTTGACACAAACCCTATACCAATCCGTCTGACCTGTGTGGTTTAGTAGGCGTAAACATCGTTTCTAAGGCGAGGCATATGTCCAGCAGTGGACTATTAAAAGCTGTTGATGATGATGTTAATTTAAAATAAATATGATAAGTGCCCTTAACTCTTATAATTCAGGTGCATATAATTAAGCGCTGTATCGTAATGGTGCAGTACCTAGCTGCTACCTGCTGAGTAACATCTCCTTTTAATTAACACATCATCATCACATCAACAGCCTTTAACGGTCCACTGCTGGACTGCCTCTCCTTAGAAAGGAGGTTTTGGCCTACTATACCACGCTGGCCAGACGGGTTGGTATAGGGTTTGTGTCAAGTTTTCTTTCTCTGCAGTGCTGTTGTTCTGCGTAGTTTTTCTCCCTTAGTCGGCTCTTACGACATGAATAGGGGTGGTGACACTCTGTATTCTTAATCCGTCACCACGCGGATATTTTAAATTAAGAGTGCGACGCAATTGTACAGCAAATATCTTATGTACCTATATACTATGTTAAGAATATATAGAAATTTATATAAATTGGTATAATTTTATTTACAAATATGTTAATAATTACTGTGTAATACTATCATATGTTTTAATTCGTTACGTGTTACAATAACTATATATGTTCTGAATCTGTGCAATAATATTGTGATTGTGTTGCAATGTTATTAAAATAAACTTCTTCTTTCTTTTTTCAATTCACTAAATACAGTTTAGCTACCACAACTAATATAAAATAATTTATCAACTCTGTTTAAAGTTCCTCAATTATTATTTATTTTTATTTATTGTTAATTATTTTTTCTGTTTTTAAACTTTAAACAGTATTTTTTTTAAAGAGCGTACACCTTCCTCAAAGGAAGGTTGTGTCACTGAGTTGCAGGCGTTCATGGGTGGCAATAGTTACTCTCCATCAGGTGACCCGTCTTCTCGTCTGGCCCATCTTACATAAAAAATAAAATTCAAAGTCAGCTAGTGCTAGTTAATTTTCGGTTTGTCAGTTTTCCAATAAACCGTAAAATACCCATTATTTACCACCAGTAACATGCCCATAAATACACATTATACAAGCATGGGCCGAGCATGCCTTCTGCTCACGAGTGTGTAAACAGGCCGAGCGATGATCCCGCTACAAATTGTGTTTACGCACACATTCTGTGTCGACACTTACATGACCATAGACTGCATAGTAAAAGTCGTAAAGTATTACTAAGACTAGCAGAATACCGACTCAACTTTCGTTCATAATGCGATATAATCACATTACAGTCAACGTTAGATGTTTAATACTTTACTACGAGAATACTTGACATTTGTGAGGTCGAGAGTATATCAGAAGTGAATTTTGAACAAATTTTTATTACGCGAATTGACCATCAGATGCCGCGGCAGGCTCCTATGCACTGGACCTACCAGGTGAAATTCACAGTGGGAAGCGAAGTATCTGACTGTTTCAGATAGGCTGCCTATGCCTATCTAAAGAAAGATGGCGTGAGTTCGTACGGAGGGTTGGGTCTAGGGAATGCAAATCTCGCGAGATTGGGGCTCAAGCGAGATCCCACGAGTTCATGAATAACAATACTGAGAGATCTCGCGAGATTGACAGGGTGTGTTTTTTGGAACGAAGTTCCTTATCGCGCGTTGTGAAAGACTAGACGGAAAAAATCTCACGAAAAGTTGTAACGACACTTTTTGCTATAGTAAGCTATTGTAAGCTGTGCGGCGTGCGCATGTTTCTCTGTCTGTCTCTCTCTCTCTTATAGGAAGCAAGCCAGATATTTTCGTGTCGTCTTTCTATTTCTACATTATATTTGTTAATAAAAAATATTATTATAACTTAAAAAAAAATATATATATTACAATTCCTTCACTAATTAATAGAAAGGAACTTCGTTCCATCGGGGTGTCCCTTGACACCTCTCAAGTTTTTTTTAAGTGAAAACTTCTTTAGCGGCGTGGTACACTTTTTTTGTAATGGGTAAAAAATGTTAAACTCGCGTCAGGACACGTGACCTGGGGCAGCGCGTGCGTTGGCGCGGCTGCTGCCCAACATGAAGGGACCCGATGACTCCTGCCGGAGACTCTACTCGGGGGTTGTGCGGTCCATGGCCCTTTACCCAGGGGTGGGTGCCCAGTATGGGCGGGGGCCCTGAAGGCCAGCAACGTCGCGATACTGCGGCGACCGCAGCGAATGCTGGCCATCAGGATCATAAGGGGGTACCGCACGATCTCCTTCGAGGCGGCGAGTCTCCTGGCCGGAACTCCACCGTGGGACCTGGAGGCGAGAGCCCTTGCAGCACTGTATCAGTGGCGCAAGGAGGCGCAGGAGTTGGGCCGATACCCCGAGATTCGAGAAATCGATGACCGGAAATCCCAACTCCGCCAGGTCATCATAGGGGAGTGGAGGGAACGACTCGGGCAACCGAGCGCCGGGCACGCCGTCATTGCGGCGGTAAGACCCGTTATGGAGGATTGGCTCGAGAGGCGTCACGGGACCCTCTCATACCGATTGACGCAGGTGATCACTGGGAAGGGATGTTTCGGAGATCACCTGTGTCTGATCCGCAAGGAGCCAACGCCTGAGTGCCACCACTGCGATGGCCAGACCGTGGACACGGCTCTCCACACGCTGGCAGAGTGCCCGGCGTGGGTTGAGCAGAGGCGAGACCTCGTGGCGGCCATCGGAGTGGGAGTTCTCTCGCTCGATAGCCTGATTGCGGCTATCGTGCGGAGCGAGAGTGCGTGGAACTCTGCCGTCTCCTTCTGCGAGCAAGTTATGCTCGCGAAGGAGACGGCGGAGCGGGACCGGGAGAGGTTTAGAACTCTCCCGGCCCGCCAGGCCCGGGCACGGGCCAGGCAGCGCAGGCGACTCAGGCGCCGGAGGTCGCAGAACGACCTCCGTCCTCCATAAGCGCAGGCCTGGGGGTGACAGGTGAGGCCATCTGTCACCCTAGCAGAAGCAGGCCGGGGTGGCGGCGAGCGCGTTGCGAAGCGCGCTCGCTTCCAGGGAGCATAGGGAACATGGGGTTCCCACACGGGGCGGGGGTCGTCTACTCGTCTGTAGATGACCCGAGGTATGTCGGGGCACCAGGGCCTTCCTTTCTAGGGTATACCTGGTTCCCCGGCTATTAGTACCCGGCGAAGGCGTGCGGTTTTAGTCGGTTCGAGTCCGACATGCCACCGACAGGTGGTATCCGAGGGGATTTCCGCACGGAAAAAAAAAAAAAAAAAAAAAAAAAAAAAAAAAAAAAAAAAAAAAGGACACGTGACCTGATCAAAAATTCGTAAGACGGATGGAGAGTAGACAGCCGGCGCAGCGTAGGAGAGAAAGTATCCCCCCCTCTTTCTACGGCGCGGCGAAAATGTATGCCTGCGCCTGCTGTTTTGTTTAGGCGGCGCAGGGCGCTTGCGCGAATGTTCGTGTGTGTTTATGTTACAGCATGCCACGCGCATCCATGGATGGTGACAGCGTCTCGATAAATTGTCATGTGTGTGTCATGATAGCGCAATAAATAAATATTGTATTCTACCACATAAATGATAGTAAGTACTTTTCCACTGATAATTAAAGCAATTCGTGCAAAATTATTCCCTAACCATTCCAAAATATTAAAACTGCACAACGTTAATATTCAAGTTTTCACTTCTGCCGGCACTCCCGGAGTGCAACCCGTCGTTGTTTTGCAAATAATCACAATATTTGAATAAATTAGGAAAAAAATTATAAGTATTATAAGATATCATTTATTTTCATGAATTTTTTCAATAGACTTTTATGCATCAAACATTGTTTGACGTATCTGTCTGTCACTTTTTAATAAACTTCTAAGTAGTAAACTTTGACGTACGTATCCATCAAATAACAAATGAAAGAAACAAACACTCTTCTCTTCTAATATCAAACAAGTCTTTATCTTTTAGTAATAAAATTTTATCTTGTGTAAAATTTTACTGAGAGACACCTCGTCCCGCGACCGCTAACTGAGGTCGCCGCCTCCCGCGCACCGAGCGAAACCGACCTCCGTCGGTGTCAGTCCGCGCTTCGACTAAGACGTTTTTATACTCGAGTACAATCTCGTTAAACTCGCGAGATTTCGTCCTTTTCACACGCTTTATATTAGCTTCACTTGTATGTTTGTTTGTATGTTTGTAACCGACTCCTTTGGGCGTGATTTTGACTGACTTTAAACTCGTTCAAGAATTCGTTCAAACTTTGTAGATATATCGAGGACCGATGACAATACACTAATTTAAAAAAAAAAATAGTTTTAAAACACTAAAAAACACGCTTTCTATAGAAAACCAAACTAAAAAATAGAAAATAAATTTGAAAAAAAGCGTGGGGTGCTTTTTACTATTGACAACAGGCACCCAACGCTTTTTTCAATTATTTTTTTTATTTCGTCCGTGATCAATCTCGCTAAAAAAGGCCTCAACGAGATTGCATTCCCTAGTTGGGTCCACCTCTACCACCGAGGTAGACATCTCAACGTGACTACGACCAAGAGCTACCTGATAGAGAAGAAGAAACTTCCTCTTCGACTGTGTAAACTACTCAATAGATACAGTTCAAACAGTGATCTAGTCGCCATTCATACTGACGCGTTTAAGAAGTTTCGGATAATCACTTTTTTAATTGTGTGGTTACTCCGTGTGGTGACGGATTAAGAATACAGAGTGTCACAACCCCTAAATAACTACACAGAACACCAGCACTGCAGAGAGAAGGAAAGCTTGACATAAACCCTTTTTTTTTTTTTTTTTTTTTACGTGTGGAAATCCCCTCGGACCGTCACCCCGCCGGGGCTCTCGTTCGGCGGGGCGGTGTGTCGGACTCGAACCGACTAAAACCACACGGAGGGGTCCAGGTAGTTATCGCCTTCTGGACCCCTCCCAGCGCCGGCCCGCTCCTGAAGCGGGCTCCGTCTCAAAGTTTCCTCTCTTTAGGCGGCGTCCGGCACACGCGGACGCCGCCCCCTCGCGGCTGGCCAACTAATGCGGGTGGACGGGAGAACCCATCCCGTCCACCCGCGGCCACACTCAGGGCGGCATGACGCGCAGGTATCAGGATCAGGTCCGAGTGGCGGTCGTCCTCCCGGGCCTTCTCCGCCGCCTCCTTCTGCGAGATTACCTCCTCGCAGAAGGTTGCGACCGCGGTAAAACAACTGTCGCTACCGGCCATGGAGCGAATTACGGCCGGTAGCGAGAGATCTGCTCCGATGACTGCAGTGAGGGCCCGGCGCTGCGTCGCCCATGCGGGGCAAACCGCCAGCGTGTGCTGGGCCGAATCCTCACTGCAGTCGCAGTGGTGGCAGGCGGGACTTGATTCCCTCCTAGCGACCGAGTACAGGTACTTTCCGAAGCAACCGTGCCCGGAAAGCACCTGCGTCAGCCGGAAGGAAAGGGTCCCGTGCTGCCGCCCTGCCCACTCGGCGATGACCGGCTGGAGAGCCTCCACGGCGGCGAAGCCAGCGCGTGGAGTCTCCAGCCGGAACGACCATCTCACCATGGTGGCTCGGCGAGCGGCTTCGCGCCACTCGCGCACGTCTTCGGGCGGAGGGCGAAATCCGCTCTCCGCCCGGAAGTCAGCCACTCGCCGATAAACCTCGGCGAGCACCTCCGCCTCCAAATCCCACGGGGGTGTTCCGGCCAAGGCACAGGCCGCCTCGGTGGACACCGTGCGGTATCCGCGTATGGCTCTGACCGCCAATATCCTCTGGGGGCGCCAGAGGCGCGCCCTATTCGGGGCGGTCAGAGCCGCCACCCACACCGTTGCACCATACAGCGCCATGGACCGGACAACCCCCGCGTACAGCCGCCTCGGGGGAACACTGGCCCCGCCCAAATTGGGCAGAAGTCGCCCTAGGGCGGAGGCAGTGTCCACCAGCTTCGGACCAAGCTGTCGGAAGTGCTCGTCGAAGAGCCACCTACCGTCTAGGACCAGACCCAGGTACCTCATCTGGGCCCGGACCGGTACGAGGACCGAGCCGACCTCGATTGAGGCGCCGGCGGGCGGACCACGACGGGGCCCATGAAATAATAGGGCCTCCGTCTTATCCAGGGCCACCCGCAAACCCAACGCCTCAATGCGCCCGACCACCTGGGAAACTCCCGTGGCGGCCAGGCGCGCCGCCTCCTGGAAGTTAGCCCCCCGGGCCGTGACTAAAGTGTCATCTGCGTAGCAGAGTACACCCAGCCCGGGGGGGAGACGCCCTCGTAGGGCCCAGTCGTATCCAATGTTCCACAGGAGTGGTCCTAGGACAGACCCCTGCGGAACACCGCACGACATGGCCCTGCGTCTCAAGACGCCATCTCGGTCCTCGTACATGACGGTTCGCTCCTCAAGATAGTCTGCCACCAGCCGCCTCAGGTACTCCGGCACTCCGTGGTAGCGGAGCGCTTCCCTGATGCAGCTGAATGGCAGACTATTGAAGGCGTTGGCGATGTCCAAAGACACCGCCAACACCACTCCGCCGCAGCTCACAGCCTCCTCGGTCACGGCCCTAAGGCGCATCACGGCATCGATCGTCGAACGCCCCTCTCGGAAACCGAATTAGGCATCCGACAGATCGGGGCCAACCTCGCAAAGGTGCCGGACGATGCGGGCAGAGAGCACCCTCACAAAAAGTTTGCCCGCCTCGTCCAGCAACACGATAGGCCTATAGGCCGCGACCGATTCGGCAGGCCGTCCCGGCTTCTGCAGCAGGACCAGCTTCCCGCATTTCCAGCTCTCAGGGAAGCGTCCGGACGCCAGGCTAGCGTCCAACACCCCCCTGAGGTGGTCCGACATGTAGTCGAGGGCTCGGGCCATCACTCGGGCTGGAACCCCGTCCGGCCCGGGAGCGGTGTTCTTGGATCGAATCCGTAGAACAGCCGCCCCCAACTCCGAAGCTTGACACAAACCCTATACCAACCCGTCTAGCCAGCGTGGTGTAGTAGGGCAAAACCTTTCTAAGGTGAGGCCTATGTCCAGCAGTGGACAATTAAAGGCTGTTGATGTGATGATGACATTTTTAATTTAATTTTACATAACTGTTCCTAGCTTCGCTCTCGTGATTATTTCGTGTTTCTAATCATGAAACTAACGAACTGCCACAAAACCGTTCTTCCCGTTGGCCCCCTGCCCCCCCCCCTGGACTGTCGGTTTGACCAAGTTGATGGATCACTTTATAGTCGTCAGTTCACACCGTTCGGACTTAAACCGATTAAGTTATCGATTTTTGTGTACAGAACATATTTTGAAATTATGAAATAGAAAAAAATTGTTCCTAAATTATTTCTATACTTATTCTAAGCTTTCGTGTTAGAAAAATCCATGTTTTCTTGCTTAAGTTATTTATTTTGTTAACAGAGCAACCTATCACAACGTTTAGTAAGCCTAAAGACTAAAGGTTGATTACGTAGTTCAATTTAATTTGTACAGAGGGCAGCACAATTTCCAAAACTTTAGACTAATGGCAATCGATATAGCCTGCATTATTATCTTATATGACACATAATATAATATAGAAATGCAGTTCATTTGTCATTTTGCAATCATCTTTATTAAAAATATCGGTTCTAACTCCAAAAAACCTAAAAAGTTATTATTAAACCTGACAGATGGCGCTTTTTAAATCCTGTAAAAAAATCGGTTAATAAACGTCAAATATTCATACATGAGTGCAATTAAACAGACAGTCTAGCAGGTTTTGAATGTTATTTCTGACTAGCTATTGCCAGCGGCTCCGCTCGCGTGTATGTCGGATTTCGAAAAAAGTAGCCTATGTTACTAGCTGAGTATAGGTATAGCTTTCCAATGGTGATATAATTTTTTATTTCGCGGAAGCGTCACAAACAAACAAAAAATACAAACGAATTCACTTTCAAATTTTTAATATATCGCCGCTTTCTTCTACGTTGAGTGTTCTGAGTCTGGGTGTTCTTGGGAGTTGGTCTTTTTATTATAAAAGTATGGAAGTATGTATGTGTTCGTCTATTTATCCATTTATTGGAACGAAGTTCCTTATCGCGCGTTGTGAAAGGGGGCTAGACGGAAAAAAATCATACAAAAATTTGGGACGCGACACTTTTTTATTAATATAAATTGACGTCTAACTGTGGATACCAAACATTAAATTTGCTTTGACGTTCGCCAACGTCCATACCATGTTGAATACACCGGTTCTCGTCCGATCACCGAAGTTAAGCAACATCGGGCGTGGTTAGTACTTGTATGGGTGACCGCCTGGGAATACCACGTGATGTTGGCTTTTTGCTCTTTATTTAATTTTTTACCGCAGTTTTTTTTTTTTTTTGGTGTATTTCGTATTTTGTTTTCGTATTTTATTTTTCTTTGAATTTGAATTGTATAGTTTTTTTTTTGTATAAGTATGTAAATGTGAGTATAGTGTAGGCTTGTAATGTTAATTCATATTTTATTATCTTTCTGGTGGTTTTGAGTGTTTCCACGGCCTACCCAAATGTCAACATTATATTTTTTTCTTGAAATTTTGAATTTAGGAAATAAAACTAAGTAAATATATTTCAAAACACTTTAATGATCAAAAGAAGTTGATGCTATGTACACTATTACCCAGATTTCAGTCAAAGTTTTTTTTAAATTAAAGTAAATCTTATTATAACATACAACGTAAGCCATGAATTGGATGAAAGTATGAACTATGATTAGTAATAATATTTTTTCGTGTCATCTTGTCAGACATTCAGCGCCATCTATCAAATAGATAGGAAATCATTTCGCAAGGAGATTTTACCAATGTATAAATTGTTTTAATTGTTTTTAACATGTAGGTAATAGCCGCTTTCATAGATGGCGTTGTAATTAATATCGTGTCAAATCAGTTTTAACGTTAAACAACTTCGTTCCTATCGGGTGTCCCACGACACCACACGGCTTTTTTTCTATGTTAAGTTTCGCACATGAGTCACCTACTAGCCATTATTCAGAAAGCTCAAGATTTATATTAGTGTTACTAATCGACACTAGATGGCGCTCTTTCAATTACACTAAATGTTATGCAAAAAAAATTGCTCACTGCTCCATACAAACGACTGGAGCGTTACACCCATTTGAGTGTAATAGGGAGGAGGACTTTGCCTCCTTTAACCTCATTCACTCGGTGAACAGCTAGAAAGAACTCCTGAAAACCGGTTTTCTGTGACGCCGTGGTGTCACTCCGGTCGACACGTAGCGTGGCTCTTACAGATTACTTATTTAGTTTATATATTGTATTTAGTTGTATATATCTATTTCTCATACTTTTCCATACACGAGACTTTAAAATCTTCTGTTGACTTATAAGACTTGCTGGAAGAGAACTCAACTAAGGGTTAAGCTCGCCTTTGTGAAAAAAATTCTCCTTGAATGAATGAATAAATAAATAAAATGTAATAATAATCAAGTTCCATGTGTCACCTCCCCTATTCATCCCGCGAGGGTCGTAAGAGCCGACTAAGGGAGTAAACTACACAGAACAACAGCACTGCAAAGAGAACGAAAACTTGAAACAAACCCTATATCAACCCGTCTGCCAAAACCTCCTTTCTAAGGAGAGGCCTATGTCGAGCAGTGGATTATTGAAGGCTGTTGATGTGTTGTAAATAATAATCACCTCACACCCGTGATGAGTGTTTATTGTTATATTTAAAACTAATACTATAAAGCTGAAGAATTTTTTTTTGTTTGTTTGGTTGAACGCGTTAATCTCAGGAACTACTTGTTCGAATTAAAAAAATATTTCCGTGTTCGATAGCCCATTTCACAAGGAAGGCTATAGGTGAAATAACATCACGCTACGGCCAATGGGAGCCGAGTATCAATGAAAAATGTTGTACAAACGGGGAAAATCTTATTCCTTTTGAGAAGAACGAGGAATTGACGAAGTTGAACTGGTCACCTAGTCTTAAATACAAGGATAAGGTTCATGAACTTCTGTCAAGAAGAAACTGGCAGAAATATCCTTCTTTTTCGTCGTGTCTACGGGTGGGCACAGCCACGCATTGTACGTTCCTGTCCACAGCTATTCTACAGTGCAGCTGGAGGGGCACAGTGGACAAGAAAGTAAATGAAAAGAAATATCCTGACATTAATATTAACTTGACACACTTGACACAGAGTCATCTGATTCCAAACTAGGCAGAACCTGTAGCCGATAAACATACCTACTTATATAAATATATACACATATACACCTAAACAGCGTATAATAGTCCACTGCTGGACATAGACCTCTCCTTATATACATATTATAGATAAATTACACCACATTCTTGTCCTTTCTTTCTTGTTCTTTTAAAAAGGACAACTCCCGCACTAGGAATATGTCGTGTGTCGCGGGGGACTTTACAAACATACACGAAACGTACACAAAGAACACCCAGACTCAGAACAACAATTTGTGGATCACACAAAGTGTCGTCCCATGTGGGGTTTGAACCCACAACACTCGGCGTGGTAGGAAACGGCGTGGCGACCGCTTAAACCACTACGCCATCCGTGCAGTCAGTATTATAAGTAAAATTTTATAGCCGCGTGGTTGGATACGTGGCACATTGACGTGTCATGTCAGTTCTGTCAGAAATGACAGATTGACACATTGAAAAATGTTGCCGTTATCAAACCTTACATGTTTTTTAGTTTCTTTGTGTATGTTGTTTTTAACTTTTGTTTTATTTTTGTATGCTGTGCTTTATGAAATAAATAATATTCTTTTCTATTCTAAATATAATGCATAAGCTAGCTATAAAATGACAGACTTAGTGGTGAGTCTACTGCCTAACCCCCAAAAGTCAAATAGCGTAAAGCTAGTAATAGAAGCCAGCGTCTACACTTAAGCACTAGAATTGAAAAGAAATACTGTAATATCTAGAAATGCATATTTTAATCCCAAATTATTGCGACTTAGAATTTATACAGAGCTGTTAATACCACAGAGTATTTTTTTTTGTTGTTGGACGTCCACTACTGGACATAGGCTTTACCGACTGACGTCTTATAAACACATATGGTATTCAAAAGTGTAAGTCGCTGTCAACCGAATTCAAAAAAGAGAGTTTCAGTTCTAAGAGAAATGTAACAGAGAGAGAGAGAGAGAGGGAGAGAGAGAGAGAGAGAGAGAGAGAGAGAGAGAGAGAGAGAGAGAGAGAGAGATAGAGAAATAAAACAAATGAGGGCTTGCAATAAGAATATTAATACTTAAGTTGACAGGATAATGTTGCAGACTTACTAACCAATAAGATTATACGTAGATTTTGTCAACTCGCTTTCTCTCGGTTGGAGCACTTTTTTTTCAGATAACAGGCTGACGAGTTATAAATACACTAACGCACGTACATATCCATACTAATACTATAAATGCGAAAGTCTGTTTATATGTCTATCTGTTACCTCTCCACGCTTAAACCGCTGAATCGATTTATATGAATTTTATTATGCAGCTAGTTTGATTCCTGAGGAAGGACATAGACTACTATCTACAGCGATATCCAACATGAACACGGGCGTAGTCGCGGGCAAAATCTAATTTATAATATTAATGGGAATTTTGTTTATTTATTTAATTAGAAGAGAAGCCTTGATACAAACATTATACCAACCCGTCTGGCGAGCGTTATATAGTAGGCCAAGCGGTTTAAGCGTGAAAAGGTGACAGACAGATAGACTGACACATATTGGTGCTAATTCTGCTGTTCGAAAGCTCTCTAAACTAAACTAAAAATCACAAAAAAATTGTTTCGTCCTGTCAAAAAACGTTTCCTGTTCTGATAAAGTGAAGTTTGCAGGTTTTTGGGTTTTTTAGTTTAGTTTGGAGAGTTTTCGAACAACAAAATCAGCACCATTGTCGCATTTATAATATTAGCATGGGTTTTTCTTCATGACGGGTAGACAGACACAGAGTTATAGATAGTTCAACTCAGTTGTGCGCGCGGCCCTATGTGTGCGTGAGCTTGTAAATATACAACTTTCATTCGTGTGCTGCTCGGACGACGACTGCCGCGTCACTGCCACACGAATGAAAGTTGTATATTTACAAGCTCACGCACACATAGGGCCGCGCGCACAACTGAGTTGAACTATCTATACATGGTTACATTTAATTTAATTACATAATATAGGCCAACTGACTCTCATGAGTTTATCTTCGCAGAATATTCTTTCTTTATTAATATCAGGTAAAGAACTCCTATTATCGCAGAAGTGGAATGTATCCACACCGGATCATCGATCGTAAGATTCTTTCATCGCAATAAAAACTGACCTGACACAACTTGTGTGGTATTATCAACTCTTGAAGATCTCGTTGCTGCGTCCAACGATACCACTTGCCACTCAGCGCGCAATAACACTGGATTTGTATGCCCTAGGTACCTGTTGTACCTAGGGCTTGAAATAAGACAAATGCAAAAACGGCTAACTTTTAGTTTCTGATATATCCAGTGAGGAGTTATTTACTTGTAACTATTTACTTAAATAATGTAATAAATGGAATCCATTTTAGCCAGGTAACTTCTTAATACCAGCCAAATGAATACAACAGTAATCCCTACCATGAGATACACAAGGTGCTATAAAAGTCCCATACATGCCTGCCATTGTCTTTTATGGTAACTGCCCTACTGATAAGGGTCATAGCGTGAAGTTCTATCCTTTCAATATATACTCTATCCATCACAAAAAGAGATATCATCAACAGCCTTTACTAGTCCACTGCTGAACATAGGCCTCTCCTTAGAAAGGAGGTTGTGGCCTACTGTACCACGCTGACCAGACGGGTTGGTATAGGGTTTGTTTCAAGTTTTCCTTCTCTTTGCAGTGATGTTGTCCTGCGTAGTTTACTTCCTTAGTCGCCTCTTACGACACCCACGGTATGAATAGGGGTGGTGACGTTCTGTATTCTAATCCTTCTTAATTACAGTCATGAAAATGAAGGCGTCTAAAAAGCGTATCCTTAAGACCGGCTGCATTGCATATTTGAATAGCAGCGCTGATTCTTTGTGCCAGAAAAAGGCCAGCCTTCGGAGAGCGTGGTGTGAGTTTTTATTTAGCTTTGGGAATATATCCTGTGTCTGACCGTGTGTGACTTTACAAACATACATGAAACGGACACAAAGAACACCCAGACTCAGAACAACAATTTGTGGATCACACAAAGTGTCGTCCCATGCGTTGATCAGACCCACAACACTCAGCGTAGTGCAAGCAGCGTGGCGACCGCTTAAACCACTACGCCATCCATGCAGTCAGTGAGGTTTATTTCAATCGGACCTACAACACTCGGTGTAGTAGTAAGCGTCGTGGCGACCGCTTAAACCACTACGCCATCCATGCAGTCTGTGCAGTTTTATTTCAATCGGACCTACAACACTCGGTGTAGTAGTAAGCGTCGTGGCGACCGCTTAAACCACTACGCCATCCATGCAGTCTGTTCAGTTTTATTTCAATCGGACCAACAACTATCGGCGTAGTAGTAAGCGTCGTGGCGACCGCTTAAACTACTACGCCATCCATGCAGTCTGTGCAGTTTTATTTCAATCGGACCAACAACTCTCGGCGTAGTAGTAAGCGTCGTGGCGACCGCTTAAACCACTACGCCATACATGCAGTCTGTGCAGTTTTATTTCACATCGACTCGATCGTCACGGTGACCGCGATCGGCGTGATGAGTTTACAGGAATTTAGCTATAACGAGCTGACCCGCGCAATTTCATCTCCCTCAAAAGGAATTAATTTTCCACGTTTTCGCAACATCCGTAGTTCTTGAGGTAATCCTAAACGTACAAACTTACAAACTTTACCTCTTTATAATCTTGTATATAAAATTCTCGTGTCACAATGTTCGTTCCCGTACTCCTCCGAAACGGCTTGACCGATTCTCATGAAATTTTTTGTGCACATCGGGTAGGTCTGAGAATCGGCCAACATTTTTTTTCATACCCCTAAATGGTAAGGGTGACCCATCCCTAATTTTTTTTTGTTTTGCAATACAGCGTTTGCCGGGTCAGCTAGTATTAGTATAGATGTCTCACAGTCTTCTGTCTCATTCACTCACTCACTTTACATATTATGAGATTTTTATTTATATAGATAGTTTTATAAATATGTAGGTATTTAGAAATATACACCTAATTTTGTTTATGTAAGAATATACCTAGGTATATATCGCTAATCTACACAAATAAATAAAATTGAATTGTCTGTTTGTAATGTCAAAATAATAGGTTTTTTCATGCTCACACGGTTATTTGCACGATACCTATGCCTAAAAACCAGTTTAAATATTTTTTTGTCTGTATTTATTCCGGGTAATCTTTAAAACGGCTGGACTGATTTTGATAATATTTTACTACCAGGTACCTGTCTTTATAAGGAGTTACTTGGACTATTTTTTCTCTCAGAAAAACTCTATAAAACTTTGCCCGATTCGCGAATTCAACTCACTAAGGCAACGCTTTTCAAATTTCATGCGACGCCGGTTAGACTAGCTAGTTAAATGATAAAATTCTCTGACCAGGTAACGACAAAGTCACCACATGGGTCGATCAGTTTCCATTTTTCATATGAAATATAGAATTAGTCTATATTTCCAAATGTACCGCAACATATCCAGTATTACAGCTCATGATCCCGCCATTATTGAGAATGCAAGTTCTTACAATTTGATTGCAAAGCTTTTTGATTCGACTCCACTATTTTACTGTAGGCTAGCTGTATTTGTAAACGGCAACAAAAGGTTTAATCTATGGGGTTCAGTTTACATAGAAAGGGTTACCTGTACTACTATAAATTTAATCAACCCCTGCAGATATCTGTAAATAGTTTTTACATCAAATTTTTATTGCTTGCCTATACATATGTATATGACTATAGGACGGGCCTGTTGGCTTAGGGGTTAGTGATTCCCGGTGCTACGCTAAAGATCGTCGCTTCGATTCCCACCCGAGACATATAAATGAGTGATGAGCGTCATTTGTTCTGTGTCTGGGTGTAAAATATCTATAATATGCATATATTTAAAAATATATAAGTGTGTTTATCAGCATTCTGTGTGTGAGATGTCTGAGGTTATTATTATTATTTTATAGCATTTGTCCGTGTAGTGACGGATTAAGAATACGGAATGTCACTACCCCAATTCATACCGTGGGTGTCGTAAAAGCCGACTAAGGGCGCAAAACAACGCAGGACACCAGGACTGCAAAAAGAAGGAAAACTTGACACAAATCCTATACCAACCCGTTTGGCCAGCGAGGTAAAGTAGGCCAAAACCTCCTATCTTAGGAGAGGCCTATATCCAGCAGTGGACTATTAAAGCCTGTTGATGATGATGATGTGATTTGTGGCCAACGAGCAGGACCTCCTCAGTTCCAGGTAAACCTGGAACTCAGGAGTCACAAGCGCGTTGCCAAACACACGCCTTCATCTAAATTCGTCGCAAGCGTTTGCCGCAAACTTCTTTTTTTCTTCTCCTTCGGATTGGGGACCAGCTCATGCAAGCCAAACGCCCTGTTCACACGCTTGCGTTTATGGACACTTATCGAGACTTGCCAAACGTGTAGATGTAACATTAGAGATTAGGATGGATGTTTAGCGGTGTGTAACGATGGCGGAAAGCTGCGTCTGGTATCATTAAGAACAATTTCTCGGAGTACTCTCTGTAAAATAGGCGACAGAGAATGCAGAGTGTAGCTACATCTCTACGAAACGCCAAGGAGACGAGCAGATGGGCGATCTTCTGGATATCGACGATTTGAGACGCTCTTCGTTGGGCCGTCCAGAGGGAGAAGTCGGTATTGGGGTGGCACTGCACAGAGATGAGATCAGTATTCCACATGCGGCCGGACTTGCGCCTTATAGAGTTGCAAGCGGTACACCGGAGTGAAATACTGTCTCGATATGTTCAGCACACTAAGCTTCTTCGAGGCTAACCCATTAAAAGACCGCGCAACTTCGCTCGAGCAACCCTTGAGCCGTCACCCCATCGGGGTTTGCGGCGGGGTGGTGTGTAGGAATCGGACCGACTAAAACCACACGGTGTGCCAGTATGCGCTTGTAATAGGAGGGATCTGGGAACTGCTGTTATTAAGACGTCCGGACCTCGCTCGATATGTCTACGCCAAGGACCAGGGCCAACTGCCGATGCCTGCTGTGGTAGATAGGGAGGTGCTCTCAAACCGGCGAATACGACAAATGGTATATTGTACTCGTAACTTAACTATAAGTTAGACAAGAAGCTAGTTAATCATAAAACATTTTTTGTTCAAAGACTGACTGTTCACGAGACAGCAACGCCATCTAGTTTCAAACTAAACAGAGCTTGTGCTATGAAAGCTAGATCATCATCAACAGCCTTTACTAGTCCACTGCTGGACATAGGCCTCTCCTTAGAAAGGAGGTTTTGGCCTACTACACCACGCTAGCCAGACGGGTTGGTATAGGGTTTGTGTCAAGTTTTCCTTCTCTCTGCAGTGCTGTTGTCCTGCGTAATTTGCTCCCTTTATCACTCTTACGACACCCACGGGATGAATAGGGGTGGTGACACTCTGTATTCTTAATCCGTCACCACACGGACTGATAGAATACTAATTTACTTTTTTTGGTAAATACATACATATCTTAATATATATAAATCTCCTGTCACGATGTTTGTCCGCGATGGACTCCTAAACTACTTAACCGATTTTAAATTAAATTGGCACAGCGTGAGCAGTCTGGTCCAACTTAAGAGATAGGATAGCTTAGGTCTTTAATTATAGTCGCAATTTTATTTTATTGCAAATTATTGGTCTATAATTAATTGACAGTCACAATAATCTGTTAACTCCAAAAGATTCTAACAGATGTCGATACTTTTCGACTGGATTGAGTAAGTAATCAATAGATGGCACTGCTATGGTAAACCGACATAATGTATATGGCAAAACAACGTTTGCGGGGTCAGCTAGTTATACATAAAACCAAACAAAAAATAATATATATGTATTTATAAATATATAAGTATGTTTATCTGCAGTCTGGTTACCATAGCACGGGCTCTGTCTAGTCTGGGATCAGACGGCCGCGTATGAGATGTGTTTTATTTTTTTATTTAAATGTTTATTACCGACTAAGGGCGCAAAAAGACGGAAAACTTGACACAAACCCTATACCAACCTGCCTGGCCAGCGTGGTATAGTAGGCCAAAACCTTCTTTCTAAGGAGAGGCCTATGTCCAGCAGTGGACTATTAAAGGCTGTTGATGTGATGTGTTTATTACCACGCAGATGGTAAACGATTAACGATTAAATTATCAACGTTCAATATCATTGTAAATATATCGATTCAGATATCAAACCCGCTTTTCTTGCTACAAACACGCGGCCTTACAGCGTGACAGCGCATACGAACGTGCCAAATTAGGCATTTAACACACAGGTAACAAAAATGTATCTCTTTTTACTTTACATACGTGTACACTCGGTTTTAAATAGTAACATAATGAACTGGTTAAAAATGGATACAATCATCTATATAATAATATGTAATTATCATTTTTGCGCCTTTTTAAATGAATATACCTACCCGGAAGTTTATATCTAAAAGTGCACAAAGATACTAATTTTACCTGTTTTGGTTTTATTTTATTTTTTGTTTTACGGCCCTGTTGGTCTAGTACTGTACTGTGGTAATGTTAGTAATCCTGACTGCTAAGTCACGGGTCGTGGGTTCGAATCCCACCTAGGACAAATAATTGTGTGATGAGCACGATAGTTTGTTCTGTGTCTGGGTGTAATTTATCTATAATATGTATGTATTTAGAAATACATAAGTATGTTTATCAGTAGTCTAGAGAGCTTCGGCACGAATATGGCGGCTTGACCGAAGTGATATCACGGCCACGGATTATTCAGCAATTCTTTCGTTGCCTTTCACTGAGTAAGTGAGGTTACCGGAGCCCAAATCCCCCCTCCCGCTGACTCGAGCGGGAGTGGCTCCAAGGGCAGCAACGCACTTGTGACTTTGAGTTGCAGTTGTCCATGGGCGGCGGTAGTTGCTTACTATCAGGTGACCCGTCCGCTCGTTTACCATATACCATAAAAAAAGCCTCTGTCTAGTTCGTGATCAGATAGTCGTGTATGTATGTTTATCAGCAGTCTGGTTACCATAGCACAGGCTCTGCCTAGTTTAGGATCAGACGGCCATGTGTGAGATGTCTGAGGTTATTTTAGCAATATATATCACATCATCACATCAACAGTCTTTAATAGTCCACTGCTGGACATATGCTTCTCCTTAGAAAGGAGGTTTTGCCCTACTATACCACGATGGCCAGACGGTTTGGTATAGGGTTTGTTTCAAGTTTTTCTTCCTTCGCAGTGCTGTTGTAGTGCTTAGTTTGCTCCCTTAGTGGGCTCTTACGACACCCACGGGATGAATAGGGGTCGTCACTACACGGATGATGATGTGTACTATAAAGTAAAAAATTATATCAAACAATAACATGATTCCCCCTCTCCTTTTTCTTACATGAAATCGGAATCATCAAAATTTAGTTTAAAAAATGGTATTGCACCTACCGACTATTAATTTTTCCAAAATTTAGTCAACTTTTTAGTGGGTAAGAAATTTAATTCCGGAGAGGCAGTACAAAATGCCTTTGAAGAGTTTGTTGCCTCCCTTCCAGCTGATTATTACAAGAAGGGCATCAATAAACTGCCAATGCGTTGGCAAAGATGCGTCGATTGCATGGGTGATTACTTCGAATAACAGAAAAAAAAAAATTTGAAAAAATAAGTACTTTCACATAATGCATACAAAACGGCAATTTCATAGGTAAAGACCTATTAAAATGGACTTAAGGGGGACATTAAATGTTAACCTTTTATCTCTAATATGTATGTGTGAAATGAAATGATATTTATTCTTACAAGTAAATCTTTTCAGATATTTTTACAAATCGGACTTTACAGCTAGAAGGAGCCGGCATTTCCTAAGACTCGCTCTGGGAAGAAACGCCGAAACAAACCACAGAGGTGTCTTTTTTTTAAGTCCGTGTACAATGTTAAAGATATCTATGTCAGTTCAGTATAGGGTCTGGGTTGGTCTTTTGAAGAAAGCGGCATACGAGCACCAGCCATTGTGTGGCTTAACCGATATAGTGAGGATCAACAACCCGGAACCCAACACTACCGCCTGCAGGACACTTGAGTGGGCCGTGGAAACACTCAAAACTACCAGACAGTTACTAAAATATGAACTAACATTACAAGCCTACACTATACTCACATTTACATACTTACACAAAAAAAAACTTACAATTCAATTTCAAATAAACAAATTGTAAACAAACGAAATACGAATTACAACAAAAAATTAAAATAAGACAACGCCCGCATTAGGAATATATATTCCTGTGTCGCGGGGACTATACAAACATACTTGAAACGGACACAAAGAACACGCAAACTCAGAATAACAATTTGTGAACAGCGAACAACGTAATACGAATTACAACAAAAAATTAAATGTTCATCACTTTCAAATGTGGGAGTGAGCAGCATCAATCCCAAGCAAATTTATCATCTAAATAATCTGTAACCGTGTCGCATCTTCACATAGTTTTTGTTTAACTAAGGACTTAAATTTGTTAATACTTAATTCATGAAATTTGCCTGGCAAATTTCGTCCGTCCGTGTGGTGACGGATTAAGAATACAAATTGTCACCACCCCAATTCATCCCGTGGGTGTCGTAAGAGCCGACTAAGGGAGCAAACTAAACAGGACAACACCACTGCAAAGAGAAGGAAATCTTGAAACAAACCCTATACCAACCCGTCTGGCCAGCGTGGTATAGTAGGCCAAAACCTCCTTTCTAAGGAGAGGCCTATGTCCAGCAGTGGACTAGTATAGGCTGTTGATGATGATGTGATGATGCCTGGCATTTTATTGTAGAATCGCACACCCTGACATCGAAAAGATCCTTTAGTTCACGAGTTTATCCTTGTTTCTAGTGTTAATATTTTGTTTTTCGCTGAGATAGCAGTGAACAGGGTTTGCTTAGTGTAAAGGCTTGTAGTTCAGTTAAAGGTTTTCTTAGCTGAACTCAGGGTGGGCAGTATTTGATTGGTTTTGAGGCGAAAGTAACTGATATTTAAGCAACTCAAGTCATTTGAAAGCTGAAGACTTGAACTTGAGGATACCCTGTGTACTTTTTTAGGCATAATAAAATTTGAAGAGTTACATAACATCAATCGTTTTTTTACACATTTAGGTTAGAATATCTCAAAAACCTGACGTGATAGAGCAATTCTGCGGCCGGATTTGGATTCAGCGCACCAAAATCTTACTGAAAAGTATACTTTGGTTTCTGGGTAAAAAAATTGTGGTCCTTTATCATTCGAATTCTGACTACGAAGCAATCTCTAATAAAATTAACTAGAATTAGACTCTTTATAAACATTTGAATATTCAGTCGCTGCTCAGTTATATTCAATCAATAGTTTGTTGAATGAATTAAAAGCTTGTGGCTACGTGTTCAGTCTATGGATGGGTGACCATTCTTAACACATTGAGACCCCTCCGTACCTCGGAGATCTATCCAAACGTTACGAGTCGTTAGAACCATAAAAATTCCAACTACAGTATATCTAGTGTTTTGTCTCCCGCTTTGCTAAGGAGGGAAGTGGATTTACCGTATTTCCAATTTTCTTATGATTAATTTCGTTGCGGGTTCCAAGACAGTTTAATTTCTTCCTGGGACTTCCCGAGTGTCATAACTCGGTGTGTTCGTGGGTCACTGCTGTGGATCCTGGTGTACAGGAGTTACAGTGGTAGGCGTGTGGGTGGAATTAGTCCCCTACACTATATCTACAGAACTTCGATATCACCTAGTACTTGGGTTGTGGAGGTGTGGTGGCAGTCGCTCCACGTAAAGAATTGAAGTTCAGCCGTGTGGTAGTAGTCTGAAAGCCGACCCCATACTAGTATGGGAAGAGGCTCGGAGGAAGAAAGGTTGCATGATTCAATTCTATGCAACATTTCTAGGTTAGTAATTTAGGCAGAACACTTTGTTTGCTACATTATATACTTAAAGAAGTTAGTATATTTTCCCTTATCAGCCGTAAAAACAAGTTCCTGTTTATATTTATAGTCGCAAAAACTTTGACGAAGTTTTTCCATCTTGTTTGCGGAGCGTCATTTCAGAGGGGCGGTTGTACCTTACTTCGTTAGACATTTAGTTAAACTAAGATGAATATTAGTATTATATTATATGTAAGTTTAGTTCTTTCATAGTTTTACTGTTCAACTGACAGTTATGAAATTCTAAAAATATATTGCTAAGGGTATAAAAATCACGAAGATCAGAAGGGATTTTATACCCGTCACAAAAAAAGGTACAGAAAAGGGCCCGGTTGGCAGCCGTAATGGTGCTATTTAATTTTAGTCCTGTCAAACAACGTTTTAGTGGACTAAACAACAGAACAGAAAAATTAGCACCATTATTAATCAATTCATGTATCTTAGAAAAAAGTACTTCTTTCTCCATTTCTGTGCTCCTTTTTTTGCGTGTGGCAACTCCTTCAGGCCTTTATCCCAGCAGGGTTTTCAAAAAACAGATTTAACACTAATATCTACATTGAAGCTACCGACTAAATCTAATATAAATAAATTGGTACTTCTTCAGGGTATTCCTCTATACCCAAAGGATCATCTCACGGGGTGGTTAGTGACTAATACCGCTCACGGTCAACATAACTCGAGAACAGGGCCTCAATTCTGCTATTTCATGTTCACGCCAAGCCATATTTGTCATATTTATAAAAATAAATAAATCATTTCCTAAAAAAAACGTTATATATTTTCAAATTATAAGGATAATATATAATTATAAGGATATAAATATGGCAATCTTTTTGATATCACCACTGATGAGCCACTGCCATTCCATCGCCACTGTAAAGACACTGAGTTAGTGTAGACTACCGATATTTATGCCGATGCCAATGGCCACTCGATGGCATCTCAATAGCGTGTCAGTGGTATGACAGTGGCTTGGCGTGAACATAAAATAGCAGAATTGAGGCCTAGGTCATAAGTCCAGTAGTAGTTTTAATAAGTTATAGCAATATAACTAATTGGACTTACGACCTTCTTCTATAAACGTATCATCATCATCATCATCAACAGCCTATACTAGTCCACTGCTGGACATAGGCCTCTCCTTAGAAAGGAGGTTTTGGCCTACTATACCACGCTGGCCAGACGGGTTGGTATAGGGTTTGTTTCAAGTTTTCCTTCTCTTTGCAGTTTTCTTTCCTTTCCTCTGATTGTTTGGGTCTCCGGTACCTGATGACTATTCGATAAGGTTTCTCTGGCCGTGATCAAGAAAGGTATGTTTTATCATCATCATCAACACCCTTTAATAGTCTACTGCTGAACATAGAGAACTCATTGGAAAGGTTTTAGCCTACTATACCATGCTGGCCAGACGGGTTGGTATAGGTTTTGTGTTGCTTTTGGCCGGAACTCCCCCGTGGGATTTGGAGGCGGAAGTGCTCGCCGAAGTTTATCGGCGAGTGGCTGACTTCCGGGCGGAGAGCGGATTTCGCCCTCCGCCCGAGGATGTGCGCGAGTGGCGCGAAGCCGCTCGCCGAGCCACGATGGCTCGTTGGTCGTTCCGGCTGGAGACTCCACGCGCTGGCTTCGCCGCCGTGGAGGCTCTCCAGCCGGTCATCGCCGAGTGGGCAGGGCGGCAGCACGGGACCCTTTCCTTCCGACTGACGCAGGTGCTTTCCGGGCACGGTTGCTTCGGGAAGTACCTGCACACGGTCGCTAGGAGGGAACTGAGTCCCGCCTGCCACCACTGCGACTGCAGTGAGGACTCGGCACAGCACACGCTGGCGGTCTGCCCCGCATGGGCGGCGCAGCGTCGGGCCCTCACTGCAGTCATCGGGGTGGATCTCTCGCTACCGGCCGTAGTACGCTCCATGGCCGGTAGCGACAGTTGTTTTACCGCGGTCGCAACCTTCTGCGAGGTAGTAATCTCGCGGAAGGAGGCGGCGGAGAGGGCCCGGGAGGACGACCTCCACTCGGACCCGATCCGCCGCCGGCGAACCGGGCGGCGGAGGCCCGGCTATCACAGCCTCATGCCGCCCTGAGTGTGGCCGCGGGTGGACGGGGTGGGTTTCCCCTCCACCCGCATTAGTTGGCCAGCCGCGAGGGGGCGGCGTCCGCGTGTGCCGGACGTCGCCTAAAGAGAGGAACAACACTGAGACGGAGCCCGCACCAGGAGCGGGCTGGCGCTAGGAGGGGTCCGGATGTCTTAACAACAGCTGTTCCCGGATCCCTCCTGTTACAGGCGCAGAGTGGCACACCGTGTGGTTTTAGTCGGTCCGAGTCCGACACACCACCCCGCCGCAAACCCCGGAGGGGTGACGGTCCGAGGGGATTTCCACACGTTAAAAAAAAAAAAAAAAGGTTTTGTGTTGCTTTGCTGTGTATTTTGCTCTCATAGTCGGATATTACGACACCCACGAGATAAATAGGGGTGGTGACACTCCGTTTTGTTAATCCATCAACATATTAACAATTTAACCTTAGTTACCGTGGTGTCGCCTCCCGGCTCAGGTGTCTGGTAATACCGTTTGAGTGACTCATCCTTTCTCCACTAAATGTCGCTTTTACCTTACATCGTGGACATATACTTGTATATATTATACATTGACATAATACATACTGTGTTAGATAGATAGATAGGTACTCTTTATTGCACACCATAATTAGGATACATGCGATGCTACATACAGAAAAAAAACAGTGATATAATGGGCGGCCTTATCGCAGCCTGCGATCTCTTCCAGGCAACCTTTAGATGGACTATAGTATAAAGTAATATGTAGCGTGTGGTGCGCATTTACTACTTCCGTATATTAACTAATATTTACTAATATTATAAAGCTGAAGAGTTTGTTTGTTTGTTTGTTTGAAGCGCTAATCTCAGGAACTACTGGTCCGATTTGAAAAATTCTTTCAGTGTTAGATAGCCCATTTATCGAGGAAGGCTATAGGCTATATATCATCACGCTAAGACCAATAAGAGCGGAGCACCAATGAAGAATGTTTCAAAAACGGAGAAAATTTATTACTATTGAGAGACGCAGACGAAGTTGCGCGGGTCAGCTAGTAATTACATACATAATTACACATTCTCGGATATACATTCATACATGTTTTATATATGTATTTAATACCGCCGCTTTTACAATAAAAGCGTGAAGATTTTGACACACGTCTCAAACACGGCTATCTGATCACGAACTAGACAGACGCTTTTTTTATAGTATATGGTAAACGAGCGGACGGGTCACCTGATGGTAAGCAACTACCGCCGCCCATGGACAACTGCAACTCAAAGTCACAAGTGTGTTGCTGCCTTTGGAAGCCCACCCGTTCGAGTCTGCGGGGGATTTGGGCTCCGGTAACCTCACTCACTCAGTGAAAGGCAACGAAAGAATTGCTGAACACCGGATTTCTGTGGGGCCGTGGTATCACTCCGGTCAAGCCGAAGCTCTCCATACTGCTGATAAACATACTTATGTATTTCTGAATACATACATATTATAGATAAATTACACACAGACACAGAACAGATGATCCTGCTCATCACAAAATATGAGGTTTTGAAGCTTCGTAATGGATACATACATATGAGTAAACTCACGGCTAATTCCCTTCCAGGGTAGGCAGAGACGAAGTGTTGAAGTGAAGTGGGGGGATCGAACCGAATCAGCGCAATAGAAGGCAGCGAGGTGACTGCTTAAACCAATACGCTATCCGTATAATTAAAAATGAGTGGTGTACAAGACATTTTATGACATTCCCACGTACCTTTATTAGAACTGGTTACTTATCGCGATAGAGCGGATGGGAGCGAGACCGAAAAATGTGTAACAAGACCTTTTTTCGACACTTCACTTTCACTTCTTTTTCATATTTCATATATAAAGCTCCGTGTGGTGACGGAGTAAGAACATGTAATGTTTCCCTATTCATCCCGTGGGTGTCGTAAGAGCCGGCTAAGGGAGCAAACTACGCAGGACAACAGCACTGTAAAGAGAAGGAAAACTTGAAACAAACCCTATATCAACCCGTCTGGAGAGCGTGGTATAGTAGGCCAAAACCTCCTTTCTAAGGAGAGGCCTATGTCCAGCAGTGGACTGTTATAGGCTGTTGATGATAATGATGTTGATGATATATAAAGCAAACGTCTACCAAAAAATGAAAAGAACTTCGTTCCGACTGGGGGTCCATAGACCCCTCACGCCTTTTTTTATGGTGTAGGCAAGCAAACGAACAGATCCACCTGAAGGTAAGTCACTGCCGCCCATGCACCCTTCAAACTCTAAGTTACAAGTGCGTTGCCCTTGGAGTACCCTCCCCAGAATCATGGGGCTTTGAGCTCAGGTAACCTCAGTCACTGTAAAGTAACTAAAGAACTGCTTAACACTAGTTTTCTGTGAGACCGTGGTCTCACTCCGGTCGAGCAGACCCTGAGCCGAAGCATGGCTCTCCTGGGGTTTTGCAGCTTTGCATTATTAAATAGACTAGCTTTTGCCCGCGGCTCCGCTTACATGTATGTTGGAAAATAGTATTATGTCCTTCCTCAAGAATCAATCTATCTCCATACCGAATTTCATCTAAATCGGTACAGCGGTTATTGGTTCCCCACACAAACTTTCACCCCCCTTTTCACCCCCTTAAAGAACGATTTCTACAATAAAAACTATCCTGTGTCCTTTCCTGGAACACAGACTCATTCTATACGAAATTATATATAAATCGGTTCAGCGGTTTAAACGTGAAGAGGTAACAGACAGACAGACAGACAGACAGACACACTTTCGCAGTATGGATCATCATCAGCAACAGCCTTTGATAGTCTACTGCTGGGGACATAGGCCTCTCCTCTGAAAGGATGTTTTGTCCTGCTATACCACGCTGGCCAGACGGGTTGGTATAGGGTTTGTTTCAAGTTTTTCGTTTGTTTTTTAGTATTTATAACACTTAAAAATAACTAGCCTTAATAATGCGTGTGCTCACCTTTCGTCTATCCCCACATCAACAGTCTTTAATAGTCCATTGCTGGACATGGGCCTCTCCTTAAAATGGAGCTAGTTTTATCAGTTAATTTATGGTTTGCCATTGGTGAGGTTTATGATGTCTAAGGTCTAATATAGCTTAAAGAGGGGTCAATTCCCATTTATCAACAGCCTTTAATCCGCTGCTGGACAGAAGGCCTCTCCATAGAAAAGAGGTTTTGGCCTACTATACCACGCTAGCCAGACGAGTTGGTATAGGGTTTGTTTCAAGTTTTCATTCCTTTGCAGTGCTGTTGTGCGTGTAGTTTGCTCCCTTAGTCGGCTCTTACGACACTCACGGGATGAATAGGGGTGGTGACACTCCGTATTCTTCCTGCGTAGCGTATATTTAAAAAAAAAGACACAATAGACGATTTTGAATGATTGGTAACCAATTTTATGAAACAAAGATTTTGAATTAGAAAATTTGAATTTCAATCGTTAATGAATTAATCAAGCACCCTTCAGATTCTTTTGAAAACACTTCGGCATGTGCTGACAAAAAGAACTCCTTGAAGGGAGCGTCTTTTGAAGCGAAACCTGGAATGTAATATTTACTTATTTTGGTCGCTTTTTTGGGGTTCCGTATTAACAAGGAATCTTTATAATTTTGAAGTATTCATAAGTGGCTTGACTTAGAAACTGTTAATACTTAAAAAGCTGTAATTCTGCATAATATGTTTTAATATTATTAAAAAAAAAACGCTTGACACATAGTTAAATTGTTGTTGTTTATGATGAAATGCGGAATCTATACAAATAAATAAAATTGGAGTGTCTGTTTGTAATATTAAAATAACCGCTTTTTACTAAATGCATATGTATGTTTACACGGTACATATAATATAACATTTTTTTTACAATTTTTGTCTGTCTGTTTGTTCCGGCTAATCTCTGGAACGGCTGGACCGATTTCGACGGGACTTTCACTGGCAGATAGCTGATGACATAAGGAGTAACTCAGGCTACTTTTTTTAGACTAGCTTCGCCCTGCGGCGTTACCCGCGGTTATAACAACAAACGCGGGTAACACCGCGGGTCTCAGCTAGTCTCTAATCAGATACAATGGCCATATTAATGACAGCACATACGTACGACCACACCCGCACACACACACCCACACACACACGTAAGCACGCACATACATGTACTCACATACACATACACACACTGAAACAAGCCCTCACACAAACACACACAAGTACATCCTCACTCACTTTTTAACGTTTAAATCTTAAGTTCTACCACAAAATCACTACTGTTTTCTGTAACTGTTAAGGGTACCGCCACTGTACCTCCTTACCACAGGCTAATCTGAAGCCTATTTAGGTGGAGAGTACTGCACCCATTATTATTGCATTTAGTATTTAAAACTACTTGTATCCTGCACTTGTAAAACCGATAATCATTTTTTTGTAAATTAAGTTTTTTTTTATATAATCATCATCATCATCATCAACAGCCTTTAATAGTCCACTGCTGGACATAGGCCTCTCCTTAGAAAGGAGGTGTTTTGGCCTACTATAACACGCTGGCCAGACGGGTTGGTATAGGGTTTGTGTGGGGTGCTAGGCTAGAAAACCTCCCCGTGGTGCACCCTGGAAACGCTGGCGATGGTACTATTTCCTCCTTGTCCTCTTGGAGGAGAGGATTATCGCCAGCGGCTAATATTCTAGCAGAAGAGGTAGCCGTTTATCGGCTCTCGGGCAAGGCCTGGTCCAGCAGGGTGGGCGTGTCTGCCGGTTGCCCTGCTGGCTCTTCGCTCTTCGGAGCATGGAGGAGGAAACCTCGGTAAAAAACCGGATGGCGGGGCCCTGTAGGGGCCACAGTTTCTCCGCTGACAGCGGTGGAGAAAGGAGGACGGGCTCGGCGTGTACTGACACTACCACCGAGCAGGCAGGGGGACGTAGTCTCCCTGTCAACCGTCGGCATATCGTAATCCCGAGAAGAGCGCTGTGGTTAAGTCTCGCGGCTCTGATCGGGGGCGAGGGTCTTGGCTTAACCGCCCGGACCGCGAGGAAGATAACCTCTCTAAAAAATTCCCCGAATCCCGTGTTCTGGTGCGTGGCCAGGGGATGCATGGCTGATGGGAAGTTCAGTCTCGAGCGCACTCCAAGCCGAGGTACCTGCGGAAAAAAAAAAAAAAGGGTTTGTGTCAAGTTTTCATTCTTTTTGCAGTGCTGGTGTCCTGCGTTGTTTTGCGCCCTTAGTCGGCTCTTACGACACCCACGGGATGAATTGGTGTAGTGACATTCCGTATTCTTAATTCGTATATAATTTTGTACATTATAACACTTACCGTCCGTATAATGTAACCTTTCCTGTCCTATTTAAAGTAAGCGATGGCGGGTGTCACAACTAGTGTCTCATGGTAGCAAAGATGAATATTTTACAGTTAAAAGTATGATGAAAAGCTTTTTGCCGGAAAATTTACAAATATGCAAAACTTTCGGCCTTCACTTCATAGTAGAGCATAGGGCTGGGACATCGCTTTTAAATAAATATCGATAATAATTAGAATAATATTCGTACAACTTTTCGTATAAAAATCCATTCATATACCATGTGGTGACGGATTAAGAATACAGAATGTCACCACCCCTATTCAGCCCGTGGGTGTCGTAGGAGCCGACTAAGGAAAAAAACAGAACAACAGCACTGCAGAGAGAAGGAAAACTTGACACAAACCCTATACCAACCCTTCTGGCCTGCGTGGTATAGTAAGCCAAAACCTCCTTTCTAAGGAGAGGCTTATGTCCAGCAGTGGACTGTTAAAGGCTCTTAATGATATCTCTTTTTGTGATAGATAGAGTAATTATAGAGAAAGGATAGAACTTCACGCTATGACCCTTAGCAGTAGGGCAGTTACCATAAAAGATAATGGCAGGCATGTATGGGACTTTTGTACCGCCTTTCGTATCTCATGGTAGGGTTTACTGTTGTATTAATTTGGCTGGTACTCATAATATCATCAACAAATACAGTTTTAATTTTGCTGGTACTTATAGCACGGGATTTCCTTTTTAAGTATCAGCAGTGCATTATTTGTGATTACTGTAATATAACAACCATGGAATTATGTTTGTAAACTTTAATTGTGAACAATAAATACATTATTATTATTATTATTCTCTTTATTAAATAAATATACATATTAATTACATTTTTAGGAACCTCCTCACTATACGAGCCGTGTCAAGGAGGACTACCTTCTGCATCAGACCCTTGATCCATCTCCGTCCAACTTGAGCCTCTTAAGGTGTTGGTCGAGGCTCTTGGCTGTCAATCCGTAAGCAGATACGAGTTATTAATTACCAGATTTTTAGAGCTTTTCGTTTTTGTTTTTCTTATTATTACTTTTTATGTTAGAGGGGGCAGACGAGCGGACGGAGCAGCATCGTTCATCGATACCAATGACAGCTTGCTGTCACAAATGAGTTGTCATTGCTGTCACTAAGTTAACATAGATATCTTTTGCAACATATTTCATTCGTGCTCAGCTGCTATTGGTCGTGGTGTATTGATATATAGCATATAGCTTACCTCGATAATATGCCATCCAACAAACAAAAGAATATTTCAATTCGAAGTAATAGTTCTTGAGATTGGCGCTTTCAACAAAACCAATTTTTCAGCTTTAAAATATTAGTATAGGTTTAATAACATATCAATAGTAATATCGATATCATCCCATCACTAGTCCTCGATCTCTCAACTATGGGGCGCGTTCGCAAAAATATTTCCATTCACTATTTTTAAAATTAAAAGTAAGTAATTTTTTTTTCGTACTTTACATTCGGCATGCCTTTGCTCACACACTTGTATTCATTTTAAAATAAAAAAAAAAACATCAAAGAGCCTACTAGACTAGTTGTCTATGGACAGTTCATATATTTGTTAACTAGCCTATGCCCGCGACTTAGCCTGCGTGGAATCGACTGCACGGATGGCATAGTGGTTTAAGCGGTCGCCACGCCGCTACTACGAGTACTACGCCGAGTGTTGTGGGTTCAAACCCCACATGTGACGACACTTTGTGTGATCCACCAATTGTTGTTCTGAGTCTGTATGTATTTTGTGTCCGTTTCATGTATGTTTGTAAAGTCCCCCGCGACACAGGATTTGTTCCTAGTGCGGGAGTTGTCTTTTGTAAAGAAAAAAAAACATATGCAAACCATTAACCCGTATTTAAACCTTTTAAAATTTTATTTTAGAGTCCATGGTCGCTTTCCCGATCTGTACTAAACATCTATCTCTGTATCGAAATTCGTCAAAATTTTATTGAGCGGTTTAGGCGGGAATGTGTATAAAAGACAGATCGACTTATTTTGGAGTTTAGTTTTCCTAATAATTGAGTCGCATAAAACACTGTACAAGATCTCCTAAAAGATAGTAAGTTTGACTGCCTCAGTTGTGCAGTGGCTATTGGTAACGTATGCGACTGCTGTTCTCAGGTCTCGCGTTCGATTCCCGTGTTTGTTTGTGTGATATGTAAATATTTGTTTCCGAGTTTGAGTGTTTTCTATGCGTAATATGTATGTATTTACAAAAAAAGTATATATGTATTCTATCAGTCAAGTACAAGCTCTGCTGGATTTGAAATCTTAAGAATTTGTTTTTTTTTAAACCGATAACATAACTTGTATTAGTACATTCATATATACATACATATTCACGTCTTTTTGTGTAAAGGGGTAGGCAGTTGCGCATTTTTAAATTTGATACCAATTCTTACTTATAATACTTCAGGCATATTGCAGTCACTTGACACTTGACTCAACTGGACACTTCAGGAATTAAAGATCAAGAAATTAAAAGTACTGCTGTTGATTGTGGGCTCTGGTTTCTGTAATTAGATTCAAGAACGGTCCTTTATACGTCGAGGTAAGGTTGGCTAACCTAACTCCTTCCAGAAGCGCAAAAGCCTCCTGGGGCGTTCACAGGCTTCAAGGAGCGATTTGGTATCAGGTATGATACTAGAGCATTCTGTGGTCACTCCCTCGCATTCCTGGATTACGTGAGCCGTTTCTTCTGCTTAGAGACATGCTTTTTGCACATAAATGTAACTTCCCACCAATAGCTACTGGCTACTGTCCCATTATTGAACGCAGTCAATGCCTAAAATACCTTGGAATCGAAATAGACGCTAACTTAACCTGTGCAACCCACATCCACAAAGGATACGCAACCTAGTTTACATCTTTAAAGAGCTCCGAGATGTAGCAGAGAAACCAACCATAAGGATGGTTTACAACGCCATGGTGTAATCTATTTCGAGTTTCTGTATTCTGTATTCCTACTTGGGGAGGTGCTTTTATATTGGGACTAATCCCACCCACACGCCCACCACTGTAACTCCTGTACACCAGGATCCACAGCAGTGACCCACGAACACACCGAGTTATTACACTCGGGAAGTCCCAGGAAGAAATTAAACTGTCTTGGAACCCGCAACGAAATTAATCAGAAGAAAATTGGCGGTGTTGGAAATACAGTAAATCCACTTCCCTCCTTAGCAAAGCGGGAGACAAAATGAAGTAAAATGGGCATACACCCTTTCAAACAGACAAGCACCACGGCCACAAAATATTACGGGTCCTACGTGAGCTATATTTGATTTCTATAATATGTATGGCAGAATCGCCTAAACGCACGGAAATTCACACCCTAGTTGACACAAGATCCCCATAGTATACCGCCCCAGATGTCACCTGCAAGGTATTCAGCATTATATTACGTTCACTATACCAAAGACTACATTCCCAGAGGATATGATGAGCAGACTGTTCATAGTGAGAGTTAGGTGTTGAGCATTGACACAATGGTGACTCGACTAATTTAAATGAATAAAGCTTGCTCTTAAAGTTACCATGACCCGTAAGAAATTGAGCGACACAGTGAGGAGGTGCTTGTCCAATGTCCAATCCAATTTGTTAATCTTAGAAAGAGCTCAGAGGATGATATTAAAAGTAATTACATTTAAACCTCGTTTATTCCCTAATACTAAACTTTATGAAGAACCTCATATATTGACTGTATAACAATTATATATACTGTTAACCGTCCTTCACAAACATTCAAATTTGTCTTCAGATAGAACAAACCGTGTAGCCCAATCCCGCAGAAATTATGCAATATGTGAGCCGATACGTACTTATACTATCTTCGCACAAAGATTTTATATGTTCCGTGGATCTAAGTTGTTTAATAAAATAAATAAATTAATACCCATAGTGAACTGTACGAAGATAGAGTACAAAACCAAAATACAAAAGCCACTACTCAATTTAAACTATTTAGAAATAGAAAAGTTGCTAGAGATAGTGGCGTAGTCTGTGTTAAACTCAATAATTGTTTACACATAAATATATGTAACACACACACATACACTCACACACGCACACACACACGCATGCATACATAAATATCCACGCTAAAAAACAGCATTGAAAATATTACTGTAATTCATTTTGGGGGGCCTGGGGTTCTAAAATACAGGCCTAGGCTTAGTTTGGACTCCAGATCTCCCACAAATTACCAATTAAGCCACATATTTGTCAACTTAAATATTAAGACTTGTGTAATTTGTGGAGATAAATAAAAATATATATATATGCTCCGCAAAGGGAACTGTATGCCGCATTAATGGTGAATAGCTGTCGGTTCAGGGCTAGATGTCTCGTTATTTTTCTTCAACTATTTGGATGTTCAGCCTGATCTACTACGCCTGATCATTCTGCAGGTAAGTCGTGGTGAGACTTCAGTCAGCACCGTTTTGGACTACCAGCAGAGGGGTGTATTTTTGTACCGTCGGTTGTGTTTTTTATACCACTTCAGAACAGGCTCCGTGTGGCGACGGATTAAGAATACGGAGTATCACCAACCCTATTCATCCCGGTTATGTCGTAGGAGCCGACTAAGGGAGCAATCTACGCAGGACAGTAGCAGTGCAAAGAGAAGGAAAACTTATTTATTTATTTATTTATTTATTTATTTATTTATTTAAAACAATTACTTGAAACCCTATACCAACCCGTTTGGTCAGCGTGGTATAGTAGGCCAAAACCTCCTTTCTAAAGAGAGGCATATGTCCAACAGTGGACTTCTAAAGGCTGTTGATGAGACTCTGCCTAGTTTGGGAACAGACGGCCGTGTGTAAGTTGTGTCAAGTTATTATTATTATTAAGTATAAGCCAAACTATAGAAATTTCTTGGTAGGGTTGCCGCTCCCAGTTGTACAATAGAGGGTTGAGGCGGATGCCTCTAATTGGTACAGCCCTAGGCGTTCGAGTCAAACGGATGCGGATTATGCGAACAACGTATGCGTGGAGACGTCTGCAACTTATAATGATTTTAGTTTTATATTTTTTCGTTTCAAGTTATGAAGTTTTTGTGTTTTGTTAAAATATTTTTGAAGAAGTTTTAACTAGATGCAAATTTAAATGGGTTTAATACTATTTTGAAAAGTATTATTTCTGTATTGTAGTGATCTGAATGTTTTGACGAGCAAGAATATAATGGCTCCTATTTTTTTTATGGTATAAGGGGGAAACTACCGAGGCCCATGGACACCAGCAATTCAAAAGACATAAGTGCGTTGCTGCCCTTGGATTTGGGTACGGTAACCTCACTCACTCAGTGAAAGGCAACGAAAGAATTGCTTAGCACCGGTTTTCTGTGAGGCCGTGGTATCACTCCGGCCGAGCAGGCCCATTCGTGCCGAAGCACGGCTCTCAAACGCTATTTCCTTGTATTTAAACTTTATCGCTTTGGACTAGTTTATTGCCAAATACATACATTTTACATACTTTATATATTTTTAACACGCTTTATTGGCTGGGTATGTATGTATTTAACGAGGAAAACGGCTGACTGTACGGGTGACGTAGTGGTTAAAGCGGTCGCCATGCCGCTTACTACTAGGCTGAGTGTTGTGGGTCCGATCCCCACATGGGACGACACTTTGTGTGATCCACAAATTGTTGTTCTGAGTGTGGATGTCCTTTGTGTCCATTTCATGTATGGTTGTAAAGTCCCCCGCGACACAGGCTATATTCCTAGTGCGAGAGTTGTCTTTAAAAAAAATAATCGCACTTGATTTTGAACTATTTCAAATTGAAACGTCGAATCAAATTGAAACTTCGCGCACATATCAAGGACTCATCATCATCATCATCAACAGCCTATACTAGTCCACTGCTGGACATAGGCCTCTCCTTAGAAAGGAGGTTTTGGCCTACTATACCACGCTGGCCAGACGGGTTGGTATAGGGTTTGTTTCAAGTTTTCCTTCTCTTTGCAGTGCTGTTGTCCTGCTTAGTTTGCTCCCTTAGTCGGCTCTTACGACACCCACGGGATGAATTGGGGTGGTGACAATTTGTATTCTTAATCCGTCACCACACGGACATCAAGGACTGATGACAACATAATAATTTTTTAAATTTGGGCGATTATCCTGATCAGGATCTTCAGGATTAAGAGCTTTTACCATATCTAAAAATACGGTAGTGTCTTTTGCTGCGTACTAAGAGGCGTGTGCTGAAGTATATGTTACTTAATTCTTACATTTTTCATCTTAATGAGAAAATAATCATCATAACTTTTTAGTTTATATTTAATTTTATAATATAATGAATACTGCCTCGGTGGTGCAGTGGTAGCGTATGCGATTGCTGTGCTGAGGTCTCGGGTTCGATTCCCGGGTCGAACCAAATCTTTGTATGATTTACGAATATTTGTTTCGGTTTGGGTGGTGACGGATTAAGAATACAGAGTGTCACCACCCCTATTCATCCTGTGGGTGTCGTAAGAGACGACTAAGGGAAAAAACTACGCAGAACGACAGCACTGCAGAGAGAAGGAAAAACTTGACACAAACCCTATACCAACCCGTCTGGCCAGCGTGGTATAGTAGGCCAAAACCTCCTTTCCAAGGAGAGGCTTATGTCCAGTAGTGGACTATTAAAGGCTGTTGATGATGATGATGATGATGGTTGTTTCCTATGTATAACATGTATGTATTTACAAAAAAAAAATGTAAGTATTTTATCAGTCAATCTAGTTTTCATAATACAAGTTTTGCTAAGTTTGAAACTAGATGGCGTTGTGTATCAGATGTCCGAAAAAATATTATTGTTATTATTATTATTATATGATATAATTACTTTATTTTTGCCTAAATCTGTTAGTAAAATATATTTACAACAATTGAGATCTATCACCCTACGCTTTTTTACTAAAAAATGATATTTCTTTTTGAAATTATAGAAAGTTATTTTCATCTTTTTAGTTCGGCTAGTGACAAAAGCGTGTTTTAAGTTTTTTCAAACTATTATGTATTACATACATATTCTATTATTACAAAAAAGAAAAGATTTTAGCAGTTTTTATTTCTCGTAAAAATATTTTTAAGGCCCTTCATCTCCTTTACTTTTTCTGTTAGTGTCGAAATCGTAATGTTTGTCGTTTCAAAATATGTATAAAAATGTATAAGAATATACATTTATTGCGAAAATACAATATGTACCTTACTTGTATAATTATAACGGCGTTTTACTTATAGTTGGTAAGCAGAAGTGTAAGTTTAGTACCCAGCGAACTTGATCTTGATCCAAGACAGCTCTTAAAAGCTTGTCAACGCCCCGCGTCCCGCAAACCATCAGGAGGGCCAAGCTTACGGCGGTTTAACTATAGTAATGCGGCTGCAGTCAAACTTATTAATACGTACAAATATTCCATGTAACGTCATACACGTGAGAAGTTTGCTTTTAGCTGTTACATACCCATCTAATAAAAGTATTTAAGTATTTGAAAATAAATGGTATTTTCCTTGAAAAATCCATATTAGATATCTAATTAGAAAAACACCTATTTTTACACATAATTTTTTTACCAGCCAAGCTTCGGCAAGAATGATTCGGTGCGATACCACGGCCTCACAGAAAACCGATCGTAAAGCAACTTCTCTGTTGCATTTCACCGAGTGAGTGAGGTTTCCCGAGCCCAACCCCCTCTATATCCCTCCTCATGATAGCGTCGTTGGAAAATATTCTAAACAGGGGGGTACCAGCTGCGTTAGCGTTGGAGAATCCCCCTCTGGACGTAAACGCTCAGAACACCATGCGTCTGGTGGTGGTGGTTTTCCATCAGGTGACCTGTCCGCCCCGCTCGTCTGGCACCTCTAAAAAAAAACCCACATCCCGCCACGTAATTGTTTATCAATAATAATAATATTTTCGGATATTGACACACAACGCCATCTAGTTTCAAACTAAGCAGATCTTGTAATATGAAACCTATATTGACTGATAGAATACCTATATACTTTTTTTTTCTTAATACATCCACATAAAACACCCAAACTCCAAAACAAATATTTGCAGATCGTGCAAACATTTGGTCAGATGCGGGTATCGAACTCGAGATCTCAGCAGCAGCATACGTAGAGGATTCCGGGATTCCGGGATTATCTACAGTTAATCTCGGGATCCCGCTATAGTCCCGGGATTGTATTGGCAATGGATAGTGGTAACAAAAAGACAGTAAAAAATATCATTTTTTTTGTTTATCATTTAGTTTTGTGAGGACATAGAATATTTAAGTTTTAAATCTCCAAAAAGGCGGTTAAACAAAATTATACATTCTTCTTATAAAATAAACAAACTAGTGCCTAGTTTGTTTTGTGTTTCGGTAAAAAATTTATGAAACTAACAATAAACTTCAAAAAATCAACTTCTTTAGACTTATTTAGATAAACTATTAAAAAAATATACTATATGCTTAAGAGACCAATGTTTATAGATACCTACTCATATTTTTTAATTAAATTGCCCAGAAACTTTATAAATTACACACTTTTACGCATAATCCAGAACCGGTCATTAGCAAAACAAATGAAATCAGCTGTGTAGACAAGATGGATGTCAAAACGTCAAATCAAGGCAAGTGCGTTTCTTTTTACGCACATATTTATTGACTTATGTGAAAAATGTATCAATCCCGAAAATCACGGGATTTATTAAATTTGATCCCGAAAATTTCGGGACTAAAATATGACCGGGATCCCGGGATCGCATCCTCTAAGCATACGCTACCTCTGCACCACCGAGGCAGTCTAGGTATTATTTTAATCCGGTTTTCTGTAAGGCCGTGGTAGTACTCCGATAAAGCCCCCCTATTTGTGTCGTAGCAAGGCTCTCCATCGACCTTTAAACCTTCAAGAAAAGGCCGTACTACCATCTCAATGGCCAGCACCGTTTTTATAGCTCTTGCTTACGCACCATATTTTTTTTTGTAAATACATACATTTTATATTTTCACACATCTCACACACGGCTGTCTGATCCCAAACTAGTCAGAGCCTGTACTATGGTAACCAGACCGCTACTTACATACACATACTGATATATTTCTAAATACATACATATTATAAGTAAATTACACCCAGACACACAATTATTTGTCCTGGGTGGGAATCGAACCCACTACCTTTTGCAAACATTAATGAATTATAAGTTTCCATCTGACAAGCCTATCAAGAAATCACAGTACAAATTATATTCAGTTGGGATCTAGACAGTATTATAGCTATAACAAGCCCCATTATATTATTATGTCAACACCTGACCATTTTCCGCCAGTCCATTTTGTACCCACATAGCCCCAGGTGAGAACACATTTAATAATAAAGAATTTAATTGTGTGTAAAACATTTTAGTAACACTATTTATTACATTTCGATGTAGCCCCGCGGTGTCAAACATGGCCGCCACAATTGTATTACTATTTTATTTTTTTGCACAAACAACAATTCATTGTACAATGGCGGACTTAATACCACAGGCATTTTCTCCCAGTCTGCCTTTGGGTGGTGGGAAATGTCTGAGTAGGTGCACTAGAAATTAAGTTTTATATCTAACGAGATAATCATAATTGTAATATAACAATTATTTAATAATTTTCGCTTTAATGAGACGATACCCGCACTAGGAATATATTTTCCGGTTATATAGGTTCCGGGAACTTTACAAACATACACAAAATGGACATAAAGAAGACCTAGACTCGGAACTACAATTGTACAACTACAAATCACACAAATTGTTGTTTCATGTGGGGATCGAACCCACAGCACTCATCGGTGTTCAGCGAAGTGATCGCTTAAACCACTACACTATGCGTGCACTCTTATTTATTACTATTTAAAATGTTTATATTATCTCATTAAAATATTTTATAATATTGTGATCTTAGTTATTTAGTTAACTAATTCCTACGCATTATTATTTGACTGCACGGATGGCGTAGTGGTTTAAGCGGTCACCTTGCCGCTTTCTACTGCGCTGAGTGTTGTGGGTTCGACCCCGCATGAAACAACACTTTGTTGTTTCGAATCTACGGGTTCTCTGTGTCCGTTTCATGTATGTTTGTAAAGTCCCCAGCGACACAGGAATGTAATCTTAAGGCGAGAGTTGTCTTTTTTAAAATGAAAATAAAATGAAAGAAAAAAAAAACCTTTCTTTCATTCGCTTGTGTTTCCAGGATACCTGCCTTTTGGACTCCATGGAGGTCTTGTTTCAGAAGTGATATGTCCTCCTGCCGTGGTTGTGTAGCGCCGACTAAAACTACCTAAGTACCTACGTATCTACACAAATAAAAAAATTGAAGTGTTTATTTGTAATGTCAAAATAATAGGTTTTGTTCATCCTCACGGTTATTTGCACGATACCTATGACTAAAATGCGTCTCGGCAAACGTAGTGTAGGACGCCCAGAGGCCAGGTGGAGTGACGATTTGCGCAAGATGGCTGGCAGGAGCTGGATGCGAGAAGCCCAAAGTCGATCTAAGTGGCGTGCAATGGGAGAGGCCTATGTCCAGCAGTGGACTGCGATAAGCTGATGATGATGATGATGCCTAAAATCCAGTTTAAATATATTTTCAAAACGGCTGGACTGATTTTGATAATATTTTACTACCAGGAAGCTGTCTATAGTATGTTTATCAGCAGTCTAGTTACCAAAATATACCTAACAATATTTTAGACGACCAACTAGGTGATACCTATAAGTTTCATTTTTTTTATTTTAAGGAACCCTAAAATGCCAATGCCAGCTCGTATTGTTTCTACTTGCTTTCTTAGTATCTCCTATCTCTCTTATCTATTTCTTTGCTATAACTTGGCTTTCACTCTACTGAAGTCCTAAACTAAATATAAATTTAATCTTCATTAAATGCGTGCCTAACAAAAAGTATGTTTATTTGCGTACTCAAGTGTGTAAACTTTAAATATGTGTTCTTCTCAAGAATATCTATCGTGTTCTGTATGGTCTTTTATAATAATGTGAGAATGCTAAATCTATGCTTTTTTTTGCTAAACGCATTTTCTATGGCAAATCTGTGTAGGCTTTGTTTTTTCGCAGAACTCTCTTTATTTCAAAACAAAAGTAGACAAGTTCTGATTTAAAACATTAGCTACCTATCTGCCTGTGGCTGTCTTATGGATGGAAATCCTTGTTTTTTTTAAAAGACAAAGCCCGCATTAGAAATATATTCCCGTGTCGCGGGGGACTTTACAAACTTACATGAAACGGACACAAAGAACACCCAGACTCAGAACAACAATTTGCGGACCACACAAAGTGTCTTCCCATGTGAGGATCGAACCCATAACACTCAGCGTTGTAGGAAGCGGTGAAAAGTCAGGTTCAGTTCAGTATTATCAGCAGTCTTGTTACTATTGACATTACCATTTACAAAGCATCCGTCTAATTCGGTACCAGACCGCCGTGTGCAAAAATATGTTTTAAAACATTACTAGTTTTTATAATATCTTTGAATTTGAATACATGAAACGGACACAAAGAACACCCAGACTCAAAACAACAATTTGTGGATCACACAAGATGTCGTTCTATGTGGGGTTTGAACCCACAACACTCGGCGTAGTAGGAAGCGGCGTGGCGACCGCTTAAACCACTACGCCATCCATGCAGTCAATTTATTAGTTTATAAGATTAGCCCTAACAAACAAACAGATAGATGAAAATTATGAATATTATATTTTTAATCTATTTATTATTTTGTTTAAGAGTAATTCAGATATGTTTAGTTAACATCTTTTATTCTGAAGTTACAGACAGTTACTTCAATTTTATTTTACACTAGTTAGTACCCGCGACTTTGTTCGCGTGGAATTTGAAAAGCACTGCCTTAGTGGTGTAGTACAGTATGCTATTGCAGCCCATGAGGCCTCGGGTTTGATTCCCGGATCGGGCAAAATTTTAAAGGTTTTTTCTGAGAGGAAGAATAGCTTAAGCTACTCCTTATATAGACAGCTACCTGGTAGTAAACTATTATCAAAATCGGTCAAACCGTTTTTAAGATTACCCGGAACAAACAGACCGACAAAAAAATATTTAAATTGGTTTTTAGGCATAGGTATCGTGCAAATAACCGTGTGAGCATTAAAAACCTATAACTTTGATTACAAACAGACACTTAATTTTTATTTATTTGTATATTTTAAAAGGTTTCGGATTAACTTTTAACACGGCTGTCTGATTCCAAACTAGGCAGAGCCTGTACTATGGTAACCAGACCGCTGATATAATAATAATAATAATAATAATAATAATCATTTATTTGCATGAATATGAGTACAGGGTTGGACAATTCAATTAACAAAGGTTCATCATATCCTGCCGGGTAGGCGTGCAAAACTTTTCGTCAGAAACTGATACCTACAGACATTGCAATACATAAATTAATGACAATCAGTTTTATTGGTCAAATATCAGGCAATTACAATAACAATAATTAAGTGGTCAAATAAATGTGTTAAGTCAAATTATTGATAATATGGAAATGTCACCGTCAAAGCACACTAGTATCACGGTCATTTAAAAACTCATCAATCGTGTAAAAACATTTATTAATGAGATATTTTTTAAAGTGAACTTTAAATAAATGTAGATGGAGTTCTCTTATGGCCCCAGGTATTCTGTTGTAAATTCTAGGTGCCATGCAAAAAATACTCTTGCTCATTAGTGCAGTTTGAGCCTTTCGCATGCATAACCTATCATTATCTCGTCTGTTCCGTATCGTTTTGTCTTGAAGACGTTTAAATATATTAGGATTAGACTTAACGAAGACTGCTGTTTCAAATATATAAAGTGCCGGCACAGTCAAGATACTGTTGTCTCTAAAAAATGGTCTACAGCTGTCAAGTGTTTGTAGTCCAAACATCGCTCTTATTACTCTTTTTTGAGATTTAAAGACGAGTTCTCTATTCGTTGAGTTACCCCAAAATATAATGCCAAATCTTAAGATTGATCCTACCATACCGTGATACGCTGTTAGTAGAGCATGTTTATTTAAAACCGGAGCCAGTTTGAATAGGGCATATGACGCAGAACTGATTCGCTTGGAGAGTTCTTCCGTATGAACTTTCCAATTTAAGCGTTTATCTATTGTGAGCCCTAGGAATTTAGTTGTATCTACATTGCTTAATGTGTTGTTTTCATGGTGTACATTAACATATGGCATCAGAGTACGTTGACCAAAGAACATTACTTTAGTTTTTTTTATATTTATTTTTAGGTTATTACTGTTTAGGTAATTTATGATACACGTAATAGTCTCATTAATGTCGCTCTCGTAAGTGTGTTCATTTTTACAATTTACGATAACAGTACTGTCGTCAGCAAAAAGTGTCATAGGATATTTAGATGCTCGTGGCAAGTCATTTATATATAGCAGAAACAATAAAGGACCTAACACGCTCCCCTGTGGCACTCCAAACATAGGAGAGCGATATTCCGATGAGTATGTAACTTCCCGTTTTTTAATTCTGTCTATTTTTGTGATTTCGGTATATTGTAGTCTATTTTCCAAATATGATTTTATCAATTGGAGTGCATTTCCCCGTATACCGTAAACCTCCAATTTTTTTTGTAATATTTTGTGGTCCACGTAGTCAAACGCCTGTGATATATCGCAAAATATTGCACAGATAGCCTTTTTTTTGTCAACATTGGTCATGACGTCATGCATAAAGTCAAAGATTGCCAAGTTAATGGTTTTGTTCTTTCTAAATCCCTTTTGGGCGTCAGTAAGTATCTTAAATTTGTCTAAATAATCGTAGATTTGTGCATAAAGATATTTTTCAATTATTTTAGAGAATATGGATATAAGTGCAATCGGCCGATAACAATCAAGGTCTTCTTTGTTGCCATTTTTAAAAATAGGTTTCATTATTGAAATCTTTAGATCGTCTGGGTATATACCCGTGTTGATACAGAGATTGATTATGTAGCTTAGGTGACAACAAATGCCATCTGCGACCCTTTTGATGACTTTCGTACATACCCCATCGTGACCCACACTGGACGTATTTTTTAAGGCTGCTATTATTTTCAATACATCATGAGGAGAACTTGGGAGTATGGCCATTGATTTGTAGCTTGCGTGTGTTGGAATGGGATTATATTGTCTAGTTGGTATTGGTTTAATTTTTTCAATTATGTGATTGTTAAAGATTTCGCATATACCCTGTGCATTATGAGTTGTTTTGTTGCCTAGATTTATTTTAGAAATTGTATCTTTAGGTAGTCGTTGTTTAGTGCTACTGATTAAGGACCAAATTGTCTTAGATTTATTTACGGATGTTTTTATTTTATAACTGTTTTGTGCCCGTTGAGTGAGCTTCATTACCTTTTTGAAGATTGTAGAATAATGTTTAAATTGTTTTTTATTATTATCATTTGGTTGTAATCTATATTTCCATAACAAGTACCTTTTTCGTTTGCTGCAGATTTTTATTCCCCGAGATACCCACTGCGGTCTGATATTTGTAGTTATCGACTTTTCTTTTAATGGAAAGCATAATTTATAGAAAAAGGTAAATGTTTCAATAAACGACCTGTACGAGGCATTAGGTTCATCACAGGCGTACATTTCTGAGAATGACATATTTTGTAAGCATTCTTTGATCTTTGCCAGGTTCTCTTGGGAATAGTCCCGTCTCTTTATGCGCCAGCGGTTTATGAGACATACAGTTTTTACTGGGAATTTTAATATTTGAGCGGTGTGGTCAGATAGAGCCAGTTCAGTAACTATACACGTACATTTTTTATGTAGGTTATGTGCGAAATTATCTATGCAGGTTAGGCTCGACAATCTAGTCGGCTGATTTAGTTCAAGTGATAAATTGTAATTTGACAATAGACATTCCATCTCAAGAGTGAAATTATTACGTTTAAGTCTATCTATGTTAAAGTCACCTGCAATTACAATATGATTTTTAGGTTTTTTGTTCAAAAATTTTAACAATGACTCTAGTTGTCTAAAGAAGATATTTAAGTTATTTAGTTTAGGCACTCTATACAAGCATACTACCACTGTGTCATAAGAAGTTAGCTCTATTGCACAACATTCAAAACTTTTTTCTATTGTAAATTTTTTAATTTCGTGAATTTCTTTCCAATTATGTCCCTTTTTAATCAAGATACAAGTACCTCCCCTTTTGCAATCATTCCTACTATAACATGCCGCAGTAGTGTAGTTCTGAATTGTTAAAAATTGCTGACATGATATTGTCATAAAATGTTCACTAATACAAAGCACGTCTATTTCAATTTTTGATGTTTTAAGCTCTTCAAGGCATACTGTAAGAGCATCTGATTTATTCAACAGTCCAGCTATGTTTTGATGCATTATATGCAAACATTTATCGTAGAAAAAAGGTAGTTTCTGGACTTTTCTCGTCGTTGTCACTTATGAAGTTATGTTTGTTTAAATGAACGGAGTCTTTTTCTATTTTACTGTTATAGTGTACTATACCTTCTATATACTTTTTAATGTCGTGGAAAATTGTGTAGATGCCTAAGTTATTTATCTTACCACTATGTCTGGAAAACATTGAGTAGTCACAAGCTAGGTGCTTGTTTGAATCAATAAAGTAGCAATATTTATGAGTTATGACATCGAGATACAAAAGATTATTAAAGTACTCGACTCTGCAATTATACATATTCAGGTAACTATTGAGCCTATACGTCGGAGCACATATAATAACATTTGTGTGTTGTATATTTTCTAAAGATTCTCTTATAGCTAGTATCAGATTACTAAAGTCCTTAGTCGTATTGAAATCTGTTTCACCAATTAAAATGATACAGAAGTCATCCAATGTGAAGTCTTGCAGTTTATTTTCGATTCCTTTGATGAGTTCTTGAACGCTGCATTGAGTTTTTAGATAGTGACACATTTGAGTGTTCATATTCAAGGTATTTTCAGCAATTGTAAGTATTTTGTTAGTATTATTCGAACTCAGTATACAGATTCTCCGTGTTGGGTTTGTATTTTCAATCGATAAGTTATTTTGGGGAACTGGCATAGATGATGATTTACCCTCTATAATTGGTCCCTTTATCGTTTTATTTGAGACGCGTTTACTTCCAATTTTTGTTTTAGTGTTGGGTTCGTTGTTTATGTTGTCTGTTTGAGTTTGTTTATTGGTTAGTGCCAGTTTTTTCGGGGTCTGTGGTTGTTTCCTCTTTGCTGGACTGTGTGCAATGTTTTTGTAAAGCTCTGTTTTTTTTGTTATCTCTTCATTTATTTGTGTTAAGTGTATGTTTTGTAAAGTCAGAGATTCTATCTCTGCATGTGCGCTAAGTAGTTCCTGTTGTAATTTATCTATTTGCTCCTTCAATATTAGAACTTCTTGCTGTGCGTCGTCACAGTTAGTACTTGACATATCGGGTAAGCTAGTTGAGGTCTCGTCGTTCAAGGTGTTAATTGTTGTTGACATTTCCCTTATATCGTCGGTGTCTGATTCCGACAGAACGCGCTTACGACGTGGTCGGTAAGTAATATTGTCTAGGAGGTTCATTTTAAAATATATATATAGTTGGTTTTTATATTATACTGTAAAATTCAAAATTTAAGCACTTTCTTTACTTTTCTGAACTTGAACATTAATTTATAGAATCCAAAAATCTCCGATGAACTAGGGAAGATCCGAACCCTCTACCGATATGAACTCGTATAATAAATGTGTAGATATACTTATATATTTCTAAATTCTAAAATACATACTTATATATTTCTAAATACATACATATTATAGAAAATATAATATTACTTTCTTAATATCTATGCTGAATAGGAAACTGGATTTATTGTATTCCAAACTCTAACTTAATTCTGTTTAACTTCGTTGCTGGTTCCAAGACAGTTTTCCGGGACTTCCTGACTTTAACTCGGTGTGTTCGTGGGTAACTGCTGTTAACGCTGGTGTACAGCAGTTGCAGTCGTGAGTGTGTCGGAGCCATTAGTCTCATATCCCAATACCAACTCCATAAATTAGAATTTCTAGGTACTTCTGTTTACACGGCAACAACAAAATACCTGGTATGGTTTATATATGTGGTTGCGGTAGGTATGTACATGTGTGTGGTTTCATCCGTGTGGTGACGGATTAAGAATACGGAGTGTCACCATCCCTATTTATCCTGTGGGTGTCGTAAGAGCCGTCTAAGGGAGCAAGCAAGGATAACAGCACTGCAAAGAGAAGGAAAACTTGACACAAACCCTATACCAACCCGTCTGGCCAGCGTGGTATAGAAGGCCAAAATCTCCTTTCTAAGGAGAGGCCTATGTCCAGCAGTGGACTATTAAAGGCTGATAATGATTATGATTATGAAAATTGTAAGTATGTCAACTCCTTTCTCTACTCCTACATTTGCAGATTATCACAGTTTCAAAACCATTTATTCTAGTAGTATTAATGAAATAAATAAATAAAAATAAATAAATAAATAAGTAATAGTTCATTAAAATGACAGGTACTTCTTATTACTGACCAGGTATTTCTTTTACCGGGTGTAGGCATAAGTCTGATGTAAAAAAAAACAACATTTTCAGTCGATAAAATTTATTGTTTTCAAAAATAATACAATCTTAAATATACACAAGTATAATTAAACATAATTATATATTTAACTATGCTATGCTACATCAGGAATGAGGTGATTCGGCAGAGAACCAACGTCACCGACATAGCCTACCGGATCAGCAAGCTGAAGTGGCAGCGGGCTGGCCATATTATCAGCAGAGCCGACAACCGTTGGGGAAAACGAGTTCTTGAGTGGAGACCGCGGCTCGGCAAACAAAATCGATCTAAGTGGCGTGCAATGGGAGAGGCCTATGCCCAGCAGTGGACTGCGATAGGCTGATGATGATAATGATACATTTAACATAGCATACAGTTATTGTAGTTTTACATTGATTTTTAGACTAATTACGCCGGCAGAAAGTGGTTTTGTCGAAAATCTCTCTTTGGAAATATCAAATTAAACACTAGGAACCAAAAAATATGTATAAAATAGTTTTTCGTATTAAAAATAAGAAAAACTAGAAAAAGTTAATACAGTACCATACAAAAAAAGTATATATGTATTTATATCAGTTGTCTAGTACCCATAATACAAGCTCTGCTTAGTTTGGGACTAGATGGCGTTGTGTGAATGTGTTACAATTTTATTATTATTTTGGATTTTAATGTTTATTTTCTCATCTATTTAGTTGGTTCTACCGTATTTAGGGGCCTAAATCAAGTAATTACAGCATGTGGTGTGTGCACTATCTTGGTGTGTTGTCATCTAACTGCATGAATTTTCCAACGATTCCACATGTGTTTAATATGGCTGCTTTCTGCAAACCTATATATACAAATTCTAATAAACTTATTGCTTTAAGTTATGAAGATGGTTGGGAATGATACCAGTCGTGGAGAGGACTATCGGAACTATGTAGACGTTGTGTTGTTTCCATATTCTGAGCATTTCTTTCAGGTCAGCATGCTTGCTTATTTTTTCGGATATTGTTTTTTTGTAAATTATGGGTGTTCGGGACTGCCAATATCTATAAGGTATGTGGTTTTCCTAATCTTGTCTTGTAGGGTTATGTCTGGTCTATTGAAATGTATCGTTTTATCTGTAAGTATAGCGCGATCGTAGTAAATTTTTGTATTTGTAATTTTCTAGGATAGTTTGTAGGTTATATTTATTTATTTATACTTCCTACAAATGCATTGCATAAGGCGGACTTAATGCCATAGGCATTTTCTTCCAGTCAACCTTGCGGTGATGCCGAGATTTGTGTGTGGCAGGTGTATAATGAGATAAATTATTTAAATTGTAGTCGGTTGCAAGATGTACTACACAGATATATGGGGATACCTATATAGATGTAAATATAATTTATATGTACTATATGATACTATAAATATTAAAAAAAAACATACATCCATACATATATGCCTGCATTGATGAACACACGAGGGGTTATTTTGATATTATAATAAGGAGTTTTTGTGTTTTGTATGAGTGAGTGTTTGAGCGCTAGATTTTGATGAATGATGTTTGCAACTTGATTATGTCGGTGAGTGTAGTCTGTTTGTGTGAGTGTGGTGCATGCTCCTATCATGTGCTGAATAGTTTCAGATTGAGTGTGACATCGGCTGCATTTATCGTTTGTGAGGGCTTTTTAATTATATGTTTTCTGTAGTTATATATATGTATATATATAACTACAGAAAACATATATATAAAGCCTTCAGTTACAGGGAACATGTTAGCAATTTGTAGCCACTTGTTAGACGTTATTATATTAATGTGGGATTTTTTTGTTTTAGCCAAAGGTGTTGGATGTCTATTAGGCCTCTGCCTCCGGTCTGTCTTTTGATGGTAAGTCTTTCTATAGCTAATTTTGGGTGAAGGTTATTGTGGTTTGTGAGGGTTGTGCGTATGGTTCTTTCCAGTTGTTATATGTCAGTCTTAGTCCATTTTATCACTTTGAATGAGTAGGTTAGTATCAGTATTGCAAAAGTATTTGGCTTTTATGACATGTTTACCAGAAAATTGTGACTTACATGGTGCGACAATTCTCCTTCAGTATTCTGATTTTAGTATATCTTTAATTACTATGGGATCGAGTCCTTTTAGTTGATGGTATCCTAAATATTTAATTTTATTTTTATACACAACAATCTTAGATATCAACTCTTTTCGATATAGGAAGAGAAGAGAATTTTTTGCTTTTAGTTACATTCTCATCCATGTGGGGACGGATAAAGAATACGGAGTGTCACCACCCCTATTTATACCGTGAGGGTCGTAATAGCCGACTAAGGGAACAAACTACGCAGGACAACAGCACTGCAAAGAGAAGGAAAACTTTAAACAAACCCTATAACAACAAGTCAGGCCTCGTGGTATAGTAGGTCAAAACCTCCTTACTAAGAATCCAATACCTATTACCAGCAGTGGACTATTTAAGGTTATTGATGAGAATTACATTTTAGTAAGTTTATAATTTAGGATTAGGACAATTTCAATCGCCTAGGTTATGTAATTGAGTGTTGACAAAACAAAGAAAGCTCACGCACCAATTTATGTTTGTGCTAATCTATGCTAGATTAGCACACACATATATTGGCGTGTAAAGTTTAAATACAACGTAGCTACAACAAGGTTAACATACACATCGTAAATACATAATGAGATCCAAAAGCTCTCAAAGAACTTTAATAATATTTTTATTAATACTATAATAATATTGTAATTTATTTCAAAACAATACAAAAACATACGATTGAAAGAAAGTAGGTAGCTATTCTCTCTTCCGGTTCTTCTTTCTTCTGATGACGACTTTGTAAACCGCATGCCCTTATCAGTTCTCCGTCCAGTAGTATCAAGGCACACAGGCAAGAAGAATGACAAGGGCATGCAAATTTACATTCATTTCTTCTAGAAGAATCTTCCTTCTTGGTTAACTTTTTGTGAACGCCATCTACCGCCGAGTAGTGTAGTGCGTAGTTCAAATATTGACTGAGAGATGGCGTGTCAACTTCCTGCATCCTATATGTGAGTAAATTGGGGATTTGTCACAATGTAAAATGCAGAAATAGATGTATTTGTTGGACCGAAGCGGAGCTGGAAAGAAAAATTTAAAAACTGTTGTAATCTTAAAGTGACGTATACAATAAGTAAATTTATGTTACACAGTTACTAAATATAAAACAATACCATTTAACATGAACTAAAAATTTTAAAGCAGTTATTATCAATACAAACATGTATAATAAGTATGTATTTACAAAAAAAAAAAGTATATATGTATTTATATTAGACTTGCAACGAATAGTATATTCGGCAGTATACCGAATATTCGGCGAGGCCCCTGACCGAATAGCCGAATATTAGGCAAAAGTATTCGGCTGGATTCTAGCGCCAAAAACTTGTACAGACGTGAATTAAATTATGTACCTGTTTTATGTACCAATGACTACTTAATAAATGATTATAAAAGAAATGAGAACCTTACCCTTTTAAATTTTGATTACCACAATAATTCAAATACATAGAATTCTCCATTTTTTCAATTCAGAAGATGATTATGTACCTGTGTTATGCACCAATGACTACTTAAATGATTATAACAGAAATGAAAATATGAATATATACGTAATCAATCGATTTTAATTTTTCATTTTACCAATTATTTCTCAATGACAAAATATATTATTTAAGTATTCGGTATTCGGCCGAATAATATGTAGATATTCGGTATTCGGCCGAATATAATAAAAGCAGCCGAATAGGCCGAATACGGAATAGTAACCGAATATTCGTTGCAAGTCTAATTTATATCAGTTATCTAGTACCCATAGTACAAGCTCTGCTTTGTTTGGGACTAGATGGCGTTGTGTGAATGTGGTACAATATTAATATATTAATATTAATATAAACATTAATAAATACTAGTCACAATTTTGTATTAATATTTCGTAAAACAAAAAACACTATATAATTATTTAGAAATATATCTGTAAGCATATGTATTCAGAAACATAACATCAAGGCTAGTAGGCCAAAACCTCTTTTCTAAAGAGAGGCCTGTGTCCAGTAGTGGACTATTAAATGCTGTTGATTCATAAACATACTTATATATTTCTAAATACAGATATTTTAATATAGTAACAGCTAGCCAAACCCAGACACAGAACAAATCAGTGTTTGTTAAAATTCAAATTAAAAAAAATGTTCTATGGTTCCGAACCCTCTGATTATAATTATCAAATCACTAACCAAAAGACCTACATATGTTCGTATATCTTCTTAAACATAAACAAACATTTAAATAACTAAATTAAATCCAAAAATTGCCGTCGAATACCTGCAACAAAAGAAAAGAACATTAATTATAATAAAGAAAAGATGGCGGAACAAAATGGCTGACAAGACAAGAGTATTGTGGCGGGACGTCTTTTTAATTAGATTTGTCAAATCAAGACGATCTTTTTTTCTTGGCACTTTATATTATAACGTCTATTGTGTGTTTTAATTGTATGTTAAGAAAATTAGGACCATTTAGGTTGGCATAGATTATAAAAATGTGGTTTTAAGCATAATAAAAGACCAGAGATAGAGAATGAGTCATCCCATGTGCTATTCATCATCATTACATTAACAGGCAAGTGTTTGCCTTTGATCAGAGATTCTAAATCGTTTTTAATAATAATTACGGCAACACGTTTGTGACTCCTGAGTTGCAGACGTTCATGGGCGGCTCACATGGTCACTTTCCATCAGGTGACACGTCTGCTCGTCTGCCCCCTCTATCATAAAGAAAATATAAAAATATGTTTAAAAGAATATAACAGACTTCTATAAAGATGAATTGTATTAAACAATGTTCTTAATTCTTTAATTTATATCTTAAGGGGTTAAATTTTTTCTTCAAATGAGTGACCCCAAAAAGTATACCATCTCAAATCTAAATCTGTTCATAAATAGCGGAGTTCTGATGTAACAAACTTTAGAAAAAAATACAATCAAATTGAAAACTTTTTTACGAAGTCGGTTCAAAAAAAAAGTTTATTTACCAACATCCTATTATCCGTCTAAAATTTTATTAACATTTTAAATGTAAGAAGAGATATTTCTAATAGGAAATTATTTTAGTTAAAAGATGATTTCTTCTCTTCAAATAACGCAACTAATAAACAAAGACAGTTTACTTAAAGGCCCCTGTTTGGGCGCCATTAGCGAATGTTGATAGATAACTGCTACCCTCGTCAGTGACTCTCACGGAATTGAATTCTGTACCCTCCACACCCCCTTCCCATCACTCAAAGGTGATGTTATTGCTATAGGTTGGTTATGACCGCTGAACTACAAAGATTAATGAATTTTGACTTAGAATCATATATTTAGTAACTGATAATATATTAGTTAAGCAGTATTTGAGAAATATATTAAAAGCAGTGCACTCGTTCGGGTTTGAATGACTTCTTCAGGGCCGTCTAATCCCAAACTAGGCAGAGCCTATACTGTGGTAGAAGGAATGGTAATAAGCATACATATTTTGGTCTATCAGATCTGGAATGCTATGCCAGAGATTGTTGTTTCGAGTCCCACCAAGGATAAATTCTCTTTCTTTCTTTTTATTAAAAAGACAACTCCCGCAGTAGGAATATATCCTGTGTCGCGGGGGACTTTACAAACATACATGAAACGGACACAAAGAACATCCAGACTCAGAACAACAATTGTCAAGTGTTGTCCCGTGTGGAAGCAGGGAGCGGCGAGGTAACCGACCGTTTTTACTACTGCGCCATCTGTGCATTCAAAATACTGTGTGATGAGGACGATCATTATTGGTCCGTCTGTGTTTAATTTATCTATAATATGTATGTATTTAGAATTATATAAGCATGTTTAACGGCAGTCTGGTTACCATAGTACAGGCTCTGTCTAGTTTAAGAACAGACTGCCATGTGTGAAATGTTTTAACGTTTAAAAGTACTATACACAGTTACCAAAACATATTTTTATTTCCAAAAAAAAGGAAACATAGAAAAATATATTGCAACGCCAATTAATAACATCAGGGGTAGTTAGAAGCGACAGAAATCTCATAAGGGATCGTTAATAAGCCCCCGAAATGACCATAATGTCCCCGTTGAACACATTATTGGGGTGCAATAAATCAACTTTTAATTGTACCCTCATTTTATAATGAATTTTGTAACTTTTTAACACTAAATGACTGTACTGAACATAAAATACATTGAGGGGTTTTAAACCGACCTCAAAACGAAAAGGAAGAGGTTTCTGATTTTGGTATTATTTGGAACCGATTTGGAAAATTATAATTTTCATTTGAGAGGGTTTACTTCTCTTTTAGTTCCATTAAAATTTTAAAGAGAAAATACCACCCCTAAGGATTGAAAATAGGGAATAAAGAATACAGTTTATTACAATTTATGGTGTTTAGGCTCATTTAAGCCTGTGACACTTTTTTAAAAGCTTAATGTTTTTTTACAAGTTGTTAACTAGCTAAGTGGTCACAATCCTTTCTTCTTCTTAAGGGTTTTGTCTCCTAGGTGGAAATGGTACCCAAGACCTCCGGATTATTTCTTAACTTTTGTTAAATCACAAGACAATATTTAATAAATCACAAAAATCTTTCTGACATAATTTTTAACCCTTAAAAAATTTGTAATAAAGTTCTTTAGTTACCCTCAAAAGCTAACTCGGAATTGGCATGGACTGGCGAGGTCAAATGGACCACAGTTAGATTTACGACCGGCCCGGCAACGGCTATACCACTCGAGCGTGAATCTTGGACTTAATCGACCGAGTGGGCTGTGTTCGGATTGATTTTTTTCCTCACGGGAGGGTTGGTTTAACTTTTTTAAATGCAACCTGCCACCGTAGGGTACGTTCATATTAAGCTGGTGAACTGACTACGAAATAAGTGAAAGTATTTTTTTTTATTATAAGGGGGCAAATGGTCACCATATGATAAATGATTGCTGAAGTCAAAGGAGACCTACGAGTTAAGTGTCACGTTGCTGTATTTTGAGTACTCCTCCTTCCCACCGACAAAGGGAGTTTGGGTCTTCGGTAAGGGGTAGACAGAGGCGTGTTAAACGCCCACATTTTGCTGACTAATATTTAGTCCAACTTCGTAATAGTGGAGAAACACATTGGCGTCAACTGGGCGCCTATATTTCTAATCTATACAAATAAATAAAATTGAAGTGTATGTTTGTAATGTCAAAATAATAGATTTCATGCTCACACCGTTATTTGCACGATACCCTATGCCTAAAAACCAGTTTAAATATTTTCTGTCCGTCTGTTTGTTCCGGGTAATAGTCAAAACGGCTGCACCGATTTTGATAATATTTTACTACCAAGTAGCTGTCTATATAAGGAGCAACTTAAGCAATTTCTTTCTCTCAGAAAAATCCTATAAAACTTTTTCTGGTCCGGGAATCGAACACACTAAGGCAGCGCTTTTTAAATTCCACACGAACGAAGTCGCTGGCACCAGCTAGTCTATACAAATAAATATAATTGGAGTGTCTGTTTGTAATATTAAAATAACCGCTTTTTACTAAATGCATATGTGTGTTTACAACAATTTTTGTCTGTCTGTCTGTCTGTTTGTTCCGGGTAATCTCTGGAACGGCTGGACCGATTTCGACGGGACTTTCACTGGCAGATAGCTGATGACATAAGGAGTAACTTAGGCTACTTTTTATAGACTAGCTTCGCCCCGCGGCGTTGCCCGCGGTTATAACAACAAACTCGGGTAACACCGTGGGTCTCAGCTAGTAAAACATATAATTCTAAATACTTACATGGTATGTGTATGTATATTTGTTACGCATGTAATGAACCGTGTATATTTTAATTGATTACAGGTCATAATATGTAACCTCTGTCCAACCACCTTATATGATTTCTACACCACCCCAAAGGTTGACTGGAAGAGAATGCCTTGGGCATTAAGTCCGCCGATGTACAAAAGTGCATAAAGTTTGAAATAAATAAATCTGTTAGACACGGAACAAATAATCGTACTCATCACACAACATTTGCCGTGGGTGAGAATCGAACCCACGACCTCCGGGTCAGTAGTCAGAATCGGTAACCACTGGACCAATAGGCCCCACATTTACTAACATATATTTATTTATCACATTTTTTTTTATAAACAATCATAAATTTATTTTTCATAAAAGAAGAATGAGGGAGTTCTGTTTCTAGGCTTTAATTCTTCAGAAGAGTCTCAGACATAGATAATGTTTAAAAAAATCACCTAACGATCAACATCAATAGAAAATTTCGACTAAACGAAGTGGGTCCGGCTCGAAGGACCAACTGTACGTAACATGTTGAAACTCGCCCCTAATTCAGTCCAGTGGTTTTATTTTATAAATCGTGTGTGTCCGGGACATAACAACGAAACGATTTCTTTCAACAAATTGCCAAGTAATAAAAGGAGAGCTTATTTCGTTGTAGTGAGTTTCTTGAAATATGTTTAGTTCAAAGTATTTTGTGAGTTGTTACTTGATTAAATATATTATTTTTCTAGAACATCGTAATTACCACAAGGGCGTAACAGTGTTAAGAAACATTAAGGAAATCAGGATATTTTGTTGTTAAAATTATTTTGTCATTTTTATTAGTTATGTTTATGTGCATATTAAGTAAAATATTATTAAACAAAAGAAACATCGTTGAATTATTTTATAAAAACTGAACGGTTTTGGAATTAACCTTCATTTCTTAAATAATAGAAATTTACTTATTATTCAAGATACTGAAATTTTAGTTACGCTACTCACCGGTAGATGGAACCGTAGGCAGTATTATTCTCCGGGCATTTATTTACGAGTATAACGTGTTCTTTAAGTGTTTAAAAACAATAATTATATATTAGTAGTAAAATTAAGTACCAATATGTGTTCTATTTTAGAATGATAGAATTTTATTTAGTGTTTGAATAAAATATTTAGTACCGTTTCTTGAACTAGTTGTCTTTAAACGATTTAACTCAATATTTTATATATTATTTGTCTGTATTTAAAAAGCCTTAAGGTCTTTTACTAAGTCTAGAATTAAATTACATCACATTAAAACATTTCTGTATCTTTTTTCACAGCAACGTATCATTTCGGAGAGAATCTATACCAAAAAAAATTATATATATTGCGGTATCTCAAACGCAACCTAGTTTCTAAGTAATAAGCATCACTTTCGTACAGCACAGTCCAAGAATTACTCCTTTCTAGATACGAATCAATACCATCATCTTGCAAACATATACTCACGCTTCATACCCGTTCGGGTTAAGCAGAGACCATACCATCATTCTATTATCATATACTATCCGCACTAAACTTGAGAGGACGCCAGCCATGTTGTGCTGACCATACAAGGCAATAAACAAACATGTCTAACGCATTTGCAGAAGGCAGAAACCAAATGATGTCAACATAACCCCATTGTACCAATAAACACTGGATTTTAGACCGTATCTGGCACAGAATAGGGTAGGAAATTGAATGTTTTAGAACTATAGGCGCGGCTATCGCAGTTTGGACTTTGAAGTGAGAGACATGGGTTTATAATTGGTTGTTGTAGATATGAGAGTTTACGTCTGGGATTTTGGCACAATTGTTATGCAATTTAGGGTTTATTATGTAGTTTGTATGGTCTGGTGTGATAGTAATGGGGAATTAGTTAAATTATAGTAAAGAAAGCAGGTGGAACACAGTAGACTTTGGATGATAAAGTCCCACGCCAACCTAAAAAAGATTGATGATTAATAATAATTTTGTGTTCGCCGTGCAAGAAAAGTGTTGGCACCAGAGACAATATTTACGGGTTAGATCCAGGTCTGAATAGTGCTTGGTTACTTTATTAAGAGTACAATGTGGATTTATTCATGTTCCCTATACCAAGATTGTTGATATTTAAATATTTAGGACTATAGAACCAACATATAATGAGAGATCTAAATATATTACTTTGAACTCATGGAAGCTCATTATCATCTTCAACAGCCTTTAGAAGTCCACTGCTGGACATAGGCCTCTCCTTAGAAAGGAGGTTTTGGCCTACTATACCACGCTGGCCAGACGGGTTTTTACATGGTTTGTTTCATGAAAGCTACGTTTGCTGTATTATTGTAATGTCATATTTTTATTTATTTTTGTAACATCCTCACATTACATCCTTTACTAGTCCACTGCTGGACATAGGCCTCGTCTTAGAAAAGAGGTTTTTGGCCTACTATACCATGTAATAGGTTGTTATAGGGTTTGTTTAGCTTCCTTCTCTCTGCAGTGCTGTTGTCTGCGTAGTATGCTCCCTTAGTCGCCTCTTACGACACCCACGGGATGAATGGGGGAGGTGACACTCTGTATTCTTAATCCGTCACCACATGGACATCCTCAGTAACATTCTCGCTAAACTTAATCCAGTTTTGGTTTAATTTTTATCTCCGTAATCTCTATCTTAACAATGATACTGAATGCAATCCTTGGATATCCTCATTTAATATACGCACATGTGTACCAATCCGTATATATTATTTAACTAGCTGAGACCCGCGGCGTTACCCGCGTTTGTTGTTAAAACCGCGGGCAACGCCGCGGGGCGAAGCTAGTCTAAAAAAAGTAGCCTAAGTTACTCCTTATGTCATCAGCTATCTGCCAGTGAAAGTCCCGTCGAAATCGGTCCAGCCGTTCCAGAGATTACCAGGAACAAACAGACAGACAGACAGACAGACAAAAATTGTAAAAAATGTTATTTTGGCAAATGTACCGTGTAAACATACATATGCATTTTGTAAAAAGCGGTTATTTTAATATTAGAAACAGACACTCCAATTTTATTTATTTGTATAGATAGGAAGGCCAGAAGATGTAAATTTTATACGACGATGTAAAAACGAAACCTGGTCAAGTCTACACGTGTGTGTTTATTATTATACGTTTACATGTGTTTGAATTTTAAATAAATTGTTTCTTAGCTCCTACATTTGCAAATTATTATTGTTTCCAGGTCAGTGGCGGATTGAGAATACAGAGTGTCACCACCCCTATTCATCCCGTGGGTGTCGTAAGAGCCGACTAAGGGAGAAAACTACGCAGAACAACAGCACTGCAGAGATAAGGAAAACTTGACACAAACCCTATACCAACCCGTCTGGCCAGCGTGGTACAGTAGGCCAAAACCTCCTTTCTAAGGAGAGGCCAATGTCCAGCAGTGGACTATTAAAGGCTGTTGATGTGATGATTATTTCAAAACCATTCTGCGTTATGAGTATCAATTTCTCTAGAATAGTTTATTAAAATCACAGGTACTTCGTATTCCTAACCAGGTTTTCAGTTTGCCGTTTGTACTTCAAAACTCGATGTACCAAAATCAATACGTTTATAAAAAATCTTAAATATAACTGAACGTTTAATGACTAATGATAGGCATTAAATTGGCCATAAAACTTGGAAATATTAACATCAACGGTGATAAAAGTTATTTTTAACTTGCGTAATGATTTATAAATGAATCTTATCGGATACGCGGCGATGATTAAGTATTTGGGAAATAAATTTTTATGAAATATGTTTTTTTTATTGATTTTATGTTTATTTTTATGGCTTTTTCATCATTATATTTAAATTAAGATTACGTGCGATGTGGAAAACATCATTATTGACTTGTAAATCAAAACCTTAGGCTTATGACAATAAATAATATTTTGAGACACCACACCCGGGCCTCAATTCTGCTATTTTATGTTCAAGCCACTGTCATACCACCTACACGCTATTGAGATGCCATCGAGTGGCCATTGGCATAGGTATAAATATCGGTAGTCTACACTAACTCAGTGTCTTTACAGTGGCGATGGAATGGCAGTGGCTCATCAGTGGTGATATCAAAAAGATTGCTATATTTGGAAAAATAAATAAATCATTTCCTCAAAATAAACGTAATATATTTTCAAATTATAAGGAACATAAAATAGCAGAATTGGGGCCCCGGCCGTCTGATCTTAAACAAGACTGACCCTGTACTACGGTAACCAAACTGCTGCTAAACATACTTGTAATTATAAATACAATTAAGCGGAATATAAAGAACATTTATTATTTAATGAATAAATATTTAAATCGAAAATGTAATTACGAAATTCTAATTAGCTGATTATTAAAGGTTGAAATAAACCAAACACAGAAGGCTTTCAAAAGTACTTACATAAGCTTAACATATAAGTTTAGAACTGACTTAGAATAGTTAAGAATTACCTATCTCGATTTTGCTTCTAAGCTAACAGAAACGCCACAAGTAAAATACTTTCTATTTGAAAAATGACTAAACAGTTTTAATAATAAATTGTATCATCAAAAATTAAAACAAATAATCACAACGCAAACGCTCATGAATCATAGACAACGCGATCATAATACCAACCTAACGATAGCGCACCACAGATAATAATAAATAAAAGCGCGCGAATGCTAACCTAAAGCTGTCCATACTTCATTAAGTAACAAACAAAACCAGTTACCGGCAGTCTGAATATTTTACTAGTCATTCCGAGCCGAGGCGTTAGCAATTTGATGATATATCCCGCCAAGGGAGCTTGATATGATACATTCCATGCCCATAAAGTATGCATGGTGTTGGTATTGACGTCTTGTCGATTGTGTACAGCGACATCTATGAGGTAGACTTTTGAACCTTGAATACTGCTACTAGCCGTTAGATGGTGCCACTAATCTGGAAATTTATTTGATGTCGTTCTAATGTAAGAAAATTACTGTTCTTAGACAGAAGATTACTCTGTAATTTGTATGTTTATTTTATGTGAATACACGATAATAAGCTCCAGGGTTGTATTACACATTTGCACAGTATAATACAAATATTTTATTATGATTGTGTAACGCAATATGAATGAAAAATGTAAGTGGATGGAACCATAATCAATCACGCTTCTGTTGTGTTAATAAAGCGTTCAGTCAACCTCATTAACGCGCAAGCACACAGACATCCAATTACGTCATCGTCATCAATAAAAGCTTAGTTCCGTTACTCGCCGCCAGGGGCTCAGTAATCTCATTACGGAATGGCAAAGCAGACATTATAACAGTGGATGTGGGGGTGTAAAAGGAAAACTAAACGGATGGAGGGTTGAAAGCATTTTCATTCGCTAAAAATCAGTCTCGTGGTTGAATAAAAACTCGATACTGCAAAACATGAAAGGTAGGCTTCCATTGCCGATTGTAACAAGAATTTTGTGCGAATTTTTTTAAAACGCCGGCTTGATTTTTGAAACAAAAGATTCTTCTGTTATCTGTGTCTTTGTTTATTTTTCGAGTTCGTGAACACTGAGCGTAGAGTTCTGCAAGGATTTTTAAAGTATTCAGTTTTTTTTTCTAGATTCACATCCAGAAATTCTCAAGATTTTAAAATACTAAAATTATTTACAAGAAGAAAAGGAGATCTGACTTATCCTAAAGGCGAGGTCCAGTTTTAAATGTCCTACCCCCATATAAAGATCCAACTCTTTACTTTAAAATTGATTAAACACATCTGTGCTATACCGCTTTCAAAAGTAACCAAATTAAAATACCGGTATCTCAATGCTTGAGATACCGGTATTTCAAAGAAGGTTTCAGTGAAGGTACAGTTGGTACCGATATTTTCTGTCATATTTCAAGCAAATCAAATCACGACCGACTGCTCTCTGTGCAGTCTTTGTTCTAGATACTGAGTCAATTTAATGGAGTTTTCAAAGCTATACAAAGGCTAGCATTTATTGTATTACTTAGAACTTCTACGATACTTCTTTAGCTTTCATTTTAATAAGAACAATACATTTTATATACCTTGAAGATATTCTAAAATATAATTCCAAAAAATAAATCTTTGGTATTAGTTTCAAGTTTGTATTCATAGATGGCGCTAAACTAAATTTTGATGAGTTATGTTTTGTGTGCACCTTGTTTCGCAGGCTTATTAATAAAGGTTGTTGCCTCATAATTTATATTTTACTTTTAACATGACGTAATGGAGCCAGTATGTTGAGGGGGGTGTTGTAATATTTATAGGTACTTAAGCTGAAGATGTTACGTGGGACTTGGATAGGCAGAGACAAAAACCCTACATTATCCCGTCATTTCATCCTGTACATTTTGAATAGTATGATTCGTTACTTAGAGAGTAGATTTTTAGTGAAAAGTTTGGTGGTTTTTTTTTCCTTTATTTATTTATTTCATTCTTTTTGCACAAGCAATCATTGTAAAATGGCGGACTTAATGCCACAGGCATGTTCTCCCAGTCTACCTTTGGGTGGTGGGTAAATGTCCGAGTAGGTGCACTAGAAATTAAGTTTTATATGTAACGAGATAATAATAATTAAAGATATAGACAGAAGAACCAGTGTGACGGATATACATACTGAGATACACATATACATACATACATAGATATATACATATATATAATTCTTCTGTGAGTGTGTATGTCACTGAACTTCTCTCAAACGACTGGACCGATTTTGATGAAATTTTTTGTGTGTGTTCAAGGGGATCTGGGAATGGTTTAGATTCACAATTTTGTCCGCTGGACAATGTTTTTTTAATTAATTTGTAATTTATTAGTAGTTGCTGATTTTGGAATGTTTTACATTGGATCCGACAGACGGCGCTACCATCGCAGTGTCAAATTTGACAGGACAACGTCTGTCGGATCCGCTAGTATACATATAAAACACTATATAAAACTTTAGGGATGTGGTGAATCTGCTAGTGTCGGGAATTCGAGCTCTGACTTTCGTCTGAAATGAGACGCTAACTGGGTGGGAGGGTGCTATCCTCATTTCCAAAGGTAGAGCGTTCCAGAGGAGGACAGATTGGATTAGGAACGAAGAATGGACACATTTGGTAGTACTGTACTAATAGTTTTGGAAAAAATATGAATAATATTACCAAGTAAACATTTTTGTTTTGTTTTTAATTTGTAATTATATTAACGTAGAAATTCTTTTATTGCCTGTTGCCTGCCTGTTGTAAATTTTAGTCACATTTTATAAATTCATTTAAATAAAAAACACACGCCATCAAAGACACCTAGAAACATGTCACAAAAAAGGGTACCCCAAGACAAATAACAACTCGTTGCGGGTTCCGTATGCTTGTGTTTCCAGTTTCTCGACCGTCCTCGTATGTATCTCGTAATTAGCGACGTACCGCAACAATGTGCACACCTGCGGCTGGATTATCAAGCTCATGATACAAGGCATTAAGGGATTACACGCGTATAGGATTATGGTCTTTAATACAAAGTGATTAAAATTAAAAAGTGGGAGTTTCTTACAGAACTTAATACGTTATGAAAGTGAAATAGTATTGACATAATTATATATACATAGGTCTATGGAGATTAAAGATTACCTATATGCTTGAAAATTGTGTTTTCGATCTGATACAAAGTTAAAGGAAAATACAATGATTTTGAATAAAAAAATGTGTCTATGATTACATGAAAATAATGATTTGATGTTGTTTTGCACGAGCAGTTCTCGAGTTCAAGGTAAAAATCATTTCTACCGCATTTTCAGACCCATTTTACGTCGATTTATCTTTTGATATTTTTTTTTTCTGGATACAGAAGGTACTACGTCTAATTCAGTTATCATCGTCATCATAATTATAAGAGATTTATATTCAACAACTAATTAGTAAAATTAGATTTTTGGTTGACGGAATGGATAATCCCTTCTGATATTTGGCTCCTTAGGAACGCAGAAGTAAATTAAATCTGATGTTTCTACTAAACATGACTCCGACGGCCAGCCTCAGGAGCCCTACTCTGAGGAGGAGAGCCCCCGAACCATGTGATTTTAAGACCCGCCTTACTAAACCCTATCCCTGGGAGAAAATTAGTAATTTCCAACATTGAACTTCCTCCAAGGGTCATTTGGAGTATAATTGAAACTGACACCACGTCCCACCACCTGTGTCATCTCTGAAACTGTTTGTTCATACCCTTTTACACAATCAGCCGGAGTCCTAAGCAAATAACATTAAATTTATTATGCTTCGCTGAAGTTTACTGCGAAGAAAGGTTATCAGGGCGGTGGGTCAGATGCAAGGGAGCGAATGCGGGGGGTAAAGGGTATAGGGGTAAAATCCCCTTACACTTTTGTAACTATTTCTTAGATTTTAACTAAGAACATTTTAATAATAATAATACTTTTTTGGACATCTGACACACAACGCCATCTAGTTTCAAACGAAGCAGAGCTTGTACTATTAAATACATACAATAATACAATACTTATATACTTTTTTTTTGTAAATTCATACATGGCAAACACTCCGAAACAAATATTTGCAGATCATACAAACATTTGGTCCGACCCGGAAATTGAACTCTAAACTTCGGCAAAGCAGTCGCGTACGCTACCAGTGCGCCACCGAGGCAGTCGGATATTAATAGTTCGTGGAACAAAATTGTCTTTTTATTTTATATAGGCAAACGAGCAGACGGGTTCCCTGATGGTGTACTGCCCATTTAACTGGTCATTTGCAACTTAAGAGACACAAGTGTATCGGTGCCCTTTAAGTTACTTATTCGGTAAAAGCAATGAAGATATGGTTTAATACCGGTTTTCTGTGAAGCCAACCCTATTCATTCCATGGGTGTCGTAAGAGCTGACTAAAGCAGCAAACTACGCAGGACAACAGCACTACGAAGAGAAGAAAAACTTAAAACAAGCCCTATACCAACCCGTCTGGCCAGCATGGTATAGTAGGCCAAAACCTTTCTAAGGAGAGGCCTTAAAGGCTGTTGATTTGATGTCTGATGTAAAGCATGACTCTCTTACTTATAAATATTACTGCGAATAAACCCCAAATCTACACAATTTTTTTTAATATTGTACAAACAAGTTTTTATTAAAAAAAAACGTATAAAGTTTTTACCAAGAGTAAAAGTTTCCAATTCTGGTGTTTCCTTTTTAAGTTTAGTTCCGTGTTAATTTCAAAATGCCTTAGGCATTGAGGGCTCCCCCGGTTGTAAGGGCTGACGATGTAATAATTAAATGCGTAGCCTAACGCCACCCCTAGGTTCTGTAATTGAATATCGTTATATCTGGATTTATATTGAGTCCTAAGTAAACCCATATAGTTCTATATAATGTTCATACGGCTACTAAGTTTATGGGAAATGTATGGGTTGGTATTGGATGGTAATTATCTGATTGTAATATTAATTTGCCAAAATCGGTTAAATACGAAAACTTGTTAAGTTGCCTAGAGTAGAAATCAGTCGGAGTAAGCAAGCTGTAAAAGTTTTTTTCTTTTCGTAAAGACTTTGTTCTTCTAGAAAATTTATTCAACATTATTTGTATTTTTTTCTTCTGAGTGAAAGTTAAATGTAAAGCAAATCCAAATAAAATCTCTCATTTCTTCCACTGTTCGTCTGTTAAACTTCGATCAGCGCCATCTAGTATCGAGAAGCGGTAACACGATCCAATATTAATTCCAAACTTGTATTGTTAATTACTTACAATCAGAAACTAAACTCAACCACCCTGAACTACTGGCCCGCTTATTTAAATTAGTATAGGGGTTGAAAAATAGCCAAATGGGGTGCCCGACTGCCCGCATTTTAAAGAGCTTAGGGCTTATTCTTTAATAGTATTTGTCTATTATATAACTGGTAAATAGCTGACCAGCTGCGTAAATACGGGTTATATGTTTCTATGTAATAATGATGAGGGATTGGAAGATCAGAATCTGGAATATGTTTTTTTATGGTATATCATCATCAACAGCCTTTAATAGTCAACTGCTGGACATAGGCCTCCCCTTAGAAAGGAGTTTATGGTATATGGGGGTAAATAATAATAATATATACCTCACACATGATCCCAAACTAGGCAGAGCCTGTACTATGGTAACCAGACTGCTGATAAACATACTTATATATATTTTTTAAAGTACATACATATTACAGATAACTTACACCCAAATACAGAACAAATGACCGTGCTCATCATACAATATTTGTCCTGGGTGAGAATCGAACCCACGACCTCCGGCTTAGCAGTCAGGGTCACTAACCACTAGACTAATAGGCCCGTCTAAATGAGCAGATGTGACCCATGATCTTAAGTGACTACCGACGCCCATGAACATCTGGTTCATCCAGCCTTCAGAAGTAAGGAAGGGTTTGGAGCCTCCAGTAATCTCCATTCACTAGGTTTAAATGCAAGAATTGCCTAACACCAGTCGAGTCTTGTATCACTCCGATCCAGCTGGATATGAAATAGTCGAACAATTATGTTAAAAAAGTCTTGTGTAATAAATTTATCTTGTAACAAGAATGTTTTTAGCTCAGTAACTCACAATTTTGGTTTTGCAAGAATTGGCAGACACAATGAACGTTTGAGAATTATATAGAGACGTCATAACAATACAATACTTGAAGGTTTCCTCACAAAATTTGATTTAACCTCTTAATATTAGCCATTGAATATCATAACTATCTTTTAATTTATGTTTTACACATCATTATATAAACATCCTAAACTAAATATAAAAAGGTGAAACATTTTTTATTCAGCACTAAACTCATCAGAAATGGTAGAATAAAAAGTTGCTCGCTACTCTACGCTAGATGTCGCTAATTTCCCATCAGACGCGTTAGCCGAGTGGAAATCTTTAATTAATTCATTAAGCCCGTCTCCGGGGGGTAGTAACTGACTAACCATTATACGAATTACTAAAGCACTTTTTGATACAAATTTTATTTGAGTTTTAGTATCGTGACGTAATATTTTAGTTGAGACAACTCATTCATGCTGAAGTTATGACATTTGTACCTAAACGCTTCTAGAATATTCTTTCTCGTATCGTTATTACAAACTTAAGTTATATTATAAATATGCCTTAAAGATTCTTGCGTTTTTAAACCTTAATTTTCCTCAATGACCATGGTGAAATGTCGCACCTGTTTAGAGGTACACTTCCCTCAATATCATAACTAAATCTACATTAAAACGAACGCTTATGCGAGCAGAAGTGCCTATACACATACATATTATTATTAAGTTTTACGACAATGCTTTAGTTTACGCCTTTTAACGCTAGGGGCGTTGTTAGCAAATGTATTGGAATTTCTAAGACGAGATGTGTGACGCATGCGGTGCCTTTTACGCATTTAATTTACTCTTCTCGTCAGTGGAAGGTCATAGTGGCCTCTCTAAAGAGTTCATAATTAGGAGATCCCGGGCTTAAAGCCACTGTTCTATTGTATAGGGTCTTTCTAGGTTACACCTGGTTCTCCGGCTACTGGTACCCGAGACGGCGTGCGAATTTTGGTCGGTTCGAGTTTGACATAATCACCCCAACGGTGGGTGATATCCGATTGGATTTCTGCACAGGAAAAAAAGGGGAGCAAACGAGCAGACTGATAACCTGATGGTAAGTGACCACCGCCGCTCAGGAGTCACAAGTGAGTTCCGACCTTTGAGCTCCCGAGAAACAGATGGGAAACTGCACGGATGGCGTAGTGGTTTAAGCGGTCGCCACGCCGCTTCCTACTACGCTAAGTGTTGTGGGTTCGATCCTCACACGGGACGACACTTTGTGTGATCCACAAATTGTCGTTCTGAGTCTGAGTGTTTTGTGTCCGTTTTATGTATGTTTGTAAAGTCCCCGGATAGCCCTATCTGCTGATAAACACACTTATATATTTCTAAATACATACATTATATAGATAAACTACACCCAGGCACAAAACAAATAATCGTGATCATCACACAATATCTGTCCTGAGTGGGAATCGAACCAACGACTTCTGGTTTAGGGAATGGTGTAACCAGTGTAGTGGCGGATTAAGAATACGGAATGTCACTACTCCAGTTCATCCCGTGGGTGTCGTAAGAGTCGACTAAGGGCGCAGCAAACAACGCAGGACACCAGCTCTGCAAAAAGAAGGAAAACTTGTCACAAACCCAAGACTGTTAAAGGCTGTTGATGTGTGATATATATATATATATTTTAAAGACAACTCTCGCGTTAGGTATATATCCTGTGTCGCGAGGGACTTTACAAACATACATGAACACACAAGAATGTTTGATGTAACTCTGTCTACCCTTATGTCGAATATAGGCGTGATGATATATGTTTATGCTATTGCATTGACCCTGGAGTTTGACCGTTGGATGTCGCCCTCGTTTGGCACGAGCCTCCAAGGGTGTGGTACTCTTAGATGTAGAATAAATGGAAGTGACCATTGGAGTCTTTTGACAGCGACCGTGTTTGGCGATGCGATTGGTGAAGAGATCAGTCGGCTTTTCGTAGACCAAACCCCCCTGGTTCCAGTGGGAGTGGGGGGATTTCGATTGGTGAAGCCTTGGGTGGGGTCTAATCGTAGACCAATCTCCCTTGGTTCTAGGGGTAGTGGGGATTACGATTAGTGAAGAGTTGAGTGGGGGATAATCGTGGACCAACCCTCCCCATGGTTCTGGGATAAGCGGGGAGAGTAGGAGGGGGATTCAAAGAAGCCATTCTTTGAATCCCCCTCCCACTCTCCTCTCTCTCCACTTGTGATTCTTGCGTTTCAGGCCTCCATAAGCAAAGGTAGTCACTTACCATCAGGTGACGCGTCAGCTCGTTTACCATAAAAAAAGTTGTGTACTGGTCTTTTCCAGTACCACTATTTCTATATAAAAACAGGACACACAGACGTACAGGAAATACCCATTTTGTCGCCCTATGAACCAAGGAAATTGGAGTGTGACCACCCCACGTTGCGTTTACGCGATAATTATTGTCATTTGTAACACTTTTACACCTCCAGGGTGGAAATACTAACTCCCTAACTACAATAATATTAATAATTTGACGAGGCTGGTGGTTTAGAGATTAGTGACCCTGGGTTCGATTCCCACACAGGACAAATAATAATTGTGTGATGAGCACGATCATTTGTTGTGTGTTTAGGTGTAATTTATCTATAATATGTATGTATTTAGAATTTTTTTTATTTTAGTGGCAGTGGGCTGGCCATATTAGCCGCAGAACCGATAACCGTTGGGGAAAACGAGTTCTTGAGAGGAGACCGCGTCTGTAAACGTAGTGTAGGACGCCCACAGGCCAGGTGGAGTGACGATTTGCGCAAGATGGCTGGCAGGAGCTGGATGCGAGAAGCCCAAAATCGATCTAAGTGGCGTGCAATGGGAGAGGCCTATGTCCAGCAGTGGACTGCGATAGGCTGATGATGATGATGATTTAGAAATATATTACTTATATTTAGTTAGTTAGTTACTTATACTTGGTTTATCAGCAGTCTGGTTACCATAGCACAGGCTCTGCCTAGTTTGGGATCAAACTGTCGTGTGTGGGATGTGTGAAGTTATTATAATTATTATAATTCCGAATGTAAGTATTTTATGTTATAATATTCTATTACGACCGAATTACTGAACAGTTTATCATGAAATTTTGAAATATGTTAGGAAAATATGAAATAAGTCAGTAATCTTATATATTCTCTCGTATGTCATTTTGGTTAAGATTACCACTTACCATCAGACGGTAAGCTTGTATACCAGTTAAGTCATATAAAAAGGATTTGGGATATTTTACTTTAATAATAATTATATTATAATATCTATAACTTACAGTATAGTTGAGGTCGCATCAGCATTTTGTAATCTGTGGAAAAATAAATAATTCTATTAGTATATATGTTATCTAAATTTTTCATACACAGAGATTGGTCTCCTTGCCTCTACCCTCCATAGAAAATTCTCTGTACCCCTTTTTAAACAAATATGGAAGCAAGCGAACATTTACTACGAAAATATATTTTACTAGCTGACCCGCGCAACTTCGTCTGCGTCTCTCAATAGTAATAAATTTTCTCCGTTTTTGAAACATTCTTCATTGGTGCTCCGCTCCTATTGGTCTTAGCGTGATGATATATAGCCTATAGCCTTCCTCGATAAATGGGCTATCTAACACTGAAAGAATTTTTCAAATCGGAAAAGTAGTTCCTGAGATTAGCGCGTTCAAACAAACAAACAAACAAACTCTTCAGCTTTATAATATTAGTATAGATGACAGTTGTGAGATCATCTCGATCTCACAACAGACAGTTGATCGGAACTGAATTGTGACCGACATTTTTCTTACGAGAATTGGCCTTTAGGTCTCTAGGAAATATTAAGATACAAATTGTATGTCTTCTGAATACTGCAAAAGTTATAACGTCTGTAGTTTTGAGATATGTTAAGTTTACTAAGTTTCACTTTGCTCAGACTACCAGACGTAGGCATACAATGTAGTTTCAACCTAACTCTTAAGACGCCAAAACTGAGTTTGTTTCCGTATTTGTTTGGTGCATGTTTACTATTTAATTGTTTATTTGATTATCATTAAACTTTAGCAGGGGTACAGGAGTAGACATAGCGTACCTTTTACCTAGATAAAAGTACTGTTTACGAGAAAATTGATTGTCACAATTTATATTGGCAACTGCAAGAGTATAATCTAAAATATTATACGATACATCATCATCGTTATCAACAGCTTTTAATAGTCCACTGCTGGACATAGGCCTCTCCTTAGAAAGGAGGTTTTGCCCTACTATATCACGCGGGCCAGACGGGTTGTTATAGGCTTTGTGTCAGGTTTTCCTTCTTTTGCAGTTTTGTTTTCCTGCATAGTTTCCTCCCTTAGTCGGCTCTTACGACACCCACGGTATGAATGGGGGTGGTGACAATCCGTATTCTTAATCCGTGACCGCACAGACAAATATACGACACAGAGTTTAATAATAATACAAAATATAACACAAAAGCGAATAGGCCCAAGGATACACCCCTGAAGCACTCCCATTTCCGTTGTTATAAATAAAACATGATTGGCAGGAAAGTTTTCTAAATTTTTATGAAGACTTTGTACAAAAGCAAATGTGGGAATCTTTATAGAACTCGTTTGTAACGAAATTTGTAATATTTGAGCACAAGGAATACATTTACGGGAGGTTTAAGTTGTTATCACCTATTCGAACGGCTGAGACGGATCAAGACTAGCATAGAACATTTTTATCAAGTCTGCCGAGTTTCACAGAAGTGCTGATATAGTATCTTCTTTTAATATGAATGACCACTTATCAGTAGACATTGAACCGTCATTCTTAGTAGTTTAATATCTCTTTTAGGGTTACCATGATTATTTTTTTGCGACTATTGTTTTAGAAACCTATGAAAATTGAAAAAACTACGATTTAGATCAATCTGAATTTTTTTTAGACTAAGGGGCAATAATAGGCTTGACAGATGAAGTCATAATCTTTGACAACTAGAATACAGATTTTTCTGAAATAGAAAAACAAGGAAAATATATGTTTAGCCTTAGAAAAATAACGCATATTCTAAGCAGTCTTTCTGGGATGAAGACGTAAGTGTGCGTATGTATGTAATTTTTTTTAGTAAAATACATAAAATAAAGACAAGTTTTTTAATAAAGTAACCACAGGTACCTAAATCCTTTGTCTAAGATACGTTTTCAATGTTCTGTTAAAAAATATCTAATAAAAACTCACAATCTTTGTTCAAGCCTAACTTTAAAATATAAATAAACACAATACTTAAATTAGTTTTGAGTGTGATCAGTTGTCAACTGTGTATTTCTTGGCGGGAAATAAAACAAAATCAAAATGGTCGCCATATTTAAATGGTGTCACTACTTATTAACAAATCAGGGCGTCACAATGCCAGCATTGAGTCAACGACGACTTATCAACATCGTTCCATATTCGAATTTAAATTTCAAATAACAAGCGCGACGAACGAATTTGATTCTTAAAATTTAAAACGATCGTTTCGAGTGACCTTTTTGATGTGTCTGATACCATTTTTTTTCAAGATTTGAATTCGAAAACTTTTGTATGTGTCCCAGTTTTTATTGAATTTTAAGAAACCTTTTTACACAATTACTTCACACTGACATTCAAAATTTAAATACAAGGTTTTTTGTATGTCGAAGATCACGATGCTTAGATTTTCAAATGTGTACTTCCCATTCATATATTCAATTTCGATATAATCTCGGTACTATTATACTCCTGACACATTTCTTTGAAAGAATGATGTTTTGTCACACTAAAACCTATTGTGACGTAAGAGCTTCTTATTTTTTTAATCGAATACGCTTTGAAAGGGAACAAGGGAGATTGCGTCTTGTGATTGTTTCCTTAGAAATATCTTCAATTACGTACTTGTTTATTATTGAAATAGTAGTAAGCAGTTACGTACATTGTATTTAGTTTAAATTATTATAATACGCATAATTTTAAAACTATTTTTAACTACTTATATACTCATTAGTGCTGTCGATATTTAAATCCTTTCTAAGGAGAGGCCTATGTACAGCAGTGGACTGTTATAGGCTGTTGATGATGATGATGATTTTTAAATTAAGATATTACTACACATACATACAAGAACACATAAATACACACACAAAAAACATGTTATTGAACAGTAAGGTTCTTCTGCATTCATTCTTGTGTTCTTTAAACAAAAATGTGCTGAACATACGGCGTTATATGGACAAAATAGTGTCATCAATCTCTGTAACCTTATTTAAATTAGAAATATAACTAGCTTAGTAGAGCCACATATTAATAAATACTAATAAACAAATCTGAAGAAGTTCATACTGGTAATGAACATTCATATCCTTTAGTTGGACTTGTTAAAATTATTCTTAATTCTCGAGTAAGCTTATAAGCTATTCAATATTAAGCTAAGACTCTTAGGAGCGGAGCCATGACCATTAGCGCGACTGAAGATATGTGAAACGGCCAAAGAATAAAAACAAAATACATTGACAAAACAATAAACTACAAACCTCTAAGTTCTTCAAATTCACAGCTTACATTTTGAACACAATACATATTCCAATTCAATGTCGTTCACTACTTCACATCATTCAGAAGTCAAATTTAAATAAATAATATGTACATTATTATCGGTCCCTGTTGAGAGTGCGTCATGGCGGGAACGAGCCCGATTGGCTGCATCCGCCACTAAATTGGACTTACGGACGTCCGCTGTTGGTAGCGCGTATTTAAAAAGTTACAATTCGATTTCTATGGTTTTATGTAGGGAGCTTGGTGTGTGTATTTCGATTTTCGAATTTCAAATTTGAAAAAATATATGGGAAAATGTTATGGATTTTCTGATTCATTTTTTCTGTAGGAGTTTTTAGGTTAGTATTATTATTTATTTATTTAAGGATCTCCAACAAAGGATGTACACAAAATATCGAAAATACATTTCAAACTGGTATTTGTTATGTGTATAAGACTTCAATATATAATACTATAATAAAATTAAAGGTGTATTATATTTGAAGTCTGAATGAAAAACGCGGCAATTTTAAAAATTCAAATTTGGAAAACGTTTTCATTCCTTTTGTATTGAGATGGTTGGTAGTCGAGTTACAGTCACTGGGAGTTGCTGTTTATTTGCTATACTTACTTTTATATGTATATTAGTTTTAATCATTATTACAATCAGACTGCTGATAAACATACATATATATTACAAACTTCAAACATATTATAGATAAATTACACCCTAACACCCAGACAGAGAACAAAATGATCTCACCACAACGGTTCGTACTCGCATACAGAACGCTTAACGATAAACACACGATGCCTAAAGTTTTTTTTTATGTGCCGTGACACGTGTGAAAACCTTGGTGCCTTTATTTGTAACCCTGGCCATCGTACATGTCACTCACAAAAAAAATGGGCAAAAATAGATACCTTAGACCTTTGAATTGACTCCTGAGTTGCAGGCGTTCATAGGCAGCGGTAGTCACCTTCCATCTGGTGACCCTTCTGCCCGTTTGCCCCCCCCTTTCAGAGTAAAAACGGCCAGTGCAATCGCACAACTATTGATCGCTTTCGGTCCCGAACAAAAAATGATTGGTAATGACACATTGAAAATTTAAAGATGTTCTTTTAAATTGATCATAGACAACAGACACGGCTAGAAAAACAATCCAGATAAGAACTACAAGTCACAACATCTGTTACTAAAGTAATAAATTTTAAACAAGGAATAACTTAACGCTATTATTAGTCAATGACGAGGGACCATCACTCAAACAGTTTGAAAATAAACGGCCTTAGAACAAATAGCCTCCCCTATTTGTCTAAATTGTGAATGAGCGCCAATATTGAAAAACGAATTCTATTCTAACACCATAGACAATTGTTGTGACATTTTTTTTTAAACAATAGTAACTACAGGCCAGTAATGGAATTATAATATTTTAGAGAATTCTTCTTTTCGTTTGTCGTGCTAAGCATAAAATTACATTATTTGTAACTTATGTGCACTAATTTACAAGATTTCTACACCACCCAAAGGTTGACTGGAAGAGAATGTCCTAGGCATTATTTTATTTTTATTTCTTATTTCTTAAAAAGACAACTCCCGCATTAGGAATATATCCTGTGTCGCGGGGGACTTTAAAAACATACATGAAACGGACACAAATAACACCAATTTGTGGATCGCACAAAGTGTCGTCCCATGTGGGGTTCGGCACCACAACACACAGCGTAGAAGTAAGCGGCGTGGCGACCGCTTAAACCACTACGCCATCCATGCAGTCGACAAATTTACAAAAGCGCATAAATATTAAATAGTTTCTGCCAGGAGTTTTATATATATTTGGTGATATGACACCAAACGTCTAATATTCATGCAGATCCGTGCAGATGCTCTGGCTGGGATAGGATAAAATTTAGATTTTCGGCGTCAAATCAATAACTCTGGTGGGCACTGAAAATCAGTCCATGTCCATCACAGTAAATGCTGAGGGTCCACCTATTCTGTGGGACACAGCGTACAACTCTCATCCACACAAGCTTTCTATCTATGTGGTTAAGATTGAGAGGCCTGCTTGGTAACAAGCAAAACATAATAACCTAAAATAATAGTGATCACCACGTCAGCGCCACGTCAAATATGATCACAGTCTCACAGACAACTCATGACCACAGATAGCGTAGTATAGTGTTGCACGTAAAACAACTTTTAAAAATGTAATATTATTGTAAGTTGTATTAAGTTACTAATTTATATTATGTTGTATGCTGTGTTTTCTTACAGAATAAAGTTTATTTTATTTATTTATTTAATATTTTATTTATTTTACTCATTACTTCAATAGAATTGGAAAAAAACAGTCTATTGCAATTCACAATAAGGAAATGTTAATTGTTTTAAACGATAGGTACGAAAAAAAATTGGGCTCAACCGCCAAGAAATCTTTAACTAAAACGTAACCGAGCAATTACTTTAAAAACCTAACAATACCTCCTTAAAAAGAACACATTCAAATTTGAATCTGGAATACGGCGTCCATTTTGAAAATTAGAGTTTTTTTTTAATTAAAAGGGTCGTTTCACGATATGATCGCGCTTTGTCGTCGGTTTTTATTTACTTTTTACGGTTTTTTACAAAGCAAATTTAAGGAGCAAATTATGAGAATTTTTAAGCTCACGATGTTTGCGTTTTGTTTCGAGCTGAGGTCATTGTGAGAGGGATAGGTCAAGTAGGTAGTTGCGGGTGGAAAGCTTCGTCGTCTAGGTTATTTTTGTGATTTAAATTTTAAAGGAATTATTCAAGAGGTGCTTTATAAGGTTTTGTTTTGTTTCAGATGGAATGAGGGCAACTCTTAACGATCAAATGTTTAAATGTGTATCATTAACACACCATAGACTAATAAACACTTTTTTTTTACTTAACTCGTCGTCATATTTAAAGACGGCGGATAAAATTCCGCTAAACACGGGTCAGACCTTCCTATCGCCATCGTTATCCGCTTCCGGTTTATTATTTGTTATGGCTAGTATTTTTTGTTACATTTTACATATAAAACTAATTCATGGAATTCGGGTTCAGAAGAAATTAGTTTTGGTGCTAAAATATGCAAAGCGTTGACGCAATTATTTTTTGTTAGGTCGTTTGGAACAACGGATGTTGGGTAAAAGTCGTAATATCCACGTTTTGTAATTTAATTAATGGATATTATTATTAAGAATTATAACTGCAGTTCTAATAGAAAACCCTTGGGAGATTACTTTTTAATCGACTTAAAAAAAGGAATAGATTTTCAATTCGATTGTTTTTTTTTCATAATCTGTGTGTTACATCAGAACTCTGAAATTCTTTTTTTTAATTTGAGAGGGTATACTGCCGGTCCTTTTCGGTACCAGGTTTTGAAGAAAATATTACACCTCTAAGGGTGATAAATTAAGTAACGAAGAATACAGTTTATTATAATTAATTATGATGTGCCATTGAAATTAGTTATCCTTTTTGAATAGATATTTATTTCATAAAGAACTAATTTGACGAACCTTACCATTTTGTTGACAGTAAACGGTAGCCGATGCTTACTTTTAAATATACATATTCTTAACTCTAGTAGTGTGGTTAAGAAAGGAAAAGATCCAACTCAAAATAATTACCGTAAGGGCGGGTAGACTGAGACACTGACGAGTCTCGGTTTAAAAAAATCTTTCTCATATATTAGAATAGAATCAATTAGTCAGGAAACTTAATATTCCAAGGTACATACAAAACAGTACTTAAAGCTTTACTTACTTAGATTTAAGTTTCTTTGGATATCTATTGCAGTAATTGAAATCACGTACGTCTCAATTTATTTTCAACAAAATTGCAACAACGTTTGTTAAAAAAAAAAACAATATGGCCGCCGACGAGATTAGAAGCGATATTTGTTGGCCGTCGTCGCCAGATCCGAGATCGAAATCTACGCTACGGTCAGATTGTTCTGACAAATGCTTTTCGTTGCTGACATTTTTATATTTGAAATGAAAATACCGTAATTCACAGACTATTATCACAAAACGGGTATTGCATTACTGGTATTATCGATATTTTACTTTAAGAAAATAAATAAATTATTGAATGAATTTAAAAAGCGTTTGGGAAAACTGTAAGCTTAATGTTGTTTGTGTTTTATTTTCTCTCCTAATTTTAATTTTATTGCACTTTTAATTTATTGTAAATACTAAGCACTTTTCTTTTTTAGGCTCTACTGTATAATAAAATTATTATTTACTTAGTTGTAAATACGCATGCTGTGGTCTCCTGTAATTTAAGGAGTACACATAACAAATACCCGTGTGAAATGTATTTTAAAATAAAAAAAATAAATAAAAAAATGTAAAGATGGTGGTTTAACGTCATTGTGACTAATATTTTAGTAGTAAATATGTTTGTTTGATTGTTTGTCCCATCTTAACTACTCAACTGATGATTATGAAATTTAGCTTACGATTCATCAATGGTGCAGAAAATTACATGTATATCTAGTCCAAGGTCCAACAAAAAGGGTCAGTTTTATAGTGAAAACTTGCGTAAACGCTGGTAAAGTCGCCGGAAAGTCCTAGTTTATTAATAGATGTATCACTAACAGTAAATTTTATCTTTTTATATTTGTTTAGTTAACGATATTTCGGCATTAGTACAAGCGGTATAGCAACACTTCCGCTACTGTTGTAGATATAAAACTTGGGAAATATCTCGATAACAGGACATGTGTTATTGTTATCTTTGCTTCGATGACATGTAATATCGTAACTAGGGTTTTTCGTTAAATAAAAACTTTTTAAGCCATTCAAATTGTCTATGAAAATTGAAAAAAAAATAGGAGCCCAAAAAGGTTGCTTTCGTAAATGTCAATGTTTAGTTTAGACATGTGTAGTTAATTAGTTTGACATTTGTCACTTTGTATTATTATAAGCTATTGTTTACGGCTTCGGTCACAAGCACCTCTGACTCTTTGAGTCGTTGATGTCTTTGGGAGGCGTTAGTAACGTTACCATCAGGTACAATAAATTAAGAATATATTACATAAATACCTTAACATAAAAATGTGTGAGGCTAAAATCCTTGTATCCCGAACGCCGCGAAATATCAATGTCATGCGTTCCGCGCGTTAGAGCGCCATTAGCCCCAGTATTGAGGTCAATTGTTGTTTGCCCATTCGCCTCGTTACCGGCGGCCATGTTTGAAATAATTTGGAAATGGAACGCGTTCCGGCGGGAACAGTCACTATTGGTCTGATGTTTTTTTTTCAGTTTATTGTTTATGCATTTAAGGTTTGCTTACAGTAGTGTTGTATCTGTTTCAAATCGATGAAAATTTATGTTTGAATTGTTTTGCTAAACACTTGACAGTTTTTTATTTTAAATTAATACATATACATAAAAGACATGTCAACATCTTGTGTCAATTTCAGAAACAAATTGATTATTTCTGCGACTAGGTAAAGATTTAGGCAAAATAATTGGGACTGGCCTGTTAGTGATCATAATTGCCGAGCCAGACGTCCTAGATTTGATTTCCATCTAGAACCAATAACTGCTTGATAAGGACGACCATTTGTTCACAGTGTAATTTATTTATAATATGTTACAGATGCACAGAAATTAAAAATGTGATTTTATGAAAAATATAGCATAAATAGAATATCCTTTACCCAGGTTAGATATATGTATTACGTTAGAATATATATATTTAAATAAAAAAGGTATCTATACAATAAGTAAAAATGATACTAATACACATAATAAATAAGTATTTATATATACTATATATACATGCATATAATTATATATATACACGGTGATTTTGAAAGCGTTTTGGAAACGAAACATTTTAATTTGGAATCATCTATAGTACCAATAAAAATGATTAAATCAATTGTAATGTTGTCTTAAAAAAAATTTCAGTTTTAATATTAATTTTTACTCGATCGACTTGGAAAGTAGTAGTGGACTGATCATTCATTCATTATCTTATATGAATGAAACACGTCGGGGGGTTCGGCGGCCGCTGCGCACCGCTGACGCTAACAGCAGCTGATAAAAGTATACCTATAGGCGCGAGCTAGCGAGTACTTACGTAGATAGACTCCAATTTGTCCTTCATACTTTACACGGGCTTAGGATCGTCGGAAATACCTATTTTATTTAAACTTCTTTTCGATTATTAACAAATCAATTTATCAATGGACTGTAGGTATAAATATTTCAAGCGTATTTAAAAAATCGGAGCTTTCTACAGAATAATTAACTTACATACCTATTTACACTATTTACACTTCTCTGTATCGAAGCAACTGCTGGCCCTCCTCGACCTATAAACCGATCACTAAACTCATTGTCCAGGTATGCACGCACTACACTCCGGCGAATAATAATTTAAACGTCCTTGACCTTGCGCGTGAGCGCGCGACCTTTATGTGACTCGATATTAAAACGCATAGTATTTCTATTCGTAGTATTTACCTACTTGCGATTGAAAAGCCCTACTACTGGTTTCTTCTTTTCTCTGTAATCGATGTGAATATCGACTTTGATGATAAAAAAATATATATATTTTATTAAATTAACGTTATATATAGCTTCTGTTACTGATAAATAACTCAAAATTTTCTTTTCCAAAACGCTTTCAAAATCACCGTGTATTTATTATATTATACATATGTATATATACATGTGCAAAGAAGGAAGAAGATTAGAAGAAAAACTTGACGCAAACCAGTCTGGCCAGCGTGTTATAGTAGGCCAAAACCTCCTTTCTAAGGAGACCTATGTCCAGCAGTGGACTATTAAAGGCTATTGATGTGATATGATGATAAATATACATACACACAATAAATTCTAGAAGACAGAGGTATTAAGGTAGATCTGATGAAGAGTATAAGAGATATTTCCGCAACATGTATTTAAAAGTTGACGTTGATGTATTTAGTAATATATAAGTATATTTACGGTGGTGACGGAGTAAGAATACAGAGTGTCACTACCCCTATTCATCCCGTGGGTGTTGTAAGAGGTGACTAAGGAAGCAAACTACGCAGGACAACAGCACTGCAGAGAGAAGGAAAACTTGAAACCAACCCTATACCAACCCGTCTGGCCAGCGTGGTATAGTAGGCCAAAACCTCCTTTCTAAGGAGAGGTCTATGTCCAGCAGTGGACTAGTAAAGGCAGTCGTAAAGTATGTTTATCAGGAGTCTGGTTACCATAGGATCATACGACCGCGTGTAAGATGTGCCACGTTTTTATTTAAAAAAAAAATATTACCTCGATATCGTTGCAAAGAACAATATCGAGGTAAAACACGAGTTTAGTTATTTAAATCTAGTAGGAAAACGTTATTTAATCAATTTAATACTTTATCCGTAAAATACATTTTCCTTAGCTGCAAACAGGAGGTAACAAAAACAGGACAAAATGGCTGCACTTGCTAAATGGGTAGTATTCTTCTATATAGAGAGATTCCCTGTTAATGTTAGAAAGAGAATAAAAAAAAAACTTGAAGTCATAATCTTAATTGCTATAAAATATAAGTGACCGTATTTTTTGACTTAGGCATAATGTCTAACTGTATGTGTCTGAATTTTTATTCCAACTTATTTCTAAAACTGCTGGTCTTTGGGAACTTTACTGTCAAATAATTAAGATTGTTATCTTGAATAAGAATTAGGTTCCATTAAAACATACACTACATTGTCCGTGTAGTGACGGATTAAGAATACAGAGTGTCACCACCCCAATTCATCCCGTAGGTGTCGTAAGAGCCGACTAAGGGCGAAAAACAATGCAGGACACCAGCACTGCAAAAAGAAGGAAAACTTGACACAAACCCTATACCAACCCGACTGGGCAGCGTGGTATAGTAGGCCAAAACCTTCTTTCTAAGGAGAGGCCTATGTCCAGCAGTGGACTATTAAATGCTGTTGATGATGATAAGAATTAGGTTCCAATAAAACATACAGAAACAGGCTTTAGTCATACATTACGTTTTTTTTTTAATTTATAATCAATTAGTTGCAGGAAATTTATCGGAACTACATATTATATTCTTAAATACATGAATTCCGATATTGCGATATACCGCATGTAAGTTGGTGGTACCAAAAACCATTTGAAACCACTTCTGGACCATTTCTCACCCCCGGCCGTCCTTTTCATACCATACTATTATTGTTATATGGCACAAAGGTAGTACAGCTGCATGGTTTATTGTTCATTTTACAATAATGTCTAACGGAATTCCGGGGGTTGTCATGCGAATGCTATTATTATTAAGGAAATAATACTATTATTATTCTGGATTAATGCCAACCTATGTGGCGCTGCAACGTCAGACCTCGTGGGTTTGATTGCCAATATGTTAGAATAACACTTAACCACTAGTCCTCACACGTACACACCTATGTGTGAGAACTATGTATATATATGTGTGTTGAGGGCACGGATGGTGTAGTGGTTTAAGCGTCGCCACGCCGCTTCCTACTACGCCGAGTGTTGTGGGTCCGATCCCCACATGGGACGACAGTTTCTTGCACAAATTGTTGTTCTGAGTCTTTGTGTCCGTTTCATGTATGTTTGTAAAGTCTCCCGCGACACAGGATTTAATCCTAATGCGGGAGTTGTCTTTAAAAAAAGTATCTGTATTAAATTATGGCAGAAATACAAATAACTAGCTGTTGCCCGCGGCTCCGCTCGCGTGTGTGTCGGTTATCGCGGTAAAAACTATGTTATGGTGTGTTGGATGGGCACCTGAACTTAATAACGTACGTATTACCAAGTGATGTGCCGGATCGTTAACAAAGTATATCCGCGGATACGGATCCGAATACGGATATTTGGTGTCTAGATCCGCGGATACGGATACGGATACGGATCTCTCTTCTCCCTTGGATATCCGCGGATACGGATACGGATATCCGGCACATCACTAATTACCATTAATTATTTGTTATGTTGTTGTCTTTGTGCATTTGTTAACCATTTGTTATGTTTTTATCCTTGTGACGATGAACACTTTCAATATTTTTAATGGCCACGTTCTCATGGAAGTGAAGTAAAATCTTATTTGAGAATTAAATGTCTTTGAACCTAAACCTATGGTAAAATGTAGACTATAATTTATTTGTTTATTTATTTACACATAATCACATTTGGTGCATTGGCGGACTTCATCTACCAGTCAATAATATATGTAGATATAATGTAGATTTCCATAGGTAAAAAAATATTAAAATCGGTTCATTGGTTTAGGTGTGAAAGCGTAACAAACAAACAAACAAACTCACTTTTACATTTAATAATTTTGTTTGCCTGGGTGTAATGTATATACAATATGAATGTATTTAGAAATATGCAAGTCTCGTAAGAGCCGACTAAGAGAGCAAACTACGCAGGACAACAGCACTGCAAAGAGAAGGAAAACTTGACACAAACCCTACACCAACCCGTCTGGCCAGCGTGGTATAGTAGGCCAAAACCTCCTTTCTAAGGAGAGGCCTATGTCCAGCAGTGGACTACTAAAGGCTGTTGATGATGATGATGGTACAAAAGTTTATACAATGACAGTTTATGTTATACTGTTCAATGAAATGAAAGAAGAACTCAATTTATTGTTAACTAGCTGAGACCTGCGGTGTTACCCGCGTTTGTTGTTATAACGGCGGGCAACGCCGCGGGGCGAAGCATGTCTAAAAAAAGTACTACCTAAGTTACTCCTTATGTCATCAGCTATCTGCCAGTGAAAGTCCCGTCGAAATTGGTCCAGCCGTTCCAGAGATTACCCGGAACAAACAGACAGACAGACAAAAATTGTAAAAAATGTTATTTTGGCATATGTACCGTGTAAACATACATATGCATTTGGTAAAAAGCGGTTATTTTAATATTACAAACAGACACTCCAATTTTATTTATTTGTATAGATTTTAATAGTTAGAGGTTACGTCGAGGTGAGAAAATGATATGAAGTGAAACCTAAATTTCGTTTTGTTATGACTTCGTAAATAAAACTCTTGTTATAAAGATATTTGATACACAAAACGAAATATTATCGGTTCACCATTTTGCTTACACTGTTTCAGACGTGACGTCACATATACCTATTGATATATTTGTATTTGAATTTTGTTGCTTTTATACCACTTAGATGGTAAAAAAAGCGTTTACTGTTTAATGCTTTAAGGTTAGGAATTGCCAGCTAAGTATCCCGCTTTATGGGGAGCGATTACCAAAAAAATAAATTTAAATCTTACACCAAAAATTATATAAAATCTGTTTACACTTAACAAATAATATGATAAATTAATGACAAATATTATTTTCAATGAAAATTAAAAGATACGAGAGTATTTTTTTAAAGTTTAGAATTAAAAAAATCAAACTATTTCACATCACTACCAATCAAAATTATTCAGCCTTAATCAATACTGGCCTTTCATGTCAAATTTAAAATTCGATTAAATCCCTAACTCCAAAAAAAGTACCAACGTCGATTGTTATTCCAAATTCAAAAAGTCCGCCATCATATGAGATCCTTACCATTATACGCAAGTACGGTTTTCCACGATGTTTAATTTACTTCCAATACAGTCAAATCTGTCCTCGAATGTAACCTATACGGATAAAGGTGTCCCTGGCTATCTCTAAAGGCTGTAAGCTATAAAGAGTACGTTCCCTTTAGTCGAAAATACTTGCAAGAGACTCTTATTTCGGCTTAGCCTACAAAAAAAAAAATGACAATCGATTTCGTCAAAGACGCTTCTCAGGAAGCTGTGAAGACAATTTTTTGAATAGCTCCGACCTAATTTTACGTGTTTACTTGTCGGTATCTTGATATAAAAGCTTAAATACTCCTTAAATCTAACATTATTAGATGGTTGCGGCAAACAACATAAAGTAAAAAATGATTTTCGATCATAATAACTTTGACTAAAATTTTACGTGGAATGGAGCGTTAAAAAGTAAAACGGTTTACCTATTTATACTTTATTTATTAAATTTATAAATGGAACTTCGTTTGAATTTTAAAAAGTATCGTTATAATATTATGTTATGTCAGGATCAATTTTGCGCTATGTCAAGAAATAATGTTTATTAGCAGCTGGTTACCATAGTACAGATTCTGCCTAGTTTGGGATCAGATCAGGCCTTGTAACGTGGGTGAAGTTATTATTTATAATTACAATACACTAGTCAGGTAATTTTAACTGAATATGTGACGTAACGCAAATATTTTTACTACTAAAATGGCGGTAAACTTGCCTTGTTTAAAATAAACACATAATAAGTAATAAATTATTATTTTAGTAGATATTTCCCGCCATCGGTGTTGCCACAGTGCAAAATTTAGATAGTAGTAGGGGGCGTTCTAACTGTTACGAACTTAAACGAGTCTAACAGTAGTAATATTCCGATATTCCGAGTTCTTTTATCAGGGTCGTTATCACTGGACGAAGGCCACACTTTATCAGTCATAATGTAACTCTGTTCTCATATCTAGTTCATTATATGTATAGAAATTAGGCTTATAACATTTAATGTTTTTTTTTAATTATTCTGTTTTGTTTAAATTTGCACATAATGAACTTTTATCTTAAAAATAAACACATAGTCGGTCTAAATGTGACACCATAACTACCATTTTTATGCTAAATTCGTTTTAAAACTAAAATATTTAAAAACTTTTGTATCTTTTTTCTTGATAAAACATATTATTTTAGCTTTAAAATTAACAAGCAAATAAAGGTGTGTATTGTGTATAGTTTTTAGTAGGTATTTATTTCTTCTGGATAGTTCAGTCATGTCACAAACGTACTGAAGCTAGTCCCGCAATAGGAATATAATATATGTATCTTGTGTCGCGGGGGATATTACAAACATTCATTCAAAGAACACCCTCAGAACAACCATTTGTAGATCCCATCAAGAGTTGTCCAATGGGGGGATCGAACCCACAACACTCAGAGTAGGTAGCGGCGAGGTAACCGCTTAAACCACTACGCCTTCAGTGCAATCGGTGTTAATGTAAACACGCTTCATAGAAATATAGGGGTCCAGTATATAAGGGGATCTGTCATCTTCAAAAAATCTAAACAATGACACTTCAATTTATACTGATCATTAAATTCCAAGAGCTGGATGCGAGAAGCCCAAAATCGATCTAAGTGTCGTGCAATGGGAGAGGCCTATGTCCAGTAGTGGATTGCGGTAGGCTGATGATGATGATAATTGAAATAGACCAAGCCATTCAAAAAGTTCGAAATTTGACGTAGGATACTTACATTTATTTTAACCATTGGTAACCCTTACAATATTTTTTTATATTCAACTTGGTGTATACAGATGTATAATATCGCATAAGGCTCGGAATGTTGTCATCGTTGCTTCTAAACTGGGTGTGAAACAAAAATATTAATTGTCAACGCACAAGTACTAAATGGCGTCATCGGCAGCCATATTGGAATGTGGAATACCGCGTTATAATGGCTTTAAAATGTTTTATATGTTATGTATATATATTGGAATATTATGTGCCAGCTTTTCTAAGTAGTATTATCTGCGTTTATGGTCACTGCTGTTCTTGTAGAGGTCGTGGCGTGATAGTTTATAGCCTATATTTTGAGTTTTTAGTGAAAGTTACAGATTTTTTTTCAAACAAAAAAACTTAAGCTTTTTCATGTTAGTATCATCTTCATGATTAACAGCCAGTCCACTGCTGGACATAGGCCTCTCCTTAGAAAGAAGGTTTTGGCCTGCTATACCACGCTGGCCAGACGGGTTGGTATAGGGTATGTTTCAAGTTTTCCTTCGCTTTGCAGTGCTGTTGTCCTGCGTAGTTGTAGTAGTAGTCCCTTAGTCGGCTCTTACGACACCCAGGGGATGAATAGGGGTGGTGACATTCCGTATTCTTAATCCTTCACCACACGGATTAGTATAGTATAGAGAAAATATAAATTAATTAGCTTTTGTCCCCGGCTCCATAAGTGTCTGTTTATAATGTCAAAATAATAGGTTTTTTTCATGCTTACATGGTTATTTGCACGATACGTATGCCTAAAAAACAGTACAAATATTTTTTGTCTGTCTGCCTGTCTGTTTGTTACGGGTAATCATCAAAACGGCCAGACAATTTTGATAATATTTTACTATTAGGTAGCTGTCTATATAAGGAGTAACTTAGGCTATTTTTTCTCTCAGAAAAACCCTATACAATTTTGACCGGTCCGGGAATCGAACCCACTTAACTATCGCTTTCCAAATTCCAAGCGAAGTCGCGGGCACCAGCTAGTTGCCCTGACTAATTAATTTATATATTTATTTTACATCTACATGCACTTATGAACATCGGCGGACTTAATGCACTTTTTTTTTTCGTGCGGAAATCCCCTCGGATACCACCTATCGGTGGCATGTCGGACTCGAACTGCCTAAAACCGCACGCCGTCTCGGGTACTAATAGCCGGGGAACCAGGTATACCCTAGAAAGGAAGTCCCTGGTGCGGACACAATGCCCTGGGCATTCTCAACCAGCCAACCTTTAGATGGTGTAGAAATCTTGTAGGGTAGGTATTTATCAACACAGAACCTAAACCGACGGGCTACAAAGCTACAAACTTGAAATTTTAGTAGATGTTTATTTTTATGTTGTAAGCCACCAAGAAAGGATTTTTTTACATTTCAACCGTAAGGGCGTAAAAGGGATGATCGCTTGTATGTAAGGGAGTCATTTTCAAAGTTAAAAACACAAAAGCGAAAAAAAATCAAGCGAACAAAGTCACGGCAATGGCTAGTACACCATATTAGGGCGTGGCCATTTCAAAATCAATTCTATTACCACTCCACTAGATTGGAAATAGCAATTTTCCAATGATGACGTTGCATTTAATATTAAGTACCCCCTTAATACTTTATGTACTAGTTTTTGTCCACGGGTTTGCTCGTATACAAGTATTTTTATTTTTCAACCCTTCGTTAATTGCTTTTTTCGTACCTATGATGATGATGAAATTACTGGTTGACTTGCCCAACTTCGCCTGCGTCTTGCAAAAGGAATAAATTTTCATAGTTTTTGCAACATTCTTTATTGGTGCTCCGCTTCTATTGGCCTTAACGTGATGATACCTTCCTCGATAAATATTCTATCTAACATTGAAAGATTTATTCAAATCGGACCAGTAGTTCCTGAGAATAGCGCTTTAAACAAACAAACAAACTCTTCACCTTTATAATATTAGTATAGATTACTAACTAAATTGTCGATTTTGTCAATCAATACTTCAAAAACTGGTCTATTTCGGAATATTCTATCTGTATCTTCTATTCCAGAGTAATCTATTTAAGTGCCAAATTTCATTTGAAGCGGTTCAGTCGTTCTGGCGTAACAAATATCCCTCATAGTAACGACGTAGAAAGATATACATAGCCGAGAGCAAGACTAGTATTTTTATATTTAAAACGCTTTAAACCATTTAAAAAATTAACAAAACATAAGCAAATTTTGGTAACTAAATACGTACGTAGTCGGAGGTCGGAGGGTCAGGGGCCAGTCAAAAATTGATCTAAGTGGGGTGCAATGGGAGAGGCCTATGTCCAGCAGTGGACTACGATAGGCTGATGATGATATACATACAATAAATGTACATACATAGGCCTAGGAGTTGTATTTTTACTCTAAACTAAGATAAACAAGTAAAACTATTATTTTTTCAAAATAACCAACCTCTAAATAAACTTACCGCTTACCTTAAAAAAGTAAAAAAAATGTGGAAGCATAAAATCCGCGTTTAAAAAGTAAAAGATCCATAAATAAAATTGTATAGTGTTCATGATTTTGTGTGTTGTGGGATAAACTCCCTCTTGTGATGTAGAACGGTCGCGCACAATCGACCCGGATGTTGTACAGCTGCGGTGATGATAAGTACGGTGCCCATACTATAGGGGGGTGCTTGGATAAGTCTCTTTTTTGAATTCCTATTAAAATTGCATCAAAATCGTTCTTTTTTTGACGAGCAGATGCGTTACCTGATGAAAAGTAACTGCATGGCCTGAAGCCTGCAACTCAGCCTTTGCGGTGGTAGTAAGCTTTTTTCTTGAAGGTCGTTTTTTAATTCAATTAGAAAAAAATATGAATGCCTGTTTCAATGACTAGGTATTATAGCGCAGAACAGGCTAGAAAAACCAAAGACTTTTTCTCTTAGTATTAGTAGATTCGGTTAAATAGTTAACTGCAGTATACTCTTCTTTATAATAAAAAAAGATGGAGCAATAGTTAATCTACCAATTTGACGTATCGTAAAGAACCTTTGTGTTTAAAAATGCCTGTATATTTAGACAGTATGAAATAAACATGTACTTGTTTGACTAGTTATAGAGGAATGTTATGGAAGGAAAGTGTTAATGCAACACAATATCAAATATAACACTGATTACTTTTAAGTAGTTCTATTATATATTAGATCTGTCATTACTTAACCTCTAATATAATGCAAATTGCTAACACAATGAAGAAGTTGTGAGTTACAGCAAACTGTATAAAAATTGTATGATCAGAAATACCTTAGTACTTGTGTAGAAAAATCTATAAAATTTATTTACTTAAAAAAGCCACGATGAGAGGTTATTCCATCCTTTAGGCGCTCGTTAATTTTAACGCCATATTTCGCCAATTTCGAGATTAACACATTGAAGGCGATGGTATGAAAATCATTAAAGATTTCCCGTCACACTAAAGAATGGCTAAATTATCGAACTGTAGGGTGTGGTGTTCCTCTCAAAATTAATTTAGTAGACTATTTTAGCATATAACTAGAAGTTACTAACTTGTCAGATCATCATAAGTATTGCCAGGGTAGATTTCTCTAGGTCATATGTTACAGCGCTTGGACATTTCAGACAAACGCCAAATCGAATAACATTTATCAATTTATTGGTAAAAACAACCTTTTTAATCCACTTAGAATATATACATCTGTTATTCTCAAAGAGTTTAGTTGCCGGTCGTAGGCTTGTCCTTTGGTGAGTGGTAGCAAACTGTAGTTAGCAAATATGGGTTTTTAATCACCTCAGTCTACTAATTCGCGTCTTTTTGAGAGACGGTCTTCTAAGTTAATCATCTAAAATTGAACTGTAGACGATTGCATTATACACACGTTCACCATAAACGCATACGATTTAGTTAAGGATTTATTGATATGACATTCACTTCTTATCTCGTATGTAGCAGTATCTACCGTTTGACAAATAATCTAAAGATACAACGATATCTACGATTGCGTAACGATAACTTATGTAACGTATTTCGAAACAAAGAAACGTGCGTTTCGTTTACTTTTATGTTTTATTTGACTAGTGATATTAGAAGAATTAGCTTTATTAGGCAGCTAACTAAGTTTTGTCGTGGTCGAACCACCCCTTTTTCGCCGCTTTGCTTGTTATCATAATGTCAATTTTGTTAATTGATCTTTTCTTTATAAAAAGTAGCACATAAGTGCTATTTCAGACTAAAGGATTTCTCAGTCGCAAATAAATTTCATCCAGATTACTTTAGCCGTTCTGACGTAATTGAGGAACGAATATCTAAAAAAAATATGTAGAAAATAGAGTGCTTGGAGTTTGATTGTCTTATATCAAAATAGCTCCAGCTCCTGGCTATTCAAAAATACGTCGAATTGGTAAAAGAATAAAGTCACGTCTTTGTCTTTACACAACGACCCTTCAAACTGTAATCATTGTACTTCTTGCTATTAAATAATTGTATTGGAATCCATTATATTGATTTCAATAAGTTAAAAGTGGCCTCGTAATTGACAAACAGCTTGTCAATTATCTCGGTAATTTATTGGTAAGTTTCAAAGCAACGTACCACCTTCCCTAGAACTCACAAATCCATTATACAAATGTATATTATACACAAGAGGCACAACCGACTAAGAGCAAACGGTGTATTTTCAACCTAATCTAATAAGCAGAACACATATTTCATGTCTATTTTGCAAGCAATGGCTAATTTGTTACTTATGATATTTTAATATTAAAGTGAATTGACATATTAATTTTAAAGTACTTTGTACGTCAATGTTGGAACTTTTGTTATATAAATGCGTACAGGATTTAACACTCTAGTTTACTAAGTGTTTAATTCTATTTAGAACTAAAATTATGTAACTCTAGGTTGAGATAACTGTAATAATATTATAAAGAGCTGCTAGCTAAAGAGTTTGTTAGTTTGTTTGTTTGAACGCGCTAATCTCAGGTACTACTGGTTCGAAATTCTTTTAGTGTTAGATAGTCCATTTATTCAGGAAGGCTATAGGCTGAATAACATCGCGCTACGACCAATAGGACCGAGCGTCAATGAAAAATATTGCAAAAACTCGGCAAATTTATTCCTTTTGAGAGAATCAGACGAAGTTGGGCGGGACAGCTAGTCTATCTTATATTTCTCCCACTCCACTCTACTAAATACACATATAATAGGTATACATACATAATTTGTGGCAGACTAAGTACCTACATATCTCAACGAGTTTATTCTAATTCAAGTATACACATGAACTAAAAAACCTATAATTTTGCTACTATTATAATAGCGTTTCTATCGATTTTTGTTACGTCCAGATCGGGTGAATAGATCTGGTAGCACAGATATATATTTTAGTCTAGAATAGAACATAGGCTTTATGCCGGCAAAAATTGGTTATGATGATGAAGACCAAAGAAACGGTGGATGGACTGTGTGAGTGAGAATATGGCTAGAAAGGGGGCCAACAGTGAGATGACGATAGATTACAATGGAAGAATCATTTTTACTGCGCCGACTCTAAATAAAATTGGGATACGGTACACAGATGATAGGAAATTAATGGTACATTGAAAGATTTTTTTTAATTATTAAACAGCAAACATACCATGACACGGAGATACTACCACGTGCGTAACACATTTACAAGCAGATGGACTTTAACACAATTATTAACTATCGTAATACCAACAGGAAAAAAGAACACAATACGCTAGTCACACAATTGTTACGTACAATAGCTGCCAATTTGCCGCCTATTCTTAGTCCTCGAAAAATCCCGTCACATGGTCACCGTAGTTGAACTAAAATAAACTCACGCGCATAACATCTGCCTCGCACGTGGTGGGACAAAAGCATGGGGGCCATGGGAATGAGACCTAATTGGTTCGCAGATTTCATGGGGTCCACGTCATTGGGTATTGATTGTATGGAATTTTGTGTGTTACCGAGGGGAGATGGTAATGTTCTCGTAAATGAACGTTATAATAAATTTATGGGATTTTGTAGAGATGTGGGCTTGTTACAGTAGCTATGAATTTGTACTGTATGTATTTTTTAATGATAATATCTCAATATAGAGAATTAGCTATATACTGTTATAGCTATATACTGTCGGCACAATATTTGCTTTTAATGGCTAATTCATTAATGCAGAGTATAACAGGGCTACACACTTGAAATTAGGAAGCTGATTCTTTTTATGTTGTAAAAACCCACTGAGAAAGGATTATTGGAAACTAAGGGGGTAAAATAAGGGATGAACGGTTGTATGGGACTTCGTCATGTTCAAAGTTTGAAACGCGTAAGAATAAATCACGCGGGCAATAGCTAGTATAGGTATAAATGTCAATGTAAGTTTGTTTGTAACGTTTATTTCCCGTAACTACTCAACCGATCATCATGTTTGCTCGTAACATTCACATTCTCCGTCAATGACTTTTGTGCAGACATAATTAACCGACTTCAATGCGCCTACGTCGTAATAAATTGTAATGAACTGTGTCGTTCATTTCTTTATTTTACGCCCTTAGGGGTAGAATTTTTTATTGAAATTTTAATTGTACCCAAATGAAAATCCTCCCAAATAAAAAAGAATATCCAAATAGGTTCATAAATAATGGATTTTGAGGTTTATGTACCAAAAAAAAGGGAATTGAAAACCTACTACGTTTTTTGTTGTTGTATTGTTTTGGCAATATAACAACGAAATTATCTCCAAACAAATCCTTTAACTTAATTTATCAAAAACTATCATCAAAAAACAAATATGTCACATTCGAACCAAAACTCACTACAATTTTCATAAGATTAATCAATCACCATCGGGAAATAGACGCACAGCAACCCCATCCCTTATTTCCAACCCCCTGTTTACACGGCACACATGTTCGTATCGTTGAAATACCCCGCGTGCCTCCTTTGAAATTACCATCCAACTATTTGCCAGGAGGGCTAAGGGTTGAAATTAAAAAAATACACTTTGGGGATGGCACTCATATTTTTCGGTGGAATCTCGCTGAGATGCAGGTAGTTGTAAATTAACCTGTGTGAGTAGCTAGGGTTATAGATATGTATATTACGTGTTTGTATAATAGGAAATAGCTTAAGAAAAACTTAAAAGATTCTTGAAGCTGTGTCTACCTAAAAAAAGTTGTTTTTTTACAGAAACTAAGCGCAATTTCGGACTAAGAGGTATTTACAATGCGGGTTGAAATAAAAAGGGCAGTATGGGTTTTTAAAACTTACGTTAACAATAAGCATCGACGTCTTTGTCACACACGAAATAAAATGCTATTAATTCGACAATACCTTTTGGAAAAGTTAGCTTAGGGTAAACTATATTCTTAGACTTAAAACTTATCGAAATATATACTCTGAAAGGATTTTAATTTGCGTACGATGCGATTTTTTTTATTTATAATAACTTGATACATCTTGCAACACGTACGATCCCAAAATGGGCAGTCAATACTATGGTAATCAGACTGCTGATAAATATGCTTATGTATTTCTAAATACATACACATTATAGATTAATTTCACCCAGACACAGAACAAATGATTGTACTCATGACACAATTTTCAGTTGTTGGCGCAGTGGTATTAAGCTGTCGCCACGCCGCTATCTACTGCGCTGAGTGTTGTAAGTTCTACAAATTGTTGTTCTGAGTCTGGGTGTTCATTATGTCTATGTGTGTATGTAAAGTCCCAGCGACGCAGGGTATATTCCTAGTGCAGAAGTTGTCTTTACAAAAATAATGTATTCTCTTTAGTCAGAATCATTAACCAGTAAAACTACAAGCGAGTTATATTTCGTAACATTGTACCAAAATCTACTAGAATAATAAACTGTCTCCAATGTTTATTGTTTTGCAGCTAACGAATACTTCAAGGAAATTTCTAGACCAAATAAAGAATACCAACTAGATAATAGGTAACATTTTGCACGCTGAAGATGCAACGTCTAATTTCTGAGAAAGGCGCCATGTCAACGAATGCTTCCTAGCATAATATGATACGAAATGATTGCCACTTAATCTCTCTCTTAAGCCTCCCACATGCATTCTTTTCAATTGACGAAAGCATTTCATAGTCAAATAAAAATATTTTAACGATATGGTTGCCACGGACCTTATGAAGTTTAATAAAAAGAAATTTATTTGACACGACAATCAACTGTATTAGAAGGAATAGTGTTACAAGCATTAAGTGAAACAAAGTTTACAAACGTCATTATAAACGTCAAAAATTTAGCTTCCACATTCAAATTTACGTCAAATTCACAACAGTCAATGATGAACCACAGAGAAAAGAACTTGTGACTCTTTTTTATTTGACAGTAATTACCGTTACGGAATAAATAAAGAAAGATGAAGACACAAGAAAATATTCTGTTCTTATTACTTAAAACATTAATGCCGCTCGGCTACAATTTTTAAATTACAATTTTGCCATTGTAATACAATGTTCATGATAACATAATGTACAACTAAGTAGGAGAAATAATAAATTATAGTGTAACAAAGTGGTACTCTGAACGATTAATGTGGGTACTTTTAAAAGCGAACTAAAGGAGATTGAATGACGTGCGTGACTAATATTTAGTTCATATGGAACTACTAAAAATATAACATCCAATAAGGTGATTTTGAGTTTAGATAACAGAGTACATTACTAAGTTTAAAATAAGTTATTCCGCCTGAATGATAAAAATGTAACATCTCAAAGTAAAGCTTGAATTGTCCTCCATTCTCAATTTAATGTTTTTAATATCTTCAAATATTATTAGAAAGCGAAAATGTGTCTGTGTGTCTGTCTGTTACTTCTTCATGCTTAAACGGATGAATCAATTTGTAGGAAATTTTGTATAGAGATAGTCCGAGTCCCTCGAAAGGACATAGGATAGTTTTTATCCCAGAAATCATCCTATAAAAGGGGAGGGGGAGAGTTTGTATAAGGAATCAATAACCGTTAAACCGAATGAGATGAAATTTGGTATGAAGATACTTTGATTCTCGAGGAAAGACATAAGCTAGTTAAATATAAATGCTTTGACAATAGCTAGGTATGACGTCACGCCATAGTATTTCATACAAAAATGTGCGGCGTCTATTGTTTCGACGTTTAATAAAAATATTCTTATTTGACTTGACAGTCACATATCCCACTTGACAGCTAATGTGTACATCCATATCTATACAAATAAATAAAATTGGAGTGTCTGTTTGTAATATTAAAATAACCGCTTTTTACTAAATGCATATGTATGTTTACACGGTACATATGCCAAAATAACATTTTTTACAATTTTTGTCTGTCTGTCTGTTTGTTAGGGGTAATCTCTGGAACGGCTGGACCGATTTCGACGGGACTTTCACTGGCAGATAGCTGATGACATAAGGAGTAACTTAGGCTACTTTTTTTAGACTAGCTTCGCCCCGCGGCGTTGCCCGCGGTTATAACAACAAACGCGGGTAACACCGCGGGTCTCAGCTAGTCATGTACAAAAATGATAATAATATTTACGACAAATATGAATCCTGAATCATTTTTCTTTGTTGTGTGGCAACCACCGCTCATGACATCACCAGATCCGAGAGTGAAGAGTTATTTTGGACTCCCAATGATTAAAAGCACACGGTGTTCCGTCACAGGTAAATTTATTAAAGGAGATCCGGTATACCTCCTAGAGACTCCTTGCTTAGGTATGATGATCAGGCGACCGTTTTGACAAATACCAGGGTTAAAATGCCGAGTGTGTAATATATCCTAGAATTTATTTTATTGACTGCCATGTCACGGTTCCGGCCATGACATGGAATTGATCCCCGAACAATGTACATATTGGAATAAATATTTCTTAACTTTAGTCTGAGTTTATACTTATGATTTCTGCCCACGACAAATATTGTGTGATTATCTATAATATGTGTATTTAGTAATATAATTATAAGTGTGTTTATCAGCAGTCTGTTTACTATAGTAGAGGCTCTGCATAGTTTGAGATCAGACGGTCGTGTGTGACATGTGCAAGGTTATTATTATTATATGCAAAAACTAAGTATGTGGGTATTACCATGTTCTAGTCTAGCTAGCTAAGTGTAATTGTCCCAGATTTTTTTAATGGGTGTGACTGTTACCTGGAAACAAAATGAACTATCATAACACATATATTACTAACTAGCTGGTGCCCGTGACTTCGTTCGCGTGGAGATTAAAAAGCGCTGCCTTAGTGAGTTCGATTCCCGGACCAGGCAAAATTTTATAGGGTTTTTCTGAGAGAAATAATAGCCTAAGTTGCTCCTTATATAGACAGCTACTTGGTAGTAAAATATTATCAAAATCGGCCCAGACAGGCCGACAGACAGACAAAAAATATTTGATCTAGTTTTTAGGCATAGGTATCGTTCAAATAACCGTTTAACAATGAAAAATACCTATTATTTTGACATTTAAACAGACACTTCAATTTTATTTATTTGTATAGATATATATTTCACTTACCTACGTTTATTTCGATTTTGTCAATCAGTTTTTTTGGGATAACAAGCAGCACATATGCTATTCTAGATTAGCCTTCAATAGTCCACTGCTGGACATAGGCCTCTCCTTAGAAAGGAGGTTTTGGCCTACTATATCACATAGGCTTCTCCTTAGAAAGGAGGTTTTGGCCTACTAATATCACGCCGGCCAGACGGGTTGGTATTAGGTTTGTTTCAACCTCCCTTAGTCGGCTCTTACGACACCCACGGGATGAATAGTGGTGGTGATACTCCGTATTTTTAATCAGTGACTACACGGACAAATTCTAGACTATAGCATATATCATTGCCAAATTGTATCCAGATCCCTCCAGCCGTGAATTAGTAACAAACTTCCATTTAAAGTTTCGCATTCTCATAGTCAGAGTATTAAATAAAATATACGAAATATTATACCACTGTATGTTTGGTGATTGATAAAGTAACGACCATCGTCTAAAGACGTTCATGAGACGCTAAGGTTAAATTAGTTAAATATGTGGCGGTCTTTAAATTGTGTCTATTGGATGTTGTGTTGGCAAATGTCTCTATCTGGAGTTTGACCATAGACAAAGTTCTGAGAAATATAATTCTGATAACATGTGGGTAAATACAGTTAAACGGAACACAGAATAATAAGTTTTTAAATGATTTGTAGTTTCTTTGTTTTCATTTCAAAGTAAATCTATCATAATTTTGGCTTGAGCACTGCCATTTTGTGTAAACTTTTAGAGAAATAAAATTACACAAAATCTATACTAATATTATAAAGCTGAAGAGTTTGTTTGTTTGTTTGAACGCGCTAATCTCAGGAACTACTGGTCCGATTTGAAAAATTCTTTCAGTGTTAGATAGCCCATTTATCGAGGAAGGCTATAGGCTATATATCATCACGCTAAGACCAATAGGAGCGGAGCACCAATGAAGAATGTTTCAAAAACGGAGAAAATTTATTACTATTGAGAGACGCAGACGAAGTTGCGCGGGTCAGCTAGTCTTACATAATTGATGATAACAACGATATATATGTATTTTTAATATTTGCCAACAAAAATATAAAATGTATAAAAATTAAAATATGATAATACTGTCCCCAAATACTCTTCAGAACATTATTGTCACCCTACATATCAATTACGTTGATTAAACTTCTAAATAAGGCCTAAAACGTAGTAGTATAGTGATTACAATTGAAACACATACCAACAAAAATACAAAAAGATAAACAAAATCTATTTTAAAAATACACTCACCCTGCTATTATTGTAAGCACAAACGATAAACATAGGCGCAAAAGAGAATTTAGAAAAAAAAATCACTACATCCCGCCGCCATTTTGTGAATAAAATACGTCAAAACCTGACACACGCGCGCGAATTGGTCTCAAACGCCTATAATGTTCTAAATTTGAAAATATGACATTTTGATAGATGTTTTTAGTGACAGACGCACGTCCTTACCGCGCGGTTAGCGAAATCGCACTGAACTGCTGTAATTTGAATGAAGAACGACTGAATGACTATCAGAAATAGTCGAAGGGAGGAATTGGAAGATGCTCTTACAGCGCTGAAGCGCTTTTGTTGAAAATTTTAGCTGTAAGTTACATTTTGTTTTGAAGAATACGTTTGAAATGTCAAGAAGAAATAAGTTGTGTTGTTTGTTTCTTTAATTTGGGTCTCTGATAAAAGTATCTAAACAATGTTGTTCTAAATGTTCCATCAGATTAATTTGCGAGGACTTTATCTCGTTATTATTAACTGCGAACAAATAAAGTTGGACGATGCATATGTTGCATAACACACGTACGATTCTTTTCAAATAATCTTGTTATTTGAAGTATTTATTGGTGAAGTATTTATTGATAAAATAAATAATAAATATAATAAAATTATTTATTTAAATATACAATAGTAAACTATTATAAAACGTACAAAACTAATTAACAATAACGTTAATAATAATCCTAAAACAGCAATTTTGAACAATGAATGAAAATGCTATGATATTCAATTCAATTCAAAAATAAAGCGCTTTTTAAATAAAGCGCTTCCTCACTACACTATTCGAAAATGATCGACCAATCCCAGCGCAATATGTAAACTACAAGCGGCACTCAACCTTTCGTTGCAATTTCAATATTTGAAATTTTTCAGTTTGTTATGATTTGTATTTTGAACGTAGGGGCGGGGTCATGTGAATGCCAGCCAGAGCCAGATCAGACTAAATCTGTAATACAATCGAGTTACATGTACATTCTTTAATATAATATATTAAATCACTAAAGTCTAATTGAATTCTTATAATAATGCGATTCATCTGTTGGTCCAGTGGTTAGTGATCCTGCTAAACTTAAGACAAATAACTGTATGGTAATCCCAATTTTTATGTCTGCGTGTATAATGAACAGTAAAATATTTTTTTAAGGTTGTGTGTTATATGTATGTGTCAAATTGTAAAAAATTGACGACATGTTGAAATTTATAGAGTTGCAGACCCTGTAATTGTATAAAATGGGTAATTACAATCCTCGTTACAAATACTTTTTTTCCTAAAAACCTTTTGCCAAATTAGCTTGGGGTCGGCTTTATGTCTACTACGATAAGGCTGAAGTTAGATTTTTTTCGCGTTGCCATCAAACCTCCACAACCCAAGTACTAGGCGATATCGAAGTTTTGTAGAAAGAATGTTGTTGGAATTTTTAGGGCTTCAACTACTAAACTAGGATTTCATTTCTCCATGTGTTAAGAAAGGCCACCCGTTCATAAACTGAGATCGCTAAAATTGCTTCACTTTGCAATGTTCTAACCTACTAGGTGACCACTTAGCCACGAGCCCCTCGTTACAAACACCAATGTACAATATGATATTTTCGTCATTTTAGTTTTAGTAATTTTTAATTCGTCCTTGTCGTGACGGATTAAGAATACAGATTGTCACCACCCCTATTCATCCCGTGGGTGTTGTAAGAGTCAACTAAGGGAAAAAACTACGCAGAACAACAACACTGCAGAGAGAAGGAAAACTTGACACAAACCCTATACAAACCCGTCTGGCCAGCGTGGTATAGTAGGCCAAAACCTCCTTTCTAAGGACAGGCTTATATCCAGCAGTGGACTATTAAAGGCTGTTGATGATGATTGATGATGATGATGAATTTTTAAAAGCTTCTTTCGTACAAAATGGCTGACAAAAATATGACAACAGCATATCTTTATGGATGTATCACAAAGCGGAATATTGTGAAACATAAACAGACATTCTTAGAGCTTTATTTGTGACAAAAATGTTTATGCCACCCAAAATTTGTGGTAACAAAACCAGAAAATGTCACGAGATGACATCAAAAGGTGAGTATTTTGATAAAAACGTTAACTTTACCGTGTGTTGGGGATAGAATTTGAAGTGCGCGGGTTGTTTTGTTCGTAGCTTTATGTGCTATGTTACTTATCTCCCCTTTGCAAAGAGTATTGTGAATTTTAAATACGACAAAGACTTCAAATTGTTAAAAGTTATTTGTTGCCAAGATTTTATGTGTCTTGAAATTTTCAACAGATTTATTTAACAAGCATTCATTAGTTTTATTGAATGTGTTTCTTATTTTTATTTTTTGTTAGTTATTACTTTGGTATTATTGGTTCTACTCAAGGTTGGATCAACCCTTAAATAATCCACCTCTAAGAGTCGAAAGTTGAGGGCTGAAACGTATTTCAATTTATCATAATTTAGGTGCATTAAAGTCAATAACACTTTTTTTAAAGGTGAGTTTTGAAAAATGTGTGACTTGTATACAGCGGGACTTAATTGAGGTAAAACTCATCAGACTCACAATTTGCATACTCCTCTCAAAATAATTTTGTTACAAAAGTATTAAGCTCACAAACTATTTAATCATTTATATCCTTGATAATAATAAATAAAGTTAAGCGGATGTTACCGACACAGATACTAAGATCTTGCAATTTTGTTTTTAAGGCTATCAACAAACCCAACTCACTGTTTATTTAACTGATTCTATCATTATTCATGATGTTATTAAATTACTATTAATTTTAAAATATAATCTGTAATAGAGTAAAAATCATTGTGAAGTTAAATAATCGGATTGTAAACCACAATACTCCTGTGAAATTTGGTAATTTCACGTACCTACCTTTACAGTTGAGAAACAATTAATGAAGACATTTACTTATACTAAATATGAAACAAGTATTACATAAGTAGATAATTATAATTGACACTTTATTATTCAGAATTGACGAGAATTTTATATCTATTATATATTTATTGTCTTTAAAGTGAAAAGTCTATTTCATCAGTAAAAGTTAAATGTTAGAAACATATTGTAATTTTTGGTTTTCAAGTAAATTTGCAAGTGAAATTGTCATTTTGTATTGTCATGTTAAATACAAATGTAAATGTACCTTCCAATTTTGATTTTAAAGTACATAATTTTATTGATTTAGGTTCAATATTGGATTTCAAAAGCACTGCAAAAATTACAAGGTTTAAAGTTGCTTGCGAAATTCATTTGCAATTCACAAAATTTGCATCGGCACACGTCCGTGGGACTATTTTTTATTGAACAAGGATGTCTTTCTTTCATTGCGCTCCAGAATAGTCCGCTGGATGTAAAATAAAAAAAAATACCGAGTGCAAAAAGCGAACTTCATCGGCTATGGCTGACGAAAAAAGCCGTGTCTTCAGCTAAGTGTCGAACTGTGTTGTAAAGTTTGGGAGCAATGCGTTTGCGGTTATCGCTGACATTAATGGGTTACAATTCGGGTAAAAGTTGAAAGAAAATGGGCTTAAAAGAACACAAAAGTTTGAGAAAGTTTTATTAAGAATTTTTGTGATACGGTTTTTCGATGGACGCCGTTGATGTTTATATCGGTTTTACGAATGCTGTATGGTTCAAAATACAAAATTTATAATGTGGGTTCATAGCCGTAAAAAAATGTTTACGTTCTATGACATAAACTGTGACTTTTTGTAAACATTTGAATTTCGAATATCAATTTTGAATAGACAACATATTTTTTTTGGAATGGAATGGCTTTGGTTATTGTTTTTAAATACTATTTGGACTGATGCATCGTCACAGTTCAAGCGTGTCAGTCTTTTTAATAATTCTCTAGTCATTCTTCTGCTCTTATGTCAATTTTATTTGAGGGTAGGGCAATGCGTAACATTGGAAAGGGTTTTGTCTGGTCTCTTTTATACCCGACCGGCGCCTGCCTGACGACAACCTTCCTAGGTAATGTAATCACTATTAGAAGAAGAAAGAAGAAGAAACAAAAGAAGCAGATAACTTAGAAATAGAGTTTTTTTTTGTACGGTAGAAGGGGGCAAACGAGCAGACGGGTCACCTGATGGTAAGCAACTACCACCGCCCATGGACACCTGAAACTCTAAGTCACAAGTGCGTTGCTGCCCTTATAGTCCCTCCCGCTCGAGTCAGCGGGAAAGGGGAATTTGGGCTCCGGTAATCAATCAGTGAAAGGCAACGGAAGAATTGCTTAATACCGGTTTTCTGTGAGGCCGTGGTATCATTCCTGTCGAGCCGGCCCATTCGTGCCGAAGCATGACTCTCCCACGGTAACGGAGTGAGATCTCTAGAGTTCTATAATAATATTATCTTAATACAAACACGGCTGTCTGATCCCAAACTAGGCAGAGCCTGTACTATAGTAACCAGACTGCTGATAAACATACTTAAGTATACTTTTCTAAGTACCATATGTATGTATATGTTATAGATAAATTACACAAAGACATAGAACAAATAATCGTGCTCATCGCACAAATATTTGTCCTGGGTGGCAATCGAAAACACGACCCCTAGCTTAGCATTCAGGGTCTTTAACAGGCACATGTATGCAAGTCTGAGACTACAGTAGCTCGAACAGGGATCCAGGGGTCGATTCCAGAATTCGGTTCAGGTTTTTTTAACCCCTCGAACTGAACACAAAGGGACTAAAACCGGTAACCTTTCGACTGGAGCTGTTGCTATGTGAACACGCGGAAGATTTCTTTATCTCTTTATTCACCACCCCTTTGTCCACGGTTGGGTTTAAACTAGTCGGGCATCAATACACGTGAGTTTGTAACTTAAATATACCAAAACGGCTAAACTGATCTGAATGAAATTGGTCATAAAAATAGATTAATATCTCAATATTATCGATTATGATTGATTAAACCAACAATTGTTATTTTGACTAGCTTGTTGGTCTAAAGGTCGACTCTAACTGTAGTTAGTAGTAGTAGTAATGTAGCTTTCCATTGATGAAAGAATTTTTTTAAATCTGTTTAGCGGTTTAGACGTGAAAGTGTAATAAACAAACCTGGCCTGTTGGTCTAGTGGTTCCTACCCAGGACAAATAATTGCGTGATGAGCACCGTCATTTGTTCTGTGTCTTTGTCTAATTTATCTATAATATGTATGTATTTAGAAATATATAAGTGTGTTTATCAGCAGTCTGGTTAACATAGGGTCTGCCTAGTTTGGGATCGGACTGCCTTGTATGAGATTTGTAAAGCTAATAAAGAAACGGAATCTTTTTCAAGCTTACAATTATATCGGATGGTTTTTAACCTTTGTTTATTTAACCTTAATTATATCAAGCGAAACCGCGGACCATAACCAGTTTTGTACAAACTATCCTTCCTGTAATAGTTTTAAAGTAATCACCGGCCCTCTGAGGAGGTCCGTCTCTCTGACCATCCAAGTATAACAATTAAATTTTCGAGATCAAACGTTGAAGTTAAAAATAATAATGTACCTTTGAAATGGCTGGAGTAAAGCAAATGCAAACTTTAACCCGGCTGTAATTATTCTCTTGGGCTGTGAAATAAGGTGGATGTTTTATTAGTAAAGAGTTAGCGGGAGCGGGGACGGGAGCGGCGGCGGAAGCTGAAGCGTTTTGATTACTGATGTTAACATTTGTTGTACTTATGTATTCCTCGTATCCTATTCATCCCGTGGGTGTCGTAAGAGGCGACTAAGGTAGCGAAGTACGCAGGACAACAGCACTGCAGAGCTTTCAAAACGACTTTGTTTTTAAAAGTCATATCAGAGGCATCAAAGGGGGAACTCAGGCTGAAGAGAGTCGCCATCACCTGATACCTGATACGGTGTGGATGGATGGATAAAAATTTTGCGTTCTATGATAAATATTATTATTTATAACTACGGGAATTAACATGATCACTTAATAAGTATTACATGGCTTTGAATTGGCGACAGTTTCGGACAGTTAGCACTGGTCGTGATCCCATCACGACCAGTGCCACCTGCTCGAAACTGATTGAAAAGAATTAAAATCTTTTATATAAATTTACAGATAGTATTTATAATATCAAAATATTATTATATACTGATACTGAAAACCTGTTTAAACTAATTTATTTTGAAATACTAATAATTACAGTTTTTAGTTATCATAATTAAATGATACAGATAAATTAATCTCTAGTTTTGCCTATTTTAGATTATAATATTAATATCTCCGGTATCTTCAAAATACAGTCAGTCCGCTACTGCTTATGAAAAAATACGCTACGCTTATCACAACACTCACACCCGACCTACATACCACAATGGGCATGATCTTTTAACGCCAAGCTTTGTTCACAAAATGTGTTCTACGTTAATAAGACTTAATGTATGCGTTACGTCATCGCGGTGACGTAGTACGCGGAGCTTTTATAAAGGTGGAGTTAAAACTGGACACGTCCTGTGCTAAATTAAATTACACAGGGTGTTTTAAACATTAACTTTTTGGAAAAATCAATGTTCGTGCAGAGATATTTTTAGTTATGATTTTATTATGAGTTATGAGGGTAGACAGGACGGTTATGAGTTTCTTATTATATAATACTAGTTCAAAATAGTATTATACAGTTGTACAAAAGGATTGTTTTTTAACCGTCTCTGTCAAAGGAGGGTAGCATAATAAAAAAGTATAAATATGTAAATGACAGGTATATGAACGTATGGTGACGGATTAAAAATACGGAGTGTCACCACCCCTATTCATTCCGTGGGTGTCGTAAGAGCCGACTAAGGGAGCAAACTACGCAGGACAACAGCACTGGAAAGAGAAGGAAAACTTGACACAAACCCTGTTCCCACCCGTCTGGCCAGCGTGGTATAGTAGGTCAAAACCTATCTAACGAGAGGCCTATGTCCAGGCAGCAGCAGCACGCAGGACAAAATACAAAAATAAATTTGTAGTCGGTAAATATGGGCGTTTAATATGACCTCTGTCTAAACGGGAATGTAGACGTTAGTGTATGTATGTATGTACTAAGAAAGAAGGTAAAAAGAGGTAACTAAAACAGATAAACGTGGGAGGTTAGGGACTATTGTAAGTCTCGGATGGGAAAACGAGACTGAACCCAAAGTCGACAAGACCGGAGTCCCTCACTCGTATTGGACTTACGTAATGTAACAATACCCACATATATTTTTATTTCTTCTCAGATATGTGTTAAGAATCAATACACGAACGCTAACAAAGATGGCCGCCGCGCGTAACAATTGTTCTAAAAGTAAATGTAACTCAAGCGCCTTTTACGATAATTATGAGAAATATTGTTAGAAACAAAATTTCATTATTACTCGTATCTGTGTTACGGTCTAGAGGAGCGGTTTTTAGTTCACAATCCATACTAGTATTATAAACACGAAAGTGTCTGTTTGTCTGTCTGTTACCTCTTGACGCTTAAACCGATGAACCGATTTAGATGCCATTTGGTAGTCCGATTTTGAAATCAGATTTTTTGAATTTGTTTCCGCTGCGAATGGCATTATAACTATTGAAATATTAAAAAACCTCAGAACAAAGTCATACCTAAACAAAATTCATTTTCTCATATATTCTATGTGAAAACAATACGGATGAAGATCAGAGCTGTGATTAAAAACACAGACGGAACTGCGGGTAACTACGGGTCCTTAATAAAATATAATATAGAAAGCCATAACTTCAAATTTAACTTTTTAATATTGACGGCGAGGTAACAAAAAATATTGCCTAACATTGCCTGTAATATTATTAAACCAGGAACCACAAATTTTCATTTATTTTAACTAAACATTATATTTTTTCATACTACCTACATAACTGTTATTAAACTGGAAAATTCTTTTGGGCAAACTTAATTAAATTAAACTGTTTTTTTTATGGGGAAATTTCTTTATGTAGTAAAAAAAATCTATACGTATAAAATTACTAGTCCTGGCTGACCGATTCATCAACGCAGAGTCTAACCTATCCTTACATTTAATAAAATGAAGTCCCCCCACGCGTCTGAATGTTTGTATGTACGCGATAAACTCAATAACTACCGAACGGATTTTTGTACGGTTTCAACCAGGAGATAGTGTGATTCCTGAAGAAGGTTTAAGTGTATAAATCGTGATGGTTTTATGTAAATTGACTGAAACATAACGATTATTGTTGAAGAGGTCGCAAAAAATCTTATGCTATATAAACCGGACGAAAAAAGAATCACGGACACCGAAGTTGCGAAGCTAGTATTTTTTTAGACGAAAACTTTGAGCACCATATATTCAAATTATACTAATGTATAGGCATGGGATAAAATCGCAATCACATGTGATTAATCATATGATTTTAAAATTATTTCAACAAACCAGTGACTTCTCCACTGCGACTAATTCAACACGCGAAAGGACTTAATAAAGAAAAAGGTGGGTTTGATTGATTTTGATTGCAATAATCTTTGTCCACGACCAAATCTAAGTAGTGATTTATCTCACGTGAAATCACAGTGACCAAAACAAATCATTTCATCAAATGAATATGATTTAAAAGTAGCAATAACTCCCATGTCTACTAGTGTAGTTACTACACAAATATAAAGTGACGCAATAATACACACACATAATTAAGTATTTTCGTTTGTGTGTGTGACTGATAAGCTATTGATAAAGGAATGTATCTTTTTATTATATTTTTATTTCAATATGTGTGTAACACGTGTCAATGTACTAATAAATAGTAACGCTAATTAAATAAATGTGATCCTGACTGCAAAGGCAGAGGTCGTGGGTTCGATTCCCACCCAGGACAAATAACTCTGTGATGAGAGCGATCATATGTATTGTATCTGTGTGTAATTTATCTATAATATGTATGTATTTAGAAATATATAAGTATGTTTATCAGCAGTCTGGTTACCGTAGTACAGGCTCTGCCTAGTTTGGGTTCAGACGGCCGTGTGAGATGTGTAAAGTAATAATTTGACTGCACGGATGGCGTAGTGGTTTAAGCGGTCGCCACGCCGCTTCCTACTACGCCGAGTGTTGTGGGTCCAAACTCAACATGGGACAACACTTTGTGTGATCCACAAATTGTTGTTCTGAGTCTGGGTGTTCTTTGTGTCCGTTTCATGTATGTTTGTAAAGTCCCCGCGCCACATGATATATTCCTATTGCGGGAGTTGTCTTTATAAAAAGGAAAAGGAAAAAAAGGGGGAACAAGCAGAGAGTTCATCTAATGGTAAGCGACTACCGCTGCCCATAAACACCTTGAACTCAAGAGACACAAATGTGTTATCAGTATTTAAAGTGGCGAAGTTCGGTCTCAATTCAGTTCCGATCAACTCTTGATCTCACAATTGTCATAAAAGGCATTTTCGTAGTAAAGTATTAAACATCTAACTTTGACTGTCATCATCATCAACAGCCTTTAATAGTCCACTGCTGGACATAAGCCTCTCCTTAGAAAGGAGGTTTTGGCCTACTATACCACGCTGGCCAGACGGGTTGGTATAGGGTTTGTGTCAAGTTTTCCTTCTCTCTGCAGTGCGTTGTCCTGCGTAGTTTGCTCCCTTAGTCGGCTGTTACGACACCCACGGGATGAATAGGGGTGGTGACACTCCGTATTCTTAATCCGTCACCAACTTTGACTGTAATGTGATTATATCGTATTGTAAACGAAAATTGAATCGGTAATTTACTAGTCTTAGTAATACTTTACTATTTTACCACGAAAATAGTGAGATCACACAACAGTTGTGAGATCGAAACTTGATCGGAGTTGAATTTTGAGCGAACTATCATTATGAGAACTGGCCTTTTGATACTATCTTCTAAAAAGCTATTTCTTAGTATATATTTGTACCTTATTTTCATACTTTATTAAATAGGGTTTGATAATAAAATATTTAAGGGTGCCGGAGGGTGCGGAAACGTAGAGATACCACTACCAAAGCATTCCGGTCCACCCCGGAATTGGGATAAAAGGTGTAAATATTGCCAGATTAAAAAAGATGGAGCGAATTAAATGGTTTGGGAAAATAGGTTACTTGATTGTGTTATGTTTGTTGTTTTGTTTATTGTATAGGTAGCAAACGAACTGACGGGTTATGGTGAGTACCGTCGTTAATGGACAACTGCGACTTGCCGTCTTTTGACACATCAAAATCAGCCGTGCTATTATCTAAGGCAAGCCTTGCGTACAGCGCTGTCGAACTTCAAACGAACTTAGTTTGAAGTTCGACGCTGTGGCAGCGCTGTTTCCTCAGAGAATAGCACTGCAGGTTTTAGGGCTCAGGTAACCTCAGGCACTCGGTAAAAAGTAATGAAAGGTTCTTTACTCCGTCCTCTGTGATGCCGTGGTATCACTCCGGTGGAGACCCAGTTCTTTCTAAAAGACAGACTAAGAATACATCAGGTGTCGCGGGGGACTTTACAAACATACGTGAAACGGATACAAAGAACACCCAGACTCAGAACAACAATTTGTGAATCACACAAAGTATTGTCGCATGCGGGGATCGAACCCACAACGCTCGGTCAAACCATTACGCGATCCTTGCAGTGCAGTGATTTGTGTCAAAGCAGGACTCCCCCACGGTTATTGATTGTTATTAATGGATTATTAGAATAAAAGAGTCACCTACAAAAATTTCTATAACAAAAAGCCTTTAATATAATTGAAAAACATATAATTCCCTTAACAAAACAATCATACATTCAATTATTCCGCCATGTTGTTGCGAAAAAAAGCAATAAAAAAATAAAACATACTCAGTAATGAACTCACCTATCCGTAGAGCCTTGTGGTCAGTGCCTGTAAATATAAAAAGGTTGTATTAGCGACCCTTATATCGTAGTAGGGGTAGGATGTGTACCCTAAAGGGTTGATTAAGGATATTTCCTGTTTCAGAGATAAAGGTTATGTATCGTGTAACGGTTTGTTATCTGTGAAGCTGTTTTGACAGCTGTCGAATTGTTTTTTTTGTCCATTGTTTTGACTTGGAAATATATAAAATTATAGTGTCATTAAATTTTGTTTGTCTGTTAGAACAAATTTTGTTTGTTGGTTAAAACAAATTTTCTTTGATTACCTCAACTTTTCTTTATGTTCAATGGCCCTATTTCTCTCTGTCTGTGTGTTTATATCTTAATATAGATAACGTCTAGTATTTTTCCATTTCATTTTTGATGTTTCTTTAAAAAGAAAGGGAGAGAAGTGTAAACTTAGCGCCATCAATCGGACACATATAATATCAAACAAACACATATACATATATTTCGAAATACATACATATCTACCCTAATATTAAGGATGAAGACTTTGTTTCTTTGGTTGACCGAACTCAGACACTGCTAGTTTCAATTGAAAAATTGTTTTGGTGTTGGATAGTTGAATTATCGACAATTTCTATTTAACATCACGCTATGACCAATATGAACGTCATTGAAAAATGTTATAAAAAAAAAGTAAAATTGATTCCATTTCAAATCCGTAATAAATTTAATCAAATGTGGGTAGATGTTGTAAACAACACCACATAGCTATCAAAAGTTATCATTCCTATCCTGTTACCCTACCAATAAAAGCACCCTTTATTAAGGTAACCGCTATTACAACCCCAATTATCCATTATACACGTACAGCCTAAAAACATTTACAAAAACATTTAATGTGTCCATAAAAAGCCATGGTTATCCTACTGTTTGCGGTCGAAATCCGGCTGTAGTCGGTTATAAGTGGTTTCTTTCTCGTTGAAACCGGATTTAACTTGTGCTTTCAAAATAATATGCTTTTATAGCTCTCAAATAGTATTTCCCGCTCATTATATAGTAACTTTGTATACTTTTTAAACAAATATGGCGCAACGGAAAATATAATAATAATAATAAATAAATAAGCTATTTATTTCTTGCTTTTGCAAAGTTTTAGTACATTATAAAAGTATCTATTTGAGATAACAAAATAAATTTATAAAAGTACATTTATGTAGTAATTTTAGGTGGTTAAATTTTTTGTGATTAAAAAAATATTGTAAATAGGTTTTGTCACCAAGAACCCCTGATTGGGTTAAGGCCTCCTCCAAAGATGCCCATGCATCTCTATCTTGTGCTGCGTCTCTCCAGTTTGAGCCAGATGTCCGTCTGAAGTCATCTTCCCATCTGGTTAGTGGTTTTCCGCGGCTCCAAACGGAAATATCATCATCATCATCATTATCATCAACAGCTTAAAACAGTCCACTGCTGGACATAGGCCTCACCTTAGAAAGGAGGTTTTGGCCTACTATACCACGCTGGCCAGACGGGTTGGTATATATTGGTTGGTTTGTGTCAAGTTTTCTTTCTCTTTGTAGTGTTGTTGTCCTGCGTAGTTTGCTCCCTTAGTCGGCTCTTACGATGACATTCCGTATTCTTAATTCGTCGAAAGGACGAAAGTATCTTCGTACCAAATATCATCTAAATCGATTTAGCGGTTTTTGATTCCCCATACAAACTTCCACCCCGCTTTTCACCCCTATAAAGGATGATTTCTGGAATAAAAACTATCCTATGACCTTTCCCGGTACTCAAACTATCTCTATACCAAACTTCATCTAAATCGGTTCAGCGGTGAAGAGGTAACAGATAGACAGATAGACACTTGCATTTAAGATATTAGTATGGATATACTCGTACATGTAAGTGTAATGTGTGTATTGTGTATGTATTCAGAAATAAAAGTATGTTTATCAGTAGTCCGGTTACCATAGTACCGGCTCTGCTTTTGATCCGTGTGAGAGATGGGTCAAGATATTACAATATTTAATAGTATTTTACTTAAATATTGATAACTCTAATCCAGTTCAAAGTGGTTCAAACCGGTTTCGAGACCTCGAGGGCTGTGCGAAATATTTTTTTTGAACTTCCATCGCCAATTACGTTTATTTTGAAGTACTTTAATTAATAACTACACTTTGTTGAGAAGTTTGCACTGAAAAGCGCCCCCTGGTGGCTGTAATTGGTAGTTTTGTGTTACCTGTAGGGGACGGTTTGAAATTTTAGAATTGTGATTTTGCGAAGTTTCATGAAAGTTTGCAAATTGGTGGACATTTAATTTTGTAAAGGTATTTTTCATTTCAAGCGGGGTGATTAAATTGGAGTTTTGTAGGTATTTTAGGGTTAAAAAATTTCATTAATTATTTTTTGAAGGGTTTCGCGATATTATTGGTAGACAGAACTAACAGAACTAAATGGTTATGAAAAGAGCAAGTCATAAAACATTTTTTGTCTCTTTCTAATGAAACATTTACACTTAATTGGTCTTTAAAAAAACTAAGTGTTTCATACTATGAAGATACATTTCCCATTGTATGCAAACCCTTTCCTGCGTAAATATAATTATTTACCGTGTGTCAAGTTATACTAGAACTGTTTAACCAATCATATTACTTCTAAAATTATTTAGGTGAGCTTACGATTGTGTTCATATATTTCGATTACTACTGTATCAGGGGGCGTAGCTCAGATGGTAGAGCGCTCGCTTAGCATGCGAGAGGTACCGGGATCGATACCCGGCGCCTCCATTCTCTTTTTATGTTTCTTTTCAATGTTTTCTTTATTTTTATTTCTAGACTTCAAAATAGGTACGCGTAGTCATTGAGTTGAAAGTAATGTCTAACCGCGTTTTCTTGTAATCTTTTGCTGTGCATTGAATTGTTCGAGTGTAAGCTGATATTTCTGAATGAGTTTGAATAAGAGTTTCTTCTATTCGATAATAGATGGCAACATAGAACTTTATTGTGCATGTTAAAAACTATTCCTAGTTTTAGTAATCCCTTATCTCTTCGACTCTATTAGCATAATATTCGATTTCGTGAACATTCAGGCACTTAGGAGGTACATGTACAGATGTATATGTTTTCACAGATATTTATGTCATCTTTGGACCTTTTTTTAAGAAGTTTTTTTTTGCTTGAAAGCTCTTAAAGTGGGAACATTATCACCAACTCTCAGCGATTAAATATTGTGTAATTTTATTTGTAGGATTTTCAATAAAATATATATAGTTATGACAAGCAATACCTAGATTCTTATTAAGACAAAAATCATTTTTATATTAACTTTAATTCATAAAAATCAATGTTTTGTATGTAGGTATTTTATACGCTGAGGTACACTTTTCTTGAAGCAAATGGTGAATAAAACGGAGTTATTGATATTCTCTAGGCAGTCAGAGCTAGAAAATACGTTAAAAATCAGCTTCAAATCGAAAAAAGGCATTACATATTTACAAGAACTAGCTTTGAAAAAGTCAGCCATTTTGATTGCTCGCTAGATTACCCGCCAAAGATTGACAGTTCATATCGGTCTTGGCGCCAAATCTGACGTTTGATGTGCAAATGTCATTAACCAAGTGCGATCGCTCTCTATGAAGCCTGTGGCTGAATTTAAGATAGAAATCTGTTCGAATAGCGTCTGTTGTTTAATAATTTATACTTTAATTCGCAATATCTGTTTGTGATGGCGTGAATTTTGAAGTTGGTAGGCATAAAATAAATGTGTTCAAATGGGTCTTTGGATTTGGATGAGTTCAGATAAGGCAGGTTTTTCTTGATGGGCTACAACGCGCTTTTATACACTTATAAGGCCTGATCTGTCACTCGTGATTAGTCATTCGAATGAGTCATGACATGAAGGGGACGGGAACAAGAACGGTGTCTCTATGTATTATGTCTACTAGTACTAATGTTGCTACGTTCTCTTGCTAGAGGAGAAAGAGTTACACTTTTTTTTTTACGGGGTTCACGGCGGCGTGGTGTGTCGGAATCGGACTGACTAAAACTACATAGTGTGCCGTTCTGCGCCTGTAATAGCAGGGATCTGGAAACCGCAGTTATTAAGACATCCGGACCAGAAAGAGTTACCGTAATATTGTTGTTTTCTTTGATAACTCTAATTTAGTTTGTTTTACCTTTTTTTTAGTTAGTTTTAGCTCTAGCTCTGCATCGCTCTATGGTCCTATGGTTGACTGGGAGAAAATGCCTACGGCATTAGGTCCGCCTTTGTGCATAAAGTGTAAATAAATAAAAAAAGAAACTTAAGTTTGAATAGCTAAATACATGCTTAAAATTCGAGTAAAACTTTATTGTACGTTAATTATTGCTTTAATATGAATACATGAAGTAACTGTACATGTACAAATGGCGGCCGTATCGCTAAAAAGCTGATTCTTACAGACTACTGTTGGATCAACAAATCGACTGTAAATAGACGAATTCATGAGAAAAAATCTTATTATGAAAAAAGTGTGTAATTTATTGGGACGGCTTGTTCTAAATATAATATTGGTAATATCATTTTTACCGTGTGGTGACGGATTAAGAATACTGAGTGTCTCCACCCCTATTCATTACGTGGGTGTCGTAAGAGCCGACTAAAGATAAAAACTACAAAAAGACACAAACCCTATACCAACCCTTTTGGCCAGCGTGGTATAGTAGGCCAAAACCTCCTTTCTAAGGAGAGGCCTGTATCCAGCAATGGACTATTAAAGGCTGTTGATGATGTGAATAACATTTCATAACAGAGAATTATCAGGAGTATAATTACACAACACCACAAACATCAAACTTTATTTCAATCCAATCCATCCAAATTCATCCGTTACATTAAATATTCATCCATTTCCATCTAAACCCCAGTGTAACACAAATTCGCTTCTTAATCTGATTTGGGTTGGCGTAAATCGTTTTTAAGTTGTTATAAATAATTGGTTGAGCTATAAACTCAGACTGCAATCAGAACTAAGTCAGGATATTTCATAAAATTGCCATTTAAAAAACAGTTTAATTCGTCATTATGTCATTACTAAACTACTCTACTGCTGGACATAGGCCTCTCCTTAGAAAGGAGGTTTTGGCTTACTATACCACGCTGGCCAGACGGGTTGGTATAGAGGTGTGAAGTTTTCCTTTTCTTTGCAGTGCTGTTGTCCTGCGTAGTTTGCTCCCCTAGTCAGGCTCTTACGACACCATGTTGTGTTTATGTATGTATATATTTATTTATATTATATAATGTGTTTTACAGATTATTTATATGTATTAACTTGTATTTATGTAAGTAAGTATTGTTAAGACTGTATTATAATTAATACTACATTATTTATTTTATATCAATAACATATACTGTTTTGGTGAATAAATATTTTATGTATCTTTTACATTTTTCACACCAAAACTTGAATGAATAAATTGTGTGAAAACACCCATGAATTCATTTATTTATAGTCTATTTGTCCATCCAAAGGTTGCCAGTAAGAAATTGTTTTCTAGCAATAAGGCCGCCATTTGTACATGGTCATTAATTTGATGTATTAAACTGGTGTATCAATAAACTTCAATTCGGATGTTTATATATCTATTTTTATGTATGTTCGGGCATAACTCCGATATATGTAGACGTATGTTCAACATTCTTTTTTTGTTCGAATGGGTTTTAATCCCCGAAATGATCCTATTTAAATTTCATATCAATCTGATGATGAGTTTCGGAAATCAGGGAAATTATGAATAAGTAAAGAACTACGTCATATGTTTCTAAAGAACGTACCCTACGTACAGAAGACCATCAAATATCGTCTTTAAAACTGTTTCTGTTAAATATTCCGTAAGTCAAAATACAAATTTTAAACTCACAAACGTTTTATAAGAAGCTTGAACAATAGAAATTTACTAATCCCTTACCTTATAGTTGGTATAAACAAACATCAAAGACCGCAAAATCCAAAAACGAGACCGCAAGCCGATTTTTGTTATCAACACGCCACCACAGGCTCGGCTTATTTTGAACAATAATGTTGCGAGAGAATTACTCGCCAAAACTTTAATCTACGGCAGCCAACTTACAAGTTAGACGGACTAAAATGTCTATAAACGTTATAACATCGCATAAATTCAAAGTTTTAGCCCCCAAACGGGCGAAACTATGCAATCGAATAGTTGGCAGCAGAATTTGTGTACAACGCCATCTACCGTCAAATAGTGCGAATTGCTGAGCTCGAAGTATTCCGTGTTGATTTATTGGAACATAAAAAGCATTAGCTTGTTCAGAGAATATTTTGATCGGTATTTGGCAATAGGTTCCTAATATTTTGATGTAGGTCTTAAATTTTAACGTGGACCACAAAATATGCATCTGTATTCTGGGGTTAAAAGGCGTAAGTGTACCATTAAAGGGTCTATTTTTAGCAGTGACCAAGGGTGTTTTTAACTAGCTTATTAAATGCCTCCGAAGCAGTTTTTTTCTGGATGAAAGGTATTCTATGTTGCAACGGATATGCTAAATTTCATCATGACCGGATGAACGATACCTGGGCGCATAAAATACAAACAAAAAAAAAACCTTGAAATACAAGATGGCTGCCTTGATAACTCTGTGGTCAAGTTTATATTTCTATTAGTAATAAAGTGTAGAAACAAGGAAACACTATATTTTTGTTATTCTGAGGTATTTTTTGGTATATTGGGGTAAAAATAGCAGACGTCTCAACTGATGGAAAGCGCGTTGCGGTCCTTTGACCCTAAAAAAGAAAACACGATATCCGTCTGTTAACGGTACTAAGCTTTGACAAGGGGAGGGGGGAAGTCTTTTCCCCTGGGATAGGGCCTGATTAGGTGTGGTGTCGATTCGGGTAGGACCTGAAACCACATGGTCCGGGTCCTCCCAGAGTACGGCGCAGAAGATCCGAATGGATTTTCAACTCCGCCAACAAAAAGAAAACTACCTTTTTAACTATGATTGTTAATGTATACTTTTATACATTAGGCTGAAAATATCAGACAAAAACTTATTCAAACAGGTAAAAAGATTTCCTATAATAATACTGTCTATAAAGTTACCTTGGGAACATCAAAAATCAGAACCATTTGTGAAGTACAACACCACAGACACACACGCACGTTAAATTCAAAACTTTCTGTTGTCAATTGAAAACACGAACTGATGATAATATTTTGTAGAAATTACACAGGCAAGTAAAAACGAAGCGTATATATCATAAATATAATATAGAAAGGAACAAAGGGAAATAGTTTGTAATTCCTTTACTATCGCGGGAATATTTGACATTAGGGTGACATTTGAATGTCAAATTTGACAATGAAATAATGTTAGTGTTGCCATTTTCTAAATGCCAGTATTCCTACTTTATGGGTGTTGTTATAACATATAGTTGTATATTAAAAAAGGTAAGGCACACCGGGCTTTCTGCTCGAATCACTGGGTATAAAAAAAATACTATTTGGGTAAGAATAATTATATATAACATAAATCGGGGCAATATATTATTTGTCACCGCTGTTGAAGTAAGAGAACAAAAGTGACAAAAACGCGCCAAGTTACACAAAATGGCCGCCGCTTTCAACCACTTACATTCTGTCACATTGTATACGTAATACATTGTATACGTAAATTAAATAAGTGTTAAATGGTATCTGCTACACAATAAATGAACACTCAGACAAAATTTCATTCGAAATTAAATACCACGTCACCTGTTAATACCAACATTTCAATAAAAGGCACCCCATTAAATCCCCATCAAGGATATCAATCATAACGGGACAGATTAAAAAGAACTTATTCAAAACTCTGGACAAAGTTAGAGACCTTTAATACTTCTATCTCACACAATACGTCGTACACTTTTATCTATTGATTGTACTTTTTCATTTACTCGCTAGGGGTGGGAAAGGCCACCCTCTCTTTGTAAAAATGTAATTTGCACCGCTCTATCTCGAGTTTTTATTATGAGATATTTTTGTAAAGGCCGACTGTGGAAATGTCTTTGCCTCGTTTTAAAAAGCGCGTAACGATTATAGTAGTAGTTTAAAAAGTGAATTTTGTACTTAGAATGTTTCTAAACGTTGTAGTGATGGGGATGTGTTTTAAATAACGTTATAATTAAAACGTTATAATATTAAATGGCTTTTACACTATTGTTTTATATGTAAGTTTTTGTGTATACAGCCATTATGCAATATGCATGTATTTATAACTTTTTTTTCAAATTCAAATTATCTTTATTTCATAAAAAAATCTTAATTGTTTAAAATCGTCTTTTATGTAGACTCTAAAGTCGTAGATCAACACACACACACAGTAGCAACAATCTCTGTTTTGTCAAATAGTAAGGAAAAAAAAAATGCTTATACAAAATCTATGATATGCCAGTGCCGATCCACAACACACACACATTTAAGTATTTAGCTACTTAGTGACATCGGTGTTACCATCTAAAAATATGTCTCATTGAGCATTTGAACTATTAGCGTAGCGTAGCGTAGCAGTATTAGCGCTGATGCAATACCAAAATAAGATTCATGATCATCGATGACGAATTTTGCAAATTTTAGCAGGCACCAGGAGCCATATACCAGCCTGTATGCTTTTTTGCTAATTTAGTATTATAAAAATGCAAATGCTGCCATTAAAGGAAGAGGTAACGTGAATTAAATACAACGTTCCCCTTTTAAGTGTTCACATTAATGTGCTACGCTTGTGTGTGTAGCGGAATGTGTTATATAAAAGGGGATCCTCGCTAGTGATGGGCGGTTTTTTAATACGTTTTATTAGCTTCACTAGTTAACTGTTTAAACAAATCTTGGTAACCAATTTTAATTAACTTCTAATTCACTGAATTTGAACCAATAATGTAATAATATAATAATCAGTTACGTTAAATCTTAGAAATTCTAACTGATATTAGTCTAATAGATTTCTTAAGATTGTAGGTGACGAAATTTAAATTAACCGCAGTGATACCACGGCCTCACAGAAAACCGGTGTTAAGCAATTCTTTCGTTGCCTTTCACTGAGTGAGTGAGGTTACCGGAGCCCAAATCCCCTCCCGCTGACTCGAGCGGGAGGGACTCCTAGGGTAGCAACGCACTTTTGACTTTTGAGTTGCAGGTGTCCATGGGCGGCGTAGTTGCTTACCATCAGGCGACCCGTCTGCTCGTTTGCCCCTTTATACCAATAATATGTCTTTATACCATAAAAAAAAGCCAAACCCACGATCGAAAGCTATATGATATTACTAAATTTGCCCGCGGCTCCGCTCGCGTGGATATCAGTTATCGCGGTAAAAAATAGCCTATGTTACTCGCTGATAATGTTTATTTTTTTATGCGTGAAAGCGTAACAAACAAACCTGGCCTGTTGGTCTAGTGGTTCCCACCCAGGACAAATAATTGTGTGATGAGCACTGTCATTTGTTCTGTGTCTGTGTGTAATTTATCTATAATATGTATGTATTTAGAAATATATAAGTATGTTTATCAGCAGTCTGGTTACCATAGTACAGGCTCTGCCTAGTTTGGGATCAGACGGCCGTGTGTGAGATGTGTTAAAATATTACCTTGTATTATTACACCAACAAACTCACTTTCAGATTTGTAAAATAAGTATGAATTTAGATAAATAAATAACGTTGTTATAATGTTTTAAAGGTAACGAGTGGAGAGACACTATCTCTTTAAAAATCAATTGTCGGCGTCGGGAAGCGAGTGGTCTCACAAATTGAGTTAATGGCGACCCCTTTTGTAAGTGTCAGTTAATATTTACACATTTAAATGACTTTTATTCAATTTTAATACGAAATTGCACGAAAATTACGACTTGCTTTTATAAGTGCACCGGCTGTATAATTATAATTACGTATTATATTAATTACTAGCGCTGCCTTCGTGGGTTCGACTCCCGGATCAGGCAAAATTTTATAGGGCTTTTCGGAGAGAAAAAATAGCCTAAGTTACTCCTTATATAGACAGCTACCTGGTAGTAAAATATTATTTAGATCGGTATAGTCGTTTTAAAGATTACCCGGCACAGACAGGCAGACAAAAAATATTTAAACTGGTTTTTAGGCATAGGTATCGTGCAAATAACCGTGTGAGCATTAAAAATACCTATTATTTTGACATTACAAACAGACACTTCAATTTTATTTATTTGTATAGATTTTGAAAGAATTATAATTGTAAATGCCTTTGGTACTAAAATCAGCTTCATATAAAATATGCATAAAGTTTAAAGTAACAAAATACAGTAATAAACCTATTTCGAATCCATTTTTTAAAACATCACACACGACGACTCTATATTCTACTTAACTAGACTACTGATAAACAAACCTATATAGTACTAAGTACATTCATTTCATAGATAAATTACACTCAGTCACTATACAAAGTGTCGTGCAATCACACAGTTATATATTCTGTATACTCATAGAATCCACAACCTCTGGTTTAATAGTCAAGTCAAGTCAATCGTCACGGTGAACGCGTTCGGCGATGTGATTGATCCGCAATGAAATATGCACCAATTGCAACATCAAACGCGCTCGCCGTCGACAGCGAGTCGTCGTGAAATAATCTCAGACTTGGGCCTCTGTCTATATGATATGTTTTGAATTAATGATAATTAAAGTGTATTAAAAACCAAGGTCCGCGTGGTGACGGATTAAGAATACAGATGGTCACCACCCGTATTCATCGTGGGTGTCGTAAGAGCCGACTAAGGAAAAAAAACTACGCAGAACAACAGCACTGCAGAGAGAACAAAAACTTGACACAAACCCTATACCAATCCGTCTAGGCAGCGTGGTATAGTAGCCATAAACCTTCTTTCTAAGGAGAGGCTTATGTCCAGCAGTGGACTGTTAAAGGCTGTTGATGTTATGTGTGAAGGACCAAGATTGCAACCTTTCCAAAATTATTTAAGACGAAAGGTGATCATGGCAGGCAATGGCTTGTAAAATTAGTTGGTAGTGGATTATCTTGTCAAGGATATGATGGGCAGTGCCATCCACGTGTGATATTTTAGCCCCCGTCGATTAAGTATCCAGGTGCAGCTGATATGAATTAGAACGCATCGATGAATATTTAGGTTGATGAGATATCAAACGCAATAACGTTATTTGTAACGTTATTTATAGTTGTTATACCTGATTGTAGAATTTTCTTTTCTGTAATAAAAATCTTAAAAAATTACGATAATAATGGACAAAAAATAAATAAATATTAATCTGTAGAACCAGGTCCGACCGTGAAACTAAACTGGAGAGCTCCTCCAACACACATAAATTTTTTTAAGGTTAAATTCATGATTCTACCCGGTTCAATTGTGAATCCAGACACCCAAAACACAATATCAAAGTCGGTTCAGCAGTTTAGGTAGACTTTAGTGACATATATTATTTAAGCCAATATAAATTTGTCCTAAGCTACCGCAGCGCCACCCTTATTGGACGCGTTTTTACAGACACTTTTCATACACAGACTCACCTCTGCACGGCCCACCGACCACAGAGATTGTAGCACACAAAGTAGACAAATAAATGTTATTTTGATTCTGGAAAACCTAAACTGATCCTGATTTTATACACAGAGATGGTTTTTCTTGTCTCTACCCTTACATGAAACCTATAGAACTATAATGTATAGTAATATCTAGTTTGCGGTGTACATATTCTCTTTTGATATACCTATTAATCTTATGATAATGCAGAAATAAAATGATGTAGGTGCTAAGAGTGTTGTTTATATGGTGAGGGAATTAGAATACAGAGTGTCACCATCCGTATTCAACCCGTAGGTGTCATATGAGCTAACTAAGGGAGCAAAGTACGCAATAACAGCACTGCAAAGAGAAGGAAAACTCAAAACAAACCCTATACCAACCCAGCGTGGTGTAGTGGGCCAAAACCTCCCGTCTAAGGAGAGGCCTATGTCCAGCAGTCGATTATTGCTGATTGTTAGTCAGCGGGGATTGAACCCTTCAAGCTAATCTAGAACCCAATGCTCTAAATACCATTTAGCATCATAAACCTCACCATTGGCAAAAAAACAAAAAAATAGTTCAACCAAAATATTTCATATGAATGTATTTCTTTATCTCTTTTATTATTTCAATAAAAGTAATATTGTTTTCACTGTTTTAATGGCAACTTTATTTTTATATTGAGTATTTTTGACTTGTAATGACAATAAATAATAAAATGGAAAAGTATTTATATTAAAACAACTGTAACTAAGCAGAAAGGTTAAGTTTTTCCAGTGTATATACATATGTATGTTTATTTAGCACGCCCTGTAGTCTGAACGAGTTGATGAATCTTTGCTTGAGGTGTCGTTAGGTTCATCTTAATCCTGAGAATGACCCTGGGTATATAAAAATTAAAATCTACCCATTAACTACTACCAAACTACGCAGGACAACAGCACTGCAAAGAGAAGAAAAAACTTGACACAAACCCTATATCAACCCGTCTGGCCAGCGTGGTATAGTAGGCCAAAATCTCCTTGTCCTATGTCCAGCAGTGGACTATTAAAAGCTGTTGATGATGATGATAATGATACCTACTACATTTACACGCATTCGGGTTTATTGGTTTTCTTTTCAATAATCAGCTTGTTGAATAACAAGTATGGAAAAAACGCTAAAATTTATCGACGTGCATGAATTCAGATTACCTTAATTTCAAGAACAATAGCCAATAACAATATTCCTGCTTAAATATATTAACAATTCATTTTTGTCGACAGTATGTACACCGCGTCACTAGACGCGCACAGACGTTCTCTATCGATCCAGCATCCATTGAGGCACCCCACACTATCGGTCAGTGACCCTGTGACCCATTGTGTGCTCTCAATATACCCAAGGTGTTAACTGACGCTCATTGTATGGGTACAGAATGTCGTATGATTCCTCTAAAACAATATTTTGCTCAGAAAAAAGTTTTAGAATTTTTTGTCTTTTGTCTGGTTTTATAATTTTATTGAAGTTGAAACTTCTTTACACGCTTTAGGCGTGTTGGACAATTTTGAACAACAGACAAAATAATGTATTTTACCGTTACCGTACACTGTTACCGTTACCGACACCTCTGTATATGTTATATTGAAGTGGAAACTTCTAAGGCGCGTTAGGCATTTTTGAGATGGGAAAACAATTGAACTCTCGACACTGTTGCCGTTACCGACACCTCTGTATATCAGTATATAAGTTTTCACTTCTGACGGCACTCCCGGAGGGAGTTTTTTGTTTTTTTTCTTTCAGTATTAGCTATTGCCCGCGGCAACTAAAACTGCAAACTAAAACGTTGATATAAACTATGTGTTTTAATTTAATTCGCCATGATTAGACCTAGTACTATGTAATAATGTTTCTAAGTCCTTTGATGGGAACGAGGCGGTCCATTCCATGCAACGGTGGTCTAAAGAAACCAATCTTCAAATCGTTTTATCTCCATATTGCTAAAACTGATAAACTTTGACCTAAAAATTTTTTTTTTTTTTAAAGACAACTCCCGCATTAGGAATATATCCTGTGTCGCGGGGGACTTTACAAACATACATGAAACGGACACAAAGAACACCCAGACTGAGAACAACAATTTGTGGATCACACAAAGTGTCGTCCCATGTGGGGATCGGACCCACAACACCCGGCGTAGTAGTAAGCGGTGCCGACCGCTTAAACAACTACGCCATCCGTGCAGTCGTATCTAAGTATATTAAGAAAGGATTAAATATTATTCACAAGTTTTATGCTATCACTTTTGTTTTATTAGATGTGACACCTTAACGAGGTCCCAACATCGCAACCATCCCCTACCTTTTTTTTTAAAAGGTCTACTAGCTACCGAAGTTACTAGTATTCAGTCAGGATTTGAACCCACGACCTCTTGATCGCAAGTCCAACGCCTTAACCACTAGACTACCTATTTTTATTACTATTATTAGAATTTACTAAAGAAAAATTTCAAAGTTACTTTTGCACAAGAAGTATAGTAGTTTGTAGACGCCAACGTTTTTCTTATAGTGACCATATGACCATATGACCACGCAACTATACAACAACTGTAAACATAAGCAAATCTGAGTGAAAAACTTAGCTTTTTTCTACCACAATGTTGTAAAGAATGCACATACATTTTACCATTTCAACCCTAAACTATGGGGAAAGTGGTAAAATTGATATTTTCAATACTCGTACGTAAATTTGACTACAGTGTATCTCATGAAATATTTATGGGACATTATTCTCATAGATTGACGGGTAATAAAGTGGAATTTCATGGTATTTTCATGTAGATATCTTTCTTTTTGTTGGTTTTTTTACGACCGAGATTTGGAGAGAAATAAATTTAAATGATGCAATATTATATACCGTTCTATGGTGTTTATAAAATTTGTATTTCACAATTTCATGGTGTTTGTTTTACCCTTGTTTTTTTGGCAAGTTACGTGAAAGAAAAACAAGTACCTATACCCAGTTTTTTTCGTGCGGATTCGGACGAGCGGTGGTTTTAGTGTATGCTTTAGTTTCGCCCTCAAGGCACTTTTTTTGCATTAAATCGTATCCTGCATCGCGGCAGTCATATATAACACGATACCTCATAGATTAAAAAAAAAATCTATTTAAAAAGCGCCGTCATGGGTTAGTAAAGAAATACAAGAAATGAAAAGGAAAATTTAAATATTTTTGTATATTATCATCAGTTGAAATGATTTTGTATTATTGCTACTATGATTGTAACATTGTGACAGATATTTTATATTGTCCTTGTTTTTTATATGTTTATTGATAAATGTAATTTATTATTTCTAAATCCATTGACAATATTTTTAAACAAATGTAACACTGCAACGTATAAATAAACACACATGTTGTACACATTTGATCGGCAAATTAATTAATTATGATTTAACTTTTTATTCAAATTCTAAATGTAAAAAGGATTTTCGAAATCGATATTTAAATGTCGAAGTTCTGAGGTAACAGAACAAAATAATTAAGATAAGATAAGATTAAGCCTCCATTTTGAAGTCGGTTAAGAGCGTTGTAAGTCGCCAGGAGGATTATCATCCGCAACTTGAAGTTCCCTGGATATTTTAGTTATAGCTTTCTACACCAAGTTTCAAAATCAATTCTCGTTAAAGAACTACGCCCACCTGCGTATTATCTTGTGATCTATTCATTTTAATTTTCTAATTAATACCTATTTGGTTAAATTGATAATTTTAAAAGTCTACTTTAAAGTATGTTACACAGTTCATCACTAATTATAATAAATTAACACGAATGTGTGAAGGATTAAGAATACGGAGTGTCACCACCCCTATTCATCCCGTGGGTATCGTAAGAGCCGACTAAGGGACCAAACTACGTAGGACAACAGAACTGCAAAGAGAAGAAAAAATTAAAGGAAACTTTATACCAACCGTCTGGCTAGGGTGGTATAGTAGGCCAAAACCTCCTTTCTAAGGAGAGGCCTATGGCCAGCAGTGGACTATTAAAGGCTGTTGATGAGATGTGTGATGTGAATTAATATAGATACGAAATGTTTAATAACTTGTCTAAACTTGTGTGTAACCGGTATATTAATAATTAAATAGGTTGCCATCTCCTGAGATTAAATGTGTACCAACCCTTTGTAAAATATTTAGATCATATTAGCACTGTTCCATTAGTTACAAGTTTAAATTGAGGTCTTGAGGCACATACTGGCACGGTCTCAGAATAATACCTTGTGGAACCCCGCGTTATAATAAGCTTGACACTAAGCTTGACTGCACGGATGGCGCGGTGGTTTAAGCGTTCGCAACGCCGCTTCCTACTGCGCCGAGTATTGTGGCTTCAAACCCCACATGGGACGACACTTTGTGTGATCCACAAATTGTTGTTCTAAGTGTGTTCTAATGGGTGTTCTTTGTGTCCGTTTCATGTATGTTTGTAAAGTCCCCCGCAACACAGGATATATTCCTAATGCGGGAGTTGTCTTATAAAATATCTGTGTGTAATCTGTGTGTAACTATTTCTTTAATTTCAAATTTTCATTGCGTGATACCTATTTGTTGTACTTGATTCGAAAACCTTGTATATTCTTAATTTGAATACCTTTCTAGATCAAATGAAAGTTATGGCAAACAGTGTCAAAAGCTTTTTGTAAATCTATGATATGTTTTTACTTGATTTATTTGTTTCACCGAAAATATTTCATTAAAAACAGAATATATATTATTTGTTAAACTTGATTCGAAAACCTTGTATATTCTTACTTTCTAGCCTTAATAAAATTTATGACAAACTGTGTCGAAAACCTTTTGCAAATCTATAAATTCTTAATTTTTTTTTGTTTCATCAACAATATTTTTCTTAAAACAAAACATATGCTCCTATTTCATAATTATGTAATTTATCTATAATATGTATGTATTATTTATATATAAGTATTTTTATCAGCGGTCTGGTGTGCATAGCAAAGTTAGTTTGGGATTAGACTGCGGTGTGTCAGATATCTAAAGGCATTAGTATTAATTTAATAAGACCTTTCTTTTATTTAGGTTTTTGTTTAGCTTTTTTACCTTTATCTCTCTCGTAGTCTATCAACACTAAAAATGGAATTTAACAAGAAGAAGGTATTCCGAAAAAGAGAAAAGAGTTATTAAAATCATTCAAAACATTTCTATTTATTACATGTTCAATTTTAAAATTGATAATAATAATGTGTAATAGTTTAAAATTGTAGATAAAATACTAGTTTTACTACTACATTTAAATATGGTAGTTTTTAGCTTGTTAGTTTTTGTAGACTAGTCTTTGATTATTATGGAACTATTAGTTTGTACAGCTTAAGTAGTTTAATACAACATTTAACTTGAAACATAACATAAAATATTTGTATTAAATTGTCCGTGTTGTGACGGATTAAGAATACGAAGTGTCTCCACCCCTGTTTATGACGTGGGTGTAGTAAGAGCCGATCAAGGGAGCAGACTAAGCAGGATAACAGCACTGTAAAGAGAAGGAAAACTTGACACAAACCTTATACCAACCTGTCTGGTCAGTGGTATAGTAAGCCAAATCCTCCTTTCTAACGAGAGGCCTGTGTCCAGCAGTGGACTAATAAAGACTGATGATAAGGACGATGTATAAAATTAAGAACAAAAATGTTTTATGTTTCATCCAAATGATCCTTTAATTACTTTTTCCAAAAGCTGTGCCTTCCTCTTTATTCGTCGATATTAATAATAAATCATTTTCTTGTTATTTATAAAATTATTGATATTCAAACTTTAAAATGTTTGTTAGTAGAATTAACAGAGTTTCAAAAGTTTATTTATATTATTACCGTTACAAGTAAAGCATTAAATATTAATTAAAATTTAAAAGAAAGAACAGAAGGTATTAAAAAAGAAGATCAATTTAGTAAACTCAAATTATAATATTAAGTTAGGCCCAAAAATAATAAGAAAATATCTTGTAACTCGTCGTGATTTTAATCAAAATTACATTGAAGAAATTGTTCATTTTACGTATATTTAAAATATCAATATTTGGTACCAAAACTTATTAATAGAATGCCTGTCGAATGAATAGTACTTCAGATTTCAGAAAACCATTAGATACCGCGAATTCACAAAAATCCGTAAAAGAACGAGAAGATACACATTTACTCTAAAATTTTCACCATATTTCTTGATCATCTGTCCAATACATCTCTTTAGCATTGATATTTTTATTTTAAAATGTAGTTTTGTATAATTTGAGTTACAATCAAACATTTTTTTGACTTGTGTTAACCGAAGAGTCAAAGAATATCGGCCAAGACTGTGTTAACAATGATTTTGAACAATGAGTTTGATAAATGAAGGAAATAATTCTATAACGGCCCGAGCAGGTAGAATTTTAAGAGATACTTTGCTAGAAATTCTTATCAAATGTCTAAAATAAACGAAGAACATTTTAATAACATAATCCTATACTAATACTGTAAGTCTTTCTTGCAGAGATGTTTGATGATCTGTAAAATACTGTTAAACATTTTTTCCAAAGAAATTTGTAGCTTCAAATCATCAGCTCTAAGCATAAGGTTTGGTCGAAGTCTACTAAATTATTTTAAAGTACCCCATTAACAAAATCTATCTCTCTCTCTCTATAAGAGAAAATTGTCCCAATTTGGTCAGTTCAGGTGATGAATACTGCATAGTAAGAAAAATCAGAACAAAACCTTTGATAGGTGAGTCTCACTTCTTACTAAAGCCCGTTTCTTGTCCTGTGATGTCATGGAAATATAGTATCAAGCCGTATTTAGTTTGATTAAAAGCTGAACTATTTACGAGGTTGTAAAGAAGATTGAATACAGCTTATATTTGGCGCGAGAACCACCCGGCACCTCGGATAAGCCTCAAAATCGTGAGACTATATTAATTTTGGTACAACCAACGAAAGCGCTGTAGGTAACTAGAAACTGAAAGGCAGAATGAACCTAAAATTAGGTGCAATAAAGTCGATTTTACTTAGAGAACATTGAGAGGCAGATCTTATTTTTACCCCCACATCTGCTCTAAAATCGATAACCGTTGCATGTGTTATAAATATTTTGGTGTGCATTTATAACATTCGGACGATTAAGAACATAAATTTGGGCGAAATCTGTAATAATTGTATGTAAAATCACTTACCTTACAGATGCAGGAATCACCAACCACAGGAAAAAAAAAGAAAATAAATAAAACTCAAAGAAATAACAAAAAAAAAACAGAATTTATTTTGTCAGGTGCGGGGAAGGAGATACAGGAAGTGTTAGAAACGGAAAAACAGGAAATTGTGTTTGTCGAAATATCGGGAAATAAATAAAAACACGATACGTGCGCGCTTTGCGGGACGTAGTGGCGCTCTGACTCCAAATGCTGGAGGGTGCGTTTTTATACTTTTGTCAGAGGAGCGCGGGAGGAGGGACCGGCGGCCATCTTACCTGTCGCCATGGCAACAAGGAGATGGCCTATTACGCGAGGGTGGCGGAGATTATGTGTACCGTCCGCATCCAAAGTTTATAAGATGATATTAAAAAAATAATTTGTCAATAAATTAATTAGAGGTTAGGTTTTTCTTTTAATTAGCGCGGGAATATTTGGGCTTGCTTTTTTAATTTGTATTTTTGTCAGTAGATGAGCTGAGGAAAGTTTATTAAATTAAGTCGAGCCGTTTTTGAGATTAGTTATTTGAAATGTGTGATTTGTAGGAACGAGGAAGGCTTCCTTTACATTTTGTATATTAGGCATACCTTTAATATTAAATTCTGTTAATTTAATAAAAGTTTTAATCGGGGTAATAGGACTACCCTACATTTTTCTTGAAATATATTAACGAAATAAAGATGTATGTTTTCTGAAGGCGCAAATATTAATAGAACACTGTGTAAATAAAGTATCAACAACGTTAATGAATCTAAATCAAGATCCATTATAGCTGTGTTGTTCATCCTTTAATTTTCCACGCTTTGTGGTAAAATATTAACTTAAAAATTTAAATCGGACTAACTGATAACGGTTGCGCAGGAACTAGTGAAACGACCCATAGCTGAATCCGTACTCTTTTTATTTGTCAACCGACACGATATTTATACATAAGTAGTGGAAATGGAACGACCTACATATTACGAATATAACACTCCTCCTAGTTTTACAATTCTTTAGTGACAACACATTTTATGAAATCTTGTAGAATCCATTCTAGGTACATCATCACCATCATCAACAGTCTTTAATAGTCGACTGCTGGACATAGGCATCTACTTAGAAAAGAGATTTTGGCCTAATATACCACGTTGGCCTCCTCTAAAACTTATGAAGTCACTTCTCATTCGTCAGGTCACAAAGGAAGAAGTAAAAACAGCGCTTGACTAAAATAATCCTTCTGAATACGATCTCATAACTGACAAAACGGGTTGGTATAGGGTTGGTGTCAAGTTTAGATTCTCTTTGCGGTGCTGTTGTCCTGCGTAGTTTTCTCCCTTAGTCTTACGAAACCAACAGGATGAATAGGGGTGATGACACACCCTGTTCTAATCCGTCACCACACACCCTAAACACAAATCCCAATATATTGCTACAATTCGTAGACATATGTGTATGCGGTCACCGCTGACCTGAAAATGACTCATCTTAAGAATGGGCTGGACAATGTCAATGGACAAATCAAAGGCCATCAAGCTCATTCTACCGACATTAGAAATTAAATTAGGTTCCAGTTCATATTCCTAATGTATTTTCCAATCACAGGACAGATGTAGTAACCTGACCTTTTTTTTCTTCAATCTCCTGGTGACTTAGTGCCACTACCCAAACGAGAATTACAGTACTGAGTCTGAGAGAGTGAAGTTACAGGAGGCCTCCTCTGACTCTGGAGAAGAGGAGAGGGGGGAGGTGTGGCTCAAAGGTCATTAACGCATTTTTGACTCTTGAGTTGGCAGGTGTCCAGAGGCGGTGGTGTGGTAATCACTTACCATCAGGTGAATTAATACCACACCATAAAGAAGCTAGCTACTTCGCTATATTCATATTCCTTACCTCAACCTCTTGAAGTTTTGGTCAGAAAGATGGTGAGTATTTAAGAGGCCCCATGTTGGGCGCCATTTTGTATTTTAACTATCTACTGATTATCACCAAATCCTGTCCAACCAAATGTTTTCTTTATCTTTATTTTGGGTCAGGGGTCATCAGTCATCAACATTTAGCAGACAGGATCATTAACCACACTATATCAACAGGCCAGTGAATCAGTGAGGCGAAAGACCTTACAGAAGAGTCATACCCGTAGTTTTCAATACCGGATAATGGTCTTCTTTTTCTTTCTTTGTCTGTAGAAAAGAGATACTTAATGAAAGAAAATGCATCCTAATTAGTATATAAATAGAGTTTCTTTTTAATTGAACGTGCTTCGGTTTATCTCTAAGACCACTCGATAGATTTGACAACGATTTTATTTCGCAGTCAATAGACGATTTCAGGAAGGTTAGAGGCTGTTTAACATCACGCTATGATATTTAGGAGTAGAGCAGTGAACATAGTCAAATTACGAAAAACAGCATATACATCTTTGTCTTCTAAAAGCGATAGGTTTTTTAAATTATTTCCAATAAAATATTGTCTGAAAATATTTATTTTTCTGCAACCACTACCCTTGCTGCGTCCGTTTCAACCCTCCATATACCCCTACACGTAGAAAATTGCACACATTTGCACACACTACTGTGTAAGTATGACACACTAATGCAATACTTTATGTTTTCCAACTACAAACACAGGATGGAGTTGTTCTTAATAACTGAGAGGGAACTGCTGCACTGTGTTTCTCTGTGCCTCAGTCGAATTATTCCATTGTCTCACACACAGGATGTTATATCGACGAATGTTGCTGTCCTGTTCGTTCTCTATAGTGGTCTATGTGCTGTCTCGTTCGCTTGCATAGCGGTTGACAGATGTAAATCCGCGAGAAAAAAATTGATTTTTCTCTTCGACAATGTAATGTCAATATTTAATTCTTATTTTTTGGTTTTTGGTTCTGTGGTTTAATTTTTTTCTCTTTTCGTTGTTTATTTTTAAAGTAAAGTATAGTTTTATTAATCTTTAATTGAAGCGGGAGAAAGAATTAACGTAAAACAAACATTTGTTTCTAATATTAAAGAAAAGCGATATACCCATTTCAGTGTCTTGCTTCTTTAATATTTTAGCTATGTTATTCCTCACAGTATCCAACAAAATAAATATATGCCTTATCTCATAATGTTAAGGCGCATATTGATCTGTAGAGTTAAATTTTTGTAACATTGTAACTTTCTGCCCGCGTTGAATATTTTATTAAGACATAAGTTCTGCTACTCTATCAAAGAGGGCGTCAGTGAGCGAAAACTATTAATAAACTTGTTTTAAATTTAAGATTTTTTTATTAAGATTCTATATAAAATTTACAAATATCACCTGTCTTGTTTGTATTAATTTTTTCTTTACTAAACAAACATCTTTTTTTTGTGCTACCACTACTCGACAACAGATGTCACTATTAAATTGAACTTAAACTGAAATCAAAATAATATTGAATGCGGGCTTAACCAGTTAATTAATTTGTATGTATATATCACATTAAAAACCTTTACTTTTAAGTTTCTTAAATATTAGCAAAGAAAATAAAAACACATTTTAACTATGGTACCCATGTAAGCTTGAATTTTAAGTAGTTGAAACATATTATTTTCGCGTTGAAAAGTATTTAAAACCACATTATAATAGTGTGTATATGTATTTATATACATGCATGTGTATATGTGTGTGTATGTATGTATATATATATGTGTATAGTGTGTATTTCCTTGTCTATAAAATTACGTGTGTTCTGTTGTGTAGTGTATATCTTAGTAATTGGTGTTATAACCTATATGCGCCTACTACTCACGATTTCTACACTACCTAAAGGTTGACTGGGAGAGAATGCCTTGGGCATTAAGTCCGCCGATGTACAAATGTTCATAAAGTTATTAATAAATATAATAAACATGTTACGATCACTATAGTTTCATTACAATACTAAGATACTTATTGGGTGTGTGACATTAAAGTGTAGTAGTAGTGTTGTAAGTGTATCGACTTAAATTAAATCGTTTAACGATAGATATTAGTCAAATTGTTAATTGATAAGAGAGTAAGGGATAAACGTGGTGACTCCCGCTCCGGCTCGTTTCTGGTGCAAAGAATGTCCGTTGCAATTCAGCGAGGCAATGCTGCCAGTATCATGGGCACCTTTGCACCGGGAGCGACGCGGGGCGGGTTATATGATCTGACTTGAATAAAATAATAATAATAATTGTAACTTAAATGTATGTATTAGATAATGTAACTTATAAAATAATAATATACAATTATCGATGTCAAACATTTGAATTTTTTTTAATTCAATCATTATCATCATCAGTTCAGTCAATAGTCCGTGTGGTGATGGATAAAGAATACTGAATGTCACTACCCCAATTCATCCCGTGGGTGTCGTAAGAGCCGACTAAGGGCACAAAACAATGCAGGACACCGGCACCTCAAAAAGAAAGAAAACTTGATACAATCCCTATACCAACCCTACCAGGCCTCTTCTTAGAAAGGACTATACCACGCTGGCCAGACGGGTTGGTATAGGGTTTGTGTCAAGTTTTCCTTCTCTTTGCAATTCTGTTGTCCTGCGTAGTTTGCTCCCTTAGTCCCACGGGAGAAAAAGGGGTGGTGACACTCCGTTTTCATAATCCGTCACCCCGCAATTAGCTATATGATCATTTAATTCTAAAGATACAATATTGTTCATAGTCGGTAAGTCTCTCTGATAATAAAAAATATACTTACAGTCATTAAAAGTAGAAACGCGACCTGTATCCAGTAATAAATAATAGGGGTTAAGGTATGACTAGGGTATACCTGGTTCCCCGGCTATTAGTACCCGAGACGGCGTGCGGTTTTAGTCGGTTCGTGTCCGACATGCCACCGATAGGTGGTATCCTAGGGGATTTCCGCACGAAAAAAAAAGGCGTTAAAGTATGAAATTACCGTTGCATAGTAATAGATACTTTGAATTGACATAAAAACTTCATGGTGTGAGATTTTTGTGTGAAACTTTTTTCACACGATACCTATGAGGTTCTTCTTTTAAATAATGTGCAACACTCGATTTCCGACTTTCAATTGTTTTTTATTCAGCTTGAAAGATGAATACTTCGAAAATCCGAGTCATTTTTGAATACGAGTTCTGACGCGGAACTTACGCAGAAACAGCTCGCAATATCAACGCTGCGTTTAGAAAGGAGACTGCTAATGAACGCACCGTGCATTTCTTGTTTAAATGCTTTCGTAATGAAAACTTAACAGGTGAATAACGCTAAATTGAAAGAACGATGCCGATCCGAGTCAAACTACCCAGGAATTACGGAACGTTACCCTACTTACAAATTTAGACTCATTTGCACCAAATCAATAAGAAAAAATATATGAAAAATGGGTGCTTCATGATTTGACTGATCTGCAGAAAGAAATGTGTGCTGAAACTTGTGTTTGATGATTTAGATAATTTTGTACGTGATAAAAAATGTTATTCCACAGGAAAATGCTTTAACAAAGTTTGTCGATTCTACATCGACAGAGTTGTATCGTAAAGGCATAAATGAATGATGTTTAGACTACTGCAATGTATAGATAATGAGGGTAAATATTTTGATTAAATAAATATGTTACATCTTAGAAAAAAACCAGTTTCAATTTTTCAGTACAAATCGGCAATTTCATCATCACATCACACCACTCCTGTTCATCCCGTTCAACCTAAGGGAGCAAATACGCAGGACAAAAGCACTGCAAATAGACGGAAAGCTTGACACAAACCCTATACCAACCCGTCTGGCCCGCGTGGTATAGTAGGCAAAAACCTCCTTGCTAAAGAGAGGCCTGTGTCCAGCAGTGGACTATTAAAGGCTGTTGATGATGATGAACCGACAGCCACGCGGGCGGAGCCGCGAGCAAATTCGGTATACTTATATTTCCGACATATCCTAACAAACAGACCAACATTCCTCCACATCGCATAAAACTCCGGGATCATATAAAGACAAAAAAAATCTAATTAAACGGCTCTTCAAACTATGCAGCCATTATATTGCAGCAGTTGCGTAGATACGAGCTCGCAGCCATACATACACTTGGAACTGAGTAATTTTTGAAATGCCGACGCAAACAGGTGGAATATTAAAAAACTTAGGCGCGCTGTTAAAAAATTGGGGTCCGTAAGAGAATTGTTGAACCCTTAAATTAGGTAAAGGAAGTCTGATCTGGTGTTATAGAAAGAGGTTTATATTAGAAAAATGTTGTTTTCTGTACTAAAATTATAAAATTGAAAGTTTGAGTGGATAAATTATTATAAAAATAATATTTCGGACATCTAACACACAACGCCATCTAGTTTCAAACTAAGCAGAGCTTGTGCTATGAAAGTTAGATTGACTGATAGAATACTTTTATACTTTTTTTCTGTAAATACATACACATTAGGTATACATAGAAAATACCCCAACACCGAATCAAATATTTGCAGATTATACAACAATTCGGTCCTACTCGGGAATCGAACCCGATACCTCAGCACAGCAGTCGCACACGCTACCACTACACCACCGAGGCAATGGATGTTTGCTATTAATCATGCCAGAACGGCTGTACATAATTGATGAAAATTTGGTACAGAGACAGATTATTGTTAAAAACCGCGCCTAAAGGCCAAAGGTCGGCCGTCGTCGTGGTGGTTTTTAGTGGCAACACCAGATGTTTTTGAAGTATGGAAAAATTAATATTACACGAGTGAAAGAAAAGAAAGAAGAGAAAGAGAAGGAAAACTTGAAACAAACCCTTTACCAACCCGTCTGGCCAGCGTGGTATAGTAGACCAAAACCTCCTTTCTAAGGAGAGGCCTATGTCCAGCAGTGGACTAGTATAGGCTGCTGTTGATGATGATGACGAGTGATACCATCTGTGTGGTGACGGATTAAGAATACTGATTGTCACCACCCAATTCATCCCGTGGGTGTCGTAAGAGCCGACTAAGGGAGCAAAACAACGCAGGAAGTGCACCAAAGTTATGATAAAAAAAAGGAATAGTTTTTGTATAATATCGGATCAAGTTTTATTAATTAATTTAGTTGTTTTTTGTTGTCTTCATCAACATCCTGTAATAGTCCACTGCTGGACATAAGCCTCTCCTTAGAAAGGAGGTTTTGGTCGGTATAGGGTTTGTTACTAGTTTTCCTTCTCTCTGCTGTTGTCCTGCATAGTTTGCTCCCTTAGTCGCCTCTTACGACACCCACGGAATGAATAGGGGTGGTGACACTCCGTATTCTTAATCTGTCACCACACGGAAATATCTATATAATTTTAAGTTAGTTTCTTTACGCGTCAAAAACTTAAAAAGTTATACTTAAGATGTTCAAATCACTTCAAAGATTGTTTTTAATCTATTTTTCATGTCACTTTTATTCCTCATTACTGATCAATACAACCATAACGTTCACCAACGACGCGTACAGCTAGTTATAGATAAATTACACCCAGACACAGAACAAATGATCTTGCTCATCACAAAATTATTTGTCCTTAATAGGACTCGAACTCACGACCTCTAGTTTAGCAGCAGCTTTCAAAAATAAACAAATTACCTCAAATACCTTTTTAAAATTGAAATCAGCATTGTTTGTACTGAACAAAGCGAAGGTTCTGCTTGCTTACGGTACAGTACTGCATTTAGTTATCGTTTTGTGTTCAGTACGGGTATGAACAAACGGTAATGAACATTTTTGCGCATACTTTCATGTACAGGCGACGGCGAAACTGGATTTAGATGGTCAGGACAAATTTTAGGGGCACGATAATTTGTTCTGTCTAGGTGTAATTATCGTTGAAATGTATGTGTTCAGAAATATATTAGTATGTTTGTTTAGAAATATAGCTGACGGTAATAAGCTAGCGATCTATTACATGTCATCATCATCAGCTTTATTAGTAGTCCACAACTGGACATAGGCTTTTCCTTAGAAATGAGGTTTTGGCCTTGTATACCAACGACCTGGCTAGACGAGTTGGTATAGGGTTTGTTTCAAGTTCAGGGCGGCAGTACGGGACCCTTTCCTTCCGACTGAGCCAGGTCTTTTCCGGACATGGCTGCTTCGGGAACTATCTGCCCTCGGTGGCTAGAAGGGAATTGAGTCCCGCCTGTCACTACTGCGATTGCTGTGATTACTAGGCTCAGCACAAGCTGGAAATTTGCCCGGCCTGGGCGTGGCCGGTGACAGTTGTTTTACCGCCGTCGCATCGTTGAAATCGCAAATCGCATTCAAAGACGGATCCGGATGTCCTAATAACAGTCCCTGGATCCCTATTACAGGCGCAGAGTGGCACACCGTGTGGTTTCATTCGGTCCGATTTCTACTCATTTCTTCTCAGCTACAACCAGTTTGCCTTGCGCCTATGCCTCGTAATGAAGAGCTCAAGTCATTTGTCCGTCTGTCTGTCTGCTCGTGTGTTAAATCAGTTTACGGAGCATTTAACTAAATGACATGCAGATATTTTCATTTGTGCGCACACCTTCGCCTATTAGTCACGTTACTTTTTTGTTTTGTTTTCTGCCTACCCTCAGTTTTGTGGAAAAAATTGTTTGTTAGTTTTCGTACTAGACCTACTTCTTAGCGCGCCAAGGATTCACCGTACGGGTGCCGCAGATAGATGGGGGCAACACATGCGACTTCTACACCACCTGGGACTTGCGACCCAGGTATAGGTTTAGGGAGTACTCATTGCGGCGCGTCAGCGCTTACCTCCACTGTCTGCTGTGTTACCCCCTCTACCTAACCATATTTGATACAAGCCTAGCAATGCCGCTTCGGATATTCGTTTAAGAAAAGAGCTTACTGAAGCTCTTGCTAATCCAAGGTCTTCAAGCAGGTTATAGAGGGATTTACCTGCACCCACTTCCACGGCATACAACGCAACGACATAACCATTTTTAGTTATTTCTTTGACTAAAAATGATTATTATACTTTTATTATAAATGTGAAAGTGTGTTTGTTTGTTACGCTTGCACTTCTAAAACACTAAACCAATTTTAAAAATTCTTTCAGCGATGGAAAACTACATTATCAGCGAGGAATATAGGTTATTTTTTCTGCAATAATCATCATACACTGGGATGGAGGCGCGGGCAAAATCTAGTATTGTTCTAAACTTGATTGAAGTTGCACAGTTGATATGCAAATATCTTCGGGTAGCGATAGACAATCAGGTGACCCATCTCCTTGTTTATCACAAAAACGTCACGAGTTATGAGTGCTCCTCCCAAGCTGACAGCAGTAACAAAGCTATTAGCTACCCTTTTTTTTCTGTGCTGAAATCCCCTCGCATACCACTTAGCGGTGGTATCGGACTCGAATTAGTCGGGGAACCAGCTGTACCCTAGAAAGGAAATCCCTGGTGCCAAAACGTACCATCTACGGCGGGTAGACGACTCCCCTGTGTGGGAACCCCCATGTTCCCTCTGTGCTCCCGGAAGGGACCATTAGCTACCCTAATGATACAAAAACACTTAGTGTAAAGATTTTTCTATTTTGTTTTTGTCAAAAGACAACTACTGCTCTAGGAATATATCCTCTGTCGAGGGTTACAAACATGCATTCAAACGAACACAAATAACACCCTCAGAACAACAATTTGTGGATTACAATCACATCCCCATGTGGATATCGAACCCACAACACTCAGTAGGAAGCGACGAGGTGACCACTAAAGCCACTACGCTATCCATGCAGTCAAAGTACCATTTAATGTTCGCACATTAAGTTCGTAAAGACGTTTCTGGCCGCCAGCCAACCTTCTGTCCCTGACGTTTCAATTTTACATCACATTGTGGCTGTTCACGGTTTGATTCATATCACACAGGTCCTCGAATTGCATTGCAATCAGCTGGAAATAATTTACTGAGGAACATTTCAGTTCTTATTACTTTCAAGCATGTTTCTTTCAATATTTTCTGGATATATTGTTTTATATACATTAAACTGTTTAAGGGTTATGTTGCGCTGTTATTAACTAGAAAACCCTAATAGAGAATATAGCACTAGCGTAGAAACGGGGATAGCATGTCCGTGTGGTGACGGATTAAGAATACAGAGTGTCACCACCCCTATTCATCCCGTGGGTGTCGTAAGAGCCGACTAAGGGAGAAAACTACGCAGAACAACAGCACTGCAGAGAGAAGGAAAACTTGACACAAACCCTTTACCAACCCGTCTGGCCAGCGTGGTATAGTAGGCCAAAACCTCCTTTCTCAGGAGAGGCTTATGTCCAGCAGTGGACTATTAAAGGCTGTTGATGATGATGTACAAAAAAAAAAGTATATAATAATATGTATTTATATCAGTTGTCTAGTACCCATAGTACAAGCTCTGCTTAGTTTGGGACTAGATGGCGTTGTGTGAATGTGGTACAATATTATTATTATTATTTATTAAGGACAACCAACAAGGCTTAGACTAATTTACATGTTAAGGTTACCATATATTTACATTTTATAGTGTAGTCTTAATTAAAGACTGCCACGGCATGCAACAACTATGTTAACAGTTTATTTTTGTCGCACCGCCAACTTTAACACGAGTAATGACTGCACGGATGGCGTAGTGGTTTAAGCGGTCGCCACGCCGCTTCCTACTGCGCCGAGTGTTGTGGGTTCAAACCCCGCATGGGACGACACTTTGTGTGATCCACAAATTGTTGTTCTAAGTCTGGGTGTTCTTTGTGTCCGTTTCATGTATGTTTGTAAAGTCCCCCGCGACACAGGAATGTATTCCTAATGCGGGCGTTGTCTTTTTAAAAAAGAAAGAAAGAAAGAATTGTTGTCGTGAATTTTTATCAAAATAATGTAATTAAAGCCAATAAAAGCATTTATTTTACCTATAATCCTTTAGTGTCTCTCATAAAACCTATATTGTTAAATATTGTGAGTTAAATGTTCCACATTCTCTTTTTCTCCCTTTCTTATAATTCTTTCCTGAGAGTATAAGATATAATTCAGACCAAATACTGACTTTACCCTTTTCTTTTTTATTCCCCGAAACATCCTTTCCCAGTGATCACCTGCGTCAGTAGGTATGAGAGGGTCCCGTGACGCCTCTCGAGCCAATCCTCCATAACGGGTTTTACCCGCGTGCCCGGCGCTCGGTTGCCCGAGTCGTTCCCTCCACTCCTCCTATGATGACCTGGCGGAGTTGGGATTTCCGGTCATCGATTTCTCGAACCTCGGGACACCGACCCGACTCCCACGCCTCCTTGCGCCACTGTTACAGGGCCGCAAGGGCTCTCGCTTCCAGGTCCCACGGTGACTGACTTTACCCTCAAATAATAAAACAACTTCTGGACTTCTGTCTCTTGAATTCCAGATATCTATGGATGTCGGTAGTCACATACCAGCAGTTGACCCATCTGCTTGTTTACTACCTATACCACAAAATAAACGACTTGTGTCTATATCATCTTAAATTGTATTAAAATGTATTCTTCCGTCCTTAATTTACCCCCTTTTAAATTTGAATGGAACGGAAAGTATACTCTTCTAAATACAAAAAAAAAGAAATCAAAATTGGTTCATAAGTAATGAAGTTTAAAGCTAACAAACCTATAAAAAATACAAACAAATTGTAGGCCTCCTTTTGTTAAAAGGGTGTCAATAATACCAAAATAAAAACCTCATCATCATCTCAACTGAAAGACGTCCACTGCTGGACATAGGCCTTCCCCAAGGTTCTCCACAACCGATCCTGTGCTGGCCGCATCCAACGGTATCCGCGACTTACCCAAGCTCCGTCTTATAGTACGCGTTCGCCACACGAGACCTTATTATATTTAATAAAAATTGTGGCGACTTACGCACACAGTGAAACATACTACAGCGCCATCTAACTAAGACACACCGAACTACTAACTGCTAATCCTGTATCGCGATATAAATAATTCTCACTCTAATTAGTATATATACAAAAATTCCCAATATCAGCATGATCCCCTTGCCTGGTCGGAGGATGCGGATTTGACGGACATGATACCCGTTCTACTAGAAAATTAAAACAAACAAAATAAGAACAACAAAATTTATTATCATAATTGTATACCAACCACATACAGACGCCACAGAGAACGACATATATACACATGAATATAAAAATTACAGTGATTGAGGCCACATCGCTGTCCACTCTGTTAGGGCGATGGTCCAAGCACTTATGGTCAAAAACCAGACACAATGTGAAGAAATAACTAACGGATATAACAGCAGCCAAAACATTTATGATCATTAAAGTTTGATATACTATAATTAGAACATTTTGTTTAAAACAACATCTCAGTATAAGAAAGCAGTTCGCAACGAACAATATCCACATTAAAACATTTGTGTAGATGAGCAATTGTTTAAATAAAGGTTCCTTTTTGCATATCTTCGAGAGTTCGGAGTTCGGACCTGTGGAGGGAAAATATGTGTAAAAAAATATTATATATAAAAGTGTGTACAAATACACCGACTCGACCGGAGTGTTAAAATACACAGTGTGATTCTGTGTATCTCACAGAATAGGCTATGACCGCAGTCCAGCAGTGGACTATTAAAGGCTGTTGATGTAATGTGATATTAAATATGTACGAGTATTTAAAACTATTTAAATACATTTATCAGCTGTCTAGCAATAGTGCAGGCTCCGTTTAATTTGGAATCAGACGGCCGTGTGTGAGATGTGTGAAGATTTCTATACTAATTTGTTGAAGCTCAAGAATTTGTTTGTTTGTTTATATGGTTCTCAGAAACTACTGGTTCGAATTGTAATATTCTTTTGGTGTTGAATAGACCATTTATTGACAAAGAAGGCAATAGGAGTAGAGCATCAATGAAGAATGTTGCAAAAAGGGGCAAATTTATTCCTTTTGAAAGATACAGGCGGAATTGGGCGGGCTAGCTACGATATTATATACAGTGTAGGTACTAACCTCCGGCAAAATATGAAACCAGGGCTACAGGGCCAAACAATCCTGATATGACTATACAACACAAAGCCATAATATACACAAGGAACCGCCATAGGAAATTTAATATAGCACACAGGCACATGTTTCATTGCAAGTAATCTTCTCCTTTGTAGGTGTTTTTTTAATAATTCATTAATAAAATCATTATTATTTTTGTAGTACTGGATAATTTTGATAGGTGCTTCAAGGTGTCATTCTGGCAGATGATAAAGTCAGTTCTGTTAGAACGTCACCCAAAATAGTGAATATTGTTCTTGCTTTTATTAATAGATGGCGCTAATTACCGAGAAGGTGCGAAAACAGTTTTTTTATTATTTAATTTTAAAAAGTAAAACCGACTTATCCATGTGGCGATTGATTAAAAATACGCAGTGTTATTACTCCTATTGATCCCGTGGGTGTTATAAGAGCCGATTTAGCGAGTAAACACTTTATATGATCCACAAATTGTTGTTGTGAGTCTGGGCGTTCTTTGTGTTCGTTTCATGTATGTTTGTTAAGTCCCCTGCGACACAGGATTTATTCCCAGTGTGGGAGTTGTCTTTAAAAAAAATCGAAATTGTCCGTGTGGTGACGGATTAAGAATACGGAGTGTTACCACTCCTATTTGTCCCGTGGGTGTCGTAAGAGCCAACTAAGGGTGCAAACTACGTAAAACTTGACACAAACCCTATCCGTTTGGCCAGCGTGGTATAGTAGGCCAAAACCTACTTTCTTAGGAGAGTCCTATCTCCAGCAGTGGATTATAATAGGCTGTTGATGATGGTGAATACCAATATGCTGATTAGTATACAACGAATATATTATCTATATTATTAAATAAATTATCGCTATAGTATTTTGACGTGGCAACGCTATGCTTTTGTTATTTTTGATCAGGGAGGGACTCAAAGGCTAGCGGCAAACATGCGGTTAATATTTCCCTTCCCTTTTAAAAATACGTGTAAATTCACCTCCTTCTTTCCAGTCGATTAAAATGTTTTACTTGATTCACACATGCAGACAGACCTCAAACAAAAACAGCCTAAAACAACAATCTCCCACTATTGACAGGTGTTAATAATAGGTCCGAAACGGTCGAAGACAAACTAATAAAATGCCCTATTGTGTTGACCAGTGTTATCGCCTCAGGAGTTTTGAAGCTGGCTGAAGATCGATCAGGTCTTGGAAAGTTTCTTATGCAAGACTAAGTTTTGGCTGTATCTTCACTCGCCTTACTATAGGTCGACCAAAAGCTCAGGTCTCTCCAGGGAAGAGTAGTTTTTTCCCTGACTGGAAGGTATCCTATGTGATGGTTAACCGTGGTAGATCGATGCTTCGGTAAAGATGTTGGTTGCCTCACAGAAAACTTGTGTTAAGTATTTTTTTCTGCTGCTTTTCACTGAAGGAGTGAGGTAACCGCAGATCATCTCCACCTCTGTCCTAATGCTCCCAAGAGGGGGTGAGGGGGGGGGGGTTGAGAATTAGGCAGGCAGATCATGATGGTTGATTGATTGCCATCATAACTCATAAGACTGTCATGGGACGGGTGTTCTATTCCTCCAACATAAAGGGAGAATCCTCCGACCGGGCGAGGTAATCATATCTGTCGGGCCGCTGCCCAGCCGTGGATGTTTTAAGAAGTTGTATATATGCTAATCGACGTGACAACATTTCATATCGCGATACAGAATTGGCAGTTACTCCGTAGTTCAGCGTGTCTGCGTTAGATGGCGCTGTAACATGTATACGTATCACTGTGTGTGGAAGTTGCCACATTACGAAATAGGTATAAACATATCCGTATATCTGTCTATAATATGTATGTCTCTAACCGAGTTGTGTAGAATACGAGACAGTGGCATTTCTGTCAGACAACAATAGAGCTTCAACAATAGTGGTGTGGAAATTGAATTTTGCAGCGTTTTACATTGTGTTACACTTCTTAAAGTGCGGAGTTAGGACAAGATACTACCAAAGATGCTCTCAGTTAGAAAATTAACACAAATATAAATATGTTTGTGTGTGTGTACCTGCAGGGTTAAGGAAGAGAGTGGATGTTTTGTGTGTGTAAATTTAATTTTTGTCACGAAAATGTGAGATGTAAATGCTGAGCCAGAGGGCGTGGGTACGATTATTATTCCATCTATCTCTCTTCATTAACAGCCTTTGTTAGTCCAGTGTTGGACGTAGGCCAATCCTTAGAGGTTTTGGCCTACTATACAACGCTGGCCAGACGGGTAGGTTTGTTTAAAGTTTTCCTTCTCTTTGCAGTGCTGCTCTTTATCCGTCACCACAGGAATAACCACACTATCTCTCTCAGAAAAATTAATTCTGTGATGAACATAATTATTCGTTCTGTGTCTGGGTGTAATTTATCTATAATTAGCTGTAAACTGCCACGCGCCACTGTTACATATGTATTAATGCGATGTAAGGAATGAAACTAACGGGAAAAATAGATAAACACAATCCTTGAAGCGCTTTGAGCAAGCAAAATTTGAGCCAATCGGTGTAGAAGTTTTTGAAACGTACACAAATCAACTAGCAATTCTATATACTGAAATATATTTTTACATGTATATTAATTTACAGGATGTTCCAGAAGTCGACGTCAAGCCATAAGCTGGTGATAGGTCAGCAAAAGTTTTCAGAAGCATTATTCAGGATTACTTAGGTACATAATAAAAAGAAAATTTTAAAATGTTAAAATTTGTAGTAACAGGGTGTAGATTTTCTCGATTTAAAAAAAAATACTGTAATTTTTAAAACAGATAGCGATTTTTTTTTTATATTTTTCTGTTAACTATTATCACCCGAATCTGTCTTGGCGTGGACTTCGGGGACAATTTGTATATGTATATATTTAGTAGTGGTCCTCAGGTAACCTCATTCCTTCGGTAAACGCAACGTAAAAACTGATTAACACCGGCCCATTTGTGCCGAAGTATGACTCTCCCACGGTTATGTCTCTTTTCTTAAGTGTCATCATCATCATCATCAACAGCCTTTAATAGTCCACTGCTGGACATAAGCCTCTCCTTAGGAAGGAGGTTGTGGCCTACTATACCACGCTGACCAGACGGGTTGGTATAGGGTTTGTGTCAAGTTTTCCTTCTCTTTGCAGTGCTGTTGTCCTGCTTATTTTGCTCCCTTAGTCGGCTCTTACGACACCCACGGGATGAATTGGGGGAATTCTTAAGTGTAACATCTTCTTACTCGCTTTTTTGCAACCTGTGGGTATCATTTTATGAAAATAAGACGGAAATAGGTAATAGGTAGCCCGAGAAGCACAAGTTAATTAGCCAATGATCGCTCCCGGTCCTAGAGATTTTTTATCTTTTATATAAAATTCTCGTGTCACAATGTTAGTTACCTTACTCCTTCGAAACGGCTGGACCGATTTTTATGAAATTTTGTGTGCACATCGGGTAGGTCTGAGAATCGGCCAACATCTATTTTTCATACCTCTAAATGGTAAGGGTGACCCATCCCTAATTTTTTTTTGTTTTGCAATACAACGTTTGCCGGGTCAGCTAGTTTTATTTTAAAAAGACAACTCCAATACTAGGAATATATCTTGTGTCTATATAAAATGGACACAAAGAACATCCAGATTCAGAACAACAATTTGTGTATTACACAAAGTGTTGTCCCATGTGTGAATCAAACCTATGAGACTCAACGCAGTAAGAAGCGGCGAGGTGAACGCTTAAACCACTACTCCATCCGTGCATAGGTTAGATATTCCATATAATTTACGACTACTATTAATCACGGTCGTTTTTTTTTAATGTTTTTTTTTCTGAACTCCCAAGCTTACGTGGCCGTTAAACGAACAGACAAACTTTAAAACAATAAGTTAAAAGTGATACCTTACAAGCTTTTGTTGACTGAAAACTAAATAATATCATATCGCTTTGTAAACGAATTGTCATGAACAGGAATAATTGATTTTGTGTATGGTAAAGTTTAATTAAGTTTAAAACACCTGTAATATTGAAAGCGTGTCTTGTTTCTGCATCGTGTTTTATATATTAGCAAACCACACCGACTTCGCAACTGTAGCGGTACATATGTATGTTTAAATATTTTATTCTGGTAGAGTTGGAAATTCTATAGAAACTAAAAAAAAAATTAGTCAATAATTATTACTATATGTAACAGAAACTGGCCAAGTGTGAGTCTGGTCATTTGAGCTGTAGGGTACCGTAGTTTTGCAAGGGCTTTTTCTTTCTAGGGTATACCTGGTTCCCCGGCTACTGGTACCTGGAGACGTCGTGAGGTTTTTAGTCGGTTCTAGTCTGACATAATCACCCCATTGGTGGGTAGTGTCCGAGGGGAGTGCCACACCGTATACCAACCGGTCTGGCTGGCGTGGTATAGTAGACCAAAATCTCTGTTTTCTAAGGAGATTCCCAAGTGCAGCATGGGACTACTAAAGGCTGCTGATGATGATGAAAAAATTGTCTTCCCGTCATGTTTCTTTAAAGATGAGACCTCTCACTATGAAGTAGTCAAACAATTCACACCCTTACACTATTAATGTAGGGTAGCTCACCCTAAAAACCTTGCGAAAATGGTTTGTGGGTCACATAAATATATGCCTCGTATCGTAATCGAACCCACACCACTCGGCACACTTTGTCATTGTCATCCAAAATAAGACGCGTGCCTCACCTAAATACGTCATCAACGCATCAGATCTATATCTATATCACATATGACACGAGCCGGAATCGAACCCAGAACAAACTAAGCTAGGGGTATGGGCGTTAACTTTAAATTGTCTGCTATCGGCGAGATGACGGCGTGCTGTTTCACTAACTGACAGTTCCGGTTGTGTGACGTCTGGTGGGGGCTTACTATTGGTCGAAATTACATTCGAGATTGTTGGTAACATATTCAGTAAACTGATATAGTGACTGCACGGATAACGTAGTGGTTTAAGCGGTAAACTCAACGCTTCCTACCGCGCTGAGTGTTGTGGCTTCGATCCCCACATGGAACAACACTTTGTGTGATCTACAAATTGATGTTCTGAGTCTGGGTGTTCTTTGTGTTTGTTTCATGAATCTGTATAAAGTTCACGACTTAGGATATATACCTAGTGCGGGACTTGTCTTTTACAAAAAGAAGAACAGAAAAAATCTTCTAAGTTTTTCTGTATCTCATCATATCTTATCAAAAACGCTACTACCAAAAATGGCGAAGTTTTATATGAATGCCAACCCAAATTTCACACCCTCAGGGGAGGAATTTTTAAAAATTCTTTCGTAACACACACTAACGTCACCCAAGAAACATTCGTGAAAAATTTCATGCCTCTAGACCCAGCGGTTCCAGCTGTACGTTGGTCGATCAGTCAGTGAATTAGTCTGTCAATTTCTTCTTTTATTGATACAGATAAAATCTTCTAGGAACGTAGAAGCCTTTTTTGGAATGTTTTGTTCGTTCTGTAGCCTATGCGGCTTGATGTAGTTTGGCTTGTGAGGTGTCGTCGAATTCGTCTTTATTGTGAGAGTGACTGGGATATGAAAATTATAAAACCTTGAAATCGCCTGTTTGTAAATTCCAAGTACGTATACATTTTAATGAAGGCGGGTTTTTAGTTTTTTCTTGTTACTAAAAAACTCACTTGTATCCCACCCAAGTTCGAGAACCATTAGTACTTCCCTTACTCCGCTATCAGTATTCTCTTTGAATGTTTTGTTTTAGCATCATACACCTTCCCTTTCCTGTCACACACCCTCGATGTATGTATGCCCCATACGAACATGGGGCTTGTAGAACTGTAGAGGCAGGTATATCCACTCACACCTTTCTTCTGGCAGCAGTGGCAGCAGCCACAAAAAGGCCTCATAAAGTAGATTTTTTTAAACAAATATTTCTATCAGTTATTTGCTCAACTACTCTTATTCCTATTGGATTTATTGCAGCTTGAAAGTCTGAACATATTTGGGTGAAATTTTGCACAGACATAGATCATAATCTGAAGCATATAGGCATAGGAAAAAATAATAGATTTAACAGACATTAACGCGGGTTAAAGCTATTTATAAAATACGAAGTAATCTAAAAACATTCCAAAATTGCATATTTATAATAATATTAAAGGTTACGTCAAACAAAACCAGAGGATAATTTCCGTCGTACGGCCGGCGACACGTTCGCATCGGATAAAAGTCTGTAACGGAATGTTGCTATCAGTTCGAAATTCAAATTCAACGGTTGACCGGAAATGCGGTGTCGGACGCATCCGGCGTTCGATGTTGCGTTTAGATATCGATTTTGAGTTTGAATGCAACTGCCTTTGGTATTGTTTACGAAGTGAGTGAGGAATAAGTGGGGTTGGTTTCTTGAAATTGGATGAATGAACGTTTAGAGTATGTTGGATGGATTCTAGTTTCCCAAGATATATTATAGGAATATGCGGGATCCAGTTACCATCTTTGATTCTAATTTTTATTGCATATCGAAGTCACAATACATAAGAAAACATAATATATTGTAACCACAAACTGACGGTATTTGCATTCATAACATATATTGCACTCACTATACGCAGTCAAGACACGGCAAAAATTAAAATAGTTAATAAAATTATTCGCAACACATTATTATATTCAATGGCCCTCATCGTCTTTATTATACGAAAATTTAGTATTGAAAGAAATAATTTAACTTTGGTTTCAATAAAGCCCCTATGTCTATGATAGGGTTACGCGTTGCCGCCATATCGACCTGTCACTTTTGACAGATGACAACCATTTTCGCGCCAAACGATGTTCCAAGATGGCGGGCGCGTGCTTTATCGCGGAATCTTTTTGTGTTTTCACTGGATCACGACATTTTGAAAAGTTCTAAAAATACTAAGGTTACATTTGCGTTTAATACTCATACGAGTATGTAACAAAATTAATGAGGTTAATTCAGCGGAATCCCAATTTCCACCGTGGAACTGAAAAAAAAACGAGGGAGAGCCTTGCATTGGCATGTGTGTGGGCCGTTTTGATAGAAGTGATAGCGTGGCAACCCAATCCCCTAATTCTTGGGAGGGAGTGGGACTTGGCCCCCGTGTCTCTTTAGTTGCAAGTGCGTTGTCACAGTGGGATGCTGTAGTCACTTACCATCAGATGTCCCGTTTGCTATTAAAATCATCATCATCTTGACCTTTGTACAGGACAGAAGTATTTTCTGTAGCTACAGTGCTACAGTGAAATACTTACAGCATGTAGAAGGTCTACGCCGTAGATGCTGCGTAGCAATAAGACTAACTATTAGACATGTGACAAAATCACAGTAAACTGTGATTTTTCATGCGTACGTAGGGTTAGGGTTGCTAGGTAGGTATGTAAGACGCTATTTATGCGTCGTATGAAAACAGCTTATTGGCAACAATGCGTGAGTAAGTAGTAACCCTAACCCTTTGTTTTTATTTTATTTTTTCTGTGCGGAAATCCCCTCGGATACCACCTGTCGGTGGCATGTCGGACTCGAACCGACTAAAACCGCACGCCGTCTCGGGTACTAATAGCCGGGGAACCAGGTATACCCTAGAAAGGAAGTCCCTGGTGCCCCGACATACCTCGGGTCGTCTACAGACGAGTAGACGACCCATGTGGGAACCCCATGTTCCCTGTGCTCCCTGGAAGCGAGCGCGCTTCGCAACGCGCTCGCCGCCACCCCGGCCTGCTTCTGCTAGGGTGACAGATGGCCTCACCTGTCACCCCCAGGCCTGCGCTTATGGAGGACGGAGGTCGTTCTGCGACCTCCGGCGCCTGAGTCGCCTGCGGTACCTGGTCCATTCCCGGGCCTGGCGGGCCGGGACAGTCCTAAACCTCTCCCGGTAGTAACCCTAACCTACGTAAGAAAAAATCCTATTCAATTTCTATAAAAGTCTATTACAAGCGCAGAGTGGCACACCGTGTGGTTTTAGTCGGTCCGATTCCGACACACCATCCCGCCGTAAACCCCGGTGGGGTGACGGCCCGAGGGGGTTTCCACAAGTAAAAAAACAAAAAAAAATCACCGGTCTTTCACAGTTCTCTGTGATTTGTCCCATGCCTACTACTTATGTCATATTCTATAGGTAATTTATTAACAGACAATAAATATAGACAAAACTATATTTAGTAGTAAAATATATATGTATGTTTATCAGCAGTCTGGTTACCACAGTACAGACACTGCCTTTTTTTATGTTAGAAGGGGCAGACGGGTAGACGGGTCACCTGATGGAAAGTGACCATCGCCGCCCATGAACGTCTGCAACTCAGGAGTCACAAACACGTTGCCGGCCTTTTAGAAAGGTGTACGCTCTTTTCTTGAAGGTTAGAAGGTCGAATGCCTAGTTTGGGATCAGACAATTCTACTTGCCTAATGGAAACAAGCACGCCAACCAGACTTAATACGTTTTACATTAATATTATTTAAAAAATATAGCAGAAAATTGCTTTTCTATTAGTTTGGTTATAAGGTAATAATGGATGTTTTATCTGTGGTAAACAATACATATAAAGGCCTGTTGGTCTAGTGGTTATTGGTTTCGACTGCTGAGATAGAGATTGCGGGTTTGGTTCTCACTCAGAACATAAGAAATAATTTAATAATAACTTTATACATCACACACACGGTGGCAGTCTGATCTCAATCTAGGGAGAGCCTGTACTATGGTAACCAGTGGTCCGAATGTCTTAATATCAGCTCTTTCCGGACCCCTCTTACTCAGACGCGAAGTGGCTCACCGTGTGGTTTTAGTAGGTTCGATTCCCACGTACCGCAAACCCCGGTGGGTTGAGGCCCGGGGGGTTACCACACGTTAAAAATAAATGGTAGTCAGACTGCTAATAAACATACTTATATATTACTAAATACTCGTACATACATATTATAGATTGCATTTTATTGTCTGTTGAGAGGTACTAAAAATCTATACTGATAGTATAAAGAGAATTTGTTCGTTTAAAGGTATAAAACATCACGTTAAAACCAATAGGAGCAAGTTATTCCCTTTGAGACACGCAAAGTTGCGAGGGTTAGCTAGTAATATAAATACTAAACGACACGCAAATAAAATCATATTCATTTTTTTTATTAAAGCAATAATCGCATTTCTAACTTAAGAAGTCACAATACATAACAAAACATAAGATATTGTATTTAGCTGTATATATGTGTGTAATTGTGTCATTCATCATCATCCTTCATCCACAGCCTTTACTAGTCCACTGCTGGACATAGGCTTCTCCTTAGAAAGGAGATTTTGGCCTACTATACCACGCTGGTCAGAGGGTACAGATAGGTTGGTACAGGGTTTGATTCAAGTTTCCTTCTCTCTACAGTGCTGTTATCCTGCGTAGTTTGCTACCTTATTCGGCTCTTACGATACCCACGGGATGACTAGGGGTGCTGACACTATGTATTCTTAATCCGTCAGTACACGGAATTCTGTCACCACACGGAATCTTATTAAATCAATAATAACAAATATTTGAATTAGTTTAAACCTTCAAATCCTGCTACTCAAATACGCAGCTGGTCACAATCCAGGCTTAGACACAAAAAGAACAAATACAGAACAGTTTGAACGACACAATTTAAAATTAAATTTGTAAAACAAACAAACAACAAGAATAAAAATTAATAAAGTACATTTGCTATAAAGAGACGCGTTTAATATTCCCTTAGCGGGGAATAATTGGTATTTTATACAGATCTCGGAGAATGATGGGTGCAAGGAATGGGATAGGCTAATGTGGATATGACTTGTGCCTTTATAACATCAGGTAACTGATATATTAAGCACATAAGTTTTGAGAACGTTTCACTCTATGATCATCGATAGCCTTTTTTGGTATTTCAAAATACGAGCATTCATCACAGTCTCTTTTGGCGACCACATCGATAGCTTCCTTGAATGTCATGTCGTGGTTGTTTGGGCTCTGGTCGGCTCACTTACTCAGTGCCTGCCTGCCCACTTATGCTTATGGGACAGTTACGAGAAAATCGCCATCCAAATTTATTTTAATAGCAACTCGCATCATCGTCATCAACAGCCTTTAATAGTCCACTGCTGGCCTCTCCTCAGAAAGGTGGTTTTGGCCTACTATACCACGCTGGCCAGACGGATTGTTAAAGGGTTTGTGTCAAGTTTTCCTTCTCTTTGCAGTGTTGTTCAGTTGTCCTGCGTAGTTTGCTCCCTTAGTCGTCTCTTACGACACCCACGGGATGAATAGGGGTGGTGACACTCCTATTCTTCATCCGTCACCACACGTCATATAAAACCGTCACCTCGTCACCGTTAGCCACGTCACCATTAATTGACGAACTGAATTATGCTGCAGAGCTGAGTCTATTCGACAATCCATCAATATGTATGCCCCACTGCAATTTAAAATCTAGAGTTATACCCAAAAACAAGGTGGTTTCCACAAGATCCAACTCCTTTCCATTTATCAGAACGAGAAGTGTAAAAAATCTAAAACATTTAGTTGTTTCTAGTTTAAAAGAAAATTATTAACATTGAACCAATTCACGACCTTAGGAAGAGTGTTATTTACGTCATCAGTGATCATCAGTTATACGTAAAAGTGAAGTGTCATCCGCAAACAGCACTATCTCTTGATCATCTTTTATGAGCCTGCGTATTTTTGATACGCCATAACCCTCCCGAGACGATCCACCCTATTCTTTCGTCACACAACCCTCGAGCATTCGAGCGTTACGTCTTTAGCTGTAAGTATTCCAACAAACAAACGCTTTCTTATTAGTTCCCGCACTTGTTGCTTGTTTTATGTATATGCAAGATTATATGTTCGTCTGTGTCCATAGATTTTATGTCCAGCCATTTAAATTGTAGTAGGGTAAGTTTATTTTGTAAATCTTTCTGTTTTTCATTTATTTCTTAATCAGATTGGATTAATTGAGATTATCTTTTAATTCAATAGATTGACGACTGGTTATGAATAATATTAATTACCGTGGGAGAGTGAGGCTTCCCCACATATGGGGCTGTCTCAACCGGAGTGATACCGCGGGCTCACAGAAAACCGTTATTAAGCATTTCTTTCGTTGCATTTAACCGACACACAACGTATAAACTATAACACATTTACTATTTTTTTTTTATTTTTTTTTTTAAAAGACAACTCCCGCAATATGTATAAATCCTGTGTCGCGGGGGACTTTACAAACATACATGAAACGGACACAAAGTACACCCAGACTCAGAACAACAATTTGTGGATGAATTACATTGAATAACCCCGGTGCACATATTTTATACTTTCATTACTCAATTACGTATTTACCACAAACTTTTACAAAATAATACTTAATTACCACCTCAAGATTTTCAGAATAAGACTAAAATTATATGTAATATGTGTGTGCATATGTGTGTATGAGTGCAAAATATATGTAAATGGGTCAATAGTGTAGGTATCCTATAATTAGCCTTATAAACTTTTTTTTTGGTTTGGTTTGTATAAAACATTAGCATATTTATTTCATTTCTTTTTTTTACTTATGCACTATTGTAAAAACCATTAAGAGGAGTAGAGTCAAAATCCCCTCGGATACCACCTATCGGTGGCATGTCGGACTCGAACCGACTAAAACCGCACGCCGTCTCGGGTACTAATATCCGGGGAACCAGGTATACCCTAGAAAGGAAGTCCCTGGTGCCCCGACATACCTCGGGCCATCTACAACAACAGGTAGATGACGCCCCCCGTGTGGGAACCCCATGTTCCCTCTGCTCCCTGGAAGCGAGCGCGCTTCGCAACGCGCTCCCCGCCACCCCGGCCTGCTTCTGCTAGGGTGGCAGATGGCCTCACCTGTCACCCCCAGGCCTGCGCTTATGGAGGACGGAGGTCGTTCTGCGACCTCCGGCGTCTGATTCGCCTGTGGTACCTGGCCCGTTCCCGGGCCTGGCGGGCCGGGACAGTCCTAAACCTCTCCCGGTCCCGCTCCGCCGTCTCCTTCGCGAGCATAACTTGCTCGCAGAAGGAGACGGAGGAGTGGAGTCCCCTAACACAGACCCAGAAACCTAAGTTGTTTAAGAAATGAATAAAGATATTATTATTATTATGTATTTAGAAATACGAGTATATAAGAATGTTTATCAGCAGTCTGGTTACCCTTAGCACAGGCTCTGTTTAATTTTAGGTCAGACTGCCGTTAGTAAGATGTGGTTTTAACCAAACCAGTAACATCTCGGACTAATGTGAGATCTATATATAAATATAAGAGATTACCACGTATATAGTCACTCATCACGATATTTCTGGAACCATTAGAGCTAAAGACTTGAAATTTGGTAGGAATATTCTTTTCACCGAGTAGAGGTCAGCTAAGAACGGATTTTACGAAATTAAAAAAAAAAAACAAAAAAATAATAATAATGTAAATAGCAAAACAACGTTTGCAGGGTCAGCTAGTCCTTTATGTTGTAACAATTGCATTGTTTCCAGAATGTGGAGTGATAATGTTTACGTATACAAAGGTGGTCAAGTCGTGAAGTTACCGTTGTGCTCATTCTAAGACTGTTAACCATGATTGGCTTGGACTAAATAACAGTGGCTGGCATGTATCGCACCGTCAACCATACGCCACAAAATTTTGTTTTAAAGTACTGTTATAAAAGAACTGTTATTAATTTTAAGTAAAAGACAAATAAAGCTTTCTTATTTGCTATCCATGCTTGATTAATAAAAACACGAACAATTTAAACCTCGAAACTATTGTTGCCATACTAAGAAAAAAATTAATAATTTTAAAGTTTAATGTTTTGAAACACGATTGAGCATACAAATGAGATCACAACTTTATTGCCAGTTGAAAAAAAAAACTGAATTTTAAATAGTCAGACGTTGTAAGGAGATTTGTTTCAAGCGAAGGGTGGAATATAAAGTAATAGTTACTTAATTAATGAAGTAAAAATGTTTTCTTTTCAATTGTCGTACAGCTAGTTGACTTGTTGGTCGAGTGGTTCGTGAACCTGTCTGCTGGGCCACTAGTTGAGGTTTGAATTCAGATCTGGACAAAATAATTATGTGATGATGATTATATTTTGATATTTATACTTTGATATAGTACGTTTAAACCATATGGATGTATACTTAGTGTCTATATTAGTGTCGACTGCACGGATGGCGTAGTGGTTTAAGCGGTCGCCACGCCGCTTCCTATTACGCCGAGTGTTGTGGGTTCAAACCCCACATGGAATAACACTTTGTGTGATCCACAAATTGTTGTTCTGAGTCTGGGTGTACTTTGTGTCCGTTTCATGTATGTTTGTAAAGTCCCCCGCGACACAGGATTTATTCCTAGTGGGGAGTTGTCTTTTAAAAAATATATATACATATATAAAAATCTGTAGGTAACGTTTTTCCTTTTGTGACATTCCTTAATTTAATCTCATCCTTACTTGTTCCAAGTATACACCTGACACACATATTTTTGCAACACCCAAAGGTTTGACTTGAAGAAAATGCCTGTGGCATTAAGTCTGCCTTATGCAATATGTTAGCAGTAAGTCTTAATTAATTAATAAATAAATAAGCACGATCATTTGTTCTGTGTGTTGATATAATTTACACATAACATGTATTTACTTAGTAATATGTAAGTATGTTTATCAGCCTTTAATAGTCCACTGCTGGACATAAGCCTCTCCATAGAAAGAAGGTTTCGGCCTACTATACCACGCTGACCAGACGTATTAGTATAGGGTTTGTGTTAAGTTTTCCTTCTCTCTGCAGTGCTGTTGTTCTGCGTAGTTTACTCCCTTAGTCGGGTCTTACGACACCCACGGGATGAACAGGGGCGGTGACACTCTGTATTCTTAATCCGTCTTGATGTGATGTTTATCAGTAGTCTGGTTACCATAGTACAGGCTAGATATAGGACAAAATCACAGTGAACTGTGATTTATCATTCGATTTTTTCGTACTTAGGTTAGGGTTATTTCTGCCAATAACCTATTGCCAATAAGCTAGCTATATTATTATTCATCATCATCATCATCAACAGCCTATACTAGTCCACTGCTGGACATAGGCCTCTCCTTAGAAAGGAGGTTTTGGCCTACTATACCACGCTGGCCAGACGGGTTGGTATAGGGTTTGTTTCAAGTTTTCCTTCTCTTTGTAGTGCTGTTGTCCTGCTTAGTTTGCTCCCTTAGTCGGCTTTTACGACACCCACGGGATGAATTGGGGTGGTGACAATTTGTATTCTTAATCCGTCACCACACGGACTAAGAATACAAATTAAAGGACTATTATTATTGCCAATAAACTATTACGACTAAGACGATGCATAAAGTTTTTTTTTAATTATTATATCGGGAATGGTAGCTATATATAATAAAATAACTACTAGATCTACTATTAAATAGGCGAAATAGGGTCTTTATGCATCGTCTGAAAACAGTTTATTGGCAACAACGCGTGAGTAAGCAGTAACCCTAACCTATGTACGAAAAAATCTAATGATAAATCACCGTTAATTCACTGTTCACTGTGATTTTGTCCCTTGCCTAGTACAGGGTCTGTCTAGTTTGGTATCAGAAGGCCAGGTGCGTAAAAAAGCGTAGTATTGTTTTAACCTTTTTTTCCGTTCGGAAATCCCCTCGGTGGCATGTCGGACTCGAACCGACTAAAACCGCACGCCCTCTTGGGTACTAATAGCCGGGGAACCAGGTATACCCTAGAAAGGAAGTCCCTGGTACCCCGACATACCTCGGGTCATCTACAGACGAGTAGACGACCCCCCCCTCCGTGTGGGAACAAGTATTGTTTTAACCTGGAAATTCCTTCACCTCTTTTTTGGCTTTGACACTTAGAGTAAAAGCCAAATATTTAGGGGTTAGGGTAAAAACTGTATACATACAAAAATATACGGAACACTCGGAATGTCAGTCAGAAGCGGACTACTCCGGTGTTATCAAAGAAGTTTGGCACAGAAGAATTAATTTTTAATTAATGAGCGTGGTGCACTAAAGGTAGTGTAGTAATCTTACAGAAGACGGTTTTGGAGTAAAACAATACATATAGTGAGTCTATCTCAGTACAAGAATTATCTGTTAGTGACAGAATAATTGGCCTCTTCTCTATCACGCCACTCCTGGCGGTTTTGTGACACCTGGATTTATTACTCTCCTACCGCCCTCACAATGTAGGCCAGGGCAACCATCGGGAAGGTAGTTTGCCTCGAGGTCGCCGCATATCTCTTTCCACCATTCGGTAACTGCCTTAGTCCATCGGTCGACGTCCAGTCTGGCATATTGTCCCACCCATCACCATTTAAACCTCGCAATCCGTAAACCCACATTTCAACGTTTGGTATACGGTCCACGAGGTGGACACCTAGCATGGCTTACTCCATCTCTCTTGACTCTTTGAGCAACCCTTACAGCATATATGTGCTGGTTTGTGAACTGTAATTATTCGGATCCATAAGTGAAAATACGCAGAACACATTAAGCAATGTGTTCTGCGTATTCTCATTTATGGATTTACTCAGAAGAGGCCTTTACTCAGTGGTGAGTGCAACAGGCTGCTTAGATAGATAGATGCAAACATATATGACACCATAACATTAAATATACAAAAATAACACCACTGTTGTTGTATTCATAGTCGTGGGGTAACATCAGATTTCATGTGGTTATTACAATAGGTTTTATCTATAATCTTAGCTATTCTAGAATTCCCTTGTCAAAAAGACATGTCTACGACTCGAAGAAGTAATTTATAGAAAACGACTATCGCCGCTCATGAATGCTTAGAACTCAGAAGTCACTAGCAAGTGGCTGACCTTCAAGGCAGGAGTACGATCTTTTCTTAAGGATTTGAAGTTCCTTCGGTCTGGGAATACAGCAGGTGACACATCACACACATCAACAGCCTTTAACAGTTCATAGGCCTCTCCCTAGAAAGGAGGTTTTGGCCTACTAAACCACGCTGGCCAGAGACGTGTGGTGTCGTGTTAAGAATACAGAGTGTCACCACCCCTATTTATCCCGTGGGCGTCGTAAGAGCCGTCTAAGGGAGCAAACTACGCAGGACAACAGCACTGCAAAGAGAAGGAAAACTTGACACAAACCCTCTACCAACCCGTCTGGCCAGTGTGGTATAGTAGGCCACAGGTGACAATTAGTTGCAATTGGTTGTGAGAGATAAAAAGTTTCTTATTACTAATTTATGAAAAACTAATTGTAGGCACACAGTAATGTGAACTAAGCATTATGTTACAAGTACTAAATAGTTGGCAACTAAATTTATTTTCCCTACGCATCGCGTCGCTTACTCTCGAGTCTCGTACTGTGGGAGAGCCATGCCTCGGCACGAATGGGCCGGCTCGACCGTAGTGATACCACGGCCTTACAGAAAACGCAATTCTTTCGCTGCCTTTCACAGAGTAAGTGAGGTTACCTTAGCCTAAATCCCCTGATTCGAGTGGGAGGGACTCCAAGGGCGGCAACGCGCTTGTGTCTTTTGAGTTGTAGGAGTCCAAGGGCGGCGGTAGTTGCTTACCATCAGGTGATCCGTCTGCTCGTTTGTCCCCTTATACCATATAAAAAAGTCCGCTTAATCCATCTAGCGATATTACACAACCGAAATGGTTACCTTGTTGTTCATTGACCTAGAAACATCTTGATCAGATGATTTAAACAGCGTCTTGTGTGTTTCGCACTTTTTCTGGTGACTGTATAGACCAATACGGGAGCCTCAACAGTGCCCATAAATAGGTGTCTTTGCATCTAAATCATGTTTGTTTGTCTAAAAATTATACTCTGCCTTACCGTCATGGAGTTTTGAGCCTGCCATAAACAAGGCAGAACGCTTTGCCCATCATCACATCAACAGTCTTTAATAGTCCACTGCTGAACATAGGCCTCTCCAAAGGAGGTTTTGGTCTACTATTCCTCGCTGGCCAGACGGATTGGTATAGGGTTTTTGTCAAGTTTTCCTTCTCTTTGCAGTGCTGTTTAGTTGTCCTGCGTAGTTTGCTCCCTTAGTCGGCTGTTACGACACCCACGGGATGAATAAAGGTGGTGACACTCTGTATTCTTACTTCGTCACCACACGGACGCTTTAAATCGGGATAAAAAGCTCCCGTCGGGAGCGAAAGTAGTCAGAGAAGAACCGAGATATACACACGAGGAAAATACGGTTTGATTTCATTATTCTTTATTGGTTTTAGCAATGTATAGAATAAAACTTGGACTGGCCTGTTGTGCTTGTGGTTAGTGGCCCTGGCTGCTGAGCCAGTGGTCGAGGGTTTGGTCTTTAGGGTGTAATATTACTTACGGTTAGTTATAAAACAAACAATCCTGTTCACTGGTATAGCTTTAATGTACACACACGACACAAAAATTACAATATCCTTAGAAGGCACAATAAGATAGTTAAAACGGTAGGAAATTTATACAACACAACAGATAGAATACACAGACGATTAACAATATAGAAATAACTGTAGGGATCGATATTATAATAAGTAGGTACCAATTTATTTTGCGCACGGCACCGAATACTATATCTAACGTAAAATATATTTTACACGTCTACCTACATTTTGTAATATCGTCGGCCGTGTAGAAAATGTTTATGGATAAATACTAATAGCTATAATAAGGTAATATTTGTTTGTTTATAATGTGTGTTGAATTATATATAATAAAAATTAAATGTTTACGTATAAATATTGTTTATAGTGAAAATAAATAGTGTATGTTTGTATGTCACCTACAAGGGTTTAGCTCCGAACAGGACAGATAGTCGTGTGATAAGCACGATCATTTGTTGTCTGGATAATATATCTAGAACTAGTTTATGGCTTCGCCCACGTATATGTTGGTTATCACGATAAATAGTAACCTATGTCCTTTATCAAGAATCAAAGTATCTCCATACAAAATTTCATTTGAATTGGTTCTTCATGTTTTTGATTTTCCATACAAATTTCCACCACCCTTTTCACCCCCTTAAAGGATGATTTCAGGGATAAAAACTACTTTTCCCGGGACCCAAACTGTCTCTATGCCAAATTTTATCTAAATCGGTTAAGCAGTTTAGGCGTGAAGAGACGGATAGATAGACAGACAGACACACTTTCGCATTTATAATATTATTATGGATAAATGTGGATATAGTAATACTTTTTAATATAAACCGTTGTAATAACGCCACAAACCGATCCCAAACACAACCTCAACTTTTTTATTCCTCAATATATCTCTAACAAAATTACCGAATGTACATCGAGTTTGGCTTCGTAAAAAATATGACACGTCTCTACCTTACCCCTTGAGATTGGTCGTAATGCTAAATCTCTCTATAAACCTTAGAATAAAACATTCATGGGTCTTTATTGATTTTGGCTGAACAAAGTTGACCAATAAGGGATCTGGGCACGCCTTATTGCGGGTTTTGTGGAGCCAAGAAGAGCGGTGTGCTCATGGGTATGAACTTGAAGTTGGTATTAGGAAATTTTGTACTGATATTTTATGGGTTTTTGGTCCGTTAGATGCGTCGTGCTTTAGCGATTAGTAAACCTTTATAGGAATTAGGGATTAAATGGGAATTGCCCGTCTTCATTGCCCTTCTTGTTTTATTGTTTTTTGATAATATAACGGAAAAATTAATATTAAGCTAAGAATATATATTAAGTTTCGTCAAAATAGGTTCAAAATACTGTCACTTGGAAGTTAGTTGCTTCTTTCTAGGTCGTGGTCGACCGGGCAGCTTTTTGACGGAGAGCAATTATACAAATAGGTCACAAGTGTTATTATTTAATATATATTATATTTGTCCGTGTGGTGACGGAATCCCTATTCATCCCGTGGGTGTCGTAGGAGCCGACTAAGGGAACAAACTACGCAGGATAACAGCACTGCAAAGAGAAGGAAGACTTGACACAAGCCCTATACTAACCCGTCTGGCCATCGTGGTATAGTAGATCAAAACCGCCTTTCTAAGGAGAAGCCTATGTCCAGCAGTGAACTACTAAAGGCTGTTGATGATGATGAATATTAAAAATAAATATAGTAAATAAACACACAAATGAAATCTAAACTGACTGCCAAATAATACTCTGCCAAAGATCTCAGAGAGTAACCCTGGCGAGCCATGGTATTTAGAAGCAAGGTATTTTGCAATCCCCTGACGATTTATCAGTACACGGCCCGTGTTTCTTCTGCTCCATTCATGTCTCAATAGCAGAAAGAAGAAGAATATCTGTTCACCCGTTCACCAGTTTATCAGAACAAGGAATCAGTATTTATAATTGAAAGTACCGATAGTCTAATCTGCTGCTAGAACAGCGAACAAAATTTCAGAAGGACTTTGCAAAATTCATAAAATGGATACAAGAAACATTCAGACTCAGGACAACAATTTGTGGTATTACGTCTGGCCAGCGTGGTATAGTAGGCCAAAACCTCCTTTCTAAGGAGAGGCTTATTTCCAGCAGTGGACTGTTAAAGGCTGTTGATGATGATGATGATGAAGGGTTGCTGTTTCCTCTAGACCATGCTTGCTTCTACAGCATTAAGGATAGTAAAAAAAAAAGAAAAATTCAATATCTCAAGAAGTTAACATCGCACACTTCAAGAACTGAAGTGCCTTCAGAAGATATATTAGCAGTTCATTCCTAGAAGTCAATATCCGAAAGTGGTTAGTAATGCTAGCTTATTTTCTCATTCCTAGCTTTTTTGAGCTTCTGTAGTCTCAGTCCCAATTTCGAGGTATGCGGTATCTCTTGCTCAACACCCTCTCCCTATGCGTTTTATTTACCCCCAATTTATTTTCTTTCTTTGTTCAATCCAAAAAATATTCCCTGGTGGTTGGCAACAGGCAGGCCATGAAACCAGTCAAAACCTCGTAAGTGATCTCTACTGTAGAGTGACAAGCTATATTAATGTAAAAATTATATTAAGGTGAATTATGTATTATAAAAGCGACCTAGAAATGCAAAATCTCAAAAGCCTGTTTTGAAGGACCATATGCTCGAACATAGTGGTCCTTCGAACACTATTAAAAAAAATATTGCGTGATTCATACCTAGAATAGTCTTATTTTACTCCAAGCTATGTATAGTTACATAACTACAAAATTGATTGTTTGGCCAGCTGCAGTTATTCAAAGCACTTAAAAGACCTAACCTAAGACCTAACCTGGTGGTCTTACTGATGTACCTGATTGCTTGACCTGTCGGTCCAATAGTTAGTGATCGTGACTCCTAAGTCAATGATTTAGGGTTTGATTTCCTCCAAGAAAGAAAATTTTTGTAATGAGCGTGATAATTTGTTTCGTGTGTGTGTGTAATCTATCTATAATATGTATGTATTTAAAAATATAAAACTATGTTTATCAGTAGTCTATCTACCATAGTACAGGCTCTGCCTAGTTTATCAAGTTCAAGAACTCTCAGTTCTATAATGATTTAACAGCCTTATCTATATTTCTGACATCGGACTTTTCGCTACCACGCCCCCATTTCACCCCGCCCAGCCTTTTCAAGTAGGCGTGTTACAGATAAACTATACATAGACTGAACACATAGGCAGTCTGCAGAAGTTCCTTTGTTTATAAAAATGTCAGTTTTAAAAGTGTTTTTTTTCCTTTACCATCCCTCGATAGAAAAGTTTAAAATTGTTCTTTGTTCCTATACAATTGGCTTCGCATAAAACGTTTTGTCATAACTTGTTTTGGTATAATTTAACTTATAATACACTTTAATTAATATGTGAAGAAATCCTTTGTAACGCTATTTAAACAAATATGGGGTAGGAAAGCCTATCATAATCGGAATATTCAATGTTTATTTGCAGAATAAATGGGCAAAGATAAGTTTTTTTAGCATTATTTAATATAATATTCTACCACATTCATACAACGCCATCTAGTCCCAAACTAAGTAGAGCGTGTCCTATGGGTACTAGACAACTGATTTAAATACATATATACTTTTTTTTTGTAAATACATACATATTATACATAGAAACACCCAGACCAAATCAAACATTAAATGTTCATGCACACAAATGTTTGATTTGAGCGTGATTGAACCCGCGAACTTTAGATTAGCAGTCCGTTACACAAACCACTACGCCATTCGGTCGTCCATATTTACTATTATTTACATAAAACATGCTCATTAAATGCGTTACATAAAACGCATTCAGTAATCTATATCTATGAAAGAAGAAACCGACAAATTAATTCACTGACTGATAGATCAACGCACAGCTGAAAGCACTGGGTCGAGAAGCATGAAATTTGGTACAAATGTTTCTTAGGTGACTTGGGGTGTACTGAACAAGGATTTTTATAAATCCCACCGCAAGGGTGTAGAATGAGGGTTGGAATATTATAAAATCTTCGTTATTTTTGCTAGTAGCGTTTTTAAACTCACAGTAACACTATATTAAAAGTAGTTGACTGCACGGATGGCGTAGTGGTTTGATGGGTCGCCACGCCGCTTCCTACTACGCCGAGTGTTGTGGGTTCAAACTCCACATGGGACGACAGTTTGTGTGATCCACAAATTGTTGTTCCAAGTCTGGGTGTTATTTGTGTTCGTTTTATGTATGTTTGTAAAGTCCCCTGCGACACAGGATATTTTCCTAATGCAGGAGTTGTCTTTTTAAAGAGAAGATAAAAAAAAAAAAAAAATTAAAAACGTTGTTGTCAGAATTTTGTCACGAATTAATTTAGTATGTTTTGGAACGGGTGTCATGTCCCTCCAACACAAAGGGAGGATCCTCCGACCAGACGAGGTGATCATGCCTGGCGGGCCGCGGCCCAACGGTTGATGTTGGGAATTTGTATATATGCTAATCGGCGAGGGAATTCTTTATATCGCGATACAGGATTAGCAATTCTTATTTTAGTAGTTACTCCGTAGTTCGGTGTGTAGCGCTGTAGTATGTTTCTGTTTCTTTGTATGCGGGGTCGCCACAAGTACATGAAAGTAACTTTATATTTAAAACCGCAAACACATTTAATGATATAAATTTAATTGCGTTTTCCATGGCCTTTTACTATTAAGCCTTTAATTAGTTTAACCATAAACAGAGCGATGGGAGAGCCATACCTCGGTACAAATGAACTGGCTTCATCGGTGTGATACCACAGCCTCATAGAGAACTATTGCTAAGTAATGTCAATGTCAGTGTCAAATCGTCTTTTGTTGCATCTCATCGAATAAGCGAGGGTACGCACTAGTGTCACTGTAATTACAGATGACCATGGGCAGCGATAATCGCTTACCATCAAGTATACGTCTGCAGGTCCCTTGTACCATCAAAAATACAAGTTTTTAAACACATGGGGTGATTCTTAATTTTATTCTCCATCCAGCAGTTGCCGCAAATCGCGATAAGGCCGCCAATTGTAGAACTTTTTTATATATACTCGTAACTAGCTGACCCGCGCACCTTCGTCTGCGTCTCTCAATAGTAATAAATTTTCTCCGTTTTTGAAACATTCTTCATTGGTGCTCCGCTCCTATTAGTCTTAGCGTGATGATATAGCCTATAGCCTTCCTCGATAAATGGGCTATCTAACACTGAAATAATTTTTTAAATCGGACCAGTAGTTCCTGAGATTAGCGCGTTCAAACAAACAAACAAACTCTTCAGCTTTATAATATTAGTATAGAATAGTTTTACTTTTCTTTGTGTAATTGTCACTAAATTATAGGACTCATACAAATGTATACAACCTGTTCTATGATGTGTTTTTTTTTCTTGTACAATAGTTATTTATTTATCTATATTAAATAAATAAATAGGGGAAGACCTAAAAATTCTAACTAATTTTATATATTCCAAAATGGGTTTATTCATCTAGGTTTTTGTCACACATTCACTCTTTAAGTACTAGACTAGTAAAAATAAGGCAGTTAGAAAAACAAAATAAGAAAGACAGAAAAGAAGAAAGAAAACGAAAAAGAAAAAGAAAACGAAATATTATGTCAATCTTCAAATAAACGTTATACCCACCCGTCTGGCCAGCGTGGTATAGCAGGTCAAAACCTCCTTTCTGAGGAGAGGCCTATGTCCAGCAGTGGACTATTAAAGGCTGTTGAGATAATTGTAGCGAAATTAATAGTGACTAAGTACTGTTCATAGAAAATGCAGTTACAACTACATTGCACAGGTAGTCTATCTATAAACCCTCTGACACTACACTTATTGAACAATTAACCTTAATTACTAGACAGTACAAAGACCCTTTATGTCGTATAGAATAGCCACAGAACGACTACAGATCGCCTTGCGAACAAGGGATGAAAACCACCCTATTTCATCCCTTGAGTGTCGTACAAGATGGGCTATAGGATTACGTAAGAAATGTGAGGCAAGCTGGGAGAAAGCAGCGGTCATGAAAGCAGCGGTCATTGTTTCACTGACGGGATGTGTTTGTACAAATAAATGCGAAAATAATGAAATCAAATAATATTTTATGAAAATACTCGCTTTGCCCGCGGCTCTTATTATCGTCCTGTTATCGCGATAAAAAGTAGTATGTTACTTGTTGATAATTGAAATTTTCATTGGTGAAAGAATTTTTTAAATCGCTTTAGTGGTTTAGGCGTAGAAGCGTAACAAAATCGGTTTAGTTGTTTAACTACAAACAACGAATTAACGCACAAATGAAGAAACGAACAAACGAAGAAATGAACAAACGAAGAAACATACAAACAAACAAACTCACTTTCACATTGATAATAATATAAGTATGGAAAGTTTAAATATAAGTATTTAAATAATATGTTTTTAGGTAAATTCTTCATTACCTATTTTTCCTCCTTGGGGGTAGTAGTTTTTTTTTATTTATTTATTGAGCCTTCCTACAAACATATGCATAAAGCGGACTTAATGCCTCAGGCATTTTCTTCCAGTCAAACCTTTGCTAAGAAGGGAAGTGGATTTACTGTATTTCCAACTCCTCCAATTTTCTTCTGATTAATTTCGTTGCGGGTTCCAAGACAGTTTAATTTCTTCCTGGGATTTCCCGAGTGTCATAACTCGGTGTGTTCGTGGGTCACTGCTGTGGATCCTGGTGTACAGGAGTTACATTGGCAGGCAGTACATACAGGGCGTGTGGGTGGGATTAGTCCCTGTTGTAGTCAAACCTTTGGGTGTTGCAAAGCTTATTTTATTTATTTTTTTATTTTTATTCTTACGTACACAATATAAACATTTATATAAAAAATACATTAAGGAGTAGTGGGCACAGAGGCGAGCTTAACCCATAATTGAGTTCTCTTCTAGCAAACTCAAGAGTGAAGAGAGGATAGCACAACAAGAGAGAGTCGTGTGTACAGAGTAAGTTTAAGAAAATATAGAGAAATAGAAATATAAACGAAATAATAATAATAATATAATAATAATATATCTCACACATCTCACACACGGCCGTCTGATCCCAAACTAGGCAGAGCCTGTACTATGGTAACCAGACCGCTGATAAACATACTTATATATTTTTAAATACATACATATTATAGATAAATTACACCCAGACACAGAACAAATGACCGAATATCATGTAAATAAACCATAATATAACACAAGTTCACACATCAATAACCATATGTAACATTAAATATCTAATACCTACATGCATACATAATTATGTTAGTCTGTTACTGCTGAGAAAGGAAAAAATCCTCTGAAGCTGTGTGTGGCAGGTGTATTTTTGTAATTATTCAAATTTGATTGGGACCAAACAGTAAGTACCTATACCGTTCCAAATTTTACAAATAGGTTCATAAAAGACGGATCTCTGAGGTAACAAATATAAAAAAGGAGAGGCCCGTGTCTAGTAGTAGACTGTTGAATGCTATAGGAATATTGGCAATAATAACAATTGCTTCTTTGTTCGATTTCTTCGTATAAGGCTCGATCATTTAGGGCGATTATAGATTGACACCGGCAGACACAGTATTGACTAGTTACTATTTTGTTTTTTGTTATAAGAAATTGACAACTAATAAGGTGAAACAAAGTAAACAAAGTAGGTGGCTGGCAGGAGCTGGATGCGAGAAGTCAAAAATCGATCTGAGTGGCGTGCAGTGGACTGCGATAGGCTGATGATGATGAAAGTAATTGAACGTGTCGTGACATCAAACGTCAACCAGATCCCACACGTCAACTTCAACTTTTTCGTTTGAGATAGAGTGTAAACATAATTTCGTCAATGTCATGTATTTTAAAGACAAAATGTCAAAGGATTTTATGTAGAGTATAACCCGGTAATCTCGTGCGCGACCGTCCTGCGGGGTGACAGACAGTGGCGGGGGCGAGGTAGCGCGTCATTCTAGCACACGGCTACACACGAAGAGAAGTGTTTGACTTCCCCGCTACACCACCCGCTACCCGCTGACATCTTGAGTACCTCGTCCTCGCCACCGTCTGTCACCCCGCAGGACGGTCGCGCAAGACGTTGATGGACTATAAAGTCGAAGGCCAACAGCGCACTGGGTTTCGAGTTGCGACCTTATACCATAAACAAAACGAATAATAATCAAGTATTTAGTTATTATTTTTATGGATAAAAAACTCAATAACAAAATAAAATACACATGGGACTCTACCAAGCGCGTCTGCGTTCCGAACTACGTAAAAACTTTTGCTATAAAACAATTGCACTGAGTCTTGTAATCCTCTTTTTAAATGGTTTTTTAGGGTTCCGTAGAGAATGGAAAAATCAATTGTCTTATTTAGGAATTATTTTAAAACTGTTGTTGAGAAAGAAATTGAATTGAGTTTTGTAATAATAAATGGCTTTTCTTTTTGAATCTTATTTTCTTGTTCATAAGGTCTACAATACTGTTTGCTCGTTCGTTATTACTTCTTGAGTGTCAAACTTACGGCGAACGGTGACCGGATGACGTAGTGGTTTGTGTAACGGACTGCTATTCCAAAGGTCGCTAGTTCGATTCCCGCTCAAGACAAACATTTGTGTGCATGAACATTTAATGTTTGATTTGCTCTGGGTGTTTCTATGTATAATATGTATGTATTTACAAAAAAAAGTATATATGTATTTATATCAGTTGTCTAGTAGCCATAGTACAAGTTCTGCTTAGTTTGGGAATAGATGGCGTTGTGTGAATGTGGTATAATATTATTATTATTATTACTTAACGATGGCTTAATAGGCTTTTTCTATGAACTCTGCCATATCTATACAAATAAATAGAATTGAAGTGTCTGTTTGTAATGTCAAAATAATAAGTTTTTTCATGCTCACACGGTTATTTGCACGATACCTATGCCTAAAAACCAGTTTAAATATTTTTTGTCTGTCCATTTGTTTCGGGTAATCTTCAAAATGGTTGAATTTTAGTACCAGGTAGCTGTCTATTTAAGAAGTAACCTAGGCTATTTTTATTTTCAGTAAAACTCTAAAAAGTCGTGACACCAGCTAGTTTCTTCTTAATGTAACCACAATATGACGACACAGCAAAACGTGGAAGGGTACAAGGGGCACCCGATAGGAACGAAGTTGTGACGATCGAGTAAAACTGATTCGACACGATTTTAATTACAACGCCATCTATGAAAGCGGCTATTACCTACACGTTTTTCAGTTGGTTTCTAATTGAAAACAATTTATACATTGGTAAAATCTCCTTGAGAAATGATTTCCTATCTATTCGATAGAGGGCGCTGAATGACTGACAAGTGACAATTCAAAATAAATACTGAGATGAAAAGTAATGATTTCCTATCTATTCGATAGATGGCGCTGAATGACTGACATAAAAAGTGTCGTTACAACTTTTCGTGAGAATTTTTTCCGTCTAGCCCCCTTTCACAACGCGCGATAAGGAACTTCGGTTCAATAAATTATACTCAGACACAGAACAAATCTCGTTCTCATCACACAATTATTTCTTCTGTTCGAATCCAAACCACGATCTCGGCTTATAAGTCAACATCATTACTGAACATTATCTCGGCTTATAACTCATCACATTATAAGCCAACAAACCAATTACCACAAGTAACACCTAAGTAACTAAATTATTGGTTAGTAACTTGCGTATAGTCTAAAATAACCAATTCAACCTTCACAAGACTTCAAATAACACCTCGAACTGAATAAAATATTCACGTGTCTACCCCTCCTGTCGTAAACATAATGTCGTAATGTTACTTGTTTAGTTATGGGACAGAACAAGGGGGGACTTATATTGGACTAGAAAGTCAAATAAGACATAAATCTGTCACAATATAATAAAACTGTGGAGTTAATTTGGTTGAACGCGCAAATCTCTAAAACTACTAGTCCAATTTGCAAAAAAAACTGTTTTGGATGGCCTCAGTCAATGATATTTTAAGGAAGATACGTTATATTCATTTGTTCCGTAATCGTACATACATCTAGACGACCGAATGACGTAGTGGTTTGTGTAATGGACTGCTATTCCAAAGGTCGCGGATTCGATTCCCGCTCAAGTCAAGCATTTGTGTGCATGAACATTTAATGTTTGATTTGGTCTGGGTGTTTCTATGTATAATATGTATGTAATTTATAAAAAAAAAAGTATATATGTATTTATATCAGTTGTCTAGTACCCATAGTACGAGCTCTGCTTAGTTTGGGACTAGATGGCGTTGTGTGAATGTAGTAGAATATTATTATCTTTTAATTTTAGAACAAAACATACACTTACCCGTGGTATGATATTCCTTTATCTTTAATTACCTTTTTGTTGAATATTATGCTCTTTCTTTACACAGGAAGGTATTTTATGAATTTTCTCGAATTAATAACGTGCGCTCGCTCGCAGTGGTCCTAATTAGGACCCTTGCGTTTTGTGCGTTGGTGGCGTATCTACCTTTTGTTTGTATATAATATCATAGAAGTTTAGAAGCTATTGAAAACTAATACTATAATTTTAAAGTATTTTATATCAACTGGTCTGTTGTTCTTGTAGTTAGCGTCCCTGAATTCTTAGCCGTCGTGGTTTGGATTTTAATTCAGGCATTATTATATGAGAGGCACCATTATTTGCTTTGTGTCTGTGTGTAATTTATCTATAATTTTGTTTGAATTTTGTAATGTATAAGTGTATTTATTAGCAGTGTGGTTACCATAGTATAGGCTCTACCTAGTTTGGTATGGGCTTAGTCTTAGTTACGAACACTTATCAGTACTACAAAAGGCCAGTTTAGAAAAGTATGGGTTGATTACTTAAGACGTAACCTCTGCATCTACCTTATAAGATTTCTGCACCACCCAAAGTATGACTGGAAGAGAAAGCCGTGGGCATTAAGTCCACAGATGTACAATGGCGCATAAAGTTAAAATTAATCCCTACTGTTATTACAAAGTGTGTCTGTCTGTCTGTTACCTCTTCACGCTTAAACCACTGAACAGATTTCGATGAAATTTTGATATAGCGATCGTTTGAGTCCCGGAAAAGGACACGGAATAGTTTTAATACCAATAATTACCCTCTAAAGGGATGAAAGCGGGCTGGAAGTTTGTATGGGAAATCAATAACCGCTAAACCGATTTGAATAAAATTTGGCGTGCAGATACTTTGATTCTTGAGGAGAGACATTGGTGATTTTTATCGGGATAACTGATATACACATAGGCAGAGCCACGGTCGAAAGCTAGTGATTAAAATAAAATAAAAAAATCACGTTGTGATAGTGTTGGGTAGTAACTTTAATGGTGTGTTCATAACTGCAACTCAAGGCCTTTCTAGTTGGAGTACGATCTTTTCTTGCAGGTTTGAAGGTTATATAGATCCGTGTGGCGACTAAGGGAGCAAACTACGCAGGACCACAGCGCTTCAGAGAGAAGGAAAACTTGACAAAAACCCTATACTAACCCGTCTGGCCAGCGTGGTATAGTAGGCTAAAACCTCCTTTCTAAGGAGAGGCCTGTGTTCAGCAGTGGACTATTAAAGGCTGTTCATGATGATTGAAGGTTATATCGATCCGGAAATACCGAAGGCGAGAATAAATAATAAATATTTTTACACATCTCAAACAAGGCCGTCTGATCCCAAACTAGACAGAGCCTGTACTATACTAACCAGACTGCTGATAAACATAGTTAAATATTTCTAAATACATACATATTATAGACACAGAACAAAGGACCGTGCTCATCACACAATTATTTGTCCTCGGTGGGAATCGAACCCACGACCTCTGGCATAGCAGTCCGGGTCACTAACCACTAGACCAATAGAATAGAATAATCTTTATTGTACACCAATTCAGGATATTATACATGCAATAGGTCAGTTTAATCAAATTGGTTATGCGAGGTAAAAAGTCTGTTGAAAAGCGCACAGTGGTGGTATGCCAATTATCCTAGTGGTGGGGATGGATGTTATGAACATATTAATGGGAATATATTAAACTAGCTTTGCAATTGGCTGCCTCCGCTTGTATGTGGGTTATCGCGGTTTAAAGTAGGCTATGTTATAGCATAGTAATATGTAAAAACATTTTACACGCTTTATATTAGCTTCACTTGTATGTTTGTTTGTATGTAATGTAAATAGAAAATAAATTTGAAAAAAGCGTTGGGCGCCTGTTGTCAATAGTAAAAAGCACCCCACACTTAGTGTATTGTCATCGGTCCTCGATATATCTACAAAGTTTGAACGAATTCTGACCGTTCAAAGTCAGTCAAAATCACGCCCAAAGAAGTCCGTCTTTGGGCGTGATTTTGACTGACTTTGAACGGTCAGAATTCGTTCAAACTTTGTAGATATATCGAGGACCGATGACAAGACACTGATTTAAAAAAAATAAAAAAAAATATTTTAAAAAAACTAAAAAACACGCTTTTTATAGAAAACCAAACTAAAAAATAGAATAATTTTAATTACTTTGAAAAAAAAGAGAACGAATAAATAAAAAAAGATAGACAATAGGCACCCTACGCTTTTTTTTAAAATCAGTTTAGTGGTTTAGGCGTGAAAGCGTAACAAACAAACAAACAAACTTTCATATTTATAATATACTAGTTTAACCCACGGCTCCCCCTGAGTGTATCGGTTATCGTGGTAAAAAGTAGCCAATGTTACTCTCTAATTATGTAACTTGCCATAGGTGAAAGCATTTTTTAAATCGGTTTAGTGATTTAGGCCTGAAAGCGTAACAAACAAACAAATTGACTGCACGGATGGCGTAGTGGTTTAAGCGGTCGCCACGCCGCTTCCTACTACACCGAGTGTTGTGGGTTCAAACCCCACATGGGACGACACTTTGTGTGATCCACAAATTGTTGTTCTGAGTCTGGATGTTCTTTGTGTCCGTTTCATGTATGTTTGTAAAGACCCCCGCGACACAGGATATATTCCTAATGCGGGAGTTGTCTTTTAAAAAAAAAAAAACAAACAAAAACCAATTCACTTTTACATTTATAGTATCCAGGCCAGGTGGAGTGGCGATTTGCGCAAGATGGCTGGCAGGAGCTGGATGCGAGAAGCCCAAAATCGATCTAAGTGACGTGCAATGGGAGAGGCCTATGTCCAGCAGTGGACTGCGATAGGCTGATGATGATTTATAGTATAAGAATTGATGTTTTTAATAATATTTTAGGGATTTACCCTCGTTAATAAAAGAGGTATGCATCAATTCATCTGCCAGATTGAGGTATCGGTTACAAGCGAATGATAAAACGATATATTAGAGAAGGGTTACATGGACACAGGTTTTTTTGTTATATTACAGGGACAGACGAGCAGACGGGTCACTTGATGGAAAGTGACTATCGCCGCCCATGAACATCTGCAACTCAGGAGTCACAAACGCGTTGCCGGCCTTTTAGGAAGGAGTACGCTCTTTTCTTGAAGGTTTGAAGGTCGTATTTATGGCCTTAACTTATTTGTTCTGGGTGGGATCGAACCCACGCGGCCTCTAGCTCAATTAAAGTCCTTATGAAATATCATGTGTCGGTAAAAAAAATCATCTGCACAATAAAATACCGCAGACGATAACCCGTTCCACAGATTGGTTGTGGGGGGCAAAAAGTGTCTCGAAAAGCGCACAGTAGTAGAGCGCCAACTATCCAGGTGATGAGGATGAAGATTTTGCCGTGTGGAACGATGGCGGAAAGTTGCGGTTGGTATTAGTCCGAACAATTCCTCGGAGCACTCTCCATTATATAGTAACTATAAATATATATATGGTTTTTCTTTTTAATAACTTGACACAATGGTTATGTTTTTTTTGGAACGAAGTTCCTTATCGCGCGTTGTGAAAGGGGGCTAGACGGAAAAAATTCATACGAAAATTTGGAACGACACTTTTAATATAAATTGACGTCTAACTGTGGATACCATACATTAAATTTGCTTTAACGTTCGCCAACGTCCATACCATGTTGAATACACCGGTTCTCGTCCGATCACCGAAGTTAAGCAACATCGGGCGTGGTTAGTACTTGGATGGGTGACCGCCTGGGAATACCACGTGATGTTGGCTTTTTGCTCTTTATTTTCGTGTCATCTTGTCAGACATTCAGCGCCATCTATCGAATAGATAGGAAATCATTTCGCAAGGAGATTTTACCAATGTATAAATTGTTTTAATTGTTTTTAATATGTAGGTAATAGCCGCTTTCATAGATGGCGTTGTAATTAAAATCATGTCAAATCAGTTTTACTCGATCGTCATAACTTCGTTCCTATCGGGTGTCCCACGACACCACACGGCTTTTTTTTTCAAATTAGGCAGGGCCTATTGTAGATAGATAGATAGATAGGTACTCTTTATTGCACACCATGAATAAAAAACATACAATGCAATATAAACATCAAATTTAAAAAAAAACAGTGGTACAATGCGCGGCCTTATCGCAGTCTGCGATCTCTTCCAGGCAACCTTTAGATGGACTATACTGTATAGTGATATGTAGTCTGTGGTGCGCATAATATATATTTACATAAAAACATATTCATACGTACATTAATATAAATATGCACATACATACATACATATACATACATTACATACCTACATATATAACACATAGTTCTTACAGAGATAAATAGTGACTATTGTTACCAGTCTGCTGATAAACATGCTTATATTTTTTTTTTTTACCACATTCACACAACGCCATCTAGTCCCAAACTAAGCAGAGCTTGTACTATGGGTACTGGACAACTGATATAAATACATATATACTTTCTTTTTGTAAATACATACATATTATACATAGAAACACCCAGACCAAATCAAACACTAAATGTTCATGCAGACAAATGTTTGACTTGAGCGGGAATCGAACCCGCGACCTTTGGAATAGCAGTCCTTTACACAAGCCACTACGTCATTCGGTCGTCGGTTTTTCCTTCATTTCGGTTCCCTTTGTATTCAAACCAATGAAAGACACTTGTTGAAGTGCCTCTGTTGGGCCTGAAACTAGGCAGACTCTTTAACACGTACACAATAACTTACCACATCTCAGACACTGCAGTCTGATCCAAAATTACCTGTACTATGGTAATCAGACTGCTGATAAAAAAGGAAAGAAAAAAGAAAGAATGTTGTTTATTCCATAAAATACAATATTTTCTTCAATACAAATAAATAAAATTGAAGTGTCTGTTTGTAATGTCAAAATAATAGGGGTTTTTCATGCTCACACGGTTATTTGTACCTGGTTACCTGGTAGTAAAATATTATCGAAATCGATCCAGCCGTTTAGAAGATTACCCGGAACAGACAGACAGACAGACATAAAAAAACTGGTTTCAGGCATAGGTATCGTGCCAATAACCATGTGAGCATGAAAAAACCCTATAATTTTGACATTACAAACTGACACTTCAATTTAATTTTTTATATAGATAACTCAGCGGTAACACAGGCGGACTTGATGTACAATCGACCTTCGGCTGATGTAGAAATATGATGCGGTAGATGGAAGACTAAAAAATTATAGTTTTAAAAAACTAAAAAACACGCTTTCTATAGAAAACCAAACTAAAAAATAGAAAATAAATTTGAAAAAAGCGTTGGGCGCCTGTTGTCAATAGTAAAAAGCACCCCACACTTAGTGTATTGTCATCGGTCCTCGATATATCTACAAAGTTTGAACGAATTCTGACCGTTTAAAGTCAGTCAAAATCACGCCCAAAGGAGTCGGTTACAAACATACAAACAAACATACAAGTGAAGCTAATATAAAGCGTGTAAAAAGAAAATTTCACATATTATTTATAACATTATTAATGCATAAATTAAACTCTAACAACATGTAAACCAACTCTTATGTCTAACCATTGCAGTCACGTATCCAAACCATTTCCAACCAGACATACTGTACAGGTGTATTCCATTTATACAAGTGTATAAATTCATACACCTGTATATATTTGTATAAACTTTGGTGAGGCTGGCTGTGGCGGATCGCATCAAATTTAAATATACATCCCTGTGTACGTGAGCCCTCATTATTGATGTACAGGGTGATGCAAAAATGGCGGGGTGGCAAATGCAGCGCGTTTGAATTTCGGTTGTGGCTTTTGAGTTCAATGAAATATTTAAAAAGTGTGTATGTTTTGAATTGAAGAATTGTAGTGGCATGTTTTGTTGACGTGAAAATATTTTTAAGTGACTTAGAAAAGAAGACCCAAACCAAACAACCCAAGGATCGTTTATTTTAGTACTAGGTATCTTTGAATCTTTAAATTACAATTTGAAATTTATAAAAATACCACCACTTTTTTTTTGTCTGTGCGGAAATCACCGAATACCACCGGTGGCTATGTCGGACTCGAACCGACTAAAAACCGCACGCCATCTCGGGTACCAGTAACCGGGAAAGGAAATCCCTCGGGCCATCTACGGTGGGTGGATGATCCCCTCCTGTGTGGGAACCCCCATGTTTCCTTTGTGCTTCCGAAATGGCAAAATAGCCACCCTGGCCTGCTTCTGCTAAAAAATACCAATGGAAAACCTCGAAATTGGTGATGTTTCTAAAAGAACTTCAGCATTAGGAATATATTATGTGTCGCGGAGGACTTTATAAACATACCTGAAACGGACACAAAGAACATTGAGACTCAGAACAACAATTTGTTGCTAACAAAAAGTGTTTTTCCATGCGGGGATCGAACCCACAATACAAAACTGCACGGATGGCGTAGTGGTTTAAGCGGTCGCCCCGCCGCTTCCTACTGCGCCGAGTGTTGTGGGTTCAAACCCCACATGGAACGACACTTTGTGTGATCCACAATTTGTTGTTCTGAGTCTGGGTGTTCTTTGTGTCCGTTTCATATAAGTTTGTACAGTCCCCCGCGACACAGGAATGTATTCCTACTGCGGGAGATGTCTTTTAAAAAAAAGAAAAAAATACTCAGCGCAGTAGGAAGTGGCGAAACATGCAAAAATTCTCGAATATTCTCAATTATTCAACTCAATGCGCCCACATCGTGGTGTATTTGAATGAACTGTATTCTTTATTACTTTATTATTAATCAATGATATGTTTAAAAAGTTCGTAATAATAGTTATTCGTATTTATAATAGTAGTTCGTTATAATGACACCATAGGTTTTATATTTAATTGTAAAATGTAAAACACTAGATATTTTTTTATTACAGAACATTATAATTATGTCAATAAAAAAGTAACAGCCTGTAACTGCTAGGGTTGTGAGTTTGTATCGAAAGTAACCGGCGCGGTAAGTGCAGTATTTTGTACGGAAATTATAGCATTGGTAGATTTAGGGAGGGGACATCGAAAACTTGTACTATTGTATATATCGATATAGGAGCGATATTTAATTTTGACTAGACGTAAATGTCGCGCGGATTAAATGCTTTCTACTGCAACGGTAGGGGTTCAATTCCCGCTTATACATATCTCGAGTTTTTGGAATGAAGTTCATTATTGCGTGAATGAGACCGAAAAATGTGTAACAAGACTTGTTTCCAACACTTCAGTTGTCGCGTCCACGCTCAATTTTTTTTATATTTCATATATATATAGCAAACGTCTACCAATAAGGAAAAGAAACTTTGTGCCGACCGGGGGTCCATAGACCCCATACCTGTGACAACATCTGTGGCAATCGTTACGGGTAGTTGGAGCCCCAAAAAGTACCACAACAGTCTATCTAAAGAACTTCGATATCGCCCAGTGCTTGGGTTGCTAAGGTCTCATGTGAAAAGAACTTCGATATCGCCCAGTGCTTGGGTCGCTGAGGTCTCATGTGAAAAGAACTTCGATATCGCCCAGTGCTTGAGTTGCTGAGGTCTCATGTAAAAGAACTTCGATATCGCCCAGTGCTTGAGTTTCTGAGGTCTCATGTGAAAATCGAAGTTCAATCGTATTGTACACTGAAAACGCACTCCTTCCTAAAAGCTTTTGCGTTTGTGACTCCTGAATTGCAGACGTTCATGGGCGGCGATGGTCACTTTCCATCAGGTAACAAAAAAAAACCGACCCCAAGCTAGTTTGAGGAAGAGCTTGGAGGACAGTTACTGCTATTATATTTAAACCATCCAGACGTTGTAATTGAATAAAACATCTCATAGTCGCTTCTAAAACGAATAAACATCGATAAGTATTTTGTCCCTTCCTTACTCTAATAGTTGCACCAAAGTGCAGTCTCGACATCATAATTTCGATAATGTACAGCACTAATTATCGTACACAAGGTATATCGATAATTGAGAACTGACATCACTACCGTCTGGGCAACAGAAGTTATTGTTTGTTAAAGATTTCTGTTGAAAATGTGGTACATACACTTTGGCAGAAATAGGAATGAACTTAAGCTTTGAAGTTATAGAGACTGCAGATATTCCTCAGAAAATACGACCTTCAAACCTTCAAGAAAAGAGCGTACTCCTTCCTAAAAGGCCGGCAACGCGTTTGTGACTCCTGAGTAGCAGACGTTCATGGGCGGCGATGGTCACTTTCCATCAGGTGACCCGTCTGCTCGTATTCTTCTAAATCTTATTCTTTTGCTTTCCTTTTCAATTTTGTTTCATTTATGATATAGGAGGAGAGAGGTCGACTGATGGTAAGTGACAACCACCATCCCTGGATATGTACGTTGCCACCTTTTAAGTCCGCTCCGGGAGGAGTGGAGGAGGTTGAATCTCCGGTGATCTCACTCACTTGTCATCAGTTGAACTGTCTGCTTGATTGCCCCTATTCCATAAAAAATAGTAAGATTACAATATCATCATCATCTCAGCCAAAATACGTCCACTGCTGGTCATAGGCTTTCCCAATGTTTTGCCCCAAGAAACTGTCCTGTGCTACCAGCATCCAATGGCTTCCCGCGACCATCACCAGGTCATCAGACCACCTCGTTGCGGTCTACCTACTAGATTACAATATACAAGGTATTAATAACTTTTTTGGCCATGTATCAACACGTTCACACATCAGTAATTCATTCAGAAACACGTGAAACGTCGTATTGTTCAGTTAACAACTACAGACGGTTTGATATAGGGGGACCATGCTTTTAGGATTTATTGGGACAGTCTACTTATTAAAATAAAATATAAATAACAATCATCACATTTCATTTTCATATTAATATTAATATCATAAGACAAAATTTACTTTGATTTGGCGTTTACAATTAGATTTTTGAACTTGATTTAAACTTTTTGTTGGGTTTTAACAGAATTTATTTGAGAACATCTTTTTATCTATATTTTATTGCCGTTTTGTAAGCAATAAGTGAAAGTACTTATTTTTTCAAACTTTTTTATTTCTGTTACCCGAAGTAATCACCCATGCAATCGACGCATCTTTGCCAACGCATTGGCAGTTTATGGATGCCCTTCTTGTAAAAATCAGCTGGACGGGAGGCAACAAACTCTTCAAAGGCATTTTGTACTGCCTCTCGGGAATTGAATTTTTTACCCACTAAAAAGTTGTCTAAATTTTGGTTGTCTTAATAGTCGGTAGGTGTAAGGTCTATAATTCTATTATTAATGTCAGTCCCAGTTACGTACCTAATAGAAAGCAAGTCTAGTAACGATAACCGGGAAGCTTATTTAAGAATTAGATGGGTCAAGTGGGAGTTCAATACTGCTCGAATGGCGTAGTAGTTTAAGCGGTCACCTCGTTGCTGCCTACTGCCCTGAGTAATGGGTTCCATCCCACATGGGACAACACTTGGTGTGATCCACAAACTTTTGTTGTGAGTCTGGGCGTTTCATGTATGTTTATCAAGCCTCCGCGACCCAGGATATATTATTAGTGCGGGATTTGTCTTTTCAGTTTTTTTTTATTAAAGCCTCCTCCTTCTCCCTCATCCTCCTGATTATGGGCCGACGGGCAGGGGCCTCTCAGTGGCAAGTGTTTTAAGGCGGTAGTAGTTACGTGCTATCAGGTCTCCAGTCTGCTAGTTTGCCCTTCTATAATAAAGAAAAATAAAATTCCGAAAATCCTGACCTGTGGTATTTTAAGAGCAGTTCTAGTACCTAACACTAGTTATACTCAGTCTTCAATACCAATTATACACGTTCTCCCACATTACAAGTCCCTAATTTTTCCTTTTATCCCTTACTTCATGTCACCCTACGCTAAAGGCACTTGATAAACGTTAATGTTACTCTGCCACGCGATCTTGAAAACATTAAACCGTGTCCCAGGGAATTCGTTCAGCCTGGTCATGCAGTTCTCTTAGGAGTTTTAGGAGTTAAACAATTTATTTTTAACCAGCTGTACCCTACCACACTTTGCTGTGGTACATTGTCGTTGAATTGATGAGAAATTAGCAATAAAACTAACGCAGAAATTAGAAAAATACAACATTGGAAGCGAGTTGTATATCATGTCAAAATTTATATCTTAATCGATCGTACCGAAACCAACATAACATTTTATTTATGTAAATAGATAGAAAGATATGATATCCTACTGATAACTGTGTGTTTGCGTTGTTTCTTTCAAAATTGTATCTCAATCAGCGAAGAACTTTTTAAGTTTTTGAAGCATACACAAATCAACATAATAGTTTATATATGAAATAGATAGATGTGATATTCAACTAATAACTGTGTGTTGTGTTTTAGTCGTGTCTGTATTTGCTGTCTATTCTGTGAAGTTTGGAAATGTGCTTCATTTATCACACACATTTCCAGACTTCGTGTCGCCACTGAGAATTTGGAAAAAACCCGGGTAACACTTTTACTTAATATCGGTAGTTAAAATACCTTAACTTTTTTGGATATTTGCCGAGATCTGGCTGATGATCTGTGAGGACTGGAGGATCGCACTTTAAGAGCTTCTAAAAATATTTCTAGTCTACTACAAAATCATATAACTTCTATTTTACGAAATACCTGAATAGTCGCTCAGTTCACATGCACAACCCCCCCCCCCCCTTACTCACTGTGGAGGGGAGTGAAAAGGGGACAACACAGTTTCGTTGTCTCTATGTTGCAGGTATATATATGTAGATGGCAGTAGTCCCTACTAGATGACCCGTCTGCTCGTTCGATCTTATGCCAAACAAATAAACGATAAGTCTCACAAATAGCCGCCATATTTTCATGGCAAAATTTATCACCAATTATCCCATTACAACCAACATAAAAACTTCTAAAATCTCTGCTCCAGACAAACAAGTTAATAATACAGGCCTTTACTGCACTTTATTATAGAAATACGAACAGGAGACGATGAAATGCAATATTTAGGAACAAGACTAAAATATTTTATGATATTACATGCACTTTATGGCCGGGGTCTGTATGTAATAGATTACAGACTCGTTTCGTTTTAACAGTGCCTTTTAGTTTCCCAAGGGTTGTTGCAGGTGCAACGAAACTATAAAATGTTTTCACTGTAATTCAATTTAGGTTCTTGAATTTTGCACAGAAATTTAAAGTAAGTTACAAATGTTTTTTTAGATCTTTCAAGTTCGATTTTGTCTTTGCTGTGTGTAGTTTGATTCTTTTTATTTATTTATTGCAAACTATGGAGGATTTACAGATACTAGACTACTTACTTACTTACTAGACTGCTTTTATTCTAATCATCTCAGAATCAAAGCAGTCAAGAAAACAGACCGATTACAAATCTTCACTTATATAAATCAGAGACAAGATACAGTGCACAAGACAAAACAGAATATTATCAAGAGGTATTATGTACGTTACAGGCATAGATCACTTACACATTACACATAACGTTTACACACAAAACAGACAGGACCCACAACAATAACTACTCGGACCCATCACCCCTGAAGAATTTAAGGCTTAAACACCTCCTCGCTCCCATTACACTAACATTAAAAATATCAATTCCAATTTGTGGCGATATATGGCTTTAGCAAGCAATATATGTAGCTATCAAAGCCGTCAGACCATTGAACTGTTTCCTAGAGGCCAATCTAGAGGCAGATATATATTTTTTGACAAATCTAGCGTTATGTATAACAATGTGTTATTCTTCCTAAATAATATAGTAATGAGATTTTTTAATATCACTTAGACGAAAGTCAGTGATATTAAAAAATCTCATTATAAAATTTTTGTTTGTAATTTTTTCTTGTAATTAATTGTAATATAATAATAATAATATATCTCAGACATCTGACACACGGCCATCTGATCCCAAACTAGGCAGAGCCTGTACTATGGTAACCAGACTGCTGATAAACATACTTATACATATATTATAGATAAATTACACCCAGACACAGAAAAAATGACTGTGCTCATCACACAATATTTGTTCTGGGTGGGAATCAAACCCACAACCTCCGGTTTAGCAGTCAGGGTCACTAACCACTAGACCAACAGGCCCGTCAATTTGCAATGTTTTATTGTGTATATTAAAATTTTATTTTCGTTGATTTTATGTCTTGGTGTATTTTATTTTATTGTATATGAACCCATTGGTCCTGTTACGTTGCTTGAACGTCGGCGGTCACAAGAACACGACGCTTGACTGACATGTCAAAAATAAAATTTTATTTCTTTCTTGATTACTATATTAAAATGTAACAACAAAACCATTTAATATTATAAGTCATAATTTTATTGCACACTCGTCACATAAATCCTAAAAATATAACGTAAATTATACTATAAACAAAGTCTCGAAACAAATATTTCAGTATAACGGTACAAAGGCCTTTTGAGGCAAAGGCCTCATTTAAAAAAAAGGTAAACTGGCATCGGGCGTAACTGATAATGGCAGTAAAGAAACTAAAGATATCAAAATAAGTCATATTCCATACAAAAAAGAAGTGGTATATGTAGGTGTAAACAGCCAAATTGTGTATGAATGAACTTAAATAGTTTGCTACACAAAATTTTAAACAGGTTTACGTAAAAACTAGTATGAGGTTATGTAAGTAGTGGCCATGCCAAGCCATGCTTCGGTAAAAATGGGCCATCTCCACAGGAGTGATACCACGGCCTCACAGAAACCGGTGTTTAAAAATTCTGCAATTGACCGAGTGAGTGAGGTATCCGTGGGCGGCGGTAGTCACTTACTATCAAAAGACCGGTCTACTAGTGTGCCCCCTATAGAATAAAAAATCTCTACATTATACAGTAAATCTAATGGTTAAAAATTGATTATTACATTATTGTTACCAAGACATTTCTTAGGCTAATTGATACTGTAGGTACACAATAACACATTTGGGTATTTTTCTATGAGATGTTGTAACAGATAATGACATGTGCAATTGAGATTTACGATATAGAAAATTACATAATCTGTGCCAAGTAAAAATTGATCGTATAGATAGTGGTGATAAGGACAACATTGCAGAAGTAGACTCAGTTAAACCATTATTTGTCGTGTATATAGATGATATGGTTATTGCAAGTAAAACATTAGAGGATCTCGGAATGGTTTCGGTTCATAGGACACATTATCAAAATAACCAAATTCAAAACATTAACTTGACAATATACCTTAAATATGAACTTTCTTAAATCTTTTTATATCAACATTTAACAATTCTAATAAAATACATTTCTTTTGTAGACTTTAAACTTTTCCGTCATAATTCGGCACATAAGTTGGCCGGCTCGACTAGAGGGCAATCTGCACTCTTAACCTGCAAGCGTCCATGGGTGGCAGTAGTCATTTACCATGAGGTGACTCGTGTACTCGTTCGCCACTTTACATCATAAAAAACATAACAGTGTTAGAGGATAAAAATACATCAGGACCAAACACTTGCAAGCTGTGCAAGGATGTGTTTTTGTTAACTGATAACTAAAATTCTGAACTGAATTTTCAGGCCAATTGTATTAGAATATGTCGTGATATCATTATAATGTTTTATCGCTGTATTCGAATGTTTTATGTCCTCAGTATTCCATATTTAATTATTGCTATGACAAGCCCGTCTCTAGAATTCACTGTAGAATCTTTGTAAAATTTGTTTTCTTAACAAACTGGCTTATTAATAAAATAAAAATGTATACTACCTTCATATACATAAAATCAAAAGTAAGATCAAAATGATCTGACAAAATTTGACAGAAAACAAAAATCTCATGGCAATTTTATCAACCCACATAAAACCAGTTGCTCAATAAGCCAACAAGACTCACTCGCTAGACTTTTCCCAAAGTAACAATTTTCTTGTATTCAGCACTTAGCTGAAAACAGTTTCTGATCACTTAGGGTTGATTAGGTTTCGCAAAAGGAGGTTCAATTGATGGGATGAACCTCATATTGAAATTCTTGTGGCAAGGCTTTCTAAGTAAGGTGTACCCATTACTTCTTGATTTTCTTCCCCCTCAAGATATTATTTCTCTACACGGGTAGTACCAGTATAATCTACTTCTTGATGCTTATTATGACCATTTTTGGCTAAAGCAGTCGAATATTTTTTAGCTTCGGCTACAGCTTTATAATAAATATCTTTCAAATTTCTTTCATTCCTCCTAGGGACAGTCATTTTAAATCTTTTCCTGCCATGTTGTTTTTCGTTACGTGATTCTAAATTCTTTTTTTTCTTCTTCTTTTCTGGAATCGGTATACCATCATAGTAGCTAGCTGTGGTTCTAGTGTGTTTCTTGCCAAAGTTTCTGACAAATTTGTAATGTTTTCTTTTGCGTCGGCTTTTGATGCTTCGTGGTTGAAGGCCTCTTTTATACCGGATCGGTATGCTAGATTTCTCGTATAACTGAAAATTGAATGGAAAGTTTAAAATTGTCTTTGCTAAAGCTCCTACTTTCTTGTTGTCTGTTTCATGGATGAATAAAAGAATGTAGTAAAGTAACATAACTATAGTTCTTCTGCAAATAGTTTGACGGCACCCGTGTCGTATATTTGTCAAGGATATATTTTCTTTTTCATGCGAGTAGCTTCGACTATCCTTTGTCCCATAGAGCGGAGTGTCAGAGTGACCCAACTAAAACCTATTTTTAATAGGAATCGTAATTGAATGCGAAAAAACGATTACTTTTAAATCTTCATCGCTTCTTCAAAATTTAAAGCGCATATAGTCTATTGTAGACATGTAGACTACTAGACATTTATGGAATAATTGTACTATTCTACAACTATCAAGTGTCAAATATCAAGTATCAAATATCGTGTACCAAATATCAAGTATCAATTATGACGAAGTATAAAATGAGTATAAGTAAGCTAAAACTAGTCCAACTCACATTATATAAATCGAATCCGCTTATTTGATAGTGGAGACGGTGGAGTTGATTTTGCAAATAAAACTTAACGCCTGTCATTTTGCTCTGTAACCAAAAAAAAAGCTAGAACTTTAGTGTGTTTATGTAAATTAATAAAGACAAAAATTTTATCTTTACCACGACAAGTAAAACATTAGAGGAGAACCTGGAATAGTTTTGGTTCATAAGATACATTTATCAAAATAACCAAATTCAATAAAAACAAATAAACTTGGAAATATATCCTGAAATATTTAACTCTTTTCATGTCAACGTTTAAGAAAAATTATTAAATATGTTTGTGTTAAAATATTATAAAGAATATTAGCACAACACTAGAGAAAGGAACTAGAAACGTTACCCAAGAGCGCGACATTTAATTTTTATATATTTTTTTATATATTTCATCTTTAAAAGACAACTCCCGCATTAGGAATATATCCTGTGTCGCGGGGGACTTTACAAACATACATGATACAGACACAAAGAACACCCAGACTCAAAACAACAATTTGTGGTTCACACAAAGTGTCGTCCCATGTGGGGTTTGAACCCACAACACTCAGCATAGAAGGAAGCGGCGCGGCGACCGCGTAAACACACACATATATATATATATATATATATATTTTAAAATAATAATAAATTATTGCTGAACTACAAGATATTGACCAAAATACGGCAAAAAATACGTTCTTTAACATGTATTAGGTAAGTTTTTGAATCCTAATTCCTTTTCTAAAATAAAGTAGCCAAAAAAAAGTCATGTTGCTCTTAACTGTGTTCCAAACAACAAATAACAGAAATTGCTTTACAGTACAAGCAGCGTGCAAACAATAATGTAATTATAATCACATTGTTTTTACTCGTAAATAGATGTGACAATTGGTGCACAAAATCATCTTTGACGCCAGAATGATTAAATTGGTAGGCAGGCAAAGAAAGAAAATCAAAGAAGATACCTTTTCCTCGTCACTCATCTCCTCGTATCGGTCCAGAAGTTCCTGAAGGGAGTGTATCGTTTCCAAATACTGTGTCCTCAAGTCACTCTCCTTAAATCCTATGGGGACATTTTCCGTACTGGTGGTATATTCCACAGGTTTCTCTAATGGAATGAAATATAATGTTATTTTTTGCCTGATGAGGAGAGACTGTCGCCCCTGAATGTTTACAACTCAAAAGTAACGAGCGCGTTGTCAGCTTTTGAGGTAGCAGTGAGTTTTTTTTTTAAAGTTACCAGTACCAGTCCGCAACAACCACAGGCGACAATTTATTCTATTATAATGTGCGAGGCAAAACGTTTGAGTGCCAATTATCCGAGTGATAGAGTCGGATGATTTGCCGCGTGGAGCAATGGCGGAACATTACGCCCGGTATTAGTCTCAATTCCTCAGAGCATAAAATGTTTCTGTAAATTGTATTAAAGTGTGTTCGTCACGAATTGAACTGGCTCACGATTCGCCAGCTCCGTCAACTGTGCGCCTCACCACCCTCTATTCCATTCTCAACTCACTCATTTCCCCTTCCTACCTTACATCCTCATTCCAATATCTATGTTCTAAATCGAAACCTCCGTTCCTCAAATAACCCACTCCTATTATGTCCCACTCATATTTCTGAGTGTTTCCACTCTTCTTTCCTAATCCAATCTGTCCTAGTCTGGAACGCTCTACCTCACGAAATCAGGATTGCACCCAGCCGCCTCTCATTTAAGGCAAAGACTGTGCTTGCGTTTTAGACACCCTAGCAGATTAATCATATTCGTAAGTTTATATATTATTTGTGTATCTCCGTTTGTGTATAGCAAGCATATATGTATGTGTATTCTAGTATGTGTGTATGTATATCTGTCCCGCTGTTTCTGTCTCCTCAATTATTATTATTATCTTTTTAAAACAAAAAGAAACCTAATTTCTAGTGCACCTATTCAGACGTTTCCCCACCACCCAAAGGTAGACTGGGAGAAAATGCCTGTGGAATTAAGTTGTAATTTGTGCATAAAGTTTTAAAATAAATAAAAAAATAAATAAGTGTTTAGAAAAGCACAAGATTGTTCACAGCCTTGCCTTTAGTTAATTCGTCGATGGTATCCACTCTTGAATAAGTAGGAGTGGAAATCTTGGATATAAGGTATTCAGGTTTCTCGTTAGTGAGACTTGAGGCGACTCGTTCCTCTTTCTGTTCTTCTTCAGGTTTTGTGAGCCACTCCAGGAATACTTTCAAATCTGGTGGAAGCTCTGAAGACAGAATAAGGTTTCATCATCATCAACCATCTTTAATAAACCACTCCTGGACATAGAACTCTCTTAAAAATAAGGTTTTGGCCTACCACGGTAGCCAGATAGGTTGGTATAGGGTTTGTTTAGAGACAAGGGCACTGGATATGTTGCCGTCGAGTGGGGGGGGATCACCATATATGGTGTCTATTTCTCCCCCAACCGGAGTTTGAACGACTTCGAGGTTTTCCTGACCAGCTTGGAGACCTCGATACGGCGACTAGCGTCTGGGCACGTCCTTGTGCTGGGGGACTTCAACGCAAAGTCCATTGCGTGGGGTTCCCCCAGGACGGACGCCAGGGGCGAGGCCGTAGAGGAGTGGGCGGCCTCGGTGGGCCTCTGTCTTCTAAACAGAGGCTCCACCAATACGTGCGTGCGACAGCAGGGGGGGTCGATAGTGGACCTTTCGTTCGCTACCCCTGCCCTCGCCGCACGAGTAAGGAACTGGTGTGTCCTGGAAGAGGTTGAGACGCTCTCGGATCACCTGTATATCCGATTTGAGCTCTCCCGGACCCAGGACTCCAGTAGGGGTCACGTGGCGCGGCGTTTATCCCGCTTTCCGCGGTGGGCTGTTGCCAGGCTGAACCGGGACCTACTAGAGGAGGCAGCCATAATTCACTCGTGGCTGTCTCCTCAGGCTCCGACCGAGGAGGTCGACGTGGGGGCTGGCCGCTTTCGCGATGCGATTACGCATGTATGCGATGCGGCCATGCCCCGCGTTCGAGGTCGTCGGCCTCCAAGGAAGGAGGTCTACTGGTGGTCCCAGGAGCTGGCGGACCTCCGTGCGGCCTGTACACGTGCCCGGAGGTCCTACACGCGCAGTCGGCGGCGTCACCGTGGAGACGGTGAGGAGGACCGGCTTCATGAGGAGTACCGACGGGCGCGGAAAACTCTGAAGCTGGCCATTAGCCGCGCCAAAGAAGAAAAAAGACAGGAGATGCTGGAGGGTCTTAATCGTGACCCCTGGGGTCGCCCTTACCGCGCGGTGCGACAAAAGCTCCGCGCGTCGGGCCCCCCCCTTACGGAGACTCTCCAGCCCAGCTTCCTGCGAGAAGTGGTTGAGGGCCTTTTCCCGCAACGAGCGGAACACACTCCCCCGGCGATGGCCTCCTTGGCCGGAGACGACGGGGAGCACGGGGAGGAAAATGTTCCGCCCGTCCGGGATTCGGAGGTAGGGGCGGCTGTTCTACGGATCCGTTCCAAGAACACCGCCCCTGGGCCAGACGGGGTACCGGCCCGAGTGCTGGCCCTGGCCCTCAACCACATGGCAGACCGCCTCGGGGAGGTGTTCGACGCTAGCTTGGCGTCGGGACGCTTCCCTGAGTGCTGGAAGAGCGGGAAGCTGGTCCTATTGAGGAAGCCGGGACGGCCTGCCGATTCGGTCGCGGCCTATAGGCCCATCGTGCTGCTGGACGAGGCGGGCAAATTGTTTGAGAGGGTTCTTTCTGCCCGCATCGTCCGGCACCTCTGCGAGGTGGGCCCCGATCTGTCGGACGCCCAATTTGGTTTTCGGGCGGGGCGTTCGACGGTCGACGCCGTGTTGCGCCTGAGGGCCGTGACCGAAGAGGCAGTGAGCTGTGGCGGCGTGCTGTTGGCGGTGTCATTAGACAGCGCCAACGCATTCAATAGTCTGCCATTCAGCTGCATCAGGGAAGCACTCCACTATCATGGGCTGCCAAAGTACCTGAGGCGGCTAGTGGCAGACTACTTAGAGGAGCGTACCGTCGTGTACGAGGACCGAGAAGGTAATTTGAGGAGTCGGCCCATGTCGTGCGGTGTTCCACAGGGGTCTGTTCTTGGACCCCTCTTGTGGAACATAGGGTACGACTGGGCCCTTCGCGCCGATTTCCCCCCCGGGCTGGGTGTAATCTGTTACGCAGACGATACCCTGGTGACAGCCCGGGGGGCAAACTTCCAAGAGGCGGCGCGCCTGGCCACAGGGGGAGTCTCCCTGGTGGTCGGGCGCATTGAGGCGCTGGGCTTACGGGTGGCCCTAGATAAGACGGAGGCCCTGTTATTCCATGGGCCCCGTCGTGGTCCACCCCCTGGCGCCTCAATCGTGGTCAACTCGGTCCTCGTACCGGTTCGGGCCCAGATGAAATATCTGGGCCTGATCCTCGACGGGAGGTGGCTCTTCGACGAGCACTTCCGACAGCTTGCTCCAAAGCTGGTCGGCGCTGCGTCTGCCCTAGGGCGACTTTTGCCCAATATGGGTGGACCCAGCGTCGCGACAAGACGGCTGTACACGGGGGTTGTCCGGTCAATGGCACTGTACGGTGCACCGGTGTGGGCGGCGGCTCTGACCGCCCAGAATAGGGTACGCCTCTGGCGCCCTCAGAGGGTAATGGCGGTCAGAGCCATACGCGGTTACCGCACCGTTTCGACGGAGGTGGCGTGCGCGTTGGCCGGAACTCCCCCGTGGGATTTGGAGGCGGAAGTGCTCGCCGAAGTTTATCGGCGAGTGGCTGACTCCCGGGCGGAGAGCGGATTTCGCCCTCCGCCCGAGGATGTGCGCGAGTGGCGCGAAGCCGCTCGCCGAGCCACGATGGCTCGTTGGTCGTTCCGGCTGGAGACTCCACGCGCTGGCTTCGCCGCCGTGGAGGCTCTCCAGCCGGTCATCGCCGAGTGGGCAGGGCGGCAGCACGGGACCCTTTCCTTCCGACTGACGCAGGTGCTTTCCGGGCACGGTTGCTTCGGAAAGTACCTGCACACGGTCGCTAGGAGGGAACTGAGTCCCGCCTGCCACCACTGCGACTGCAGTGAGGACTCGGCCCAGCACACGCTGGCGGTCTGCCCCGCATGGGCGGCGCAGCGCCGGGCCCTCACTGCAGTCATCGGAGTGGATCTCTCGCTACCGGCCGTAGTACGCTCCATGGCCGGTAGCGACAGTTGTTTTACCGCGGTCGCAACCTTCTGCGAGGTAGTAATCTCGCGGAAGGAGGCGGCGGAGAGGGCCCGGGAGGACGACCTCCACTCGGACCCGATCCGCCGCCGGCGAACCGGGCGGCGGAGGCCCGCCTATCACAGCCTCATGCCACCCTGAGTGTGGCCGCGGGTGGACGGGGTGGGTTTCCCCTCCACCCGCATTAGTTTGGCCAGCCGCGAGGGGGCGGCGTCCGCGTGTGCCGGACGTCGCCTAAAGAGAGGAACATCCACATTGAGACGGAGCCCGCACCAGGAGCGGGCTGGCGCTAGGAGGGGTCCGGATGTCTTAACAACAGCTGTTCCCGGATCCCTCCTGTTACAGGCGCAGAGTGGCACACCGTGTGGTTTTAGTCGGTCCGAGTCCGACACACCACCCCGCCGCAAACCCCGGAGGGGTGACGGTCCGAGGGGATTTCCACACGTTAAAAAAAAAAAAAAAAGGGTTTGTTTCAAATTTTCTTTCTCTTTACAGTGCTGTTAACACCCACGAGATGAATAGGCGTGGTGACACTCCTTATTCTTAATCTGTCATCACACGGACGGAATAATATGTCCGTAATCTAAACATAAATTCTTTAAGAACAATTCTCTGTTTAAAAAGCCTTTTCAAGTGAATTTAGCCATGGTCTCGATTCTGATTAGACACTTATGGAAGACAAGGACGGCATCGCATTAGTGGCTCTTGAGTAATATGTGTCCAGCGCTAATCACTTACCATCAGGTGACCTATGGGCTCGTTTTTTTACATAAGAGGGGGCAAACGAGTCACTTGATGAATAGCCAATACCGCCGGCCATGAACGCCTGCTACTCAGGAGTCACAAGTGCGTTGTTGGCCTTAGAGGAAGGAGTATGCTCTATTCTTAAAGGTTTGAAGGTCATATCGGACCGGAAATACCGCAGACGATAACTTGTTCCACAGATTGGTTGTGCGAGGCACAAAAAGTATTGAAAAGCGCACAGTGATGGAGTCCCAACTATCCAAGTGATTGGGATGAACATTTTGCTGTGTGGAACGTTGGCGGAAAGTCTACCCCTTTTACCATAAAAAAGAAAAACATAATCTTTTATCAAAGTACAATAAAAATAGTTACGACAACAGGTTTTCTGCTCGACTTGGTAGTCTACTAGGTCTGTAAGGAGACGAACCAGTTGCTGCATCAATGTTGCAGCTAAAGTTCCTTGGGATGTTTCTTCTTTCGCTGCAACCAAGAAGATTGAAGTATATGTAGACTGGTCTGTTTGTTTATTGGCTGGTGACCCTGAATGCTAAGTTAGAGGTTATAGGCTCGATTCTTCGGCTTCTATGCATGGGTGTAATTTAACTTTAATATGTCATCATCATCATCAGCCTATCGCAGTCCACTGCTGGACATAAGCCTCTCCTTAGAGAGGCCTATAAAATGGAGGTTTTTAGAAATATTTAATTGTTATCATAGCGGCTTTGCCCAGCTGGGAATCAGATTGCCGTCTATGAGATGTGTGAAATCATTTTTAAATACAGAAGGAACAAATGGAGCAAGAAGGATGCCACATACTTTCTGCATTTCTAGTCTGCTTAACAGCGTTGGCCGCCTTTCTGCACACTGCTATCATATTATTCTCCAACGTGTTGAATACAGTCTTCTGGTTTGTGTCGTATTCTTCCTGCACACAAAAATGATATCTATACTAATATTTAGTTGAAGAGTCTGTTTGTTTGAATGAAGAAAGAAAGAAGAAAGAAAATACTTTTATTAACGAAATAAAGTTTACTCGTTAAGAACGATTCGGCTGCACACGAGTATACAAGTTATACACACACATGTGAAAGGTGCGCACGATAGGTTGCGCACAAGAAACGTAACGAGGTCATTCATTCGTTAAATTTTACTCTTCAATTTTTTTTATAAAGGTGCCCGACCTTTCTGGATATTGATTCCTAAGGAATTTCTTTATTTTTAAGGAAATTAATTAGTATTAAAGTAGCTTTATTAAGTATTATTATTATTAATAAAATTATCAATGTGCCTAAAAGGCCACAACCTGCTCAGCCTATGAAGCGACCACAGCGCTAATTTTTAGCTGAAGCCGAAAGGTACCTCACGGACGTGTTCGCCGTTTTAATTACATAACATACATCCTGTAAATATAATAAAAACACGCGCCAATCTCAGGAACTACTGTCTATCTAGGGCGGCCAACTTTAAAAGAAACCAATCCAAAGCTTTAAAGTGTACACATTTCACCAACTTTACATATAAATGGGGCAAAGGAATTTAGATACAGATAGAAAGTAAGAATATAATGGCGAGCTTACTTCTTCCGACTGTCTTTTGCTTTTACGATAAAGGTCCTTTAGTTTCTTTACTAAACTGGAACAATGAAATTGAAAATCTTTTATCAAAGAAGAAAGAAAAACAAACGGTAAGTAAAAATTAAAGACTATGAAAGATATAGCTTTCATATTAATAATATAAAAATAATACTAGTATTCTACCATATTCATACAACGCCATCTAGTCCCAAACTAAGCAGAGCTTGTACTATGGGTACTAGACAACTGATATAAAACATATATACTTTTTTTTGTAAATACATACATAATAGAAACACCCAGACCAAATCAAACATTAAAAAGTTCATGCATACAAATGTTTGACTTGAGCGGGAATGGAACCCGCGACCTTTAGAATAGCAGTCCGTTACACAAACCACTAAGCCATCCGGTCTTCTATATTGTTCAGTCATTTTAAATTTAAATTTTTTTTTTAAGCGACGGGAGCTTTGAAACATTTTATTTATTTAGAAGAATTAATATATTAGTCTGATTTGAACATTTTAAAAAACTGCTTTAGATTTGGCAAATATGCATGTTGTTTTGTTTTCTAAATTTCAAGTAATTTTATATGTATAGAAGGAGATTATTACCCAACATTTTCCACAGTTCCTAAAGTGCTTCTCTTCACTACCTTTTCAGGAATGCGACCCTTTAGATTTTGGGCTATTTTTTTAAACTTGTCCTGCACCCATCTACCTGTGAACCATTTTAAATTTACAAATATTTCTCCATCATCATCATTAGCAGTCTTTAATAGTCCACTGCTGAGGATAGGCCTCTCCTTAGGAAGGAGGTCAAGGCCTACTATACCATGCGGGCCAGACAGGTTGATATATAGTTTGTTTGAAGTTTTCCTTCTCTTTGCAGTGCTGTTTTCATCGTTAGTTTTCTCCCTTAGTCGGCTCTTACGACACCCACGGCATGAATAGGGGTGGTGACACTCTGTGTCTTAATCCTTTTCAAAACAAATCCAGAACTCCCACAGTGCAACATACTGTTTTGTCTAATTTTTCTTATGTACGGCTGCCTGGTTGACGCCCTCTTTGGTATTGTGATCGATTTTAGGCTGGACAAAGCAGTAAGGAAGAAAGGACGAAAGAAGAATGCGAAACGAGGAAAAGTTGTATATTATATTAATACGTTTACTTTGTAATGATGCTAAATTGGATAGATGGAAAAATACCTACCAGATCTCTTTATAAAATCGTGTTCTTTAGAGTATTTATCTCTAACATTATTAAAATTATCAGTTTGTATCCCGTATTCATCATCATATATGTCGTTCCAGGATATTAAGTTACTATCATCTGCGTTACGCTTCACTTTATTGCTTGTATTATTATCTCGTTTTGGTACATCGGAGGTTGTGTCTGTATGTATCTGATCTTCTTGAGTGGATTTATTTACACTGATGTATTGCGTTATGGTGGCTGTAGCAGCTGATGTATTATTTTCTGAAAATACACCATTTATTATTTTTATAAGATAGTTTTAATTGATCAGCATAATACTTTTTTACAAGATTCATTAGAAATGTTTCGTGTGAATCTAGAAGAATTGGACGAAGAAGTCATGTTTTAGAATCTGACAATAGGCACTCAATATTATAGCTTACTAATGCGGCACTGAAATACATTTAGCTCGATACTCAACGTCGAGAAATTGTAAAAAGTACTGCTTCTGAGATTTGGAGGCTCATCCAAGTCTGAGCAGAGAACTATAAAACAAGAATAGTCGATGTAGCTTTAGGCTAAAAACATTAACCAATTAAATATTATTAATAAAGCGGAGCTTATGTAAAGCGCGTGAATGTTTTATGGTAGAACTATGATTTTTTACAATATTTCCCATCAAACAATCTTTAAAATTGAATAATTTATATTTGTTATTTATAACTTGAAGTAGTGATAAATCAGTATTACAATATCGATCTTTATAGGCGTATACCATTCAAAACATTGTTTATCGTAAATCTACCTCCAATCATAGATTTAAAACAAATAAAAAAAAACAGTAATTCGCTTAACTTCGGATTTATAGCCTCATACACTTAAGTAACCAATATATAAGCAAAAAAGCACTTATTAATTTTGTTAACCATTGTCATATTCATCCATTGACCATTAATTGGCAACTGCTTCGTTAAATAAATCATCATCAACATACCTACCCGTACCAGTCACGTTGGCCTTTTCTTCAATAACTTCTTTATTATCATCTATACTGATTCTTCTTGCACTCTCGGTTGTATTCTCTTCTTGTATTGAAAGAAGAACTCTAGATCTATGACCTATATTATCAATAATCTCCGAATCATAAAAAGGATAAACAGAGTCTGTAGTACTACTTCGGTTTTCATATTTGCTTTTGTTGGCTTTAGTATTGAGTTGCAGCAACAGTTCAGGTAAATCACAGCTGAATAAAAAGAAATAAAGTCATCCGTCAATAGATAGATGTTGGACTCTGGATATCTTTTGTGTGGGACGATGTCTTTGTCATATTGAATCACCATCACCATTTTTGGTAGAGCTTTTCAAATGTAAATGAAGTTTACCATTTTTACTTTGTAACGGAATCAACATCACAAATTTACGAGCAATTTTTTTTTAACTTTCAATAAAATACAAGACGAGCAATAAGATTAAAGTATTAATACCAATGGAAGTATTTGTAAGAAACAATTTTTCTCCTCCTATTTTGATGTCTTTTAAAAAGGACAATCGTATTTTATTTATCTTGAGAGATTCTTACAGATTAATTTTATTGGTAAGGTTGTCATGTCTTAGATTCTTTTGGATGTAGTTTTAAGGCATAAAAAATAGCAAAAAAACTTACCCAGGATTGAGCCTTGACTTGTTTTGATGTACTTTGATGCCTTCCAACATTTTGAACCAATTCGATATCATCATAAAAAAATCACTTATAGTTATATTATTTGTTGTAATATTATGTTTAGAATTGAAGTTTTCACTAACGGAGCTATTCGCTATTCCTTGTGTGTCATTTACTGAAGTATGTTTATTAACTTCAGTTAAACCCAAAGGGGATTCATTAATAGTTACATTAGATTTCTCAAGCATAGCTTTAGCAGTTCCAACATTTCTTTTGAATCTTTTAATTCTTTTGACTAATTGAAAAGCATCTACAACATTCGGACTGGTTTCTGGTATCATACTAGGAGTAACAGTGTTTAGTTCATCAAATTTGTAATGATCATGAGTTAAATCACTGTAATTTATGAGGTAAGGCATTTCAAACTCAGCTTTAGCGTTTTCTTTAACGATAGGATGTTTTAAAGTCATATACATTTGTTTTTGAAAATTGTTTAAGTCAATGGTTATTGGTTTAAATCTTGTATCTTCCATTGATACTGCTACATCGCTTGAGTTTAATTTTTTTAACTGGTCTAAGATTTCATGTCTATGTTCCGAGTTACTGGTGTTCTTTGAGTTTAATTCCAAAAGCCTCAGACGTGATTCAGCAATATTTTTCATTGGTGATAACGTTATTTGTTCTTCTTTTGATTGACTATACAGGTAAGGAGTGCTAAAAAGCCATACATAATTCTTGGTTAATTGTGACACATCATTCATTATGTTTGCCTGAGTACTTGGAGTAGAACCTTGTCTATCAAGACTCAAAAGAACCATGTCACGGTCTGAATTACTATAGTCACCATTATGAATGTATTTTGATACCAAGTTTTTTAAAAAGAGGTTTTTCTCTTTAAACAGTTTTCTGAAAGCGTTTGCGTTTGATATTTCATTAGCTCTTTTATTGTCGATCTTAGAATTTTCTATAATATCTGTGTCATCGAGTTCTATGATGTTGATATTTTGATCATCGTCTGAAATGTTGTCGTCAAGGGGTTTTTCCTTATTTTGAAGAATATCATAATCAGATCCCTTTAATAAAGTAGACAATAGAGATCTTTTTTTAATATTACTGAAAATTGTATTTGGCATTTCATCTCGCGACGGCATTTTCTTATTAAGTACTTCTTCAAGGGAGTTTATCTTAAATTTGGGGCTATAAAGTAATTGTGTTTTTGGAAATATCGATACAGGAGTGTATTTAGTCTTTGTTACTTCTTCAATTTTCTTTTCTGGTGCGTCAAGTTTAATGTGCGATTGTATTAGCTTTGATACTAAACTATCTTTTCTAGTCTGTGAGGGCCGTATCTCCACTCTGAAACCCTCTGATGTGGGTTTGGTAACGACTGTCGTTGAGGTCTGATCATCTGCTAAGAAAAAAAAATATATTAGTTTGGAGTTCGATTTTACGTTTCATGTAACTTTAATTATTTCTTATTCTTATTTATTTCCATTTGCTATAACTTGCTACCTTAGTTCAGTTATTTGAATGTCATGTAGATTAAACGTTATGTAGAGTAAAAGTTAGATCCGCCCTATAACCGTGTACGGATCATTCATCAATATCATCCGCATGTTTGTCAGCGGTTACCTCGCTGTTCCCTATTTAGCCGAGTGTTGTTCGATGCCCACATGGGACAACATGTATGATTTGAAAATGGTAAAAGAACACAAAAACCGCCACATATTTCAAAGAAAAATCAAACTCCTTACCTAATATTCTGAATATGCCACTAGAGAGACCTGTCGTTGACGTTTTATCCTTACTGTGAATACAGAAAGGGTAGAAAACAGCTCCCGTATCTTTATCTATGGCCACAATATCACCGCCACGAAACGTCCTGTCAGCAGACATTTTCACTCTATCACCTGACAGTTTATTATTTGTCGCTGGATGCTTGTCATTCCTGATGTTCTCCTTTTTGTCTTCCAGTACTCCATAATCACTGTAAGCTTGAGCCATTTCCACCAATCTATCGTATTTGTCGTCTAAATAATCCTCTACATATTCTATATCGGATCGTTTTCTTTTCGATTTTTCTAGTGGTGGTTTTGTTTCCATTCTTCGGCTCTCTGTACTCAATATATTTTCCTGATTTAAAAAAATAATCAGTCAAGTCAGTAATAAAGGTCTGCAGATATTCAAGCTACTTACGTGTTATTCGGTGGTGGAGCACTGTCAGTGAAAGGTTGAAGCAGGGTAAGGGGGAGGGCCGGATGTCTTAATAACAGCTGTTCCCGGATCCCTCCTGTTACAGGCACAGAGTGGCACACCGTGTGGTTTTAGTCGGTCCGAGTCCGACACACCACCCCGCCGCAAACCCCGGTGGGGTGACGGTCCGAGGGGATTTCCACACGTTATAAAAAAAAAGGGGTAAGGGGGAGGGAGTATCGCGCGGTGCGACAAACAGCCCACTTTCTTACAGGAAGTGGTGGAGGGCCTATTCCCTCAACGGGCGGAACACACAGCCCCGTCGATGGCCCCCTTGGTCGGAGACGACGGAGAGAACGTGGATGTAGTTGCACCCTTCCGAGAGTCTGAGGTAGGGGCCAGCCGCCCCGCCGTCTACGGATCCGTTTCAAGAAGACCGCCCCTAGGCCGGACGGGATATCGGCACGAGTGCTGGCCCTAGCCCTCCACCACATGGCAGACCGCCTCAGGGAGGTGTTTGACGCTAGCTTGGCGTCGGGACGCTTCCCTGAGTGCTGGAAGAGCGGGAAGCTGGTCCTATTAAGGAAGCCGGGACGGCTTATCATGGGGTGCCAGAGTACCTGAGGCGGCTAGTGGCAGACTACTAAGAAGAGCGTACCGTCATGTACGAGGACCAAGATCGTGCTTTGAGGCGTCGGCCCGCATTGAACCGTTTATCCCTTATGTTACTTCTTTAGGGGTTAAATTGCCAAAAAACTTTCTTAGGGGGCGCTTTCCAAGTAGCGTATAGTATGCTGTGCTAAAATATCATAATAATACGCAAAAATTTCAAGCTCCTAATAGTTCAGACTCTGCGTTGATGAATCAGTCTGACAGTCAGGACTAGTATATAGAAGATCTAACCTTGCTTATGTCCAAAGATTTTTCTTTGAGCATGGAACTCAGTTCATCAGGGTACAGCGGCATGGGGCCCTTCCAGTTTGGGTTATTGACGTTATTGGAGGGTAGATTTAACTTATTCTCCTTCTGATACACATCCTTGATGAAAGTTTGGGGTGTTGCATCATCCATCTGGATACATAAAACATATACATGTATTTTCATATATACTGACCTGTTGGTATAGTGGTACTGCTAAGACAGAGGTAGTTGGTTCCATTCTAACCCAAGACAAGTATTATGTGATGAGCACGATCATTTGTTCTGTGTCTGGCTGTATTTTATCTATAATGTGTATGTATTTAGAAATGTATAAGTATATTTATGTAGAGATGTTCCTTTTTGGCAATAGATCGCACTATTATGTAAGTTTAAAAGCATCTGTCAACCCTTTAGGGGGTAAAAGACGTGAGTATTTAAACGTATATACGTATATGATCCCAAACTAGGCGGAGCCTGTACAGTTATAACCAGACTGCTGATAAACATACTTATATATATCTAAATACATAAATATTATAGATAAATTACATCCAGACAGAGAACAAACAATCGAGCTCATCACACAAATATTTGTCCTGGGTGGGAATCGAACTCACGACCTTAGGCTTAGCAGTCAGGGTCACTAGACCAACAGGCCCGTCCATATATGTGTACCTACTCGTAGAACCCATAGTACATGCTATGGTTTTTTGTTGTTAACAAGGTCATGGACGTCCTTCGCCCATTAGGGAGTCGCGAAAGGATCTGCCGGAATCATAGCGACTAAAACCCATCCCCCCGGTGTTCCTTTCCCTGCCTATAGCCAGGGGAACTAGAATCTCAATTGCGTTCTTCCGCCACCACATGCGATATTTGGATTAAGTCTAAAAAAGCTACATTACATCAGCTCGCCAAAGAAAACATACGTTTGTAGTCTACAGATAAATTATTACTTACAACGCTACTCCAATCGCCTGCAACAGTTACTTCGGACATTGGGTCTTTCCCTTCCATTGGCTCATTCAGCTTGATTCCCAATTTCGTAAACGAAATCTGCACAATTATAAGCATATAAATTGCCGCACTATACAAAAGCTCTATATCATATTATATTATCAACAGCCTGTAATAGTCCACTGCTGGACATAGGCCTCTCCTTAGAAAGGAGGTTTTGGCCTACTATACCACGCTGGCCAGACGGGTTGGTATAGGGTTTGTTTCAAGTTTTCCTTCTCTTTGCAGTGCTGTTGTCCTGCGTAGTTTGCGCCCTTAGTCGCCTCTTACGACACCCACTGGATGAATAGGGGTGGTGGCACTTCGTATTCTTAATCCGTCACCACACGGACAAAAGCTCTGTAGTATTTTTTTTTTAATTTTATAAAAGACCACTCCCGCACTAGTAATAAATCCTATGTCTCGGAAGACTTTACAACCATACATGAAACAGACACAAGGACAAACAGACTCAGAACAACAATTTGTGGATCACACAAAGTGTCGTCCCATGTGGGGATCGGACCCCCAACACTGAGCGCAGTAGTAAGCGGCGTGGCGACCGCTTAAACCACTACGCCATCCGTGCAGTCAAATTAATTTTAATATTAAACTTTCAACATCGTTTCTCAAGAGTTTAAGGATGAAAATTCTGGATTTTTAATAGTTTTTTTTTCAAACATTCATAAATAGCACGAAATGAGCCTAACCGAAGAACGCAACCGAAATATAGCTTTCTTTCGTGATGAATCTAAACCTATACCACGATTCTATGACTTCTTATCTCATCATCATCGTCAAGAGATTTTAATAGTCCACTGCTGGACATAGGCCTCTCTTTAGAAAGGAGGTTTTAGCCTACTATACTACGCAGGCCAGACGGGTTGGTATAGGGTTTGTGTCAAGTTTTCCTTCTCCCTGCAGTGCTGTTGTCCTGCATAATTTAACCTCTTAGTCGGCTCTTACGACACCCACGGGATGAATAGGAGTGGTGACACTCTGTATTCTTAATCCGTCACTACATGGACAATCTAATCTGTTTCTACTTCTTTTTTAGAAATGTTTATATTGTGTACGTAAGAATAAATAAATAAATAAAATATATTCTTCGATAATTTTCTTTTACCTCAGTCACTTCGTCTTCTGCATCATAATCACGTTTCTTCCGCTCTCCTCTTCCCTCAATATCATCTTGATTCTCCATGTTATCAGTTAAGACTTCTTTAAAGTCCTCATATCCAAGGTTTTCTTCTTCTTCTCCATCCACTTGCAGAAGGCGTCGTATATTTGGTACTCTATTTATGAGAGGAATTTCGGAGCTGGATAGAGGAGCAGTTTCTTCCACTACTTCTGGATTCCTGAAATCAAATAGTTACTACGAACTTCTTAAATAGCTAGCCCTTGCACTTAAATTAAAGCCCATTTTATACTAGATCGTTTTAAATTCTTTTAAAACGAGCGAACTAACAGGACACCTGATGATGAGTAACTATCACCATCCGTAGACACCTATGAATATTTGCAAGTGAAGAGTATGTTGCCACCCTTTGGGTTACACCCCCAGGCTCAGAGCAGTGGAGGTTTGGGCTTCGACAACTTTACGCTAAATCTTTAACGACTTTTAGAAAACTTAACACAGAAATCACTTAAGTTAAAAGTATTATAAAATATAGTTAACACTACTCACATTAAAGTAGACACGCTAAGCAATAATTCAAAATCACTTGGACTAGCAGTCACCAGAGTAACATCCTCCTTATTTATCATTTCAGCTTCGTGTATGTAAAATTTGCGTTCGAAGGGTGTCGACAATTCGTGATCCAGTAATTTCAATATATCCGGTGTACTGTATGTGAATAACTTCTTCTTTTCTTTCAATAAATCTTCTGGAGATTTAGTATTCTTGCTTACGACCTTCTTGTCTTGTTTATTTTTAATTTTAGCTCTTTGTACACTAGCAATAGTTGGTGAACTTAGTTCATAATGTAAGGTGCTTGTTAACATATTGTTATGAGCTGATTTGCCTTTAAAAGCTTTATTCTGCATCTTGTTCTGTTTTACGCGCACTTCTTCTCCTTTCAAATCTATGTTTACTATATCTACGTTTTTAGTAGGAATTGGATGTTTGCACTTATTTTTCTCTCGTTGAAATAGAGCATCCAACCCAAACGGATCTGATACGATTTCTGGTAAGTTTTTATTGAGAAATCTGTCTAGTAGTTCATCTAGCCTTTGTGTGTTTTGATAAAATGGATGTTTTAACTGATGTTCGTGGTGAGCTTGATGTTCTTTTGGTACGTGCGAGCATTTTGGTACTAATTTTTTTAAGTATAAAGGCTTGTACTGGACTATCAACTTTTTCTTTTCAATGACAAACGCTGTTGGATCACCAGTTTCGTTGCCGAATCGTTTTAAGCGTGATTTATTCTTAATTGGCTCGTTAGCAAGATCATTTGTTCGATAAAGGTTGTCTCTTCTTTTTCTCCTGGCTTGGCGTCTCCTGGGATAGTGATAAACTTTAAGTGATCGCTTAAAACGATCTGGCTCCCTATTTTCGTAATTATCATTGAACATATTGTTTTGATTGTGAAATTTCTCATTTTTTAGATTCTTTATCATAGCGTCTGTTTGAACCAGCTTCTTATAGAATTCTGAAAATAATAAACTTCGAGAATTACTTTAATAAACAACATCATTCTGCTGGTACAGAGCTAGCAACACAGCATCATAACCTTATAGATTTTATAATCAATTATTTTGTGATTTCGAAGACTGTACCCTCCAGACACTTCGGGTACTCTGGAGACTTCAGGGATTCGAGTGACTCACAGGGCGACCGGGTCTTCCGGGATTTCAGAGACTCAAGGGACTAAGGGGACTTTGATGGCTTCAGGAACTCTAAGAGACTCTAAGGGACAATAAGAACTACATGGACTACCAGGACTTTAGGGGCTTCGGGGATTCGAGGACTACAGGGATTCTGGGGAGACCTTAGAAGTCGGGGGTCAGACAAGTATTTATAATACTCTGTAAAGAGTAATATTATGTTTTCACCTCTTAACTTTTCACTGCTTTTATCAATCAGTATCGTCTTGTCTATTAAACTGGACAAATCTGAATCTCCACCTTGCTTGCTCTCCCCACCATCCATCATGTTCTGTGGAAGAAAGAACTAAATTAAGTGCATCTATTGTGTGTATTCCACAAGTGTGTTCGAGGAATCTATAAATAAAAAATTACTCATTCATCAACGCCGAATCTAAACCGTTGGGTCTACAAACTTGAAATTTTGGCAGATGAGACTTTTTACGTCGTAAGCACCCACTAAGAAATAATTATTGGAAATTTCACCCCCAAGGGATGAATATATAAGGGATGAACTGTTGTATGGAAGTTCGTCATTTTTAAAGTCCTAAAATATAACCGTTCATCCTTAGGGCTACTTACTCACGGGTTGTAACCATTAAGCTATTTTCAGACGATGCATAAAGACCCAATTTCGCCTATAGTAATTATTTCATTAATATAGCTGACGGGCCTGTTGGTCTAGTGGTTAGTGACCCTGACTGCTAAGCCGGAGGTCGTGGGTTCGATTCCCACCCAGGACAAATATTGTGTGATGAGCACGGTCATTTGTTCTGTGTCTGGGTGTAATTTATCTATAATATGTATGTATTTAAAATTATATAAGTACGTTTATCAGCGGTCTGGTTCCCATAGCACAGGCTCTGCCTAGTTTGGGATCAGACGGCCGTGTGTGAGATGTGTGAGATATATTATATATTATGTGAGTGTTGAGCTCAACATCTCGACTTTTGTCGGTTTTATAAATACCCCGTCCCGTAACACACGGGAAAAAAGATATCTATGTCCCCAATAACTTCAAATTGATAAAGTTGAATATGAATTATGAGAATTATTTACTGTAATTTAATTTTTAATGTGTAGTTTCATTGTATGAGAGGAACCTAACTAGTGTGTGTCTGTCGTGTGGTGCGTGTTATTTGCGGCCCTCCTCCTTCCTCGTCCTCTCCCTCTTACCCGTCGGATGCTTAATGTATGTTGTGTGTCCAGTGTATGTGCTATGTTGAGTGGGTCTAGACTGTCTGAGAATTGCGGTATGTCTGGCGATTGTTGCGAGCCCTGTGGTTGTGGGTCCTGTGACTGATGCATATTTTGCGATTCCTGGGTGTTTTGTGTATGTTGGTAATGTGTGTTCTGTATGAATACCGTATCTCCCAAAACTTTACTGAGTATGGTCAGTGTGTGTATGGCTGCTTGTTTTTGAAGGATGGTTATGTCGATGTTGGCTCCTAATTTATCTATGTTTATATATTATATTATTATAGCTACTATTCCCTACATATTAATTATAAAAATACTAGATTTACTGTTAAACTGCGTCTAACCTACCTTACCCAGCAACCCGTACCTTACCGTACCGTATACCGACTGTACGGCCTACGTCTTTTACGTTATGGATCGGCCCTCTTTGGATCCCCTTACATTCTTACCATATACCTTTTTTTTTTCTTTTTTTTTCGTGCGGAAATCCCCTCGGATACCACCTGTCGGTGGCATGTCGGACTAAAACCGCACGCCGTCTCGGGTACTAATAGCCGGGGAACCAGGTATACCCTAAAAAGGAAATCCCTGGTGCCCCGACATACCTCGGGTCATCTACAGACGAGTAGACGACCCCCCCCCCCGTGTGGGAACCCCATGTTCCATGTGCTCCCTGGAAGCGAGCGCGCTTCGCAACGCGCTCGCCGCCACCCCGGCCTGCTTCTGCTAGGGTGACAGATGGCCTCACCTGTCACCCCCAGGCCTGCGCTTATGGAGGACGGAGGTCGTTCTGCGTCTTACCATATACCTAAACAGAAATATCTAACGGGACTTTCAATACAATTTTTATCAACTTGAAGTGGTCCGTAATAACTAGAGAATTCGCGAGGACGATTTAACCAATGACAATTGAATGAAAAAAAAATATTAAAAAGAAAATAGTGTTACAAGACTAAAAACTAAAAAAATACAAAATAAATTTAATAAATTTGAAAAAAAGCGTTGGGTGGTAAAAAAAACCCCTCACCAACTATGTTCTTTTTTAATATATTTTTTTTTAAATTAGTGTATTGTCATCGGTCCTCGATATATCTACCAAGTTTGAACGAATTCTGACCGTTTAAAGTCAGTCAAAATCACGCCCAAAGGAGTGAGTTACAAACAAACATACAAGTGTAGCCAATATAAAGCGTGTAAATATACGTTTGGCGGCAAATACCGTACCGTACCGTCCGGCTAACCGAACGAACGAATGATAAACCACAGTTCAATGTGATTTTGTCCAATGTCTACAAAGGTACTTTCGTTACGAAGTTAAACTGCACACTAAGTAAAATTAATCATTACGACGGAAAGCTTTGATCAACAATAGCAACTTATTTGTTGCTCAATAAGGTTGATTTTACACTAAATGTTATTTAAGTTATGTCTTTTCATTTGAAAGTGATAGGAGTAATTTATTGCTTTGCTCGTTTTTTGCAAGGAATGATCGTAAGTATTAGATAATATTTTGAAGATTTGTGACTTTATTACTGTGTACCATAGTTGTAATTAGGTTGGTACGTGACCCTTTATCTAGTTGCTATAGTTGATCGAAGACGGAAAGTAATCGGCCGGTTTGCGTAATCCCAAACAATATTGTACTTACTTAAGTGTATGTAAATCGTAAACAATCCGTCAGGGCAAGTTATTTTTAATGTATAGAGAAGGATTGACATTACAGAACCTCGGCCTTTTAGATAGATAGATAGGTTTTTTTTTTAAAGACAACGCCCGCATTAGGAATAAATCCTGTGTCGCGGGGGACTTTACAAACATACATGAAACGGACACAAAGGACACCCAGACTCAGAACAACAATTTGTGGATCACACAAAGTGTCGTCCCATGTGGGGTTTGAACCCACAACACTCGGCGTAGTAGGAAGCGGCGTGGCGACCGCTTAAACCACTACGCCATCCGTGCAGTAGGTACTCTTTAGTGCACACCATAATTAGGATACATGCGATGATACATCCAAAAAAACAGTGATACAATCGGCGGCCTTATCGCAGCCTGACGACCAGTCATCAAAATTAATGAAATCTATGTGTGGTGTGACTGTTGAGCCAGAGGGTCGTGGGTTCAAATCCCACTTGGTAATAATGAATCTGGGTGTCTGGGTGTAATTTACCTATATTATGTATGTATTTTTCTATTAGATAAAATTCTCGTGTTGTGGTGTTTGTTACCAAACTCCTCCGAATCGGCTGGATCGATTTTTATGAAATTTTGTGTGCATATCGGGTAGGTCTGATAATCGGCCAAATTCCATTTTTCATACCCCTAAATAATAAGGGTGACCTGACCCATCCCTAATTTTTGTTTTTTTTTGACAATTTTTTATTTTAGTATGATTTAGCATTAAAACATACATACAACTTAAAATTTTCACCCTTCTACGATCAACCCCTGTTTTTAATGACACAACAACGTTTGCCGGGTAAGCTAGTAGAAATATATAAGTATGTTTATCAGCTTTGGTTACCATAGTACAGGCTTTGCCTAGTTTGGGAACAGATTGTCGTTTCTAACGAACCTCAAGCTAACTTACTGTTATCACCTAAGAAAATAACCCTTTGAATATTACTTAAACCAACTTTACTAACCCTAAAACACTCGCCAGCCATTAGCACTTTAAAAGGGGTGCTTTTCGTTATTAACCCTCAAATAACGCCTAACAATAAATATGTCGGGGGTTATTTAAAAGTGCCCAGGTGGCCGACGCGACACTTTGAATTACTGCAGCGTTTGTAAAGTTAACTAATGAAGCTGTAATTATTTGAAACAGGTAATTTTAATTCTCGTTGGATATATTTTTCTAGGAAACATCTGGGCGGGTTTCAGCAGTGAAACACATTTAGAAGATGGGAGAGCTATGCTCAGGCACAAATGGGCCGACTCGACCGGAGTGTTGTTCCTTACGGAAAACCGTTGCGAGTTAGTTTTATATACGAGTAATTCTCTAATTACTTTTGACCGAGTGTTATGGGAAAGATTTAGGCTAATAATGAAATGTTTTGTGTTTCGTCTACATGTAATAAAATGATACATAGTTTTTCAACTTCAAACAAAATTAACAAAGAGCTCTAAAAACCTAGCGGCAATTGTATTATGATTATTTATTTATATCTTTATTGTATCCACTTTAATAGAAAAAATAAAACAAAAGATGAGTTACAAATAAGTTAACGTAACAATCGGCGGTATTGTTCGTGTTTTCTATTAAACGTAGGTGAGGTGGGTAATTATAAGGACTTTAGTGTTTATTGTTATAGTTGTTTCTTACACAGGCTATTTAAAATTAATATTAAGTAATGCAATCTGCATATTGTCTCACCACCATCAAGAGAGAGAGAGACAGAGAGAGAGATTGTCACGTTCATAAATGACATCTGTCAACTTAAGACATGTTAACGTTCCGTTACTACAGCAATCGGTTGATTTGCTGTCATTTTTTTCAGAGTTCCCTTGTCTGTCCAAAACTGATTATCAGATCTATATAAAATCTAAATGGGACCATTTCTCGAATAAAAAAAAATAATTTTGCAAAAATCTGTCTATATAGGACGGAGTTATGCTCGAACATATATAAAAAAAATATATCCGAATGGATAACCTCCTCCTATTTGAAGTCGGTTAAAAATATTACAGGCCCATCAAGATCCAGGAACACCCGCTCTTTTAAGACGCTGCCAATACTAATTTGGTAGGCACTTGAACACCGAGTGCAATTATCGACGTACAAACCTCCCCCCTCCCTAATTCGAGGGGGAGGTACTCCGACATAATCATCCAACCGATGGGTGGTATCCAAGGGGATTTCCGCACAAGACAAAAACAAGAAATGGAAAGGGGGAGGTACTCAACCGTTTCCAACTCACTCGTGACTTGTGAGTTGCATTTATCGATGGGCTGCGGGGACCAGGTGACCAGGTAACTCACAGCATGTATATGTAACATTTATGGTAAGAACTAGGTGATAAGGTTCTGATATACATGTCACTTACGAGCTAAAACAGCGTTCATAGTTTATACAACATATTAACCAAATCACATTGAAATATAGGTTTACCCACATATACCAAAAAAAACACATTACATACAACAATCAATTTTTTTTTATGGCAGACGAGCAGACGTGTGATGTGTGCATGTGACATCTGATGGAAAGTGATCATCGCCGCCCATGAACGTTTTCAACTCAGGAGACTTTTTCCCCTTTCCGGAATTATTCATTTCTAAAAGGTATGAAACCTTCAAGAAAAGAATAAAGGTCGTATCGGTCCGGAAATACCACAGGTGACGATTCGTTCCACATATTGTTTATGCGAGGCAAAAAGTTTATTGAAATGTCCATAGTGGTGGAGTGTCAATCATCCAAGTCATGGTGTTGGATGGTGGAAAGACCTATAATCCAATATAATCAACAGCCTTCAGCAGTCCACTGCTAGACATAGGCCTCTCCTTAGAAATGAGGTTTTGGCCTACTATACCACGCTGGCCAGACGGGTTGGTATAGGGTTTGTTTGGGGTGCTGGGCTAGAAAACCTCCTCGTGGTGCACCCTGGAAACGCTGGCGATGGTACTGTTTCCTCCTTGTCCTCTTGGAGGAGAGGATTATCGCCAGCGGCCAATATTCTAGCAGAAGAGGCAGCCGTTCATCGGCTCTCGGGCAAGGCCTGGTCCAGCAGGGTGGGCGTGTCTGCCGGTTGCCCTGCTGGCTCTTCGCTCTTCGGAGCATGGAGGAGGAAACCTCGGTAAAAAACCTGATGGTGGGGCCCTGTAGGAGCCACAGTTTCTCCGCTGATAGCGGTGGAGAAAGGAGGACGGGCTCGGCGTGTACTCACACTACCACCGAGCAGGCAGGGGGACGTAGTCTCCCTGTCAACCGTCGGCATATCGCAATCCCGAGAAGAGCGCTGTGGTTAAGTCTCGCGGCTCTGATCGGGGGCGAGGGTCTTGGCTTAACCGCCCGGACCGCGAGGAAGATAACCTCTCTAAAAAATTCCCCGAATCCCGTGTTCTGGTGCGTGGCCAGGGGATGCATGGCTGATGGGAAGTTCAGTCGCGAGCGCACTCCAAGCCGAGGTACCTGCGGACCCCTCGGTTGGGTTAAAAACTTACGCTTGCCCGGGTAATGGGGGATCTCTGCCCGGGTGGACCTTTAGTTCTCCCCCACTCGTGGGATTTACTATGGATAATTTGCAAAAACCAAAAAAGACGATCGGAACCAAACAACCAACGAAAAAGGCAAGCCTAACGGAAAAGGAAGCACAGCGAAGGAAGGAAAAGCAGAACAGTGGAGCGGATGGGTCGTCCACTGAGGGCGAGATGGTGTCGGGAACGCCTATCTCGATGGGGCTCCCAGAGGTCAGTCTGACTCTGGTCACTGGGAGCCGAAGAGCATCGGATCGGCTGCGTTCCGGATCCGCCGCTTCATCGGATGGCGCGGAGGCCATGGAAGCGGAGCGGAGCGACAGCCGGAAACGCGGACGCTCAGGGGACGTGGAAACCGACACGTCCGGCGAAATGATGCCACCAAAGGTGGCAAGCAGCCGCCGAGGGAGGGCGCGCAAACCGGCCTCGGTCGCGATCCCGTCAGGCTCCGCGTTCTCCAACGCGGAGTCGTACAGGAACGTACGGGTGGACGGCGAGGCCGTAGCGGAGGAGGAGATCGCGGATCTCCTGCTCAAGGTTCGGGAGCCGGTGGGGGGAAATGCCCCCCAGGCTCCCGTGTCCGTGCAGGAGAGGGCGAAAGCGGCGGTGGCCGTCATCGACAAGGTGGCCACCAAATCCGTGAACCTTAAGGGCTCGTTTGTGAGGGCCCTTAAGGACTCCTCCTCCGCTTTGTCGGAGGTCGTGGAGGGCCTAGCGGGCGACGTCTCTCGCCTGCAGGTGGCCAACGAGAAGCTGACGGAGCGGGTGAACGAGCTGAGCGCTCAGTTCGCCCGCTTCCAGGCGAACCTCCCCGAGCGGGAAGCCCCGTCCGCGTCCCAGCCTGCCCCTACCACCAACTCAGGGGCATTTGACTCCCAGCTGCGAGAAATCCTCATCGCAGTTGGGAATATGCTGGACGGACGCCTGGCTGGCCTGGAGGCGAGACTGCCTCCTGCGCCGATTATGCGCCCCCCGCTCGCGTCGGCACAGCGGCCTAAGGCCGCCGCTCCGACCGCGCTCCCCGTAGTGGGAGGCCGCGTCTCCTACGCGGCGGCGGCGTCTGCCCCGACTCCATCGGCTCCCCAAAAGCCGAGGAGGGGGGCCAAGGCACCGGCCCAGGCGCCGGCCAAGGCACCGGCTAAGGCGCCGGCCAAGGCACATCCCCAGGCGCCGGCCAAGACGGGGCCTAAAACGGCGCCGAGGAGCGGAGTGGCATTCCCTCCGCTCCCCACTCCGACACCCCTGCCGGGCCCCTCCGCACCTGCCCCCTCCAACGAGGGTTGGCAGGAGGCGAGGGGCTCCAAGAAGTCCCGAAGGCGGGCCAAAAAGGCTGCCAAAAAAGCAGCCCAAGCCCAGCCTTCGCCGCCGGTGGCAACGGCCTCCACAAAGAGGCCGCGGAAGCTGCAGCCGCCCAAAACCGCGGCTGTAGTGGTGACCGTGTCCCCGGAGGCGGCGGACGGCGGGCTGTCCTACGCGGCCGTCTTCAAAAAGGCCCGGGACAGCCTCGCCAACGATTTTGGAACGGTGGGGGTCAGAATGCGCCTCGCCCAGACGGGAGCTCGAGTCCTCGAGTTCCCTGGGGCTGAAGGCGCTAAAACGGCGGACACATTTGCCGAGAAGCTGCGGGGACTCTTTACAGCCACGGATGGTGTAAAGATCGCCAGGCCTACTAAGTGCGCAGAGCTGCGCATCTCGGGCCTGGACGACTCTGTGACGGCCGAAGATGTCCGCGCTGTAATCCGGGAGAAGACGGGGTGCAGCGCGGACAACGTCAGGGTCGGCACCATCCGCCCCGGTCCAGGAGGGCTTGGCGCCGTGTGGGTCAGCTGTCCCGTAGCGTCGGCCAAAGTATTGGCCGACGCCGGCAGGCTGCTCATCGGTTTCGTGAGCGCCAGGATCACAGTCCTGGCGGCGAGACCGATGAGATGCTACAAATGCCTAGCATCGGGACACACGCGCGTCAAGTGCGACAGTTGTTTTGACTGCGGCGGACTGTGTTTCCGCTGCGGTCAACCGGGGCATAAGGCGGCAGAATGCTCTGCCGCCCCTCACTGCCCAGTGTGTGCGGCGGGCAATAAGCCCGCCAATCACCAGATGGGGCAGAGAGGCTGCAAGCCTCCCCGCAGTTCTCGGCAGACGTCGGGGGTTAGCCAGTCGACCCAGGCTGCCTCCGATGTAGTTCGTGCGTCGACGTCGTCGCCCATGGAGGAGGTTGTAGAGACGATCCAGTAATGGATCAAGTCTCCAACCTCCTGGTCCAGACGAACCTGAACCACTGTGCCGCGGCGCAGGATCTCTTCCTGCAAACCATGGCACAGTGGTCGATAGGTGTTGCCGTAGTCGCTATTCTGTCCCTCCCCGTCCAAACTGGATGGGTGACTGGGACGGCTCCGTGGCAGTCGTCGGTTCCACGACGGCTCATTCCCCGCCCTTGTCGCTAAGAGACAAGGGCACTGGATATGTTGCCGTCGAGTGGGGGGGGATCACCATATATGGTGTCTATTTCTCCCCCAACCGGAGTTTGAACGACTTCGAGGTTTTCCTAACCAGTTTGGAGACCTCGATACGGCGACTAGCGTCTGGGCACGTCCTTGTGCTGGGGGACTTCAACGCAAAGTCCATTGCGTGGGGTTCCCCCAGGACGGACGCCAGGGGCGAGGCCGTAGAGGAGTGGGCGGCCTCGGTGGGCCTCTGTCTCCTAAACAGAGGCTCCACCAACACGTGCGTGCGACAGCAGGGGGGGTCGATAGTGGACCTCTCGTTCGCTACCCCTGCCCTCGCCGCACGAGTAAGGAACTGGCGTGTCCTGGAAGAGGTTGAGACGCTCTCGGATCACCTGTATATCCGATTTGAGCTCTCCCGGACCCAGGACTCCAGTAGGGGTCACGTGGCGCGGCGTTTATCCCGCTTTCCGCGGTGGGCTGTTGCCAGGCTGAACCGGGACCTACTAGAGGAGGCAGCCATAATTCACTCGTGGCTGTCTCCTCAGGCTCCGACCGAGGAGGTCGACGTGGGGGCTGGCCGCTTTCGCGATGCGATTACGCATGTATGCGATGCGGCCATGCCCCGCGTTCGAGGTCGTCGGCCTCCAAGGAAGGAGGTCTACTGGTGGTCCCAGGAGCTGGCGGACCTCCGTGCGGCCTGTACACGTGCCCGGAGGTCCTACACGCGCAGTCGGCGGCGTCACCGTGGAGACGGTGAGGAGGACCGGCTTCATGAGGAGTACCGACGGGCGCGGAAAACTCTGAAGCTGGCCATTAGCCGCGCCAAAGAAGAGAAAAGACAGGAGATGCTGGAGGGTCTTAATCGTGACCCCTGGGGTCGCCCTTACCGCGCGGTGCGACAAAAGCTCCGCGCGTCGGGCCCCCCCCTTACGGAGACTCTCCAGCCCAGCTTCCTGCGAGAAGTGGTTGAGGGCCTTTTCCCGCAACGAGCGGAACACACTCCCCCGGCGATGGCCTCCTTGGCCGGAGACGACGGGGAGCACGGGGAGGAAAATGTTCCGCCCGTCCGGGATTCGGAGGTAGGGGCGGCTGTTCTACGGATCCGTTCCAAGAACACCGCCCCTGGGCCAGACGGGGTACCGGCCCGAGTGCTGGCCCTGGCCCTCAACCACTTGGCAGACCGCCTCGGGGAGGTGTTCGACGCTAGCTTGGCGTCGGGACGCTTCCCTGAGTGCTGGAAGAGCGGGAAGCTGGTCCTATTGAGGAAGCCGGGACGGCCGGCCGATTCGGTCGCGGCCTATAGGCCCATCGTGCTGCTGGACGAGGCGGGCAAATTGTTTGAGAGGGTTCTTTCTGCCCGCATCGTCCGGCACCTCTGCGAGGTGGGCCCCGATCTGTCGGACGCCCAATTTGGTTTTCGGGCGGGGCGTTCGACAGTCGACGCCGTGTTGCGCCTGAGGGCCGTGACCGAAGAGGCCGTGAGCTGTGGCGGCGTGCTGTTGGCGGTGTCATTAGACATCGCCAACGCATTCAATAGTCTGCCATTCAGCTGCATCAGGGAAGCACTCCACTATCATGGGGTGCCAAAGTACCTGAGGCGGCTGGTGGCAGACTATTTAGAGGAGCGTACCGTCGTGTACGAGGACCGAGAAGGTTATTTGAGGTGTCGGCCCATGTCGTGCGGTGTTCCACAGGGGTCTGTTCTTGGACCCCTCTTGTGGAACATAGGGTACGACTGGGCCCTTCGCGCCGATTTCCCCCCCGGGCTGGGTGTAATCTGTTATGCAGACGATACCTTGGTGACAGCCCGGGGGGCAAACTTCCAAGAGGCGGCGCGCCTGGCCACAGGGGGAGTCTCCCTGGTGGTCGGGCGCATTGAGGCGCTGGGCTTACGGGTGGCCCTAGATAAGACGGAGGCCCTGTTATTTCATGGGCCCCGTCGTGGTCCACCCCCTGGCGCCTCCATCGTGGTCAACTCGGTCCTCGTACCGGTTCGGGCCCAGATGAAATATCTGGGCCTGATCCTCGACGGGAGGTGGCTCTTCGACGAGCACTTCCGACAGCTTGCTCCAAAGCTGGTCGGCGCTGCGTCTGCCCTAGGGCGACTCTTGCCCAATATGGGTGGACCCAGCGTCGCGACAAGACGGCTGTACACGGGGGTTGTCCGGTCAATGGCGCTGTACGGTGCACCGGTGTGGGCGGCGGCTCTGACCGCCCAGAATAGGGTACGCCTCTGGCGCCCTCAGAGGGTAATGGCGGTCAGAGCCATACGCGGTTACCGCACCGTTTCGACGGAGGTGGCATGCGCGTTGGCCGGAACTCCCCCGTGGGATTTGGAGGCGGAAGTGCTCGCCGAAGTTTATCGGCGAGTGGCTGACTTCCGGGCGGAAGGCGGATTTCGCCCTCCGCCCGAGGATGTGCGCGAGTGGCGCGAAGCCGCTCGCCGAGCCACGATGGCTCGTTGGTCGTTCCGGCTGGAGACTCCACGCGCTGGCTTCGCCGCCGTGGAGGCTCTCCAGCCGGTCATCGCCGAGTGGGCAGGGCGGCAGCACGGGACCCTTTCCTTCCGACTGACGCAGGTGCTTTCCGGGCACGGTTGCTTCGGAAAGTACCTGCACACGGTCGCTAGGAGGGAACTGAGTCCCGCCTGCCACCACTGCGACTGCAGTGAGGACTCGGCCCAGCACACGCTGGCGGTCTGCCCCGCATGGGCGGCGCAGCGCCGGGCCCTCACTGCAGTCATCGGAGTGGATCTCTCGCTACCGGCCGTAGTACGCTCCATGGCCGGTAGCGACAGTTGTTTTACCGCGGTCGCAACCTTCTGCGAGGTAGTAATCTCGCGGAAGGAGGCGGCGGAGAGGGCCCGGGAGGACGACCTCCACTCGGACCCGATCCGCCGCCGGCGAACCGGGCGGCGGAGGCCCGCCTATCACCGCCTCATGCCGCCCTGAGTGTGGCCGCGGGTGGACGGGGTGGGTTTCCCCTCCACCCGCATTAGTTTGGCCAGCCGCGAGGGGGCGGCGTCCGCGTGTGCCGGACGTCGCCTAAAAAGAGAGGAACAATATCGAGACGGAGCCCGCACCAGGAGCGGGCTGGCGCTAGGAGGGGTCCGGATGTCTTAACAACAGCTGTTCCCGGATCCCTCCTGTTACAGGCGCAGAGTGGCACACCGTGTGGTTTTAGTCGGTCCGAGTCCGACACACCACCCCGCCGCAAACCCCGGAGGGGTGACGGTCCGAGGGGATTTCCACACGTTAAAAAAAAAAAAAAAAAAAGGGTTTGTTTCAAGTTTCATTCTCTTTGCAGTGCTGTTGTCCTGCGTAGTTTGCTCCCTAAGTCGTCTCTTACGATATAAAATATATGTGTACAGAAGTCTCATGGCATGGTACAGCATTTTATAGCGTGCAAATAATTATAAACTTTCCAAAATATAATTAAGGTGCATTCATTAAAATTTCCCGCGCAAATCCCATAAGATATGCGACACGTTAACAAACGAATAGAAATGTCTGTATTCTAGGGTGAGTCTTCATTTACAAGCGATTTTTATATCGATTCTTATGTTTGTACTAGCTGACCCGCGCAACTTCGTCTGCGTCTCTCAATAGTAATAAATTTTCTCCGTTTTTGAAACATTCTTCATTGGTGCTCCGCTCCTATTGGTCTTAGCGTGATGATATATAGCCTATAGCCTTCCTCGATAAGTGGGCTATCTAACACTGAAAGAATTTTTCAAATCGGACCAGTAGTTCCTGAGATTAGCGCGTTCAAACAAACAAACAAACAAACAAACAAACTCTTCAGCTTTATAATATTAGTATATATTTCGCGGTATTTGTTTGCGAATGACTGCACGGTTGGCGTAGTGGTTTAAGCGAAAACCTCGCCGCTTTCTACTGCGCTGATCATTGAAGGTTCGATCTATACATGAAACAACATTTTGTGTGATCCACAAATTGTTGTTCTGAGTTTGGGTGTTCTTTGTGTCTGTTTCGTGTATTTTTGTAAAGTCGCCTGCGACACAGGATATATTTCTAGTGTATAGGAGAAGAAACGGGTCACTCGATGCGAAGTGAATACTGCAGACCATTAACAACTGCCTCTCAAGAGTCAAGTTTGTAGTCTCTCTCATTGATTTCTCTCCCTGGAATCAGGGTGAGGAGGATTTTAGCTTCGGTAACCTCACTCTGTCCGTGTAGTGACGGATTAAGAATACGGAATGTCACTACCCCAATTCATCCCGTGGGTGTCGTAAGAGCCGACTAAGGGCGCAAAACAACGCAGGACACCAGCACTGCAAAAAGACGGAAAACTTGACACAAACCCTATACCAACCCGCCTGGCCAGCGTGGTATAGTAGGCCAAAACCTTCTTTTTAAGGAGAGGCCTATGTCCAGCAGTGGACTATTAAAGGCTGTTGATGTGATGATATGAACCTCAATCACTCGGTGAAAATTTAAGGCATCTGACACAAAACGCCATCTAGTTTCAAACTAAGCAGAGCTTATACCATGAAAGTTAGGGAGACTGATAGAATACTTTTCTTTTGTAAATACATACACACCCACCCACCGAAACAAATATTTGCAGATTAGACAAACATTTAGTCCGGCCCGGGAATCAAACCCGAGACCTCAACACAGGCAGCTGTCGCATACGCTACCACTGTACTACCACTCAGGGCAGTCAGTTATCATAATGCAATAGTTACAGAATAGCTTAAGACTGGTGTTATGTGAGGCCGTGGTACTCTGGTTGAGTCGGGCCATTTGCCAAAAAAAGTTGATTCGACTTCAAACAATACTAAAAAAGAGCACTAACATTAAATATTATTAGTATAGATGAACAGGGCAACTAAACTCACTGCTCCAATGAGACAGCGAGTTTTCGTAGTAAACAAAAATATCAACGATATATGCAATGTTTAAATTTTTATTGATTTTTCAAAAACCTCTCCACCGATTTTGGTAAAATTTAAATTGGACCACCAAAACAAAAAAAAAATACTTTCCAAATCGCTTCAGGCATCTTCGAGTAATCGGAACACATACATGTGGCGACTCCCACATATGAAGAAATAGAAACATACTACAGCGCCATCTAACGAAGACACACCGAACTACGGTGTAACTACTCTCTGAAGAATTCTCTTGCCGATTAGCATATATACAACTGCCCAACATGAACCGTTGGACCGCGGCCCGCCAGCCATGATTACCTCGCCTGGTCGGTGGATCCTCCCTTTGTGTTGGAGGGATGTGGCACCCGTTCCTCCACATACAAAAAAAAAAGATTCCGAGGAATTCAGAACCTCCTTCTTTTATAAGGTCGGTTAAAAAGTTCTATAAAAACGAATATTTCACATAAAATCGCCATCACTCGCACCCAACCCAATCAACAATTGCAAGAAAGGCGGCAAAACATTAACTCACTCAATATGTTACTTTGTTAGGTGCGATCTCCCTCTCTCGTTCGTTGTGTGAGTGGGACGGAGAGTGATTTACCCGAACGCCCGTCACATGTTCATAATAGCCGGTTAATGTAGGCTTTGTTAAGGGGCAGTGAGTAAGGGAATTGTTGATTTTAAGTTTAAAATTAAGACATAAGATTTCAAATCTATTTAATAATTATAGTAAATAAACTAGGCAGATTCTACACTATGGTCACCAGACTTTTTTTTTTCTTTTATTTAAAAAGACAACTCCCGCATTAGGAATAAATCCTGTGTAGCGTGGGACTTTACAAACATACATGAAACGGACACAAAGAACACCCAGACTCAGAACAACAATTTGTAGATCACACATAGTGTCGTCCCATGTGGGGTTTGAACCCACAACACTCAGCATAGAAGGAAGCGGTGCGGCGACCGCTTAAAGACATATATATCGATACCTCCCACGTAAGTTGTTGTATGCCACAAAAACAGCTTTTAGCATTTTTACTGAAAACTATGCTAATTTGCATTACTTAATGCATCAAAGTGAAAAAAATAACGAAAGCACGATTTTTCAAGGATTTGCCAGACGTATTTTGTTGTAACTTCCGAACGAGAACGGACTACAGTATTGTATAGACCTTTACAATGGATTACGCGGGGTGCGGGGCGACAAGGATCATGCGCTCGCGTATCGTATTGGTCACATACAATAGACCACGCCGGACTTTCGAACAGCCGCACGCATGTAGGAAGCGTCTAAGTTCTCTTATAATTCACGTACGCAATTGAATTACTTCAAATATATTACAATGAAACGTACAGGTATAATAACAAGAGGACGTAGACTATGCGATTTGGTCAATAATACGGATACACAAAATAGCATCTCCGAGATACCCATTGAAAATAATAAAGTTTCATTAGATGAAATACAACTAAACAGTTTTCGAGATTCAACCCACCGAAATATCACAGGTATGTTCCTTTTTGTATTATTTTTGTATTGTTTTTGTATTGTTTTATTAGCATTAATATAGTTAATGTCAATTTTTTGTGGTTATGTCAACTAAAAATGTTGTATAGATCACTTACAACAATATACGTCGGTGAGCGTTCACTAAAAATGTTGTATGTGATACTTATAACATTTTACGTTTACATTATAATATAAATATTTGTTGTATGTATTAAATACAACATTTTACTTTGAGAGTTGTTATTCAAAACTTTGTTGTATGGTGACATGCTATATTTTACGTTGTAACTACTTTTTTTGTTACTTAAATTTAATGATGTATGTCAAAAGTATTTTCCAAAATTGGGTCTTTTTGGTGGAATTTCCGAAGTTCCCACTACATTAGAACTTATGCGGGCTGCCATCAAATTAAAACGTTATTACTTTTTCAGAGTCTCCATTACCAATAAGTTTTAATGAATCGGAAATGAATGAGTTGGTAAATATCATAGATGGAGACATCTTTGATAATAACTTAGAAGTAGCAACAGATTCCGATACTGCAAATCTTGAGACACCGCATCCTTCCCCTTCTTGTAGTGTCAATCACTTGGACTACGACTGTGATAATGATTTCTGTCCATATTATATACAGAAGGAAAATTTATCAGCGTTCAATATTTCACCTCAACCCTCACCAGCATGTCTTTCTAGCTGTTCGACGTATACAACCATGAACAATAGTCCTCTGTCAGATATTTCGAATAATAGTCCTAGCACAAGCAGCTGCCGTCGTCTATCAAGGAAAGATAAAGGCAATGTTAGAAAAAGACATTTTAAAGAATGGATAGATAATAAAAGAAAGTGTTTACGTAATTTGGGAAAAGAATATATGTCCAGAAAGGGTAAAATACATGCAAGTAGAAAGATGGGCCCGCCACATCACTGCCGCAAGAAATGCTATGATAAACTAAGCGAAAAAGAAAGAAAGAAGATTTTTGAGAGTTTTTGGAGTTTAGGCGATCGAGAAAAACAATGGATGTTTGTGGCTAACTTGGTAAAGAAGCAAATTAAACGAAGAGTCTATACAGATACTGTTTCAAGACGTTAGTACACGTTAAAATACTCATTACCAGTAGGTCATGGTGAAGAAATTGATTATGAGGATGTCTGCAAAAAACATTTTTTAAGCACTTTGTCTGTCAGTGATCAGGTTATTTACAAGGCTTTAGATAAGATGGATATGACAACGGGAGTACTAATCTCAGATCAAAGAGGAAAACATTCAAACCACCCTGTAAAAATAACAGATTCTGTTATTAATAGTGTGTGTGATCACATCAAGAGCTTGCAGCCTGTTGAATCACATTATACGAGGCAAAGGTCAAACAAATTATATTTGGATGGAGATTTAAATTATCATAAATTATTTGAAATGTATAATGAATGGCTTCAGTGTAACACGTATGAGGAGAAAGCTGAAACTGAACGTCAATATCGAGATATTGCAAATGAAAATTTTAAGCTCAGTTTTCACGTACCTAAGAAAGATCAGTGCGATCAATGTCACATTTTCAGAAATATTAACAATCCTACTACTCAACAAATCACAGATCATGAAAATCATGTCACAAATAAAAAGTTATCTCGACAATTCATGAAGTCTGACAAAAACGAAAGCAAATCTTCGCAAGGTAAAATCGTCGCCGCTACTTTTGATTTCCAAAAGATTCTTAATGCACCTCATGGCCAATTAAGTATTTTATATTACAAGCGGAAGTTGTCGGTTTTTAATTTTACTTTGTTTGATCTAGCAAATAAAGAGGGTCATTGTTATATGTGGCATGAGGGAGAAGCTAAACGTGGTTCTAATGAGGTATCAAGCTGTCTTTCTCATTTTATACAGAAAATGCATGAACAGGGTGCAGAAGAATTCAGATTCTGGTCAGACAATTGTGCCGGTCAGAACCGCAATCGCATTGTGTTTGCGTTTTATGTGTATATTGCTCATAAACTTAACATTACTATAAAACATACCTTCCTCGAAAAAGGTCATACCCAAGCCGAGGGTGACAGTGTTCACGCTTTAATAGAACGTTCGTCTAAAACTAAGCTTATATATACACCTTTAGAATGGTTTAGCTTAGTTAGATGGGCTAAACAGGATGGAAAACCATATAACGTCATAGAAATGAAGCACACGGACTTTTTTAATTATAAAAAGCTTTTGGACGGGCGTAATTGGTCAAAAAATATAAGTGGAGATGTAGTTAAATGGAATAAAATAAAAGAAGTGCGGGTATGTGCAGAAGATCCTTTTAAGATTGAATATCGGTACGATTTGGCAAACAAGAATGCTATGACTATTGCCATTAATATGAATACCCGTAGTCGACAAAGAATTAACAGTATTGCTGAGCTATGCCCTCTCTATTCCAACCATCTACCCTTAACAAAGGCAAAATATGATGACTTAATGAGTCTCTGTCACAGTGGAATTATTCCAGCCACATATCACTACTTTTTCAGGAGTTTATCTTTTGTTGCTGGTTTTCATAATGATGTTGAATTTTCTGGCTCAGAATAGTACATAAATTAGTCTTAAGTCAAAAATAAGTCTATTTAATTGAAAGAAACTCAACTTTTTTTATTATAATAGTAAAAATTCATTTTTTTTCAATTGAAAATAATGATAGTTAAACGGCCAATAATTATAAATGGTAACCAGATTTTGAGTTGTCTTGATTATAAGTTGATCTCCTAGAAATTATTTAGTGAGTAATATTTTTTATTAAATATGTTAAATGTTAAATATATAAAATAAAATATGTTGATTTTTTTATGATTTTATTGTAACAATCTTGTGAAGAATTTGTTTTGTTGTTGTTAATCCTATGAATGTTGAATTAGACAGTGATTTATGTTTGGATTTTTGTCTGTTTATTATATATTTTTATTGTTTCTAAATAACCTTACTAAGATTTATTTGTTCTCGATTTTTTTGATTAGGTCCCTGCTATTGGAAAATTATCTGTTTTAATAAGAATAAAATAATGTTTATGTTGGAATGTCTTTTTTATTTCTTAACCTAGAATTTGTTCAAATACAACAATACACACCTAAATTTGTAACTTATGTTAATTGTTATTACCACATACAGTGGAATGAGACTTAAATTTTTCAGTGTATATTGTTGTAATTATTATTTACAACAACTGACGAAACTAAACTTCGCGGTATAGAGTTGTAAGTATGAAATACGACTACTGGCGCAGCCTGTACTCCGAAGTAAAATATTGTATGAACAATATCTCAGAAAATATACAAATTTAAAAAAAATAACTGTTAACATAGTCAAGAATACTATAAATTATATTCGTATACCAAATTTTACAAAAATATAATAATAAATGCAGTTTTTAATCCAATTTGTATCTTTAAACTGCTCTATTGTAAAATTGCAGTTTTGGGGATACAACAACTTACGTGGGAGGTATCGATATGTGTCTGGGTGTAATTTATCTATAATATGTATGTATTTAGAAATATATAAGTATGTTTATCAGCGGTCTGGTTACCATAGTACAGGCTCTGCCTAGTTTGGGATCAGACGAGTGTAGTAGTCAGCGGCGTGGCGACCGCTTAAACCACTATGCCATCCTGCTGCATACGCAGACTGCTTCGCCCCGGCTTCGTGCAACGACGGCCGCTCTCCCCCGCATTTTAAATCTCTGATATCTACCTAGATGTTCAATTTAATTATATATGGATAAGGAATAATTCCATATTGTTCACAATAGCTTCGTAAATAGGCTAGTTGACTCAATTTGAAAACTTGGTTAATTATATACTTTAATATCTATTTTATCTCAAAAACCTAGATTTTAAAGAAAAAACAATATTTACATTACGTTTTTGTATTTAAAAAAAAACAATTTAAATTTCCCTCTTGAATGACGTCACAGTCTGCGAAACAAAACTGTTTACATCTGTGTCCAGTGTCAACTGAAACTGTATTTAAGTGAGAAAATATGCTAAAAAGAATAAGGAGTAACCTGCTCTGTTGTATGAAAACGTCAATGTCAATGTTTTGCGTGGCGTGACGTAACACTTTATAATTAGTGTTCGCTGTCACGTGACTTAATGCCTATTTTGTTCGTTTTTATTTTAATATTAATAATCTTTAACTTTTATGAGAAATAGGCTGGTTTCTTCTTATCTATGTCTCTTCATTTATAATTTGAAACTATAAACCAAGCAATTTGTTATTAGTGGACACAAGCCTATTTCCCATTATTTTATAATATGTAAAAGATAGACAATTCCGTAGTACATTATTTCGATCTATCTTGTAAGGTTTAGCCGGCGCTAGCAATTGTACTGTATTCTTCTTCTGGCTAGTTCTGGATCAGACATCCGTGTGTGAGATGCATCAAGTTGTTTTAATTAAGTTTTTGTTCCACACATTTTGTGTGCAACGGCCCCTTAACAAAATCCACACACGCTTACTTAATAAGTTAATAACAGAACATGTTTGAATAAGTTTTAACTTGCCAAGTTTTGGGTCAGCGCGCGATCGCACCCACTCGTTAATATTATTGCGTATCGACATGCAATACGTTTTAGAATTTTATTGATTCTTATATCGTACGAATAGGTTTATAATCTACACTTGATATTATAAAACTGAAGAGTATGTTTGTTTGGTTGAACGCGCTAATCTCAGGAACTACCGGCGCGAATCGGATTTTTCTTTGGATAGCCCATTTATCAAGGAAGGCTATTGGCTACGAGTATATAGCATCACGCTACGAGCAAAAGTTTAGCTGGCAGAGAATGCCCAGGGTATTAAGTTCGCCGATGTACACAAGCGCATAAAGATGTAATTCTTTTTTTTTGTAAAAACGGTCCAATTTATTTTTTCCTTTTAGAAACGCAGACGAAATTACTGTAAAAAATAAAAAAGCCGTGTGGTGTCGTGGGACACCCGATAGGAACGAAGTTGTGACAATCGAGTAAAACTGATTCAACACGATTTTAATTACAACGCCATCTATGAAAGCGGCTATTACCTACATATTTTTCAGTTGGTTTCTAATTAAAACAATTTATACATTTATAGATGGCGCTGAATGACTGACAAGTGACAATTCAAAATAAAAAGTGTCGTTACAACTTTTCGTGAGATTTTTTTCCGTCTAGACGGTTTCACAACGCGCGATAAGGAACTTCGTTCCAATTAGGCAATGCAGATCACAGTTTATTACAAGTCATCATTACGAACGCGCATTGAAAGTAGTATTCCTTTGTGAAAGTTTATTATTTAGCTCAGATTTTACAATTTAAAACTAACACTGCAAAACGTTATTGTACACCTATTTTATATACATATTTATATATCATACAACAAAGCAGTAGTCCGTCTGTCTGTCCGCAACAATGGACTCCCTCAGGCGTCGGGAGATTAAAAAAAAATCTTGTTGTTAAGTCTGATGAGAAAAATTCTAGACTTAAATCTAGGTACAATTTGAGGGCTGGTGTGATGATTTTGAATAAGGGACGTTGAGGATGATGTCTTATCCACATATAAAAATTCAGTAAATGTTATTTATTTATAAAACTAGCTTTCATCCATTGTTTTAAATATGTTGGTGGTTGGTTATGGTCTGTTATTAAATTTACCGAAATAATATAGAAGTCTGTGGGCTATTCCAGACTAGAATAATATACTCTATCTTAGCTCAGACCAAATAAAAAAAGTTAAGATGGAGCTTTGCAAAGAACAAAGTAAAGTTTTATAAATATGAGTGCGTGGGCGGCAGTTGCCATAATAATTTTATTATATAAAAATAATGGTTTCTACCGGATCTGCAAGCTGAAGTGGCAGTGGGCCAGTGGCCATATTAGCCGTAGAACCGACAATCGTTGGGGAAAACAAGTTCTTGAGTGGAGACCGCGTCTCGGCAAACGTAGTGTAGAACGCCCATAGGAGTGGAGTGACGATTCGCGCAAGACAGCTTGGCAGGAGCTGGATGCGAGAAGCCCAAAATCGATCTAAGTTGCGTGAAATGGGAGAGGCCTATGTCTATGATGATGATGGGTTTCTACGCTTACTTATATGTGAAATGCGATTCCACCTTACTATCTGACTCTTGTAGTTTCATTTTTAAACCATTTCACAACACAATTCGGCATTTTTACTTGTACGTTTTGACTGCTTATTTTTCTGTGTACCCCCTGGTTCCCTCGGTCGTACGGTGGAAGATTAGTTTTAACCGCTGTACCCCTGGCCGCAAAACCCGACAAAATAAAACGTGTTATTTTTACACATTGATTGTGATTGACAAGGCGTAGTTTCGTTGTACGCGTGTGCGTGTATTGCGTATGTATACGCCAAGACGTACTTTTAATTGGCTTCACTTCTTTGTTCACAGAGTACCGTCTTAACTTTTTTATTTGATCTGACTTTTCATTATAAATTTCATGAAGTATCGTTTAGCCATTCTGGCTATAACAACAACATAATATAATATTATGGGGTCGAGGATAATCTATACAAACAAAATCACTGGACTTGACCGTCTGATTCATCAACTCAGAACCTAAACCTTGAAATTTTGGCAGCCAATGCTTTTTATGTTACAAGCACCCACTAAGAAAAGATTTTCGGCTATTTCACCTCTAAGGGGGTAAAATACCAGATTAACGATTGTGAGGATTTTCGTCCTTTTCAAAGTTAGTCGTGCCGTGCTGTGGCAACTTGTAAGTAAGACAACACTCAGCAAATATTTGTAAAACATGTTTGTAAACTATGTATTAGTGTATGTTTTGTAAATTGTCCTTAATAAATAAATTAAGTTAGAAACACGAAATAAGAGATAATCATACGAACGAAGCCGGGGATAATAGCTAGCTAGCTATTTATATAAAACCCACTTTCTGGTACAGGTGAGAGAGTGATTCGCTGTATTTGAATATAAGATCCTCGCAGTTAAATAATGACCCTAAATTGATTCTTCTCCTATTAGGGTACGGTGCCATTGGAGATGAGCGAAGTAGGTAAGCGGTGAAAGTTACATGTGTCCTGTTCCACTGGACCTAAGCTGTTTAGCTGTGTGTGTTACATGTGTCCTGTTCCACTACACCTAAGCTGTTTAGCTGTGTGTGTTACATGTGTCCTGTTCCACTACACCTAAGCTGTTTAGCTGTGTGAGTTACATGTGTCCTGTTCCACTGAACCTAAGCTGTTTAGCTGTGTGAGTTACATGTGTCCTGTTCCACTACACCTAAGCTGTTTAGCTGTGTGAGTTACATGTGTCCTGTTCCACTGGAGCTAAGCTGTTTAGCTGTGTGAGTTACATGTGTCCTGTTCCACTGGACCTAAGCCGTTTAGCTGTGTGAGTTACATGTGTCCTGTTCTACTGGACCTAAGGTGTTTAGCTGTGTGAGTTACATGTGTCCTGTTCCACTGGAGCTCAGCTGTTTAGCTGTGCGAGTACGTAGGCGTGATTTACCGTGAGTGTGTTCGCACTTTCACCACTTATTGGTCTGTTCGGTCAGTGTCAAACAATTACGTTACTTTTCACCGAGTTAGTGAGGTATCTTTCCCTTGCTTACCCCTCCATAACTTTATGGGGAAGGGGTGGGGTCTGTAGAGCGCCATGCAATTGTGTCTTTTAAGTTGCAGGTGTGCATGCTAGTCACTTTCCATCGTAATCCGTTTTGCCCAATATTTAATTTAAAAAAAAGTGAATACACAATTCACACACGGCAGGAGTGAAACTTCATTTTGCCCGGCCCGGTAATCGAACCCACTAAGACAGCGTTTTCCAAATTCTGTGCGAACGAAATCGCGGGTACCAGCTAGTATTATATAATAACAAAAATATTCACACTGTCAAAATATTATATTAAAAATAATATGTAATGTATTCTATCTCATTCTCTCGCCGACTCATTCTAAAGAAGTTTCACTTCAAGAAGACTGCACGGATGGCGTAGTGGTTTAAGCGGTCGCAAAGCCGTTTACTACTACGCTGAGTGTTATGGGTCCGATACCCACATGGAACGACACTTTGTGTGATCCACAAATTGTTGTTCCGAGTTTGGGTGTTCTTTGTGTCCGTTTCATGTATATTTGTAAAGTCCCCCGCGACACAGGATATATTCCTAATGCGGGAGTTGTCTTATAAAAAAAAACCATAGATACTACTCAACTATTCACCTTGCTTTTTACCCAGTGCGTGAGGTTACCAGAAGCTTCACCCCTAGTTTTGGGGGGGAGTGATTTCAAAGATTATTAAAATAACAATTATTACAGTAGATACAACAATTAATCTTCATCATCATCAACAGCCTTTAACAGTCCACTGCTGGACATAGGCCTCTCCTTAGAAAGGAGGTTTTGGCCTACTATACCAAGCTGGCCAGACGGGTTGGTATACGGTTTGTGTCAAGTTTTCCTTCTCTCTGCAGTGCTGTTGTCCTGCGTAGTTTGCTCCCTTAGTCGGCTCTTACGACACCCACGGGATGAGTAGGGGTGGGGACATTCCGTATTCTTAATCCGTCACCATCCGTTACCACTAAAACCCGAATGTTTTCTATAAGTGTTGTGTTTGTCGATTGATATTGTACACCCATACTTTAAACAACATTCATGTATTATTTTTAAGAATGTGTAACAAATGTAGTCGAACCTATGAATAAATAAATAAAAAAGGACTTTCAAAGTCTTTTTACCGACCGTTACAATATACTTTAATATACACATCTTTAGTTACACATCTTAGCTCATCTTTAATGGGACCGCAGCCTTATGCGAGCTTTACGAGTGACATAATTGTTAGCTAACGTGATAGATACTCCATTCATAAATATCATGTAATTAAAGTCTTATAAAGGAATAGAATGGGGAGTGTCTCCTTGAGGGGGGGCTTTATTGATGGTTGTGAAGTGAATTGGTTGTTATTTGGTTGTGAATTCGAGTTGTACTACTCGTACTTCTAGTGAATTAACAAACTGAACAGCTATTTTACAGGATTAAAAATGTTAGTGTACGTTTGACTGACTGCTAAGCTGGAGGTCGTGGGTTTGATTCAAACCCAGGACAAGTAATTGTGTGATGAGCACGATCATTTGTACTGCGTCTGGGTGTAATTTATCTATAATATGTATGTATTTAGAAATATATATGTATGTTATATATGTTTATCAGCAGTCTGGTTACCATGGTACAGGCTCTGCCTAGTTTGGGATCAGACGGCCGTGTGTGAGATGTGTGAGGTTATTATTATTTTCATATTACAAGTTTGAATTTGAAAAGCGCTGTCTTAGTGTTGTAGTAAGGTACGAGACTGCAGTTCATGAGGCCTCGGGTTCGATTCCCGAAAATAAAAAAATAGAATAAGTTACTCCTTATACAGACGGCTAGCTGGTAGTAAAAGCCGTTTTAAACATTACCCGGAACACACAGACAGAACATATTTAAACTGCTTTTAAGGCATAGGTATCGTTCAAAATAACCGTGTGAGCATGAAAAACACACATTGTTTTACAGACACCAATTTTATTTATTAGTATAGATTATTAAAGCGGCGGTAGCCTAGTGGTTAAGGCGTTGGACTTGCGATCAAGAGGTATAACAAATATAACAAGAATAACAAATATATTGATAATTAATTTTTGTTCCATAAGCAACATAGACCTAATGAGATAGAATAACACAATCTTAACAAGTGGTAGCAGCTAGTAGTGACAGCTACCCTCCGCACTAGTAAAAACTGTGTTGCGGCAGTGTAGTTATCATCGAACTAAGTGACCATTTTTAAAAGTTACGTGTTGCATGAGCGAGTGCTTGACTGTATGGCTCATTGTTTATTGGATGCGTAATACGGTAAGTATAGTATATGGAAGATTAATACATAAAATTAATTTAGTGAAAATCGAAATACAGACAAAGTGTAATGTTTTTAAATGAGAAACTAAGATACTGCGTCAACTTAACTAACTTACTTTTCATTTTTTTTTCCTTCTTTTAATTTTGGTTAGTGTGTAATAATTACACAATATCTATATAAATACACATATATACTAAAATAAACATTAATTAGGTAATATTGTTATTTTATATTTAAACTATTGTTTTGATGTATCTATATTGATCAATAAACATACATATTCATGCACAAATATACACATATATATACATACACATACATACATCTGTACATATCACAATATAATGTATATGTATTTTTGTATTTGGTTTTTAAGTATAAGCTTAATGTTAAAACATATTAAATATAAATATAGCAGGAAACATATATAGCAGCATATTTTACTGGTAAGTTTGGAAAAAAAAAACCGAATTTTAGATTAATATCTTGAGTATAGATTCAGTAGATTCATAGTCTAATGTTAATAGGTAATCTGTAATGATTTTTTTGCAAGCTTTAAAAGTTTTATCTTTGAGGAACTGGGTAGTTATTTCACCAAGTTTATTATATAGCCAAGGACCCAAATATGAAAAACAATTCCGAGCAAACGTGGTCGTGGGTTCAAATCCTGACCAGTACACCACCGACTTGAACCCACTCCTAACACAAGTAATTTAGCTTAGCGGGAGGGGTTAGCGGGAATACTAGTAATTTTGCTAGTAGACCTTTAAAAAAATAATAATTATGAACTCTGTACTAATATAATAAAACTGAAGAGTTTGCTTGTTTGTTTGAACGCTCTCATCTCAGGAACCACTGGTTCGGATTGAAAAATTATTTTACTGTGAGCAATTATCCAGGAAGGCTATGAGCTATAATAATGACAATATATACGACGATAATAACTACTTAAACGATAACTCTTAATTAATTACGTTATTATGTTTACAAGGTTTTGTCTTTAGCTGTAACTATTTATCTTGACACTAGCTGACCCGCGCAACTTTGTCTGCGTCTCTCAATAGTAATAAATTTTCTCCGTTTTTGAAACATTCTTCATTGGTGCTCCGCTCCTATTGGTCTTAGCGTGATGATATATAGCCTATAGCCTTCCTCGATAAATGGGCTATCTAACACTGAAAGAATTTTTCAAATCGGAAGAGTAGTGCCTGAGATTAGCGCGTTCAAACAAACAAACAAACAAACAAACTCTTCAGCTTTATAATATTAGTAATACATTTCATTTTTTCATTTTGACATTTAATTCTGACATTCTATTTTATTTTTGTCATTTTTTATAGCAATCATTTCTAGCCCATATAATTAAATTGTTGTATTGATGAATTTTGTGTTATTCAAAAACTAATTTAATTAATGAATGTACTCGTAAACCTATTTCATGTTGACGCATGTAGCTATTTGCATGCCAGTTAATAGATTTAGGAGAACGATATCAAATGTAATGTTAACACCACTGTATACCTTTGATCAGCAAATAAATATTATTATTATTATTATATAACATCACACTACGACCAATAGGAGAGAAGCATTAATGAAAAATATTAGAAAAAATATATTCAAGTTCCTAATAAATTAAAAAGAATGGAGAATCCGTGAGGTTACCTAAACAAAACATTAGTCAGAGCTCTTTTAATAAAGGTATGAAAATATAGAAACAAACCAAAAAAATTTTTAGTCGTACTTGTTGCAGACATCAGACTATCATTACGACAGCGCACAAAGAGGCCGGCGATGTATAAAAAATGTCCAACCGCCGAGTTCAACTTGCGTTTTGTTGTGGGACAATATGGTGTAGGCGAGGAGAAGCAGTGGCGAGAAATTGTATTACAGTTTATTTAAGTTATTAGTGTAGTTATTAGATTACCGTCCCTTTGCGAACTTTAAATTTTCATTAGACCTCGTTGCTTTGGTTGTTGTAGCAAAAAAATTATTAATTACTAGCTGACCGGCGCAACTTCGTCTGCGTCTCTTAATAGTAATAAATTTCATCCGTTTTTGAAACATTCTTCATTGGTGCTCCGCACCTATTGCTCTACGTGATGATATATAGCCTATAGCCTTCCTCGATAAATGGGCTATCTAACACTGAAAGAATTTTTCAAATCGGACCAGTATTTTCTGAGATTAGCGCGTTCAAACAAACAAACAAACAAACAAATTCTTCAGCTTTATAATATTAGTATGGATTCATTTGGATGATAATTGACTTACTATTTTTATTTTATAATTGACTAAGCTTTTAACTATTATTATGGTTTGTTTTTTGCCCTATGAGATCTTATTTAATTGTTTGTATTGACCTAATTTTTTTTTTTTACTTGACATAAATATTGCTTTTTAGCGATAAGGCCGCCATTTGTACATGGTCATTAACTTTGAATACTATTGTATGTATAATATCCTGAATTGGTGTACAATAAAGATTATTCTATTCTATTCTATTCTAAATATTTTGATTTTATTTAATGTTTGTGCATGCAACTATTCTGGTAAAAAATATTTGTATCTTCTACTACCCATTGTAACACCATTTGTCACAATATTTTTGTATTCTGATTGTGCTGATTCTGATTCTGAATTTTTGCCTTTTATTAAGTGATGGTTCGGCCCATAAACATATGGGGAAGCTCGACCTGAGCAAAACTATGGCCTAGCAAAAAACAAGTGTTAAGCAATTCTTTTGTTGCTTTCTCCCTCCCTATCCCATCTTCCTTTCAATGTCTGACGTTTCGACCAGGTAGCACTGGCTGTGGTATTCAAAGATATATACTTAAAACCTATCGTGATCGCGTAATCCGTAAGTATACATTATGAAAGAGATATTTTAGAAGTAAGTACGTTCCATCTGCTTTTATGAGAATAGGTTTTGAAAATTGAAACGATCGACGACGACTTTTAAACGAATTGTTTTATTTTATTTTTGTATTGGCATACTAGAGTTAATTACCTCCTTTCAACGATTTTAATAAGTATTCCGTTCATTTGTACACCCAATATGTATAGTTAATAATCAGTCAACAAATTCAAACCACCACCTCCTTATCTAAAACATTACTGCGGTATACAAATCTAAAAATAAACGCAAACAGTTCGGAGTAGCAGACGACTTCATTTAGTCTGGGGGGCGGAGGGCATAACCGCTCGTTTTCCACCAACATTGTGTACACTGAACTCGGTCCAGGTCTAGATATTATTGTTGATGACGTCTTTTACGACAAAACAAATTAAGAGTGAAACATATATAGCAGAATTTGGAGAACAGTCCCAACGCTGGTACCCGACTGAGTATTTTATATTATATTATATTGAAATATATTTATGTATGCATTCATCCCGTGGGTGTCGTAAGGGACTAAGGGATAAAACTACGCAGAACAACAGCACTGCAAAGAGAAGGAAAACTTGAAACAAACCCTGTACCAACCCGTCTGGCCAGCGTGGTATAGTAGGCCAAAACCTCCTTTCTAAGGAGAGGCTTAAGGGTGGAATTGGGCCTCGGCAAATTTAATTCCTCTGGCGATCTTATTTGCCAGAGGCAAAACCTATTACATTACAAAACATATCTTAAAATATTAACAATCAGAAGATACGGCCATTTATATTTAATATGTCACAGATATACAAACAGGTAAGCCATTGAGTCCGCCATTGTACAATGATTTGTTGTTTGTGCAAAAAGAATTAAATAAATAAAAATAATTAAATAAATAAATCTTAGCCTCTTAGTAACCTACTAGACCAACTAGAATCATACAATTTTAGCAAGACTAATATCAACAGAGGGGGTAGACAGAGGTGTATTAAATGGTGCACATTTTTTCGACTGTAATTTTAGTCTAAATGACGTAATAGCTTAATTAAAAAAACTAAATTAATTAAGAACTAACTAATTAACTTAATTAAGAAAACTACCGCACTAGGAATATATCCTGTGCCGCGGGGTACTTTACAGACATTCATAAAATAGACACAAAGAACACCCAGACTTAGAACAACAATTTGTGGATTACACAAAGTTGTATCCCATGTGGGGATGGAACCCACAGCAGTAGGAAGCGGTTACTGCTTAAACCACTACGACCAAATTTTGACGTTTAATCAATTGAAATTAATTTGACAGTTTTTAGTTCTGACTCTCTGACTGGCTGTCAGTCAGTCAGACAGTCAGAACTGAAAACAATCAACTACTGTATAAAACTAGTATCCCTATACCTGTATTACTAACAGTCTGAAAAACATCCCCCTCCATTGGCGGTCCCTTAAAGAAAATAAATCTAAACAAAAAGAGTTGTCTCCCCACAAATCATTTAAGGCTGCGTTCACATGGGACAGCAGGTCTTAAGGTGCCAACCATGATTTGTTGCTACCCTTAGAACGTACAGGGTGTTCAAGTTCCTTTCAAGAAATAGTTTTGAGTTTTCGATGTACGTGACTTAATTTCAGCGTTATAGATTCTGTTCAAATAATAACAAGTGGGTAGCGTTTAATACCGACGCAGTAGACCGTTTAAACTCTTGATTAAGGACCTTTGTTGAGTCCAAAGTAGACACGTAAATAAAACTATATATTGATTTTGAAGATTTTAATTAACAAATAGGTGTTTTAATTGTGCATGGTTAAAGTAAAGCCCAAAATCGACCTAAGTGGCGTGCAATGGGAGAGGTCTATGTCCAGCAGTGGACTGCGATAGGCTGATGATAGTGATGAAAGTGAAATCTTTAAAAAAAAGAATTATAGTAATTTCCTTCCAAGTTGGTGGGCTGTCGTTGGATAGGTCTTTTAAAAATGTAGAGAAATGTTGAAGGCTATTTTTACACGCTTTATATTAGCTTCACTTGTATGTTTGTTTGTATGTTTGTTTGTAACCGACTCCTTTGGGCGTGATTTAGACTGACTTTAAACGGTCAGAATTCGTTCAAACTTTGTAGATATATCGAGGACCGATGACAATACACTAATAAAAAAAAAAAAAAAATTGGGTGCCTGTTGTCAATAGTAAAAAGCACCCCACGATTTTTTTCAAATTTTTTAAAACTTTTTTTTTTTAATTAAGTAATTCCATTGCGAAACATACTGCACAACACTGCAAAGAGAAGATAAACTTGAGAAAAACCTTTTACCAACCCGTTTGGCCAGCGTAGTATACTAGGCCAAAGCCTCCTTTCTAAGGAGAGGCCTATATCCAGCAGTGGACTCTTACAGGCTGTTGATGTGAGGTGTGTATGATGTTGTTGCGAAACAATAAACCTTGAAGTGTTTATCAGCGAGTAACATAGGCTACTTTTGACGCCGGTAACGAACAGACACACATTATTTTATTTATTTATTTATATACCTTAAAGCACAAGTTGTACGCAGGCGGACTTGTCCCTATCTTGGGCCACCTGTATCCAGTCCAGACCTGCTATCCTAGTTAGATCACCTGCCATCTTGTGTTAAATTCTTTTGGAAATATAAGCGTGAGTATATGTACATCAGTACATAGATAACAACCGCAGCACCGACAACCGTTGGGGAAACGAGTTCTTGAGTGGAGACCGCGTCTCGGCAAACGTAGTGTAGGACGCCCACAGGCCAGGTGGAGTGACGATTTGCGCAAGATGGCTGGCAAGAGCTGGATGCGAGAAGCCCAAAATCGATCTAAGAGGCGTGCAATGGGAGAGGCCTATGTCCAGCAGTGGACTGCGATAGGCTGATGATGAAAACACAGGTAACGACATTTCAATTTAACTCATAAAATAAATTCTGAACAAAAATAAAATTATAATATTTAAATTTCAAAATTCAAGCCACCTGTACATATTAAAGATGTCTGCCAATTGACTCCATTAGACTTACCTTACTTAGGACATAATGTTTAGATATTTATTATTTTCAAGTAGGGGCTTACATTGCAAAAACAACTTTACACACCATCGATATCACAGTCAAAAACCGTTGCCTTAACGGAATAGCTATAAGGTTGATATTTGCTTGAGAAAAAGATTATAGAATTTAGTAATATTTCTATCCTTATAACAAGGGAATAAGGTTGCTTTTAGGAGATATATTTTTATGGGAACCGAATAAGTCATAGAGAAATATATATAGAGGTGTCTGAAGTGAATTTTGCATAGATTCTTATGGAAACTTGTTGCCCCCATGGTGGTATTGTTTTATGATATCTTATGGGTTTTTAAGTGTTTTATGGGTTTTTAAGTGTTTTATGGGGTCCGTAAAGTTATGGGTTTAACGTATTTATGGTGTCAGTTCAAATACAAAATTTTGTGAAATATTTTTTTGTCTGGTATTCAAGTTGGTGTGATTTTAAGTTGATGTGTTTGGATACAGGGCAAATGGCAAATTGAGTTTTACTTGGTAAATAAGTATTTTTAGATAGTGGTGTAGTGCGTTTGACTCAGAGGTCGCAGATTCAATTTCTGATAAGTGTAAATATTTGTGTATTTGAATTATCCGCAAGAGTGTTGTATTACATAAGCACTTCTTTTTATGGTGTAAGGGGCAAACGAGCGGCGACTCACCTGATGGTAAGTAACCACCGCCAACCATGGACACCTGGAACTCATGAGTTACAAGTGGTTGCCATCCTCTGATACCGGGATGGAAGTCCAAGTTATCGAGCTCATCATTTTCAAAGTTAAAAACACTTAATAAAAAAAAAACAGTAGCTCTCCGGGAGTGCCGACAGAAGTGAAAACTTGAAAATTTAAATATTTTTGTTTATAACAGGAAAAACAAATGTTTTTTTCGATCCAAAAAGTTCCGACATGAATATAAGTGTCTTAGTAAGAGTGCACATTTTAAATTTAGAATCTTGTTTTTTCGTGCAAATGGCAACTCTGAAATTTGACAGCTGTCACCTATGTTTGCAATGGGAGAGGCCTATGTCCAGCAGTGGACTGCGATAGGCTGATGATGATGATGATGATGACCTATGTTTAATCCAATTATTAAAAATGCAGCGCTTTTCGAAAGAACTATGTGAACGAACAAAGTGAAAACTCATTACAGAAATGGAGAAAGTGACGCTGAAACCGATCGCAAATTTTTAATTTAAGCGCCGTTTCAATATTGGTTACTCTCCCCTACATATTATTCATAGAAAACATCCAAACTCCGAAACAAATATTTACTATTTGACTGCACGGATGGCGTAGTGGTTTAAGCGGTCGCCACGCCGCTCCCTACTACGCCGAGTGTTGTGGGTTCAAAACCCACATGGGACGACACTTTGTGTGATCCACAAATTGTTGTTCTGAGTCTGGGTGTTCTTTGTGTCCGTTTCATGTATGTTTGTAAGATTCCCCGCGACACAGGATATTTTCCTAATGCAGGAGTTGTCTTTTTTAAAAAAAGAGAAAAAAATTATATTTGCAGATCATACAAACATTTTGGTCCGACCCGGGAAACAGCAGTCGCATACGTTACCACTGCACCACTGTGGCAGTCACATAATACTCTATGTTCTCTCTCTTGTCTATGTAACTTACCAACGACGGGCCTGTTGGTCTAGTGGTTAGTGACCCTGACTGCTAAACCGGAGGTCGTGGCTTCGATTCCCACCCAGATATTACCCACCAAATATTTGTGTGATGAGCACGATCGTTTGTTCTGTGTTTGGGTGTAATTTATCTATAATATGTATGTATTTAGAAATATATAAGTATGTTTATCAGCGGTCTGGTTACCATAGTACAAGCTCTGCCTAGTTTGGGGTCAGACAGCCTTGTGTGTGAGGTTATTATTATTATTATTAATGATTGCCGTGTATTTCTTATTCGTTGTTCTTCTATATTCTAAAGGCGATCAATACTTTGAGTTTATTATATCAACAAGCGAAACCGCTGGCAATCACTAGTTCGCATATAAAACAAAAATACAATAAAATCTATGGATACTCCTGCAAATCTTTTCTATTAATCAACACCATCATAAATTCATATTACTTATTTCCACTAGCCTTTAATAGACCACTGCTGGACATAGGCCTCTCCTTAGAAAGGAGGTTTTGGCCTACTATACCACGCTGGCCAGACGGGTTGGTATAGGGTTTTTTTCAAGTTTTCCTTGTCTTTGCAAACGTCTATTTCCACTAGCCATTAGATAGTGACGTCACAGATATCTCCATGAAAAGAAAAACGAAAAAGTTACTCCAATCAGGGCTTCATTCAAAACTCTTCAAATAACACAAAAGGGCCCTTGCTTTGTTCTCACCGCAACAAAGAGTGTCCAGCTACACTTACACAGACAAACAGACAGTCAGCCCTTAGGGCTCGTGTACACTGGAAAAATTATCTGTCTTTCTATATGGTACAAGGTATTGGCCACGCCTTCACTCGCGTGATTATTACGTATTTCTATCTTAAAAAAACTAAAAAACACGCTTTTTATAGAAAACCAAACTAAGAAATAGAAAATAAATTTTAATAAATTTGATGCTTGTGGTGCGGTGCTTTTTAATATTGACAACAGGCACCCAACGCTATATATTTTTTTTATTTTTTGTTTTATTGTCATCGGTCCTCGATATATCGACAAAGTTTGAACGAATTCTGACCGTTTAAAGCCAGTCAAAATCACGCCCAAAGGAGTCGGTTACAAACAAACATACAGGTGAAGCTAATTAAAAGCGTGTAAAAATGACGAACTTTCATACAACCAATCATCCCTTATTTTTAGGGGTGAAATTTCCAAAAAAACATTTCTTTATAGGTGCTTACAATATTAAAAATATCAGCTGCCAAAATTTCAAGTTTGTAGACCCACTGGTTAGAGAAACGCTACTACACAAAAATAACAAAGTTTTCTGTAAATTTCCAACCCCCATTTTGCACCCTTAGGGGTGGAATTTTTAAAAATTCTTTGTTAATGCACACCTACGTCACCTAAGGAACATTTGTGCAAAATTTCATGCTTCTAGACCCAGCGGTTTCTGTGCGTTAATCTATCAGTCAGTGAATCAGTCTCTCAGTTTCTTCTTTTATAAATATAGATTGAGGGCATACAAGAAGACAGTTCATCAGATAGCAAGTGACGACCGCCTCCCATATGGACACTTGCAACTCAAAGAGACACTGGTATATTTTTGACTGCACGGATGGCGTAGTGGTTTAGGCGGTCATCTCGCCGCTTCCTACTGCGCAGTGTTGTGGGTTCAATCCCCACATGGGACAACACTTTGTGTGAACTACAAATTGTTGTTCTGAGTCTGGGTGCTCTTTGTGTCCGTTTCATGTATGTTTGTAAAGTCCCCCGCGACACAGGATTTATTCCTAGTGCGGAAGTTGTCTTAAAATGAAACAAAAAAAAGATTATCCCTGTTTGAGGCACCCACACAGAAAGGGGAAGGGGTAAAGGGGAGGGATTTGGGCTCTAATTACTTCACAGCTTACAGCGTAACGATCAACAGACTTTTAGAATGTTCCACGAAATTATAAAAGTTGAAAAAGGGGAGTGTAGTACTCGTACTTTAGTTATTAAAAGGTTCTTATAGGTAAGTAATGAATCTTCTAGGTTTTCTATATGAAAAACTCGTTTTAACCCCCGACGGAAAACGGGGGGTTTTTAACAGTTTAACCTGTGTATCTGTCTGTCTATGGCATAATTTCTCTCGAACGGATGGACCAATTTCGATGCGGTTTTTTGTTCGAAAGCTGATGTGATCGAGATGGTTCCTAGCTATAAATTTTTAAGATCATCAGCACTAAAATCTACAGGTCTGATTGATCTGAAATTATGTATACTGTTACTTTGGTGGTATTTTCACCTGAAACCTGGAACTTGCATCAAGTAGTCTGCGGGATAGCCAACTCCTCAGACAATTACAGCATATATACCATGTTTGGTATTTATGCTGTTTTTTTTTGTATTTTGTATTCAATATTGTGTTATATAAATACCCGAGACAGTTCAACACATATGAATCGTATGAAAACATTCTAGTTCTGCGATACAGTGAGTAGGTACTGCTCCGGTAACCGGTAAAGAAGAATTACTTAACAGCTGTCTTCTGTGAGGGCTTGGTATCACCAAGATCGAGCCGCTAATTGGCCATTAGCACACAGGCAGGCACTACAGGTTTTTTTATGGTATAAGGGGGCAAACGAGCAGACTGGTCACCTGATGGTAAGCAACTACCGCCGCCCATGGACACCTGCAACTGGGGGATTTGGGCTCCGGTAACCTCACTCACTCAGTGAAAGGCAACGAAAGAATTGCTTAACACCGGTTTTCTGTGAGGCCGTGGTATCACTCCAGTCGAGCCAGCCCATTCGTGCCGAAGCATGGCTCTCCCATGGATTTCCTGTCAAGGAATCACCATATTTATTTTTCTGTGATCTTTTTTTCTAAAGAAAAATCTTGACATAAAATGGATTGCACACACAACTTTAGTTATTACCGTCGCGTCTAAATGTAGCTTTAGACACAGACGGAACCTAGGTAATATTTTAAAGGCTTCAGCACCGAACTAATACATCATGGGACAATGGGGGGATGTAATACAGACGACAATGATGTGGATGAAAAAACAAAGGGGTGACTGGGGATAGTGAGCTTGTGGTGGCTTGGCGCAAATGTGTTGTACGGAACTCTCATCCGCTGTGGAATTACGCAACACGTATCTGAATATATATTCTCATGTTAGCCTGAGATTGTATACCGGTCTTTTTTTTATGGTATAAGGGGGCAAACGAGCAGACGGGTCACCTGATGGTAAGCAACTACCGCCGCCCATGGATACCTGCAACTGCAAGGGCAGAAGTGTGTTGCTGCCCTTGGAGTCCCTTCCGTTTGAGTCGAGCTCTTGGAAGTAGAATAGACTCTATGGCTAACCAACAATTTCTTTGTTTTTTATAAGAGTCTCTTCCTCCGAGCCTTTCTCCCAAACTAGGTTGGGGTCGGTTTTAAGTCTACTACGATACGGCTGAACTTAGATTTCTGGAGTGGAGGTCTGTGGAGGTCTACCATCAGACCTCTGCAACCCAAGTACTAGGCGATATCGAAGTTCTGTAGAAAGACTGTTGTCCTACTTTTTAGGGTTCCATCTACCCGTAGCTATTGCCTGGTGCCTTAACGTGCTCTTTAAGGCATGGAGGGGTCTCAATGTGTTAATAATGGTCACCCATCCGTAGACTGACCTGGCTAGGATTACTTAATTTTGCGACGTGTTAAACGACTCGGTTACCACTTAGCCACGAACCCCTTTTTACAAGAGTATAGTTTTCTATATTAAGTAAATGGAGCTTAAATTGTAATCATGCTATCGTAAGTACAAAAACGCCATAGGTTACCTTTTATTAAAAAAAAAAATTGTTCACGCGGGCAGTTGAATTGATTGAATCAAAATTGTAGTCGGCAAAATCTCAACGTTTAATACGCCTTTGTAATTACGCTGTCATAGGTACAAAACGGACATAGGTTCCCTTTTATTCAGAAAAAAATACTGTTCACTGCCCGCGTTGAATTTATTGAATTAAAATCTACATAAAAGCCTAAAAAAACAACTTATAAATAGCCAATTTAAAGTAAAGAATTTGCAAGCAAGCATAAGCATTGTTAAACAGTGTTCTGTATTCTCATAAAGTCATTGTGTAGTACTCAAACATTAGTTACAGTGGCCAATTGTATTCACCCTTACTATAAATATCTTGTCTCAACCCTCAACTAAGGGATGTTATAGTTTGTACGTCGAGGGTGCAGCTATCAGAATATGTAGGTCAATTTTGTACAGAGCTTAATAAATTTCATTGTAATTATCGTGTATTGTAAACGATACCACTGAACACACCACTGGGGTGTCGTTCGTAATAAAGTTCTAACACAACACTTATGCATTTATAGACATCAATTGTTTTTTATAAAATCACGACTTTCCAGAAGGGTTTCCAGAAGTTACTTTAAAGATAACAGACGAAGACAAACAAAGATAACGTTTTTGAGAAAAGCAGACTAAGCTGTGTGGTTCAGCTCCTATATATATTTATATATATATATATATATATAAATATATATAGTTTGCGTGGCTATATAAGGCCTGCTTGTTAGTCTAGTGCACCTGACTGCAGAGTCAGAGGACGTGGATTCGATTCCCACCAAGAATAAATTAGTCTGTTATGAGCAAGATTATTTGTTCCGTATCTGGGTGTCATTTATTTACAATATGTATGTATTTAGTTATATATAAGTATGTTTTACAGCAGTCTGGTTACCATAGTACAGGCTCTACCTAGTTTGGGATCAGACGGCCGTGTGTGAGATGTGTAAAATTATAATAATTTACTGTTTAAATATTGTAGCTTTGCGCATATAAACATTAAATACTCCAAATATGAAATGCTTCCGTGCGGCCATATTTGTTTAGGTAAAAAGGTAAAGAGAGTTTTCTCCACGTAATAGTTTGGAGACATTCTCCAAAATGGGTGACACACTTCAGGGTATACGAACGCCTATTTGTCTCAATACAAAACTCCCGTAAGTATTGAGAGTACATAAATAACGCGTATTTATAACCTCTGGTCGAAGTTAGGGGTATAATTTTTAACAATCAGTGGGAAAATTCATTGCTGTGTTTTTGAGAAATGCTATAGAGAAAGCATAAAGAGAAAAATATAGAGTAATTTGTGTGGAAGACAAAAACCGAATGCAAAATTGTGGTGAAGTCGATTTTAAAACGGGTTTTTAATTAATTGACTTTGTAGCTTTTGATTTATTAATGTAATATTTATAATATTGTACCATCTAAACGTTTAGATCGCTTCGTCTTTTTGCTAATCCGTAAATATATTTTTTGCATTTTTTCTACTAAAACATGTACTTAAATGTGACTTATGTTACTATTTTTTGTGTTAAAGTACCACTTTTATCGTACTGATAAAAAAAAACATTCACTTACCAAGTCACTGAAACTGGGTACAAATTCTGTAAACAAAAGAAAATGTTTGTTTGAGCATTTAATACATAATTGCAGGTCAAATTTAAGACTCTTTAAATATTGACGGGCCTGTTGGTCTAGTGGTTAGTGGCCCTGAGTGCTAAGCCGGAGGTCGTGGGTTCGATTCCCACACAGGACAAATATTGTGATGAGCACGGTCATTTGTTCTGTGTCTGGACGTAATTTACCTATTAATGTATCTATTTAAAAATGTATAAGTATGTTTATCAGCGGTCTGCTTACGATTGTAAAGGCTCTGCCTAGTTTGGGATCAGACGACTGTGTGTAAGATGTGTGAGATATATTATTATTATTATACTAGCTGACATACTGTTTTGCCATAGACATTATTTAAAAATTTTTGTCAAAAAAATAAATAAATTAGGGTTATGAAAAATATATATTGGCCGATTCTCAGACCTACCCGATATCCACACAAAATTTCACGAAAATCGGTAGAGCCGTTTCGGAGGAGCTCAACCACGCACACCGTGACACGAGAATTTTATAAATTAGTAGATTATTACGAAAATTTAAAAAAGAAGAGAATTGATAAAACCACGAAATTGAATTCTAAGAATAGTTCTAATAATAATGCAGAGTAGCATGGAACAATGAGATTTAAATCAATACGCATAAAATCGATAATAGATTGTCACGCGATTACCTTGTCTATTTGGATTAGGATTAGAATAAGCTGCAAGTTTTCTAGAAGTCTGGCGAGTATTATATATTATATTATTATAAACACAGGCACGTCTTCGTCAAGGACAGTTCAGTTCGAGCTACAGTGCGATAAACATCGAAGCTATCAAAGAGAACAGAAGTGTAACCCAGCGACCTCGGCGATCATTCCGGACTATTCTTCAGTGTTGTTGAACGTTTTTAAATATCTTAATAATAAAGTATCTTTAGTCATCAAAAAGTTTATTATTCCAAACATACCCACGACCCCTAACATGTAACAATATTCAAGATGGAAGAAAAATCCCAGTTGTCAACCCTTGGGACAGTGCTAGAAGGGAATACTCTGGGAATAAATGTAAAATTTAGCAACGTTTCTTTAAGAAATTGTAAGCAGAATCATCATAAACAGCCTTGACTAGTCCACTGCTGGACATAGGCCTCTGCTTAGAAAGGAGGTTTTAGCTTACTATACCACGCTGGCCAGACGGGTTGGTATAGGGTTTGTGTCTAGTTTTCCTTCTTTTTGCAGTGCTGTGCGTGCGGAGTTTACTCCTTTAGTCGGCTCTTACGACACCCACGGTATGGATAGGGCTGGTGACACTCTGTATTCTTAATCCGTCACCACACAGATGGTAAGTAGAATATATCTAGAGAAACCAACCACAATCCATGCCGTGGCAACTTGTAAGTAAGACAACACTCAGCACCTATTTGTAAAACATGTTTGTAAACTATGTATTAGTGTATGTTTTGTAAGTTGTCCTAAATAAATAAATAAATACCATTTTCAGGTGATCCGGGCGAATCCATTGGATCTGCACTTATGTCATTGTAATGGGATCTGAAAAAGAAAAAAAGAAATAATTTATTAAATTATATGTAAACTAACGGACGCACCAGACGTTGTCCTGTACACACGTATAAATATAATAAAAATAACTTCACACATTTCACACACAGCCGTCTGATCCTAAAGTAGGCAGAGCCTGTGCTATGGTAACCAGACCGCTGATACATACTTATATATTTCTAAATACATACATATTATAGATAAATTACACCCAGACACAGAACAAATGACCGTGTTCATAACACAATTATTTGACCTGGGTGGACCTGGGCGGTTAATAAAAAAGTAACTAAAAACATTTTGTAGTGGATCGAATTGTGGATCTAAACCATACTCGAATCCACTTGAATAGACACAAAAAATTTCATCAATATCGTTCCAGACGTTTTAGACAAGTTTAGTCACATATGTGCATAGAAGAATTATGTATATATTAAGATTACAAAACAGTTTAGAATCATTTTCTACTGTCTTTATCAATTCAAATTCAATTATCATTCACACCACGTCACATCAACAGCTTTAAACAGTCCACTGCTGGACATAGGCCTCTCCTTAGAAAGGAGGTTTGGGCCAGACCGGTTGGTATAGGGTCTGGTTAAAGTTTGCCTTCACTTTGCAGTGCTGTTATCCTGCATAGTTTGCTCCCTTAGTCGACTCATACTTCACCCACCGGATGAATAGTGGTGACACTCTGTATTCTTACTGCGTCACCACGCGGAATGCCCACTTACTTAAGTCACAAGTACCCGGATGAGGATTTTTATATTATATTAAAACTATGTACGTTTATGTATGTATGTTTAATTCAATCAATCAATCATTTATTTCGTAAAACACAGGTAAATTCATGATGTTACAAACCATATTTAAAAAGATCGCCATGTTTCGCCAATAGGCATACAAAACAATAAAAGGATTTCATTATTCCTGTGCAATACAACTGTTTAAAGTCCAGTAATCATATACTTATTCAATTCAATAAAAATAGACGTTGATTTGATTTCTTAATTAAAAACATACTGATATTGATAAATGATGATTAAATCGGGAAAAATGTTAAAATAATTAAAAATGACAAACTCAATATGTCAAATAATTAACAATCAAAAAAGTCGAACTAAATATGTCAAAATAATGAATAATCGAAAATGTCAAAATAATTAAAAGTTCAAAATACTAAATAAAATGTCAAAATAAGTTAAATTTTTTAAAACAATTAATAATTACAACGTCAAAATAAATGTCATTTACAAATACCTAATCATATACATAACTAATTGAAATCAAAATGTATCATTCAGGAAATCTATTATGGAGTAGTATGCTTTGTCAATAAGTAATTTTAAGAGATTGCTTTTAAATTCATTAACATTTTTACGGTCTCTTATTTGTTTTGGTAAATGATTGTACAGCTTTGGTGCCATTGCGTATACACTTTTATGTAGAAGTGCTGTTTTGGCTCTTAATAAGTGCAATTTGTCGGAGCGACGTTGACTTTCTATAAAAGAAAATAGAGAAATGTTATTTCTCACGAACATGCAGACTTCATAAATGTACATAGATGGAAATGTCAATAGTCTTAGTTTACAAAAGTGTGGCTTACATGTATCAGTGCTTTTTAGTTTACACATAGCTCGGAGACATTTCTTTTGAGCTATAAACACGTCTTGCTTATTTGTGGCATTACCCCAGAATATTATGCCGAACCTTAAGGTCGATGACACATAGCCGTGATAAGCGGCAAGAAGTGCATTTTCATTAGCTACTTTTGATAGCATATATAAAGCATAGGAAAATGTATTTAATTTATTACACACACAATTAATTTGAGTTTTCCATGACATGTCATTATCAATTTGAAGCCCTAAAAATTTTGTTACTGTACTTTCTTCTACGATTTCATCTTTATATGAGATGTGTACTTCTGATGTCTATTTTCGTCTTATTTGAAAATTCATAAATTTTGTTTTCGACAGATTGATTTTTAGGTTATTAGCATTTAAGAAATTTATAATGTCTACAATACTAGTATTTATATGGTATTCTATTTCATTTAATGTACCCTTATTAAAAATAACTGTACTATCATCGGCAAATAAAGACATTTGATGTTTCGTAGTGTTAGGAAAATCATTTATGTAACAGAGAAAAAGTAATGGGCCCAAAACACTTCCCTGTGGCACGCCGTATTTAATTTTTCTAGCATTTGATGAATAAGCTACCTCAGTTTTAGATTTGAAATTGACTGAATTTATCTGTGTTATTTGATTTCTATCTTCTAAAAATGATTGTATCAAGACAAGGACATTGCCTCTAATCCCGTAATTATACATTTTTTTAATTAATATGTTATGATCCACGTGATCAAACGCTTTCAAACGCGTTTTAATTATGTATGTGTATTTATATATTGTGTATATCTCTGGACTTCCATTATGTTGAATTCAATAATTGATTTTTGCGCTTACCGTATCATATTTTTACATCACCTGAAGGTTGACTGGTAAAGAATGTCCCGCGGCGTTAAGTCCGCCTTTGTACAACATGTGCATAAGACTTAAAAAAAAATTGATTCAAAGCAATAGACCGTGGAAGTCAGGATAGCGTACCGTTTTAATTTTCTTTTCTTTTTTTTGGCGACGGGGTGGAAGAGGAACATGTTTCTAAGTGGTAATCTAGTAGGTTAACACATTACGAAGTTAAGCATATCCTAGAAGGTTCAGTCTATGGATGTGTGATTATTCCGGGAGTTTTGTGTGTCAACAGACAGCTGTGATAACAGTGGTAGTGGTGAAACTAATGGTCACTCAAGCAGTAATCGAACTAGAAAGAGGGTAGTCAGAGATATCTGCTTTTAAGAAAAACAACTTCGCACCAGAAGTTACTCAGTTCATCTGTGATCATTGGGCTTGCAACAGTACCGAAATATCGAAAACTAATTCATGAAAATAAGCATGGTAAATATCCCATTTATAATAACTAATCAATATCAAACAAGTTAACATATTGAAAAGTTAAGCAATCTTAGCTTGGTCAGTCTATGGATGGGTGACCATTCTTAACACACTCGGTGAGCACGGTTGCCATACGAACATCTGTGGCTATCGTTACGGGAACCCTAAAAAGTCCGACAGCAGTCTTTCTAAAGAACATCGATATCTCTTAGTACTTGGGTTGGTGAGGTCTGATCGCAGTCGCTCCACCTAAAAAATCAAAGTTCAGCCGTGTCGTAGTAGTCTTAAAGCCGACCCCAACCTAGATTCGCAACAAGGCTCGGAAGAAGATCAATTAAGAAACTCACTTGCCAAATGCTTCTTCTTCTCTGAGTTCATTCTTCATCAAGTTGTCATTTATCATGTCAATTTTCCGCTTCAATCTCTCGCTATCACCAATGTCCAACTTCTTCTCCGCGGAAGACACCGTGGTGTGAATAAACTTCTTGTGAGTGGTGGCTGTAGCAGTTGGAACATTCTTGTACACGAGGCAGAAGGCTGCCACGATGGAAATGGAGAAGAGGATAAGCAGGCACGCGATGCAAGCGTATTCAGAACCCACGATACGTCTTAATCTGAAATAATTATAACGAACGGAATTAATTTTCTACTGTTGGAGAGCTATGCTTCGACAGGGGACTTCACTGTTACGGGGGGGGTCGTCTACTCGTCTGTAGATGACCCGAGGTATGTCGGGGCACCAGGGACTTCCTTTCTCGGGTATACCTGGTTCCCCGGCTATTAGTACCCGAGACGGCGTGCGGTTTTAGTTGGTTCGACTCCGACATGCCACCGACAGGTGGTATCCGAGGGGATTTCCGCACGGAAAAAAAATAAAAAAAAGGGGACTTGACTGCACAAATGGCGTAGTGGTTTATGTCAATCGGTTGCCTCGCCGCTTTCTACTACGCTGAGTGTTGTGGGTGCGACCCCCTGGACGACACTGTGTGATCCACAAATTTGGTTGGTTCTGCGTCTTAGTGTTCTTGGTGCCTGTTTCATGTATGTTTATAAAGTTCTCCGTGACTCAAGATGTATTCCTAGTGATAGAGTTGTCTTTTTAAAGAGAATAGAATATAACAAGTGTAAGCCTCTTATTTTTGGGGTGTGGAAACCCCATCACACAATCATCCCCCTGGGGTTTTCGGGACATATGGGCTAGCCAAAGCGGAGTGAGCCTGTGGCTTCATAGAGAACTGATGTTAAAAATTCTTCCGTGTAAGTTTAGGTTACCAGAGGCCCAATTTCCACCTTCTCCTAATTCTCAGGTCTCCATGGGCGATGGTAGTCACTTACTATCAAGTGACCCGTCTACCCGTTAGCCCTGTATACCATAAAAAAGTTGTTAATAAAATTTCAAACTAATAAACTCACGCGCATGACACACAAGAACAAGTATCATCTTCATTCTTTATCGGTTCTGGTTTACACCCTGGGTCCTCCACCTGACAAGGATCCTGCAAGAATAAAAAATAGTAATAACCTCAATAACTCACACAGGTCCATCTGATCTCAAACTAGGCAGAGCCTGTACTATGGTAACCATATTGCTGATAAACATACTTGTATATTTCTAAATCTAAAAATTAATAAAATTGGAGTGTCTGTTTGTAATATTAAAATAACCGCTTTTTACTAAATGCATATGTATGTTTACACGGTACATATGCCAAAATAACATTTTTTTCAATTTTTGTCTGTCTGTCTGTTTGTTCCGGGTAATCTCTGGAACGGCTGGACCCATTTCGACGGGACTTTCATTGGCAGATAGCTGGTGACATAAGGAGTAACTTAGGCTACTTTTTTTAAGACTAGCTTCGCCCCGCGGCGTTGCCCGCGGTTATAACAACAAACGGGTAACACCGCGGGTCTCAGCTAGTACATACATATAATAGATAAATTACACCCAGACACAGAACAAATGACCGCGCTCATCACATAATATTTGTCCGGGGTGGAAATCGAACCCACGACCTCTCGACCTCGAGGCCAGTTACACGGTTTTAGAAACAATTATTGTATAAAATAAGTCTGTGACGTCATATATATCTTTCTTTATAACTGGTTTATCGGGAGAGTTTCACAGAAAAATGGAGGTACATCAATCTCTCCTTCATCCTCGCTGAATACGAGTGACGTTAATGAAAGCTCAATCTCCCTCCACGTCTCGTGTTCGATTCCCGTGTCGGATCAAACGTTTGTATAATCTACAATCATTTGTTTCGGAGTTCGGTGTTTTCTATGTATACTATCACACACATCATATCAACAGCCTATACTAGTCCACTGCTGGACATAGGCCTCTCCTTAGAAAGGAGGTTTATAGTAGGCCACTACTATACCACGCTGGCCAGACGGGTTGGTATAGGGTTTGTTTCAAGTTTTCCTTCTCTTTGCAGTGCTGTTGTCCTGCTTAGTTTGCGCCCTTAGTCGGCTCTTACGACACCCACGGGATGAATTGGGGTGGTGACAATTTGTATTCTTAATCCGTCACCACACGGACAATGTAATGTATACTATGTCTCTATGAATTTACAAAAAAAGTATATAAGTATTCTATCAGTCAATCTAGCTTTTATATAACAAGCTCTTCCAATTTTCTTCTGACTAATTTCGTTGCGGGTTCCAAGACCGCTTCAGTTTTTCCTGGGACTTCCCGAGTGTCATAACTCGTTGTGTTCGTGGGTCACTGCTGTTGATCCTGGTGTACAGGAGTTATAGTGGCGGAGATGTGGGAGGGATTAGTCCCATTTAAAAAGCTCTGCTTAGTTCGAAACTAGATGGCGTTGTGTCAAATGTCCGAAAATATTATTATTATTACTTCTGGGCACTCAAAGAAGGACAACGCATTAGTATTTCTAGACTAGCAGGTGCCTAGGTAGACACTTGCCAAAACTACTATAAAAATGGGCCTGTCTGCTCTATTTCTGCTGCTTGGAATACCATTGTATGTATAATATCCTGACTTGGTGTACAAAAAAGATTTTTCTATTCTATTTTATATGCAATTAACCTGAGAGAGCCCACGGCCTCGCAGAAAACCGGTGTTAAGTAGTTCTTACATTACTTTTCACCGAGTGAGTGAGGCTACCGTGGGAATAACCCCCCCCCCCTCCCCCCATGAATACCAAATGAATGAAGGTTAATGTAGAAGTGTTACTCCCGTGAAATTCCAAACGATTTTTATGAAATTTTGATTTTAAATATTTAATTTTACTTACTTTTTGACAACAGACATTGGAGTCCTGAAAAAAACACATTATAATGACCTTATTTATAATAGAATTACTGAAATTCATCAAACTCGGTTTAGCAGTTTAGCCATGAAAGCGTAACAGGCAGACAGTTACTTTCGTTATTATGAGTAAGGATTGTAACTACTCAAAATCCCTGAAAATAGTAACTTCAAGTTACAAGTGTGAGAACCTGATCACTTCTAACTCACATTCGTCAATCTATGCGTACAAACAATGTCTATTACGTCTCTTTGAATATATTCCCATCTTCATTTCTCTTTCTTTCTCCAAATACCTGAACCTGGAAATCCAAGTGGCATTGGACTTATTCATAACGTAATTGGGACGAAAGTTATTGGGCAAAATGCAGTTATCGAATTAGATTTTGCCTGGCATTTTGCCGCAGAAGATCGTGGTCACATCCGACCACGTGGGAACTGCCGACCTCTGCCCCAGCAGCCAGGATAACTAATCACTGAACCAACTGGCTCATACATGATTCTGATGTAAGTTTAGGCACAAATTTATATTTTAAACTCACCCTTTTCCACCAGTGACCTCTCTGTTCGCTGCGAAAAGCCTGCAAATAAAATAGTTTCTCAAATAATATCTATGTTTAAAGACATAGTGGGAGAGCCAAGCTACAGACATAGGCCGGTTCGAAATGAGTAATAACCACGGCTGGCCTAAGAAGACCAGTGTTAATTGATTCTTTTGTGGTTTTTTATTTCGTCGTTTTTTATAACCCAAACTAGAGAAGGTTTGTGATCTTGGAATCTAACTATCCTGGAACTAAACATTTGATATTTATGTAAGTGTTCAAAGGAAAACAAAAAGTAAGATACCTGGATTCTGGAGGCTCAAAATCCGGCAAAGTACTTGTGGCACTTCAGATGCAAGTGTCCATGTGTTAGTTGCTCGTTTGCCTATTTACCATAAAAAAAGAACCAACCCAAACCTTGGGGAAGCGAAGGCACTCAAAAAGTGATAAGGCACCTGTTTTTCAAATGATGGCCAAGAAAACTCCCGCCATATGCCATATACCTCTACTAATAAAGGAGGTTTTGGCCTACTATACCAAGCTGACCGGACAGGTTGGTATAGGGTTTCTGACAAGTTTTCCTTCTCTTACCAGTGCTGTTGTCCTGCGTAGTTTGATCCCTTAGTCGGCTCTTACGACACCCACGGAAGAATAGGGGTGGTGACACTCCGTATTCTTAATCCGTCGCCACACGGATAATTCTTAATCCGTCACCACACGGAATACTTATATCCTATGTCGTGGGAGACTTCACTAACATACATGTAACAGACACAAAGAACACCCAGACTCGAAACAGCAATTTGTGGATCACACAAAGTGTTGTCCCATGCGGGGATCGAACCCACAACACTCAGCGCAGTAGGAAGCGACCGCTTAAACCACTAACGCCATCCGTGCAGTCGGCCGTAACCACTTTACATCAGGTGACCCGTCTACCCGTTTGTCCTCATGTACCTTTGAAGCATTCTATCCTGTGTAGATCCTGGTGTACAGAAGTCACAGCAGCAAAAAAGTTACTCACATGTTGCGATTCCCGTGGTATTTCAGTTAGTCTCTGTTCAGCGACTAAAGTTTTATATGGACTTCTCTTTCTGTGTTCTGAACTGCTGGACTCGCAAGATCTCTGCAAAATAGTAAAATAATATTTTCCTTTCCTTTCTTTACATATAGCTTGGAGCTAAGTGGTAATCAAGTAGGTTAGCACCTTGCAGTCGAGCAATTAAGGCCAGATCAGTCTATGGATGGGTGACCATTCTTTAACACATTGAGACCCCTCCCGGTCGGTCCTGGTTTCCATACGAACATCTGTTCAATCGTTACGGGTAGTTGGAACCCTAAAAACTCCAACAACAATTAATCTACAGAACTTCGATATCGCCTAGTACTCGGGCTATGGAAATCTGATGTCAGTCGCCCCACGCAAAATCTCTAAGTTCAGCCGTATCGTAGCTGACTGAAAGCCAATCCGAACCAGTTTGGAAAAAAGCTCGGAGTATTAAGTCTATAATTACTACCTGTTCAGGAAATCCTAATATTCTGATGAGCAGAAATGACTGTTCAGGCTGATCGTTTTGTCTCTATTTGTGTTTATTCTCTTTCGTTTTCACGTATTTAGATATTACATCGTTGGTCAAGGTATTAATTTAATCTATGCATTGCCTCTAAACTCCAAAACATATATCAGTTTAGCTTCCAAGATCAAAGCTGCAAGCCGCACTAAAAGTCACATGCGAATTTGACATGGTTGTATGCGCCACAATAAGTTATGGAATTATGGTCTTTAATATAACTCAGATAAATATCAGACTAACATAACTCACACGATTGACTTTCGTCTTGGGCCCTGAGTACTGCTTCCGTTTCTTTTCCTGATCTAGAAGAAGGTTTCTCTTTTCTGGATCACTAGAGAAGAAAGAGTTACAGTTACTGTCACATGTCTGACTTGATAATGATGATGATGAAGTGATGAGCAGCATAGTGCTGACGCAGTGCTTTCTAAACAAAGCCGCGAGTATTCCGGTACAGTAATCGCCTTCTGGCAAGCATTGAGCCAAGTGGTACCTGTGCCATATTTACACACTCCACAACCTAAGTAATGTTCAGTCTTAGTAAAGTGGTTCTTTATAACCTTTTTTTATAGTGTAGGAGGTAAATGAGCAGTACCCCTCCCTCCCCCTACTTGCCAAAGTTGGAACCGAATCATGTCCCTTCCATGGCAAAAGATTATAACGTTCTATTAGTATTAACAGACGTTATAATCTTTTGTTATTAGTAATAATTTTCATCCTCATCACCTGGATAGTTGGCGCTCCACTACTGTGCTAGTACTTTTTGCCCCGCACAACCAATCTGTGGAACGGGTTATCGTTAGCGGTATTTCCGGACCGATACCACCTTCAAACCTTCAAGAAAAGAGCGTACTCCTTCCTAAAAGGCCGGCAACGCGTTTGTGACTCCTGAGTTGCAGACGTTCATGGGCGACGATGATCACATTCCATCAGTTAACCTGTCTGCTCGTCGTGCCCCTTTAGAGATAAAATTATTATGGTCTTTTATGTAGAAGACCTAAGAACAAAGATTCTTTGACCCAGCTGATGCCAAGGGTTAGTAAATTAAAGGTATAGAATTACTCTTACTTATCCTCTCTCATCATAATTTCTTTAAAAATCTTCAGCAGCGGAGACTGTGTTTCTTTATCAGACTTTTTGCCATGGCTGAAATAATTAATAACGTTATCTAAACATACTAAATACATACACATGTACCTACAAACACCCCTGTCTCTAGCCCCGAAAGTAGACGACCGGATGGCGTAGTGGTTTGTGTAACGGACTGCTGTTCCAAAGGTCACGGGTCCGATGCCCGCTCAAGACAAACTTTTGTGTGCATAAACATTTAATGTTTGATTTGATCTGGGTGTTTCTATGTATAATATGTATGTATTTACAAAATATATATACTGTATTTCTAGTTGTCTAGTAGCCATATTACAAGCTCTGCTTAGTTTAGGACTAGATGGCGTTGTGTAAATGTGGTAGAATATTATTATTATTATTATTATTATTATATATTTAAATTATTGTTTTAAACTAGCTTAGTACAAATGGCGGCCTTATCGCTCAGAGGCAATCTCTTACAGGCAACCGTGGTATGGAGAGAAAACATGAAGGGGAGGAGGTGTTGGCTGGTGTATTAGGAAATAGAAAAGAAGATTAAATCAGAGTAGTATATACATAGCTATTATGTATCTATTTGTTGGACTAATGTGAATATATAACATGCTAGAGATAATATATATTATTATGTGCTGAACACGGCTGGTGGTGTTATTAGATACATATAATTAAATAAATACGTGTAATTTATAAGTTCTAAATATTTATATTATAAGAAATAATATGACCCAGGTAGAATTAGTTTTTTAAAACGTTAGAGTTTGTGTGAATGTGGTAAAAAAAAAGGTATAGGCCATATTATGCAAACCATAATTTTAGCTCCACTAACGTCAACTGGGCGTTTTAGAAAACAGATAGGGAATTGAGATTTTAATAGACAAGGAAAAGCTGTTAAGAGGGAAAGGGAATATTAATCATGAGGACTTGATTACTTTAAGCTGTCAGGATTGCATATCTGTAATTAAGGCAGCACTAATGGTTGTATATCACTGTCATTGTATCTCTTACTTTTATGGTGTATGTTCTTGTTGGTTGTCCAAATAAATAAATAAATAAATATCTGCATCTCGAACTAGCTATTTTCGGGAGGTTGTAGCCTTCTAGCCTTTGAATAAATTCATTTTCAACGTTTAGCCAGAGGGAGCGAGTTGGATTCGAGTTACAAAGATTTGTATCTAGGTATAATAGTAATTATACTGAGTCCCGACACCTTCAGGGGCTCAGGTGGGTCAAGTGCAAAAGATACATGTGAGGTTTCTGTCTCTGAAACTTTAACATAGCTTGGTTTGAGTACCAGTCACCAGTGAGACTCTGTTCTTTGTTTTTATTGAGTAAAATAAATTAAGTATTTTTGTATGAATTTATATGTATTTAAATTGTCCGTGTGGTGGTGGTGGGTGACGTAGAGCCAAATAAGGGAGACAACTACGCAGGACAACAGCACTGCACAGAGAAGTAAAACAGAAATTAAACCCTATACCAACCCGTCTGGTCAGCGTAGTAGGCCAAATCCTCCTTTCTAAGGAGAGGCCTATGTCCAGCAGTGGACTACTAAACGATGATGTATTTAAAAATATTTTTTTATGTTTACTGATAGTAATAAGGTGAACATTAAAAGTAACTTGAGATATCTCACATACGGTCTTCTGATCCCAAACTAAGTAAAGCCAGTATGCACTATGTCATTGTTCGAATGTCTATCCAAATCCAGAGTCATAAAATAAGTATAAGTGTTCCTGAGCCCACAACCTTTGTTCGGTATAGGTCTTTAGTAGGTTTTACACTTCCTCAGTATTACAAAATTGCAATTTTAGTAATGAATGGAAATAGATTTTACGTATTTTATCATAGATTTGTTTGTTTTTTATTGTAAGTCTTGCATTATTATATGGAGCTAACTGTGATAATAATGTATCATCATCATCATCATCAACAGCCTATACTAGTCCACTGCTGGACATAGGCCTCTCCTTAGAAAGGAGGTTTTGGCCTACTATACCACGCTGGCCAGACGGTAATAATGTATAGTATGTTATAAATAAAAATAATAATAAATATAGTTACTTTCAATAAGTTTTGGTAATTATCATTAGAACATTTGAAAATAGGATTTCCTTATCACCACCAGCCATCAATATTAATACCTCAAATAAACCAACAACAACTGCACACATTTAAATCAGTTTCAGGTGATTTAACTGAGAAATTTTCCTCGTCTAAAATTATCATTAAAAACCTTATTTTTTTCCTACACTGCTGACGTGTTTTTTATCAAAAAATATACACACAAATATATGCTAAAGCTTAATTCACGACCAGGGTAAACAGAGAGGATAGAACACCATTTACCAGAGACCCTGGCATACATTTTGCTTTCACACTTATCAGTACACTGACCAGATCTGCAGTATACTCAAGAATGGCCAAGTCAAAAGCGCCCGTAACCAGCTAGTTGGTATGGTGTCAGCTTAAATAAAATCTAGTACGTAAAGTTTTCTAAATAACTTACCTGTTTTTATCAATTCCCATATTCTTTATGACGTATACCTTGATTTTTTTACTCGTCCGTAATGGTTTTCATGTATCAAAGAGTTTTTGGTTGATACAAAAAGTTTTCTTTAAAAAGGTTTTATAACAACATGTTAAGTGTTTATTAATTATTATTTTTTTGTATTTATACTTCCTGCAAATACATTGCATAAGGCGGACTTAATGCCATAGGCATTTTCTTCCAGTCAACCTTGGGGTGATGCAGAGATTTGTGTATGGCAGGTGTATAATGAGATAAATTATTTAAATTGTAGTCGGTTGCAAGATGGATACATATATAAATGCAAATATCATTTATACGTACTATATAATACTATAAATATAAAAAAAAACATAAACATACACACATACATTCATACATACATGCCTGCGTTGATGAACACACAAGGGGTTATTTTGATGTGTGTGTGTGTGTGTCATGGTCAATCGTTGATTCGGATCTATCTAGATTCGAAAGTAGAAGTAAACCCAGGAAACTATATACTACTGGGACTGGGCCAGACATGCTTGCCGCATACCCATAGATCTACGGGCAAAAATTTTGCACAACTTTGGTCCCACAAGGTGCTAAACGACACAACGTGGTAGGTTTAGACCGCTTCCGAAAATACTGTTGCCTTTGAGGCCTTTGCCCTGTAATAGGACAATACAGGCTAAAAATAAAATTTAATAAGCTACATACGTAGTGGAAGGGTTGATAGAGTAGGCAACTCGTTCATGGGTTCGTATACGCTCTTAAAATAAACTCTATGTTGATTTTAGGAATTTACCCTCTCGCAAATTTAAGGATACTATTATACCTAAGTTAACTACAAATGGGTATTATTCTATTGCAGTCTCAATCATGAAACCGCCTATCAGCTGCGCATTCTGTACACGCTATGTTTTATTTTCAATCTTTACTTTTGACTTTGTTGTTTTTATCTATTTTTCGCGTCAATTTTTTCCCTTATTTTCCAACATTGTAACCACAAGCTGCTACAGCGAATAATGGCAGGGAATGGCAAGTATTTGAATACATGTCCGTGTGGTGACGGATTAAGAATACGGAATGTCACCACCTCTATTCAACCCATGGGTGTCGTAAGAGCCGACTAAGGGAGAAAATTACGCAGAACAACAACACTGCAAAGAGAAGGAAAACTTGAAACAAACCCAACTCGTCTGGTCAGCGTGGTATAGTAGGCCAAAACCTCCTTGCTAAGGAGAGGCCTATAGCCAGCCAGTGAACTAATAAAGGCTATTGATGACAACACTTAAAAGAGAAGGAAGACTTGAAACAAACCCTATACCAACCCGGCTGGCCAGCGTGGTATAGTAGGCCAAAACCTCCTTTCTAAGAAGAGGCTTATGTCCAGCAGTGGACTAGTAAGGGCTGTTGATGATGATCTAGTTTTCATACTTACTGGTTGAGTAGTTAAAGCTCAAAAGTATAAAACAAGAACGCTTAATACAAACCTTTAAAAGCTTAAAAAACTTCGTAATGTACTCCCAAAACGCTCCCTCGCACAATTATACTCTATAAAGGCCCTTATACTTGAAATATATATACATGAAATGTACCGCAATATATTTGAGTGATCTTAAATAACAAACTTTACGACTTTGGTACTTAGTTTTGACGTGTAAATGTATTATATAATACTCAAGAACGAAGATACTTATTCAGTTTTATTTGAGTCAAAAACATAAAGTTAAGAACACTTCTTTTTATTAAAAAGGGTAGTAAAAGTGGCTTTTTTCTTTTTTATAATATAGGGGGGCAAGAAGCAGACATCATCATCATCAGCAGCTTTAATAGTCCACTGCTGGACATAAGCCTCTCCTTAGAAACAAGGTTTTGACCTTAGTAGGTCCACCCGTCTGGCTAGCGTGGTGTAGTCACCACGCTAGCCAGACGGGTTGGTATAGGGTTTGTGTTAAGTTTTCCTTCCTGGCATCTTCGGCACGTAGTCGGCTCGGCGTCGGCAAGTCAAGCGTCAAAGGTGCTTTCAGTCAAAAAACAGGAGGTTAGGAAAGGTTTAGGCTCCAGTACCCTCACTCACTCGATGAAAAACAACAGCTAAACACCAATTTTCTGTGAGGCCGTGGTAAACCTCCGGTCCAGCCTGGTACATATGTGCCGAAACGTGGATCTCTAACGAGTGTGCCTCTGTTTTATTGTGTTGATGATATAGAAGGTAAATGGGCTGACGGAAATGGAAAGCGATTACCACCTCCCATGGAAGCCTGTTACTAAGGAGTCACAAGAGCATATTTGAGATAGGAGTCTATTTTATTTTTTCAATTCGAACCAGTAGTTCCTGAGGTTAGCGCGATCAAATAAACAAACTCTTTATCATCAAAACCCTTAAGTAGACCACTGCTCTCTCACTAAAAAGGCCAGGCGGGTTAGTATAGGGTTTGTTTAAAGTTTACCTCTTTTTTTGCAATGTCCTGCGTAGTTTGCTCCCTTAGTCGGCTCTTACAACACCCATGGGATAAATACAGGTGGTGACACTCCGTATTCTTAATTCCAAACCACACGCAAACAACAAACCCTTCAGCTGTAAAATATTTGTATAGATTCGATCCCCACATGGGACGACACTTTGTGTGATCCACAAATTGTTGTTCTGAGTCTGGGTGTTCTTTGTGTCCTTTTCATGTATGTTTGTAAAGTCGCCCGCGACACAGGAATATATATTCCTAATGCGGGCGGTGTCTTTTCGATAAATTAAAAAAAAATCTAGTCTGTGACAGAAAAATTGAAGTCGGCCATACTATTTTAAAGGTTAATTACATCGCTAGTTGGTTCGAAATCTCTAGCTGGTTTGTCCATCACCCGACCGCAGTAATAGAAAATTACAGATGTATCGAACATCGACATCATTAACAGAGGGGCGAGGGCACCGGTTATGGGCCGGGCGCGCGTAAACGTGCCCCGTGGGATAGGACCTTCATAAACCTGTTTACCTTACATCGTCGCGTTGCCTTCTTGGGTTCCGTAACAAAGTGAAATTAGAAAACCATTTTGGAATCTGTTTGAGATATTTTTTAAAGTTTATGGGGCCAAGCGGGACGTGCCATCTGATAAGTGGATAACGTTATCCATTGAAAATTCCAACTGAAGGGTTATAAATGCGTTGCCGTCCTTTCAGTTCCTCTCCCAAGAATCAGGAAGAGGATAAGGCTTCAGTAACCTCAGTTTCTTTTTGTTATCTAACACACGTCCGTTTTATTCCAAATTCCAAACAGTGCCTGTGCTCTGGTAATCAGACCGCTGATAAACATACCTACTTAAATATTTCTAAATACTTACGTATTATAGATAGTGTCCGTGTGGTGACGGATTAAGAATACAGAGTGTCACCACCCCTATTCAGCCCGTGGATGTCGTAAAAAGCGACTAAGGGAGCAAACTACGCAGGACAACAGCACTGCAGAGAGAAGGAAAACTTGACACAAACTATAGGGTTTGTGTCAAGTTTTGGCCTACTACACCACGCTGGCCAGACGTGTTGGTCTATACCACATCTATACCACAGCGTGGTGTAGTAGGCCAAAACCTCCTTTCTAAGGAGAGGCCTATGACCAGCAGTGGACTAGTAAAGGCTGTCGATGATGATGATTATAGATAGAGTACAACCAGACACAAGAAATAAACGTGCTCATCACACAAATATTTGTCCTAGGTGGGAATCGAACCCACGACCTCCGGCTTAGCAGTTAAGGCCAGAAACCACTAGGCCCTACAGTTATTTATTATTGGGGTTGTCGCCTGCAGTATTTCCGGACCGATACGACCTTCAAACCTCCAAGAAAAGAACGCATTCCCTTCGCAAAGTCCGGCAAAGTGGTTGTCACTCCTGAGTTGAAAGTATCTATGGACGGCGGTAGTCAAGTGACCCATATGCTTGTTTGCCTCCATATAATAACCTCCCAGTCCCGTCCCTCCCAGAGTCCGTGTAGTGACGGATTAAGAATACGCAAAGTCACTACCCCAATTCATCAAGTGGGTGTCGTAAGAGCCGACTAAGGGTGCAAAACAACGCAGGACACCAGCACTGCAAAAAGAAGGAAAACTTGACACAAACCCTATACCAACCCGTCTGGCCAGCGTGGCATAGTAGGCCAAAACCTCCTTTATAAGGAGAGGCCTATGTCCAGCAGTGGACTATTAAAGGCTGTGGTGTGATGTGAATAACCTCCCTTCCTTCGAACATTTTCCCAAACTAAGTTAGGGTCCGCTTTAAGTCTACTATGATATGGCTGAACATCGATTTTTTACGCCCAGCGACTGCCTCCTATATCATAACATTACTACATACAGGTAAATTAGCTTGGAGAATTTTTTGCGTTTGTAGTAGTGTATGGTGCGGACAGCGTAAACTGGTTTATTCTGGTTTTGTGCGTGTTTCCACTTTCCACTATCAAGTGACGATTTTTTGCTTTAGATTCAAGGTCCTAGGCCAAAAATAACAAAAATTTTGACCCCCCCGTAGACCCCCGGAGTTTTAAAAACCTAGATGAAAGGAAAATATCGGTCTCTCCTCTTTGAAGTTTCACTTCTATCGTGTTTGAATCGCACACACACCTTTTTTTTTATAAAGTCAAAACCTTTTTCTTTAAAATAAAAACTTGTTTTTATTGAAAACAAAAATCAGAGTGTTGCTAGGGATAAGTATAAAATTAAATAGTAATGTTAGGATATCGATACATTTTTGTATAGGCCAGAACGATATAGTGGAAACGCGCTCTAAGATCTGAGTAATATACACACCACTACATATGCAAAAATTTCTCGAGACTAATTTCACTGTATTTGCTTTTAATTATCATCTTTACAATTCACAAAGCATACTCGTAAATACACTTATTTAGGTACATGATTAATATAAAGTACATATGTACATCGATATTTGTGTGACTGCACGGATGGCGTAGTGGTTTAAGCGGTCGCCACGCCGCTTCCTACTACGCTGAGTGTTGTGGATCCGATCCCCACATGGGACGACACTTTGTGTGATCCACAAATTGTTGTTCTGAGTCTGGGCGTTTTTTTTGTCCGTTTTATGTGTTTGTAAAGTTGCCCGCGACACAGGATATATCGGCCCGTCAGGCTCGGGAACGGGCTAGGTACCGCAGGCGACTTAGGCGCCGGAGGTCGCAGAACGACCTCCGTCCTCCATAAGCGCAGGCCTGGGGGTGACAGGTGAGGTCATCTGTCACCCTAGCAGAAGCAGGCCGGGTGGCGGCGAGCGCGTTGCGTAGCGCGCTCGCTTCCAGGGAGCAGAGGGAACATGGGGTTCCCACACAGGGGGGGTCGTCTACCTGTTACTGTAGATGGCCCGAGGTATGTCGGGGCACCAGGGACTTCCTTTCTAGGGTATACCTGGTTCTCCGGCTATTAGTACCCGAGACGGCGTGCGGTTTTAGTCGGTTCGAGTCTGACGCCACCGATAGGTGGTATCCGAGGGGATTTCCGCACGGAAAAAAAAGAGGTCTAAAAAAATTTGGTCTCTTTCGGTAGTCTGTCTGAATGTTTTTGCCCTCGACGTATTTCTCATGGAAAAAATCGTAAACCTTTAAAAAAAGTGTACCTACTGAACTTAAAGATGTATATTCAAGTTTGGTACAATTTTTTACGAGTGTGTTAAAAAAAATATGTACGGAACCATAACATCACAATTTGTTCAATTTGATCTCGCTGCCCCGGGACACATCTAGTGACGTGTGTAATTTATGACCATCTGTCACTCACATATTAGCTGCCAGGGTTGGCACGCAACAGAAACATGATAAAAATATATTTTTTTCAGTTAAGGTTAGATTTAATTTAATTATTAGGCAGAATATTTTTAATCATTTTTAATTAATAAAATTTCGTTGGTAAGTAAGCAGCGAAGTCATAACTTGCCAGATTGGTGGCCCGCTTGTCTTGGGGAGTAAGCTGGTGAATGCTGACTGCGCTACTAAAAGTGTGATCGGGCGAGGCGAATGTAAGTTGAGAGGGTGATAGAAGTTAGTGAAGATAGCAAGAGAGAGAGTTACGTTTCGTATATTACTACAGGGGCAAGAGAGAGAGATGCAAGCATACATTTTCTTTCTCATTTTCTCTCATTTCTTTAAAGAAGTTTTACTTCTTCATTTTTTGTTTTACTACTAACTTTAAGGTTATCGCGGTAAAAATTAGGCTATGCCTTTTCCCAAGAATCAAACTGTCTCCATACCCAGTTTCATCTGAATCGGTTCAGCGATTATTGATTCCCTATAGAAACTTCTATAAAAAAAAATCCTGTGTCCTTTTCTGGGACTCATACTATCTCTATACCAAATTTTATCTAAATTGGATCAGTGGTTTAAGCATGAAGAAGTAACAAACAGACAGACAAACTTTCACATTTATAATATTAGTATGGATTTTCGGTCATAATGTCAACTTCAGCACACTTAATAGAAATGTGTGTGTAAACATCATCATCAAAATCGTTTCAGCGTTTTAAGCGTGAAGAGGACTGCACGGATGGCGTAGTGGTATAAGCGGTCGCCACGCCGCTTTCTACTGCGCCGAGTGTTGTGGGTTCAAACCCCACATGGGACGACACTTTGTGTGATCCACAAATTGTTGTTCTGAGTCTGGGTGTTCTTTGTGTCCGTTTCATGTATGTTTGTAAAGTCCCCCGCGACACAGAATATATTCCTAATGCGGGAGTTGTCTTTAAAAAAAAAAAAAGGTGACAGAAAGACACACTTTCGAATATTTAATATTAGTTCGAATTTTCTTTTAATATACTTTTGAGTGATCTTTTTTGTATTATTTTTTCAGGTTAAGTGCCAACCCTACGCCTTACGATGTTTACCTCCGCCTCTAACAGTTTAACCTCTTTCTTTATTTATCAGTTTGGCATTTACATTCTGCGGGCACATCCTGGGGTAGGTAGTAATACAGCCTCTCCAAAATATGTTCTATCACTCGGGGGTGGGTTTCTTCAAATATACGTACACAGTTCAAACATGAAATTATAGTAATGGTTTCTGTAATATAAAAATTGGCTGGATCCGTGTTTGTATAAAGTTTTTCTTTACATTGTAGGTGGCAAAGTGGTAGACGGATCACCTCATAGAATACAGAAAAATGCTACCTTATTTTAAAAGCATTAAGGTTGTATTTTGTAACATTGTAAGTGGCGTTTAAGATTTATAATCAACTAGCTTATGCAAGCGACTTTGTCCGCGTGGTGGTAGACATCGGACGTAGTAGATAATACGCTACTTTTAAAAATAACGATGTTTCAAATATATTTCCCACCCCCATTTTGCAACCTTAGGGGTGAATTTATTTAAAGTCCTTTCTTAGTGTGTACGTCACCTAAGGAACATAATCACATCATCATCACATCAACAGCCTTTAATAGTCCATTGCTGAACATAGCCCTCTCCTTAGAAAGGAGGTTTTGGCCTACTACACCACGCTGGCCAGACGGGTTGGTACAGGGTTTGTGTCAAGTTTTCCTTCTTTTTGCAGTGCTGGTGTTCCGCGTTGTTTTGTGCCCTTAGTCGGCTCTTACGACACCCACGGGATGAATTGGGGTAGTGACACTCCGTATTCTTAATCCATCACTACACGGACTAAGGAACATTCGTGCAAAATTTCATGCCTCTAGACCCAGCAGTTCCAGTACGTTGATCAATCAGTCAGAGAATCAGTCTGTCAATTTCTTCTTTTATAGATAAATAACTAGCTGAGACCCGCGGTGTTACCCGCGTTTGTTGTTATAACCGCGGGCAACGCCGAGGGGCGAAGCTAGTCTAAAAAAGTAGCCTAAGTTACTCCTTATGTCATCAGCTATCTGCCAGTGAAAGTCCCGTTGAAATCGATCCAGCCGTTCCAGAGATTACCCGGAACAAACAGACAGACAGATAGACAAAAATTGTAAAAAATGTTATTTTGGCATATGTAACGTGTAAACATACGTATGCATTTAGTAAAAAGCGGTTATTTTAATATGACAAACAGACACTCCAATTTTAATTATTTGTATAGATAAAACCCTGTGGGACTAATTAGCGTAGACTTGGTGCGTATAGGTGGAAAAGGATCTCTAGTACCATGGATAGCACTTCTAATATTATTCCTTTTTCTGTGGGTCACCCGATGGTGACCACGGACACCAATGACCACGTGTAACTTAAGAGACGGAAATGCGACGTCGCACTATGAGTGTAAGAATTAGGGTCTGACTTTGTTTTTTTTTTGGAACGAAGTTCCTTATCGCGCGTTGTGAAAGGGGGCTAGACGGAAAAAAAATCTCACGAAAAGTTGTAACGACACTTTTTATTTTTTTGAATTGTCACTTGTCAGTCATTCAGCGCCATCTATCGAATATATAGGAAATCATTACTTTTCATCTCAGTAAAATTAAAATTTATGTTCTTAGGTTAAGCAAAAAATATTGTACTCGACATCATTTCTCAAGGAGATTTTACCAATGTATAAATTGTTTTAATTAGAAACCAACTGAAAAATATGTAGGTAATAGCCGCTTTCATAGATGGCGTTGTAATTAAAATCGTGTCGAATCAGTTTTACTCGATCGTCACAACTTCATTCTTATCGGGTGTCCCACGACACCACACGGCTTTTTTTAAAACAACTCCAGCACTAGCAATATATCCATGAATTCGGTACGAATTTTCCGTGTAAGTCTGCAGGTGTTTAATAAAACTGCTTTCTGGAGTAGGTGTAGGGAAAATTGTAGAATTACCAGTTATTATTATTATACCCTACTGACACTGTTGTTGGTTATCGATGTAAACACTAGCCTATGTCCTTCCTCAAAAAAGTATCTTCAAACTATCTAAGTTTTCAAAGTATCTTCATGCAAAATTCCATTAAAACAGACAGAGTTCGTCATCATCATCATCAACAGCCTTTAACAGCCCACTGCTGGACATAGGCCTCTCCTTAGGCAGGCCTATACGGTAAAGGGTTTGTGTCAAGTTTTCCTTCTCTTTGCAGTGCTGTTGTCCTGCGTAGTTAAATGGGGGGCGGTGACAATCCGTATTCTTATACGTGACCACACGTTATTTTCGCATTTATAATATTAGTAAGTAAACCTGATAAAATACAGTAACATAAAATTAAATCACGACAGAATCCGCGAGAGAAAGATAGCTAAAGTATCAACAAAAAGCTCTTTTTTATAACAATTCCAATAATACCATATTCACTTTCAATTACAATTTCTATGTTTACTACATGTTCCGTATAAGCTTGGATCTGACAACAAGGTGTTACCACAAATAAGGCTTCTAGTAGATACAGGGTGTTCCGGTGTGATCCTGCCAATCCCGTTGTTACGGGACTGTCGTAAAATCGGTAGGGGTGAGGCTATTAGCTCGCGGGGGTTGCAAGGTTAAGGGTGGAGCGATTTAGACGTGCGTGAGCAGCGTCGCAGCGTCTGTGTAGTGTTTGAATTAGTGGTTTAGAAGGGCTTGTTGGTAATTATGTATGTTTATGTATTGTATGTGTATACTAGAGACCTCTATGTATATATGTAGTACACATATTATGATATGTGTGTGTGTGTAAACAATGTGTGTCAACAAAGAAAATGTGTGTAAACAAAAAATATAAGTATTCAATCAGTCAATCTAGCTTTCATAGTACAAGCTCTGCTAGACTAGATGGCGTTGTGTGTCAGATGTCCGAAAACATTATAAAAAAAATAGTATATTATACATGGAACAAAAGTATTAAAGTGCAATTAAGTTATAATTATTAATATGTATAATAGTAATTAATGAAACAAAGGCCGATGCTGCCGTCCCTGTCCACTAACTCAAACAACAAAAAATATTACTATTAAAATCCCGCTAAAGTCTACAACTTGTACCACAAATATCAAGGTATCGATGAGCCGCGGTTGGCTCGATGTTTTTATGGCCCGACTTTATGACGTCATCCGTACTAGCTCACCCACGTATTGGTTACTAAATGTTTAAAATATATTGTGCTGTTTAAATATTTTATTAAAGGCTTTGGTGGTATATAGGGCTGCTTTCTTTCTTTCTGGACTTAGAGAAGAGCGCATTACCAAAACGGTTGGTGTAGCCCTTATGTAGTGAGTGGAAGGTGTTTATAGGCGTTTATGGTCGTAACCTATATGGAGAATGCACCTGGCAGGCGCTAGGAGGGGTCCGGATGTCGTAATAATAGCAGTTCCCGTATCCCTCCTATTACTGGCGCAGAGTGGCACACCGTGTGGTTTTAGTCGGTTCGATTCCGACACACCACCCCGCCGCGAACCCCGGTGGGTGATGGCCCGAGGGGATTTCCACACGGAAAGAAAAAAGCTCTTAGTAGTAAGTTGAAGGTGATCATGGGCGGTGGTACTCACTTACCGTCAGGTGACGTATAATATGTACTACGTGACGTATGTATAATATATTCCGTCAATACAATACATTATTTGCCAGGTGCTCAATCACGTCAGAATTGTTGCACAGATTTTGATGTAATTTGGCACAGAGATAGACTGTCTAGTCGGAGAAGTACATAGGCTACTGTTTGTGTAAGCTTGTCTATATAAGCGTATATATAAATATAAAGTTGGTTTGTGTACGCTTCAAAAACTCTAAAAGTTCTGGACCGATTGAGGTCAAATTTTGACACGATTTACAGCCCCCTTTTTCTTTTTCTTTTAAAAGACAACACCCGCGTTAGGAATAAATTCCTGTGTCGCGGGGGACTTGTTAATGTTATCTTTCTAACTTCGAAAATGACGAACTTCCTTACAACCGTTCATCCCTTATTTACCCCTTAGGGGTGGAATTTCAACATAAAAAGCAACTATTGCCTTGATGAATCAGTCAATTAGGGAAGCTAATTTTATGTTTTTTTTTTTAAATTACAACTGCCGCATTAGGAGTACATTTTATGTGTCGCGGGGGACTTTACAAACATATATAAAACAGACACAAAGAACACCCAGACTCAGTACAACAATTTGTGGATCACACAAAGTAGGAAGCGGCGTGGCGACCGCTTAAACCACTACGCCATCCGTGCAGTCAAAGATTTACTTCTAAGATTGTTTTTATATGTCCTATTATTCTTATTCTTATGTCCGTGTGGTGACGGATTAAGAATACAAATTGTCACCACCCCAATTCATTCCGTGGGTGTCGTAAGAGCCGACTAAGGGAGCAAACTAAGCAGGACAACAGCACTGCAAAGAGAAGGAAAACTTGAAACAAACCCTATACCAACCCGTCTGGCCGGCGTGATATAGTAGGCCAAAACCTCCTTTCTCAGGAGAGGCCTATGTCCAGCAGTGGACTATTAAAGGCTGTTGATGATGATGATGATCGGAATGTATGTATTTCTCTTAAACCTTTTCTTTTCTTGTGTCACTTCCACAAGTTATTTGAAGCTTTGTGAAATGTACTATATTTATTAAAAGTCATTCTTGGGTACTTCTTGTCTTTTGTTAAGTATACTTTTTAAATAGCGTTTTGTTAATTACTGTTTTGTACCAAAACAAATATATTTATATGTTTATATATATGTATATTTTGTTTATTTATCGACCGGAGTGATACCACTGCCTCACAGAAAACCGGTGTTAAGCAATTCTTTCGTTGCCTTTCACTGAGTGAGTGAGGTTACCGGAGCCCAAATCCCCCCTCCCGCTGACTCGAGCGGGAGGGACGCCAAGGTCAGTAACACACTTGTGACTTTTGAGTTGCAGATGTCCATGGGCGGCGGTAGTGGCTTACCATAAACAAATATATTCCTCAACCTCATCAATGATGACACAATATGCCACAGCAAAGCGTAACACGGCACAGCTAGTATTTTGTAATAACACAAGCCAAATTGAATTTGATCTCACAGATTTTAAAATTCCTTTCACACAAGTTATTCCCGCAACCACCTGTTCTGTCTGTACCAATTTTGTACCATTAATCTGATATTGCTTTAAACATTTTGTTCCCTATGGGAGTAAGGATATCGTGATTCTATTCTTAACGCTATTCGTGGGGATGAAGTTATGGGTTTATGGCAGAGTGAGGCAGGAAGGAATGGGATTATTTATTTATTTATTAATTTATTGAGTCTTCATGCAAACATATTGCATAAGGCGGACTTAATGCCTCAGGCATTTTCTTCCAGTCAAACCTTTGGGTATACTAACTTTTAAACTTTCGCGTTCCATGATAATTAATATTATTTAACGGGAATTAACGCGATCTCTTATTTAGGGTATTACATACCGCCGGCCGTGGTCACAGGCTGACTGTGACCACGGCCGGTGCAACCTGGTCGAAACGTCAGGCAAACCAGAGGTATGTAATACCCTAAATAAGAGATCGCGTTAATTCCCGTTAAATAATATTAACAAACCTTTGGGTGTTGCAAAGCTGTGTGTGGCAGGTTTATTTTTGGGATTATGGTTATTTTATGACTTAGGTATCATATAACTGATGGGATGACTATAATAATTTATATTATGTATGTAGATATCTATGTATTTTTTTTAAAGACAATACCCGCATTAGGAATATATCATGTGACGCGGGGGACTTTATAAACATACATGAAATGGACACAAAAACACCCAGACTCAGAACAACAATTTGTGGATCACACAAAGTGTCGTCCCATGTGGGCTCTGAACCCACAACACTCGGCGTACTAGAGATCTGGTTTTAGAATCTTTATTTCTCAAAAGAATTTACAAAATTCACTTACTGACAAAACATACATAAAAGTAAACAAAATAAATCCATTGAGCGTTTGAATATAATATAAAATAAAAGTGGGTAGTCAAATATATTTTGCGTAAGATTACGAACTTGCAAAACACTCGAACACAGAAAACAATGGGAATCCAAGCAACTGAACCAAAGATGCAACTTGAAATTATTAACTAGATGTGGCATCCAGATGGTAAGTAGGTACACTCTTCTATTTTTATTACTGAATTGTCTTTTTTTTTTTTTTGATACTTGGTTGAGACTTGAGATTTTGATCGTAAAATTTTCATTTTGACCCACTTCAAAACGTCTAATTAAATTGAAACTACACACACTTATTAAGCACCAATGTCAATACAATATTGGTTATTAATATCAAATAGAATAACCAAATATAATATTATCAAATTAATGTTATATTTTCATAGTTTTTCCTTTTTATATAATACATGTTCACCTTTTTTTTTTTTTCCGTGGGGAAATCCCCTCGAATACCACCTGTCGGTGGCATGTAGGACTCGAACCGACTAAAACCGTACGCCGTCTCGGGTACTAATAGCCGGGGAACCAGGTATACCCTAGAAATGAAGTCCCTGGTGCCCCGACATACCTCGGGTCATCTACCGACGAGTAGACGACCCCCCCCCCCCCCCCCCCCAGTGTGGGAACCAAATGTTCCCTGTGCTCCCTGGAAGCGAGCACGCTTCGCAACGCGCTCGCCGCCACCCCGGCCTGCTTCTGCTAGGGTGACAGATGGCCTCACCTGTCACCCCCAGGCCCGCACGCCGTCTCGGGTACTAGGGGAACCAGGTATAAATACATGTTCACCTGCCATGACGCTTACTTAACCATCTTAAGATTCACTGGTTGCTAATCCCAGGTGGCATCAAGTCCGCCTCGTGCAAGCTAAAATGCAGGAATGCAGGTATGCAGGAAGTGTAAAAATAAATGAATAAAATTCTCCTGACTTTCAGGATTAAAGGCATTCAAACCTAAAAAAGCGGTAGAGTCTTAACTATAAACATACTGCATAACATCATTCAAAGTATTTGTTCACAAATCCAAAAGCTTTTAAAATCCATTTAGCGTATTATTGCGTGACGTCACTATTATAAATATTGTGGGGCTATTTGTTGGAGATTTATTACAATACACAGGTGGCAAACAAGCATTCGACAGGGCAAATCAGTTTGTTTTTAATAAATGTCGGAAACTGTATGTTCTGGAGAAGCCATGCTTCAGCCGGCCGGCTTGTAAACGACCTTACCGAAAACCGGTGTTTATTACAGATAAGCACGACCATTTCTTCTGCCTCTGGGTGTAATTTACCTATAATCTGTATGAATTTAGAAATCTAAATTAAATAAATAAAATTGAAGTGTCTATAATGTCAAAATTATAGTTTAATTTCATGCTCTCACGGTTATTTGCACGATACCTATGCCTATAAACCAGTTTAATTTTTTTCTCTGTCTGTGTGTCTGTTTGTTCCGGGTAATCTTCTAAACTGCTGGACCGATTTCGATACTATTTTACTACCCTGTAGCTGTCTAGATAAGGAATAACTTCCGCTTTTTTTCTTCTCAGAAAAACCCTTTAAAATTTTGCCCGGTCCGGGCATCGAACCCACTAAGGCTTTTCAAATACCACCCGAACGAAGTCGCGGGTACCATCTAGTATATAAGTATGTTTATCAGCAGTGTGGTTACCATAGTACAGGCTCTGCCTAGTTTGGGATCAGACGGCCGTGTGTGAGATGTACGAGGTTATTATTACACTATAAGTATTACCGTTTTACTAATTTCATGCTAATTCTGGTGGGCACTGACAATCAGTACTGGGACGGACCATGTCCATCACAGTAAATGCTGAGGGTCCAACTATTCTGTGGGACACAGCGTACAACTCTCATCCACACAAGCTATCTATGTGGTTAAGATTGAGAGGCCTGCTTGGTTACATGCAAAACATAGTTTCTCTCTGGTACCTAACCTAAAATAATAGTGATCACCACGTCAGCGCCACGTCATATATGATCACAGTCTCACAGACAACTAAATACTCATGACCACAGATAGCGTAGTATAGTGTTGCACGTACGTCAATAGTTATAAGCATTTAAAAAAATGTAATATTATTGTAGTTGTATTAAGTTAGTATTAAGTTAGTTATATTAAGTTGTATGCTGTTCTCTTACAGAATAAAGTTTATTTTATTTAAATTTTTTTTTAAACTAATACACCACTGACTGACAGCCGTTCAGCAATGACTATTGTCAGTGTAGACATAACCTTAAAAAACCTTCATCACACATCACATCACAGCCTTTAATAGTCCACAGCTGGACATAGAGTTCTCAATTAATACCCTTTTACTAAATATAACCCACTAGCTGCCCCGCGCAACTTCGTCTGCGTCTCTCAATAGTAATAAATTTTCTCCGTTTTTGAAACATTCTTCATTGGTGCTCCCCTCCTATTGGTCTTAGCGTGATGATATATAGCCTATAGCCTTCCTTGATAAATGGGCTATCTAACACTGAAACAATTTTTCAAATCGGACCAGTAGTTCCTGAGATTAGCGCGTTCAAACAAACAAACAAACAAACAAAATCTTCAGCTTTATAATATCAGTATAGATTTCTATTCGTGTAATATTGCAAATCGGTGTAATTTGATTGTTAGAAATGCATTTGAACAGACGAAGCGAAAGTAAAGGTCTGCGCACACTGTATTCATAGTGAGTATTAGGATTAATTCTGCGATACAAATTTCGTTTCAACATGACCTAGACTTGTTTAAAATCAGTGTTTTTGAGCTGATAAACATTTTGTGTTATTTATTTTGTACTTGTATACTGATTTAAGAGGTTTAAGTGGAGAAACCTCCTTTCTAAGGAGAGGCCTATGTTCAGCAGTTGACTATTAAAGGCTGTTGATGTGTGATGTGATGTGAAGTGGAGAAGGGCAGGGCACTTGGTCAAACGGAACAAAGACCGTTAAACTAAGGTTACCGAATGGTGGCTAATAGATATGCAGCGGCCTCGAGGCAGACCACCTGCCCGATGTGCATATGCGGTGTTACCCGCGTTTGTTGTTATAACCGCGTGCAACGCCGCGGGGCGAAGCTAGTCTAAAAAAGTAGCCTAAGTTACTCCTTATGTCATCAGCTATCTGCCAGTGAAAGTCCCGTCGAAATCGGTCCAGCCGTTCCAGAGATTACCCGGAACAAACAGACAGACAGAAAGACAAAAATTGTAAAACATGTTATTTTGGCATATGTACCTACCGTGTAAACATACATATGCATTTAGTAAAAAGCGGTTATTTTAATATTACAAACAGACACTCCAATTTTATTAATTTGTATGGATAGAGCCTAATGGACCCAACATAAAATTAGGTCAATCCGTAATAAGATTATATGTGATTCGGACTCTAATATAACAGTGAACTGACACAGAAAATGCAAATTTAAGATGATTTTAGATTGGTAAGTACTGGGTAGGTCCGTGTGGTGACGGATTAAGAATACAGAGTATCACCACCCCTATTCATCCCGAGGGTGTCGTAAGAGCCGACTAAGGGACTAAACTACGCAGAAAAACAACACTACAAAGAGAAGGATAACTTGAAACAAACCCTATACCAACCCGTCTGGCCAGCGTGGTATAGTAGGCCAAAACCTCCTTTCTAAGGAGAGGCTTATGTCCAGCAGTGGACTATTAAAAGCTGTTGATGATGATGATGATGATGACCCCTATTCATCCCGAGGGTGTCGTAAGAGCCGACTAAGGGAGTAAACTACGCAGAAAAACAACACTGCAAAGAGAAGGAAAACTTGAAACCAACCCGTCTGGCCGTCAGCATTGGCCTAGTAAAGGCTGTTGATGATGATGATGATGATGAGGTACTGGGTAGCCTCCGAAGGTACGTTTTAATATAGTTGTTTTTTAGTTTGTTAATTATTTTGTCAGAAATTAAGTACCTAGCATAAGTTACTCATCAGATACCAGTATCACTTTTTGCCCCGCACAACCAATCTGTGGAACGGGTTATCGTCTGCGGTATTTCCTTCAAACCTTCAAGAAACGAGCGTACTCCTTCCTAAAAAGCCGGCAACGCGTTTGTGACTCCTGAGTTGCAGATGTTCATGGGCGGCGATGGTCGCTTTCCATCAGCTGACCTTTCTGCCCCCTCTAACATAAAAAAAGGTAAATTCTTATAATAAAAATTCGGTCACAATTCAGTTCCGATCAACTGTATATCTCGCAACTGCAATAAAAGGTGTTTTTGCCCACTGCCCACCCAGAACAAATAATTCATCGCAGTCCTGGAATAGCATGGAGTATAATAGTGACAGTTCTGTGTGTGAATATCCTAGAATGTCCTAGAATAGTAGTGACAGTTCTGTGTGTGAATATCCTAGAATGTCCTAGAATAGTAGTGACAGTTCTGTGTGTGAATATCCTAGAATGTCCTAGAATAGTGACATTTATTGACCTTTACAGGGCCATTTCAAATAACTATAATATTTTTTTGATATAACTTTTTCAATTCTAAATTTGTAATTATGAAAATTGGCATAAAAGTAAAAAATAGGGTTCGTTGTAAAATGTAATAAAAAATAAAAACTACTAATTATATAATTTTCTAGAAAAATCACATACTTCATTTTACTTTGAGCGTCTATCAAAACAAACACCGAATAATAATTAAATTGTTAATACATATATTTTTTCTTGAATGTAGTAATAATATTTAGACAATGTAGTATTAAAATATGGTAAAAACTGAAATTAGTATTTTTTTCAAAACCTACATTATTCTACAATCATTACGAATTGTGTTATCATCCTCAGCCTATCGCAGTCCACTGCTGGACATAGGCCTCTCCCATTGCACGCCACTTAGATCGATTTTGGGCTTCCCGCATCCAGCTCCTGCCAGCCATCTTGCGCAAATCGTCACTCCACCTGGCCTGTGGGCGTCCTACACTACGTTTACTGAGACGCGGTATTGTGTTATAAGCAAGATCATTTGTTCTGTATGTGGGTATAATTCATCTATGAAGCTAATTTAAAATATATAAGTATGTTTATCAGTAGTCTGGTTACCATAGCACAGGATCTGCCCAGTTTTTTTGTTTATGGTATAAGGGGGCAAACGAGCCGACGGGTCACCTTATGGTAAGCAACTACCGCCGCCCATGGACACCTGCAACTCAAAAGTCACGAGTGCGTTGCCCTTGGAGTCCCTCCCGCTCGAGTCAGCGGGGGATTTGGGCTCCGGTAACCTCACTCACTCAATAAAAGGCAACGAAAGAATTGCTTAACACCGGTTTTCTGTGAGGCCGTGGTATCACTCCGGTCGAGCCGGCCCATTCATGCCGAAGCTTGGCTCTCCCACGGTAAGTTCAGCGATCAGACAGCCGTGTGTGAGATTATTGTTACATACATATATTAACATACATTTAATTATTTACACAAAGTGAGAACTGAACTCTCAACCCCCAACATTGTTGTGTAATATTCTACCATATGTGATAATATAATATTTGATTCTCTTCTAATAACTATAAATAGCCCATGTACCATATTTCTGCAATTAAAGTATCATTTCATTTCATACCAGCGCATCACTTCAATAGGCAACGTAAAACAACTCTAAAAAAATAGAAATTATTTTTTTCTAAAATAATTATTATTTTATTTTAGATTATCAAAATATAACAGTATCGTTTCATTTCTTTTCATTTCATACCAGCGCATCACTTCAATAGGCAACTTAAAACAACTCTAAAAAAATAGAAAATATTTTTTTCTAAAATAATTATTATTTTATTTCAGATTATCAAAATATAACAGTATCGTTTCATTTCTTTTCATTTCATACCAGCGCATCACTTCAATAGGCAACTTAAAACAACTCTAAAAAAATAGAAAATATTTTTTTCTAAAATAATTATTATTTTATTTCAGATAATCAAAATATAAATATGTATTATGATAATTATATAAATGTCGTTGAAAGTAGGGTCGGTAGCAGTGGATAGATTGTATCCTTGCAGGGAAAAAAGGGTGGTAGGGTCTGTTGACGGCCGTTGGTATAATGTATTTGTATTAATTATTAAGAAACCTAAACCTACTAAATGTGCAAATTACATGAATTGTCAAATTGTTATTTGCGGTATTTCTAAACAATTTTAAAATCTTTAAAAAAAGAGTGCACTTCTGTCTTGAAGACCGGGCAACGCACTTTTGACTTTAGTGTTGTTCCTCAGAGACTAGATTTCCGCCTGAGAACAGCCGTTAGGATGGTTTTCAGTGGAAACCGGAGCCGGAGATTAGAAGAGATTTTCCAACCCGTCATAAAAAAAAGGTGTCCTTGGGCAGTGGTAATCACTGAACTTTTGCAGTCTTCTCGTTTGCTCCATATGTCATTTAAAAAAAAAACAGTGGCAAGGGAGTACCAACAGAAGTGAAAAGTTATATACTTATTTATAGAGGTTTCGGTAACGGTAACAGTGTCGCGAGTTAAATTGTTTATCCCATCTCAAAAATTTCCCGACGCGCCTAAAGAAGCTATCATTTCAACAGAGGTGTCGGTAACGGTAACAGTGTCGCTAAATGGTTTTTTCACATCTCGAAAAATGTGTTTTTTGTTAAACCATAAAATACATTCTTTTGTTTGTTGTTCAAAAATGCCCCATACGCCTAAAGAACTTTTCACTTCAAAAATTTAAATAAAATATTCGAGTAACGTGTCATTTAATTGTGAAATAATTAATTTCGATGATGTTTCGTATATTATTATAGACTAGCTGACCCGCGCAACTTCGTCTGCGTCTCTCAATAGTAATAAATTTTCTCCGTTTTTGAAACATTCTTCATTGGTGCTCCGCTCCTATTGGTCTTAGCGTGATGATATATAGCCTATAGCCTTCCTCGATAAATGGGCTATCTAACACTGAAAGAATTTTTCAAATCGGACCAATAGTTCCTGAGATTAGCGCGTTCAAACAAACAAACAAACAAACAAACTGTTCAGCTTTATAATATTAGTATAGATATTGCATTGTATAATCTTAGATGTAACTGTAACTTACCATGCCGTGGCAACTTGTAAAACATGTTTGTAAAGTATGTATCAGTGTATAATATGTTTTGTAAGTTGTCCTAAATAAATAAATAATAAAATAATAAATCTTGGAGCGATTATTTGATTGCTACAGAACTACAGGTGATCAGGATCCTCAGTAAAGTCTCCTAATCACCTGTGGTCAGAATCTTGGTATTGAAGTGTTGTCACTGTTACACTATTAAAATGAATCAAGTCCCCTCCAATTTTACTATACCGCTAACTGGTTCGCGTACCCCACAATAATGAGATTCACTTGAAAACATCTGTCCGAGATAGGATTACGATATTATTCTGTTTGAAATCACTCGCTTTGAGAATCATAAATTAATCTTTTGTTCTACCTTCCTAGTTTTGTATTTATTTATGTATGTTTAAATGTAAACACAAAGGGATAAGTTAAACGGATGGCAAACACGTACAACTGTCGAGATTTATATATTTTTTTGTTATTTAATAATCCAGATTTCCTGTTTGTGGTGTTAAACAATTACATTTTCAAAAAAAAGCAGGAGATTCTCAATTTCTAAATATACTTTTTTAATTAACCAATAACCTCACACATCTCACACACGGCCGTCGGCTTGCAAACTAGACAGGGCCTGTAGTATAGTAACCAGACTGCTGATAAACATACTTATATATTTCTAAATACATACACATTATAGATCACCCAGACATAGAACAAATCGTGCTCATTACACAATTATTTGTCCCGAGTGGGAATCGAAGCCACGAACTCTAGCTTAGCAGTCATAACTAATGTTAAGTGATTACCCGTATTAATACTGGGAGCGTTACCTAGGTCTAATGTTTCGAGCTGTTTCAGGTGTACTGGGAACCTTGCATCAGGGACTTCCTTTCTAGGGTATACCTGGTTCCCCGGCTATTAGTACCCGAGACGGCGTGCGGTTTTAATCGGTTCGAGTCCGACATGCTACCGATAGGTGGTATCCGAGGGGATTTCCGCACGGAAAAAACAAAAGGTGTCCTGGGAACCTGTAAAAAGTGCTGACGTTTCAAAAAGAAGAACTAATTTGATTTTGAAATCTTGACAATGTTTTTATCAGGTACGAAAATAGTAATAACTATTTTCGTACCTGTATGTTTGTGTAGGGGTTTATATATTATTGTATTGTATTTATATACACACACAGGCATATATGCCAGGTTTGTATATATATGTATAAAGTATACATTATCATTAGTCCGTGTAGTGATGGATTAAGAATACGGAATGGCACTACCCCAATTCATCCCGTGGGTGTGTAAGAGCCGATTAAGGGCACAAAACAACGCAGGACACCAGCACCTCAAAAAGAAGGAAAACTTGATACAAACCCTATACCAACCCGTCTGGCCACCGTGGTATAGTAGGCCAAAACCTCTTTTCTAAGGAGAGGCCTATGTCCAGCAATGGACTATTAAAAACGGTAAAAACTATTAAAAAAGTACCTAGTTCCTGTTTTCTTTGCATCACGAAAAGGTTGACTAGTAGACAATGCCTTAGGCATTAAATCCGTTAATGCACCAAATGTGCATGATGTTTAAAGAAATAAATATTCTTTTTCACGCAATTCCTCATACCTCATTCTTTCTCAGCACCGCCCAATCGGTCGACTGGCAGAGAATGCCTTAGGCATTAAGTCCGCCGATGCATGTACTTGTGCAAAAAGTTGTAAATAAAAAAATAAAAAAATAAATCCGTGTTCAGGTTGTCTGGAAAAGATCGCTGTGAACGATAAGACCTCCGATTGTTACGTCTACTTATGTGTTAGTTATATTCTATATACAATAAAGATATAAATGAATAAATAAAAACAATCTGTGAAGTGGTTCGTGTAAAATTTGTGCTCAATCGGTGCAGAATTTTTTGAGTTTTTGAGGCGTACACAAACCAACTTATTTTGTTTATATATATATATATATATAGATATTTGTACTACTCATCAAACATTTGTCACAACTACCTTACTTACTACGCCAATTAGGTAATTAATATACTTTTGTTATGTTTTGTATTTTCCTCTGTAAGAGATTAATTGAAATCTTTTGAAAAAAAAATGTCTTCCACCGCAGATTTCTTTGTAAGCACTTTTCGTCTGCTACATATTTTATTAACTGACTTCTAAAAAAGAAAGAGGTAATGAATTCGGCTCTATATATGTTATTAAACTAAACTATTTTAATCAACTAAATTTAATTTAAATTAGAGTTCATGGGTAGAAATTCATGGGCGGCGATGGCCATCGTCTGCTCGTCTAAATCAGAAAAGTAAAATCTTACAGACAACCCGTGGATTTACTAATCGACTGTAAATAGACGAATTCAATGGTAGGAAATTATTTCTTAAATCAAATACAGATGTACGTAATAAACATTTGGAAGCATTCGTTGATTACCTGTTAATTAAAAAAAAAACACAAGTCCTCATAAATCATCATCATCAGCCAATCGCATTCCACTGCTGAATAAAAGTCATCAATAAAGTCATGAATAACAATCATAAATTTGTTTTTTTAATATGTTGAATTGTCATGATATGAAAATTCCCTTTTTTTCTGTGTGGGAATCCCCTCGGATACCACACACCAGTGGCATGGTAATGTCGGGCTCGAACCGACTAAAAATCTCTGGTATCAGTGGCCGGGAACCAGGTGTTCCCTAGAAAGGAGATATGGAAACTCCCTTTGGTGACAGGTCAAGGTATAATGGTCAGTGATGTAAATAAGCAGTTAGAACTTTATAACTTATGGTCGAAATTCAACCCCCGCGTATATTCCAGTAATTATTTATTTTCTAATATGACCCTGATCTTTTAAAAGACATAATAAATTGCACAACCCGGGATTGAAACCTAATTGATAGTGACGTAGCATAACTATTCTTGAGGTTTTAATAATATGAGCTTCTAATATTAGATTATTGACGACTTAAACGACTTACTCATTACGAAACGACTGCTACTGCCATCTAGTGGCGAATAGCAGTAAAACTTCCAAAGTTTATTTTTCTAAACAATTTTAAATTACTTATTATTTACCTTATATGAACATTTATAAAATAATTTTATTCATACACCTAACATAGTTTCAACTCTTCGGTCTACCTAATAGTACATTGGTACTCCTAAAGTTCTAATCGTTATCGCGTCCTTAAAACTGCTAGCGACCTCTCTTGACATTTTGTAGTAAATAAAAATGTTCTCACTGTTTTTGAAAGTCGGTTAAAAATAAATTTATACAATAATAAAATTATTGTTTATATTTGTATCTAGAACGCCATTATCTATAAGGTGCAGTCTTTCTACTGAAGTTAGTTTTAATTATATCAATGAAAATACTGAAATAATTAAAATATACTTACTTTTAAGTTCAGCTCCGTAAAAAGTTACATATTTGTTATTCCATAATGTAATCTATCTCTGTGACAAAATTTCATCCAAATCAGTTGGGCCGTTCTGGCGTGATTATGTAACAAACATCCATACGTCCATCCTTTAAAACAATGGCTATAAAATATTAATATATTTTAATATCTTGTACAATATTAGGCTAGATATTACTAGAAACTTGACAGAACACAAAAAGGAATATAATAAAAAATACCAATTCGTCTATAACACTTCAATTCTATTATTTAATCATTAAACAATTTCTGGTTGAATGGACTAGTAATGCCATCTGTATTTATTTTTCGGAATAACCAAGAAACTCATTTGGCAGAGACCCCTTATGGATTTACAAAGCTTCCTCGGGTTTAAAACAGTTCTGTTCAGTTAGTAATGCCATCTGTGTTTGATTTTCAGAACTATATGAACTTTGGAAAGCTGTCACCTAAAGCTTTCCTCCACGTTTTTAAGCTAAGTTTTGTCTCAGTACAACAATTATATAATAGATAGCAGCATTAAAACACGTGAAAATGGGTTCATAAAAGAAACCTAAAAGTATTTTATAATAATTTGACATGTAAGATTTGTCAAATAAAATTATTATATGATGATCGAAGATTTTTGTCGTGGTTAGTGGACAGGTAACGGAAGTAGGAAGCAAGGTAAGTATTGAGAAGACGGTCTAGCTTATTAAGGACTGTATGTATTTAGAAATATATAAGTATGTTTATCAGCAGTCTGGTCACCATATTACAGACGCTGCATACGCTTAGGATGTACCGACCGTTCGGGCACACCGTCATCGCGGCGGCAAGACCCGTTATGGAGGATTGGCTCGAGAGGCGTCACGGGACCCTCTCATACCGACTGATGCAGGTGATCACTGGGAAAGGATGTTTGCAAGGAGCCAACGCCTGAGTGCCACCACTGCGATGGCCAGACCGTGGACACGGCTCTCCACACGCTGGCAGAGTGCCCGGCGTGGGTTGAGCAGAGGCGAGACCTCGTGGCGGCCATCGGAGTGGGAGTTCTCTCGCTCGATAGCCTGATTGCGGCTATCGTGCGGAGCGAGAGTGAGTGGAACTCTGCCGTCTCCTTCTGCGAGCAAGTTATGCTCGCGAAGGAGACGGCGGAGCGGGACCGGGAGAGGTTTAGGACTCTCCCGGCCCGCCAGGCCCGGGAACGGGTCAGGTACCGCAGGCGACTCAGGCGCCGGAGGTCGTAGAACGACCTCCGTCCTCCATAAGCGCAGGCCTGGGGGTGACAGGTGAGGCCATCTGTCACCCTAGCAGAAGCAGGCCCGGGTGGCGGCGAGCGCGTTTCGAAGCGCGCTCGCTTCCAGGGAGCACAGGGAACATGGGGTTCCCACACGGGGGGCGGGTCGTCTACTCGTCTGCAGATGACCCGAGGTATGTCGGGGCACCAGGGACTTCCTTTCTAGGGTATACCTGGTTCCCCGGCTATTACCGTGTGTGAGATGTGTCAAATTATTATAAAATACTTTTAGTTTTCTTGTATGAACTTATTTTTAATCTAAATTAATTGAATTAATAACAATGTTTTTATTACATTTAATAAAGAGTGCAAACTTTATGCTCAATTTCACGCTTCTAGATCCAGCGGTTTTAGCTGTACGTTGATAGATCGACAAAAGTATATATTTTGGACTGTATGTATATATACGTTGTGTGTATGAATATATACTCGTATATTATGTTTATGTATGTATGTGTATTTATTTAATGTGAACAGATGTTTATTTGTGTATTAATGATTTTGTTGTTATTGTTAATTATTGTTATTGTTACGTGTATGTAAACTACCCAACTTTTTAAATATCTAATATCCGTATTAAGGTTGTCTGTAAGAGATCGCCGTGAGCGATAAGACCGCCGATTGTTACGTCTAAAAATTTTGTAAATAACTTATGTGTTAACTGTTTACAATAAAAATATAAATAAATAAAATAAAAAATCGGTTGTCTGTAAAGTCGGTTTACTGACGATAGTTGAACGTGACAACGTCATAAGAAAATACTGATGGAATGGTTGCATTTTTCAAAAGAAAATTCACTCAAGTAGGAGAGAGACAGATGTCGAACGCTGCCGAACGCGGAGGCCGATTGTGCCTCTTTGTCGCTCGTTCCGCTCTCTCGCTTGCACTTCAAGCCTTAAATGGAACGCCTCAGAGCGAGGTAACGCCGCATGAGTCATGTTTTTTCGTACGTGCAGCCGGCTCCATCGAATTATAAGACGTTTTCAGGTCAAAAATTTATGATAGAAGGGGCAGACAAGCATGCGGGTTACATGTTGAAAAGTGACCATATTGTTGAGTTATAGGTGGCCATTGGCAGCGGTAACCACTTACCATCAGGTGACCTGTATGCTCGTTTAACCATAAAAGAAACACATATGTGACGAGTCGTTCTTATTAACCTTTCCTTCCAATATACTCAAATGTGGAAAAAGCCCTCTAAAACTCGATGCACTTGCATCAACAGCGAGTGCGTTTGGCGTTGTGATTGGTGAAGAGCCGAACGCGGTCACCAGCGAGACCGTTTGGCGTTGTAACCCCCGCTGTTTACGCCTACCGGAATATATGCATAAGTGTATGTACAGAAATATAAATTGCCATACTAATTACATTTGATGACTAACATTAAAAAATAATCATTATGTTTTACTATTGCATATTATAAATTTTTCCTTGATTCGTTGATAACTGGTGATAAGATAATATAGGCAAATAATAGTAGACAGATTATTAGCAATTAAATCATTTTATATACAAACTAGCTGACCCGCGCAACTTCGTCTGCGTCTCTCAATAGTAATAATTTTTCTCCGTTTTTGATACATTCTTCATTGGTGCTCCGCTCCTATTGGTCTTAGCGTGATGATATATAGCCTATAGCTTTCCTCGATAAATGGGCTATCTAACACTGAAAGAATTTTTCAAATCGGACCTATTCCTGAGATTAGCGCGTTCAAACAAACAAACAAACAAACAAACTCTTTAGCTTTATAATATTAGTATAGATATCGCGCCTAGTACCCCGAAGGTGTAAGGCAGAGGCGTATTCTAACACACACATTTTGAAAACTGAATAAGGAACGAAGGCCTCATTTGAAAACTATCCCGGCGTTGAGAGGCCTTCGTTTAGCTCTGGAGGTTTTATTAACGAATGTTCCCAGATCCTTCTCCAAAACATCACATACTTCGATTGGGTGACGGCCTGAGGAGGTTTCCACACGTAAAAAAGGGCTTCCATTCAGCACTGGACGGCCTCAAGCTGATAATGATAACGTAGAGTCGATAAATTAATAATTAAATGGAAAAATTGGGAGTGAGTTGACAGGAAAGGTAGTTTAGAAGGGAAGGGAAAGAGAAGGAGAATATTGTTTATACGGCTTGTAGACAGAAAGAAATAAAATAGCAGAGCAAGTCAGAATCACATCACATCAACAGCCTTTAATAGTCCACTGCTGGACATAGGCTGCTCCTTCGAAAGAAGGCTTTGGCCTACTATACAACCCAGGCCAGACGAGTTGGTATAGAGTTTGTTTAAAGTTTTGGTTCTCTTTGCAGTGCTGTTGTCCTGCGTAGTTTGCTCCCTTAGTCGGCTCTTACGACACCCACGGGATGAATAGGGGTGGTGACACTCTGTATTCTTAATCCGTCACCACACGGGTTACGGTTTTTTTTTTTAAAAAGACAACTCCCGCACTAGAAATAAATCCTTTAGAAGACTTTAATTACGTATATGAAACGTACACAAAGAACACCCAGACTCAGAACAACAATTTGTGAATCACACAAAGTGTCGTCCCATGTGGGGATCGGACCCACAGCACTCAGCGTAGTAGTGAGCGGCTTGGCGACCGCATAAAGCACTACCCTAGGTATTGTTAGGTTCATATCAAATATGGTTAGGTAGAGGGCGTAACAGAGCAGACAGTGGAGGTGAGCGCTGATTTGTTACAAGGAGTACTCCCTAAACCTACTCCTGGGTCTCAAGTATGTGTTACCCCATGTATCCCGCGATTGACCCGGCACCCGCACGGTAAATCCATGGAAAGCTAAGAAATAGGCTTTTTTAAGCTAAAGGGTTTGTTTGTTTGGTTGGTTAAAAGTGCTAATCAGAGGAACTACTAATTTAAATTAAAAAAATAGTTAGCTAGTGTTGTATAGTCTATTTATAGAGGAAGACTATAAGCTATATAACATCAATAAAAAATGTTGCAAAAATGGGAACCTTTTTTCTTTTTGTGAGACGCAGATAAACTCAGCTTTTTATAAACTATGTCTAATGAAATAGACATCATTCATTAATACATTTGACACACATTGTTACATTGTTTACACAATAAATTGAAGTTTTTTGTCTTTATTAGAAAATCGGGTGATAATAAGTGGTGTCATCTTTTCTCTTCGGCCGCCATCGACACCGATGGTTCGTAACCAGTTGAGGAGGAGGTAAAAATGATCTTTGTTCAGTTTCGAACCAGGATCTTTTTTTCTTTTTACAAAACCACGGTTATGTACAAGGATATTTATTTTTAATAGGTTCCTTGTTTATAGTTTTTTTGTCTCTAAATAGGTAACCGATTTTATCATCATCAACCTATCGCAGTCTACTAGGCCTCTCCCATTGCACCCCACTTATATCGATTTTGGGCTTCTCGCATCCAGCTCCTGCCAGCCATCTTGCGCAAATCGTCACTCCACCTGGCCTGTGGGCGTCCTACACTACGTTTGCCGAGACGCGGTCTCCACTCAAGAACTCGTTTTCCCCAACGGTTGTCGGTTCTGCGGCTAATATAGCCAGCCCACTGCCACTTTAGCTTGCTGATCCGGTAGGCTATGTCGGTGACCTTGGTTCTCTGCCGGATCACCTCATTGCTGATGCGATCCCTTAGAGAAACGCCGAGCATAGCCCTTTCCATAGCACGTTGAGCGACTTTGAACTTGTAGACCAGCCGTACCGTAAGTGTCCACGTTTCGGCTCCGTATGACGGGTAGGACGTACTCATTGAAGACTTTCGTCTTAAGGCACTGTGGGATCGACGATGAGAAGACTCGACGTAGCTTCCCAAACGCTGCCCAACCCAACTGATTTTTTCTGCTCACCTCGTCCTCGAAGTTGATTCTACCTAACTGCAATGTCTGCCCGAGGTATACATAATTTTGAACAACTTCGAGATCGGCACCGTTTACCGCAATCGGTTCCGGTAGTACATGTTCGTTGAACATGACCGATTTTATAATAAAATCCAAAATAATATTCAAGACTTAATTATTAACAAATTTAAATCCGCAATAAAACGTGGCTACAGTTTTACGCTACGAGTAGTAGGCCCTTTGGTGTGCCAAAGGGCCTACTACTCAATTGTGGATTACATAGAAGACTAAAATGCTTGGGATTAATTAGCGCACGCTATTTCTTAAGTAAAAATGTAGGCTAGTGTGTTTATTATTATTTTTTTATATTTTTTTATGTTTCACTTAATTTATTATTTTATTCGTTTTTTTTTAATCTTGTTTTCTCTTCATTGTCTTTTTACCTTTTAATAACGGACATACTGGCACACATCAAAACAATGTTGTGGTATATTTAATAGTGCCATTGTATCTATATGTGAATTGCAAAAGAGTGGCCATGAGTTTGTTTGCCCTTTCTTCTCATAAGGCTCAACCCCTTGGAAACGGGCGGTTGTAGATCGGCACAGGGATATCATAGATTTTGTATAAGTTTAATTTTTTATTAAATTTATTTGCTCACTATTTTAAAAAACAGAGATTGTAGCTTTTGTGTGTGTTGATCTATGACTTTAGAATCAACACAACCGACGAATTCAAACAATTTAAAAAGATCAAAGATAGATATTATTAGACATTTGACACAAATAAATAATTTTAACTGGTCAGTATTTCATGAATCATATGTTTCTGTAGGTAGGTCCAGTAATAAGGAGCTATATTTCCTCCCTTGCATGTATATACGGCTTCGTAACAAGTAGGTTTCGTAAAAAGAAAAAAAGACCTCCTCCTTAACTGGTTACAAACCATCGGTTTCGATGGCGGCCGAAGACTTTAGGCCTTTGTACGAAGAGGTTAACTAACCAGTTGACCAATTAGCCGCTAATGAGTAACGATTTTAATTCAATTATCGTAAATTCAATATCTTCTTTGATAGATAACAATTCAACAATTAAATAACATGTTAATACCGTATAATGCAGCGCGGATTACGAATCCAGTGCAAAGAACAGATGATTATAAACAATTACTGGTTTTCGCAGAAACATAGTCTTAGCCGTCTTATAATTAAATCACCAGATTATACAATTATACTTGGAAAATAGGCTTTGACTTACTGATATACGTCAAAAATAACTAATGCTTTTCCGTTGAACTGGCACTCGTCATGGTCACCTTATCACATCAACAGCCTTTAACAGTCCACTGCTGGACGTAAGACTCTCCTTAGAAAGGAGGTTTTGGCCTACTATACCACGCTGGCCAGACGGGTTGGTATACGGTTTGTGTCAAGTGTTCCTTCTCTCTGCAGTGCTGTTGTTCTGCGTAGTTTTTTCCTTTAGTCGGCTCTTACGACACCCACGGGGTGAATAGGGGTGGTGACACTCCGTATTTTTAATCCGTCACCACACGTCATATAAAACCGTCACCTCGTCACCGTTAGCCACGTCACCGTTAATTGACGAACTGAATTATGCTGCAGAGCTGAGTCTATTCGACAATCCATCAATATGTGGGCCCCACTGCAATTTAAAATCTAGAGTTATACCCAAAAACAAGGTGGTTTCATGGTCACCTCGCTTCAAATAGAAACTGTTCCCAGATCTATCCTATTTTGGGCGCAGTATGGCACACCGTGTGCTTTTAATCGGTTCGATTCTGACACACCACCCCACCGTTAGACCAGAGGGCTTCATCATCATCATCATCATCAGCCTATCGCAGTCCACTATTATTATTTTATTTCTGATAGTCAGTTTCGCAGAGGGCTTAGTGTGAATTTATTACACATCATCTCGCTTTCGACGGTGAGTGCGTTTGGCGTTGTGATTGGTGAAGATTTCAGTGCGGATATATTCCTAATGCGGGAGTTGCCTTTTCAAAAAAAAAAATACATTGTTACAAGGAGAACTCTTTTTTTTTTCTATAGCATGAAACATTTGTTACTGTTGTGTGTGTTCGTTTATACATTAATGTGATAGCATTAGAATATATTATAGCCCCTTCGAAAGGATCTCCGTTGTTTTTAATACAGTCCTTTAAACGTTAAGGCCAGTTATCAAAAGAAACATGTTTCCATGGGAAAATTTGTCACTGCCAAGGTTATGGACTATTGAAGGGACTCCAAATTATCATGGCGTTTGGAGTATGAGAGTATGGTATGCTCTTTAAAACTGACCCAGATCTACTACCGATGGCAGAGATCTTATCGGATTAAGATCGGTATCAGAGCCAGTCTTCAGCTCTGAAACTTTTTGGTTACCAACAAGAATCGAGAATTGTTTAAATTTGACTGCACGGTGGTTTAAGCGGTCGCCACGCCGCTCACTACTGCGCCGAGTGTTGTGGGTCCGATCCCCACACTTTGTGTGATCCACAAATTGTAGTTCTGAGTCTGGGTGTTCTTTGTGTCCGTTTCCTGTATGTTTGTAAAGTCCCCCGCGACACAGGATATATTCCTAATGCGGGAGTTGTCTTTAACAAAAAAATATACCACCCTGGTCATTATTAAATTAATTATCAGTTGAATAATGTGCCAGTGTGCCTTTTATAGGCTGCCAGTCCTAAATTATCTTTTCAAATACTCGACACAGTTGTAGGTGCTGTATTCAATTTTCAGGATAAAAATTCTTGCTATCGGAAAGGGTTGCTTCCAACGCACAAAACGTAAGGGTCCTAATTAGTACCACAAAAAGCGCGCACACGTACTAATTAATTCTAAAATTCTTTAAATGCCTTCTGTCGCTATACTGATTACAAGTCTCTTTCACTCTTATGCTTTCCCTATTTTCTATCGCACAAGTAGCGTATGTTTTTTTCTAAAATGCATTAATAGATATATGTATATAGTGCGGCGGAAAAATATTTGGTCCGAGCAGTACGTTGCGTTCTAATTATTGCCATCACTACTTTTTCGTACGAATACTACCTGAACCGCCAGATATTTTTCTGACAGAAACAGCGGAGGTTTAATTTTATCTGTCAATAGCCTGGTACATAAACATTCGAGTAATACCAAGCGGATAGAGATTTTCAAAGATTGCATTTAGCTCCATACCTACTATTTTTATTGCTATCATAGCAATTTGGGTTAAATGTACACCAGGTATAAATCTATACTAATATTATAAAGCTGAAGAGTTTGTTTGTTTGTTTGAACGCACTAATCTCAGGAATTACTGGTTCGATTTGAAAAATTCTTTCAGTGTTAGATAGCCCATTTATCGAGGAAGGCTATAGGCTATATATCATCACGCTAAGACCATTAGGAGCGGAGCACCAATGAAAAATGTTTCAAAAACGGAGAAAATTTATTACTATTGAGAGACGCAGACGAAGTTGCGCGGGTCAGCTAGTATACAATAATTAGCTTAAATTAGGTTCGACAAATACAAATGGAACAGCACTGCAAAGAGAAGGAAAACTTGACACAAACCCTATACCAACCCGTCTGGCCAGCGTGGTATAGTAGGCCAAACCTCCTTTCTAAGGAGAGCCCTATGTCCAGCAGTGGACTGTTGATGAGGTCTGATATTTAGCAATAAATATTATAAATAAAATTATTTTGTCCATGTTGAAGTCACGTGCAATTTCCCTATTGTCCAATCCAAATATGTTTGAAACGTGGTAATCATTTGTGATGTCTGTACCTAATGAGTGATGATCGCACGTATTAAGATTATATAAATATTATTATCTGAGGTAGCAAACAATTATCATTTACCTGATAATTAAAATGTTTGAATGTAAAGCTAATTATTATGTGTTTACACAATCTTATAAGTTATCGATGACTAGAAGTAATGTGTTAAATAAATGTTTTGTGGCTCAAGATATTCCATTGAAAATCACAAAAACAAGGAATTTGTTGTTAAATTGTGTTTTGTGAAATTGTGCTATCAAATAACGTCAGGTGAGTGTTTACTTTTTTTCCTTATCTGTTTTAATCTGATTGAAAATAGGAATTCCATTTTGGAAAAGGAGAATGTCATTTTGTTTTTTTTTTTTATGTTAGAGGGGGCAGACGAGCAGACCAGTCACCTGATGGAAAGTGGCCATCGCCGCCCATGGACGTCAGCAACTCAGGAGTCACAAACGCGTTGCCGGCCTTTTAGGAAGGAGTACGCTCTTTTTTATAAGACCATAGATGGTGTAGAACCTTCATGGTAAACTCGTCGAAGGCACTGATTAAAAATATACATTGTTAGGTTTTTCTTTATGGTATAAGGGGGCAAACGAGCAGACGGGTCACCTGATGGTAAGCAACTACCGCCGCCCATGGACACCTGCAACTCAAAAGTCACAAGTGCGTTGCCGCCCTTGGAGTCCCTCCCGCTCGACTCAGCTGGAGGGGGAATTTGGGCTCTGGCAACCTCACTCACTCAGTGAAAGGCAACGAAAGAATTACTTAACACCGGTTTTTTGTGAGGCCGTGGTATCACTCCAGTCGAGCCGGCCCATTCGTGCCGACGCATGGCTCTCCCAGGTTGAGTTCGTCAGTCGCAAAAGCGGAGGTAAATGAAATTGACAATATATCTGAAGCATTTTTAAACGCTATATTTACTATTGACTATATTTTTTGACTGTACAAACCATCTGTTTATGAGAAAAAAGAGACGTAATCCTTTAGTGTTGAGTAAGTATACAAGTGATCACATGGCGGTCGAAATCCAACTAATCAACCGTCTTGTTTCTCCGTGTAGTGACGGATTAAGAATACGGAATGTCACTACCCCAATTCATACCGTGGGTGTCGTAAGAGCCGACTAAGGGCGCAAAACAACGCAGGTCACCAGCACTGCAAAAAGAAGGAAAACTTGACACAAACCCTATACCAACCCGTCTGGCCAGCGTGGTGTAGTAGGCCAAAACCTCCTTTCTAAGGAGAGGCCTATGTCCAGCAGTGGACTATTAAAGGCTGATGATGTGATGTGATGTGATGAACCGTCTTGTTTTATTTAATTGTCCAGTATTACTTGAACTGTCATAATAATAATAATAATAATATTGTACCACATTCACACAACGCCATCTAGTCTTAAACTAAGCAGAGCTTGTACTATGGGTACTAGAAAACTGATATAAATACATATAATTTTTTTTTTGTAAATACATACATATTATACATAGAAACACCCAGACCAAATCAAACATTAAATGTTAATGCACACAAATGTTTTACTTGAGCGGGAATCGAACCCGCGACATTTGGAATAGCAGTCCGTTACAGAAACCACTACGCCATCATCATTGTAAACACTTTAGTACAGTGACAAGTCAAAATATTTACTGATACTTCTGTGTATCATATTTCTTTAATAATGGGTATAAAGGCTTTTCTGCACGTCTTAATATTTTGATTAATATAGTTTATTAACTACGCAGAACAACAACACTGCAGAGAGAAGGAAAACTTGACACAAACCCTATACCAACCCGTCTGGCCAGCGTGGTATAGTAGGCCAAAACCTCCTTTCTAAGGAGAGGCTTATGTCCATCAGTGGACTATTAAAGGCTGTTGATGATGATAGTTTATTGTAAAGTGGAGGTGTAAATACGAAGCGATATAGAGTTTGTTTGCCGTTTTTTTTCCTGTGCGGAAATCCACCCACTGGTGGTTATGTCGGACTCGAACCGACCAAAAATCGCTCGCCGTCTCGGGTACCATTTGCCGGGGAACCAGGTGTACCCTTGGAGAGAAAACCCTGAAACACCGACGTACCTCGGGCCATCTACGGCGTGTAAATGACCCCCTCCTGTGTGGGAATCCATATGTCCCCTTTGTCCCACCACTCCGGCCTGCTTCTGCTAGGGTGACCTCTGGCCACTCCCAGGCCTGCGCTTATGGAGGACGGAGGTCAGAGTTTGTTTGCCCTTTCTTCTGATGAGGCTCAACCCCTTGGAAATGGGCGGTAATTCGGCACAGTCATATAAGAGATTTTAGATTCGTATATATTTAGTTTGTTAAATATTTGACAAAACAGAGATTGTTGCTGTTGTGTGTGTTGATCTATGACTAGTCTACACAAGAGACGATTTCAAATAACTTTTTTTTATGAAATAAAGATATTTGAGTTTGAATTTGAGTTTGAATAGAAATATCTAGAAGTGAGTTATTATAGAATGTTCTTTTTCTAGAACTAAGCCCTGTGGGCTTGCTGTAAGTTTCTTTCACATCTACACGCTCATTTTTTTTTTAAAGACAACTCCCGCATCAGGAACACATCCCGTGTCGCGGGGGACTTTACAAACATACATAAGACGGACACAAAGAACACCCAGACTCAGAACAACAATTTGTGGATCACACAAAGTGTCGTCCCATGTGGGGATCGAACCCACAACACTCGGCGCAGTAGGAAGCGGTGTGGCGTCAGTCAAAGTAACTATGACAATCGATCTATAGAAAAAAAAAGAAAAAAAAGATTGAAGTGTTTTTTTTTATGGAATAGGGGCAAACGAGCAGAAGGGTCACCTGATGGAAAGCGACTACCGCCACCCATGAACGGCTGCAACTCAGGAGTCACAAGCGCGTTGCCAGCCTTTAAGGAAGGAGTACGCTCTTTTCTTGAAGGTCTGAAATGTCATGTCATGTCACACGGTTATTTGCACGATACCTTTGCCTAAAAACCAGTTACAATATTTTTTGTCTGTCTCTCTGTCTGTTTGTTCCGGGTAATCTCCAAAACGGCTATACCGATTTTGATAAAAAAATTACTACCAGGTAGCTGTCTATATAAGGAGTGACTTAGGCTATTTTTTTCTTAGAAAAACCTTATAAAATTTTGCCCGATTCGGGATCGAACCAGAGGTCTGATAGACTGCAGTCGCGGATCGGACCACACCACTAAGGCACGCTAACATTTTCAATTCAAAATCGAACGAAGTCGCAGGTACCAGCTAGTTTTTAAACATGTCACGTGATAATGTATTACGTGTATGTAACCTACGTGTGTATATAACTTTTTTTTTTTCCGTGCGGAAATCCCCTCGGATACCGTGCGGAAATCCCCTCGGATACATATGTAACCTACCCTAAATTTTTAAATACTTAATATCCGTGTTATCCGGCGGTCTTAACGCTCACGGCGATCTCTTACAGACAGAGATCGCCGTGAGCGTTAAGACCGCCGATTGTTACGTCTATATATGTATTTGTAACTCATCTTTTGTTAGGTTTTAAGCGTATACATTTTTTTTTCCATTAACAGCCTTTAATAGTCCACTGCCGGACATAGGCCTCTCCTTAGAAAGGAGGTTTTGGCCTACTATATCACGCTGGCCAGACGGGTTGGTATAGGGTTTGTGTCAAGTTTTCCTTCTCTCTGCAATGCTGTTGTCCTGCGTAGTTTTTTCCCTTAGTCAGCTCTTACGACACCCACGGGATGAATAGGGGTGGTGACACTCTGTATTCTTAATCCGTTACCACACGTAAGCGTATACAACAAAGATATAAATAAATACTAATATTGACTGCACTAATGGCGTAGTGGTTTAAGTAGTCGCCACGCCGCTTCCTACTACGCCGAGTGTTGTGGGTTCAAACCCCACATGGGACAACACTTTGTGTGATCCACAAATTGTTGTTCTGAGTCTGGGTGTTCTTTGTGTCCGTTTCATGTATGTTTGTAAAGTCCCCCGCGACACAGGAATATATATTCCTAATGCGGGCGTTGTCTTTTTAAACAAAAAAAAAATAAAAAAAAAATACATGACGACATTGTGGAAGAAATATTTGATATCTTTGTTCGTGACATTGTTATTTTTTGTGCGCGTTCATATTTGATGGCTGGTATCTTCGATAGGGATTTAGGTTTTAATTATTGAATTAATTACAATCAAATTCTAACGTATAAGTAGCCGCCGTGGATAAGCCGACGGGTTGTTACGAATCAATGGATTAAATTCAAGATAAGGGACTTTAGATTAAATTGTTTTCAACATCAAATACTATTTTAAATAATTAATACGAAGTTTTAATGTGAGTAATCTCTTTATTTATCGTGGGATTGCCGTTGTTTAACACATATGAAGCGTCTTGAACGGAGTGATACCACGGCCTCACAGAAAACTGGCGTTAATGCTTCTGTTCCTTTCCACAGAGTGTGTGATTCTGGCCTGCAGGATTCAGAGAGCAGTAAGGCTCTAGTAAGACGGCACGGATGGCGTAGTGGTTTAAGCGGTCATCTTTCTACTACGCTGAGTGCTGTGGGCTCGATTCCCACATGAGACGACACTTTGTGTGATCCACAAATTGTTGTTCTGAGTCTGGGTGTTCTTTGTGTCCGTTTCATGTATTTTTGTAAATTCCCCCCGCGACACAGGATACATTCCTAATGCGGGAGTTGTCGTTAAAAACAAAAAAAAAGTTCGGTCACAATTAAGTTCAGAAGGTCAAGTTCAAGTTTGTTTCATTTTCCTTCTCTTTGCAGTGCTGTTGTCTAGCGTAGTTTTCTCATAGTCGACTTTTACGACACCCACGGGATAAATAAGGGTGGTGACATTACGTATTCTTAATCCGTCACCACACGGAAAACTTTACTATTTAACTGAGAAAATACCTTTTATGACAGTTGAGAGATCGAAAGCTGGTCAAAACTGAATTTTGACCGAATATTACGAGAATTTGCCTTCAGGTGACCCGTCTGCCACTCGTTTACCACTATATATATTTTGGCATAGGCCTCTAAAAGCACTCCCGCAATACTGAGTTCGAAAGTCAGGTGTGTATGCAAGTTGTACTAGGGACTTCCTTTCTAGGGTATACCTGGTTCCCCGGCTATTAGTATCCGAGACGGCGTGCGGTTTTAGTCGGTTCGAGTCCGACATGCCACCGACGGTGGTATCCAAGGGGATTTCCGCACGGAAAAAAATAAAAAATAAAATAAAAGGTGTGTATGCAAGTTATGCACTGTTTTAGGTACAATTACATGACGCAAGAAACAACATGCGCTTAGATTGTAATAGATAAAAGTAATTAATATCTAATAAAGGAAGTAATTAACTATGTATTATATATATGTGTGTAAAAAAAGAATATAATTCTTTTTAAGTAATCTAATATTATAATCTTTATAATCTCTAAGTATTCTGTCAGTCAACCTAGCTTTCATAGTACAAGCTCTGCTGAAACTAGATGGCGTTGTGTGTTAGATGTCCGAAAATAATATTCAGGTTTAAGATCGTTTATTTCTCACAAAGAATAACATAAACTATTCACTTACATGAGAAAATCAAATTACAGTTTCATTGACTTAGCTGTGATACAGAAAAAAACAATTTAAACAAAATACCAACAAAATAATTTCTTACACAAATATAGTGATACAGAAAAAAGCAATTCAAAGAAAATAATTTCTTACACAAATATAGTGAATATTATTATTCCCATCTTAAACTTATCGTGGCCGGATGACAGTAATCGGTTTTTTTTTTTTTTTTTTTTTTTTTTTTTAAAAGACAACGCCCGCATTAGGAATAAATCCTGTGTCGCGGGGGACTTTACAAACATACATGAAACGGACACAAAGGACACCCAGACTCAGAACAACAATTTGTGGATCACACAAAGTGTCGTCCCATGTGGGGTTTGAACCCACAACACTCGGCGTAGTAGGAAGCGGCGTGGCGACCGCTTAAACCACTACGCCATCCGTGCAGTCTAACGGTTTATGATAGTGGGACTAAAATTATAGTACACAAAATGTGGCCATTTGAACACGCCTATGCCTAAACCCTTTGATGATAACTTCGTATTTATTTATACTTCCTGCAAATACATTGCATAAGGCGGACTTAATGCCATAGGCATTTTCTTCCAGTCAACCTTGGGGTGATGCAGAGATTTGTGTGTGGCAGGTGTATAATGCGATAAATTATTTAAATTGTAGTCAGTGGCAATATGTTATACTACATAGATTCTTTTCTTATTCTTTTTAAAAAAAGACAACTCCCGCATTAGGAATAAGTATATCCTGTGTCGCGGGGGACTTTACAAACATACATTAAACGGACACAAAGAACACCCAGACTCACAACAACAATTTGTGGATCGCACAAAGTGTCGTCCCATGTATGGTTTGAACCTACAACACTCGGCGTAGTAGGATGCAGCATGGCGACCGCTAAAACCACTACGCCATAAGTGCAGTCAAGACTGCTTTTAAATGTATGTCTATTGGGGAGAGAAACAATTCTTCACATATGAACTGACTAATAAATGTAATTTATTCAATAATCTGGCCTTGTCTCACATTGGAAAGGCCAAAATACTGTTATATATTCCAAGTTTTTAATGCCAAAGCACAGAGAAACTTTGTGAGCGGCGTTACAGCTATCATCAACAGCCTTTAACAGTCCACTGCTGGACTGTTAAAGGCTGTCCCATGTGGGGATCGGGCCCACAACACTTAGCGTAGTAGTAAGCGGCGTGGCGACCGCTTAAACCACGATACGTCCCTAATGCGGGAGCTGTCTTTTATTTCACCGCTGCAGTATTATTTGTACAGATGTTAAATACATTACGTTATAAACAACAGGCGGACTTGCCGCTTACAGCGATCTCTTACAGACAGATAACCTTTATACGGATATTGTTAAATTTAAATTACGTTAGCCTCCGATGTGCTATTACAATATATTCGAAATATTGAATAGTTAAATAAATATAAAATCACTACATACGGTTACAGTTTACGTTCAACTAACACACTTAAATACACACATCATCATCATCATCAACAGCTTTTAATAGTCCACTGCTGGACATAGGCCTCTTCTTAGAAAGGAGGTTTTGGCCTACTATACCACGCTGGCCAGGCGGGTTGGTATAGGGTTTGTCTCAAGTTTTCCTTCTCTCTACAGTGTTGTTGTTCTGCGTGGTTTTCTCCCTTAGTCGGCTCTTACGACACCTACGGGATGAATAGGGGTGGTGACTCGGTATTCTTAATCCGTCACCACACGGACCGATACACACAGCATATTTTATATAAATACATACATACAGAGGTCAATGAATACACAAATTCCTCTATTTTTATGTTAGAGAAGGCAGACGAGCAGACGGGTCACCTGATGGAAAGTGACCATCGCCGCCCATGAACGTCTGCAACTCAGGAGTCACAAACGCGTTGCCGGCCTTTTAGGAAGGAGTACGCTCTTTTCTTGAAGGTTAGAAAGTCGTATCGGTCCGTAAATACCGCAGACCATAACTAGCTCTATATTGACAAGTAGTAATCAGTGACTATGTTTTTTCTTAATATTTACAATTTTAATTTGCGACTATGAGTATTTATATGCATTAAGGTATTACAATATACTTAAGGCATGCAAATATTTTCAAGTTATGTAACTATTAGAGATACGTGGGTTTTTCTTATTGTCAAACCAAACAGCTTTACAGCCCTTTTCATGCAGGGCAGCGATTAATACATTAATATTATTTTACAATTACTTGTGTGTTAAAAAAGACATCAGAAAAGTGTATGTGTATGTGCCAGGGCTGCCATGCTTCGGCACGAATGGGCCGGCTCGACCGGAGTGATACCACGGCCTGACAGCAAACCGGTGTTAAGCAATTCTTTCGTTGCCTATCACTGAGTGAGTGAGGTTACCGGAGCCCAAAGCGCTGACTTGAGCGGGAGGGACTCCAAGGGCAGCAACACACTTGTGACATTTCAGATGCAGGTGTCCATGGGCGGCGTAGTTGCTTAGCAGGTAAATAACTGCCTTTGATGCTGAATTTTTCCGATAATATTACGTCCGTTTCATGATTTAATCCTTATTTCTTCGTAATCAAAATCAAAAGCAATTAAAATCAGCTGTAATCAGTGTATTTTTCAAATACCTACCGCCATAAAACGGTTCAAACATAAAACAATTCTGAGAACAAGCGATTAATATGATAGTTGATAAGATTCTGCCTTCAGACAATATCCTTTTTGTTCAGTACAGCCGCGATAATTTGTGTCATCTGTACGTAAGACTAAGCTTTGTTTTCTTATAATTTTGTGGGCAAACTAACAACCGCCTTAATGCCTGCAACTCAGGAGTGACAAGCGCGTCGCAAGCATTTAAGGAGTATGGTATTTGTTTGAAGGTGCGGTCCGGCAATAGCGGAAGTGACAGTATCTTCCACAGATTGGTTGTGTTTTACAAAACCGCTGCAACGGTTAATGGTGCCTTAAGGTGTTCTCCGAGGCATGGAGGGGTCTCCATATGTTCATGTTGTCTCCTATTAGTCAGTCAGTCAGTTATAAACCTAATACAATAGATAATTATGAAGTACTACAATATACTACACTACATACTTAAAACTAAGGTGTCTCAAACTCTCAAATAAAACTGCTTCCACATACTAAATTTAGCCTATTTTTAGCAATATATCCGTACCGATAATATAGCTTTACATTGGTGAAAGAATTTTTAAAACCAGTTTAGTGGTTCAAGCGTAAATGTGTAACAAACAAACAAACTAACTTTTACAGTTATAACATAAAGTATGGAAGTAAAATATACTTAAAAATTTACAGTACAATACGCGTTAGTTACAGAACAATTTTAGTCATCGGTTAGATCGAAATATCCATGTTCAATTAGTGATAAACCCTGCCTTTTGAACTAGGTGACACCTGTATCTTAAAAGCCAGTGTTCGGCCATACACTTATACAATACTAGCTGACCCTGCAAACGTTGTTTTGCTATTTACATTTTTTTTTTTTTTATTTCTTACTCGGTGAAAAGAAAATTCCTACCAAATTTCAAGTCTTTAGCTCTAATGGTTCCAGAGATATCGTGATGAGTGACTATATACGTGGAAATCTCTTATATATATAATAGATTAGAAAATACTTTCTAATGCCTAGCAGTTGTGTATACTTTGTGTATTATCATTTAAGTTGTATGTATGGATGATAGATTCCACACAAATAAAAGTGGTATCTTTAGTAATAAATTTTATAAGTCCTAGTTATTTATTATAGAGGTGCGATTTACTAACGTGTGAGCTTCGGGGATGTCCTGGTTTTATACCTGCAGCCAAGGTGTCTCACGTCACAGTCCTGTTAAGTATCTGGTGGCACACCCCCGAAGTACACATCACATCACACATCAACAGCCTATAATAGTCCACTGCTGAACATAGGCATCTCCTTAGGAAGGAGGCTTTGGCCTACTATACCACGCTGGCCAGACGGGTTGGTATAGGGTTTGTTTCAAGTTTTCCTTCTCTTTGTAGTAATGTTGTCTTGCGTAGTTTTCTCCCTTAGTCAGCTCTTACGACACCCACGGGATGAATAGGGGTGGTGACACTCTGTATTCTTAATCCGTCACCACACGGACATGTAATAATGAACACGAAATAATCACGATCTGGTGGGAATTAGGATAACTGGATATCGATCGAGGGGCCCTGGGCACATGTCCGGATTGCCCAGTGGGAAAGAGGGGTCTGCAAACTGCTGATAAACATACCTATATATACAATCACATCAACAGCCTTTAATAGTGCACTGCTGGATATAGGCCTCTCCTTAGAAAGGAAGTTTTGGCCTACTATACCACGCTGGCCAGACGGGTTGGTATAGGGATTGTATCAAGTTCTCCTTCGTTTTGCAGTGCTGGTGTCCTGCGTTGTTTTGTGCCCTTAGTCGCCTCTTACGACACCCACAGGATGAATTGGGGTAGTGACATTCCGTATTCTTATATACAATAATAGCTAGTAGTTTTATATTAGCAAAGAGAAGTATCAAGCTGATTAGTCACAGCGGCAACAGAGTGTCGTGAGCTCGTGACCCTGACCGAGTCATCGCTGTGCATAAATTTCTAGTTTAAGAGCAGCTTGTCTGTGTGGTGACGAATTAAGAAAACGGAGGGTCACAATCACTATTCATCCCGTGGGTGTCGTAAGAGCCGACTAAGGGAGCAAACTATGTAGGACAACAGCACTGCAAAGAGAAGGAAAACTCGACACAAACCGTATACCAACCCGTCTGGCCAGCGTGGTATAATAGGCCAAAACCTCCTTTCTAATTTGAGGCTTATTTCCAAAAGTGGACTATTATAGGCTGTTGATGAAATGCAGCTACTAAACGTTCACTTACCTGTATACAATACGTTTGATGCTGTAGTGAGTGACCACCTTTTTTCGTTATAGAGGATAATAGAGTGGATGCGTTACCTGACTGAAAGTGCTTAACGCTGGTCATGGAAACCTGCAACTTAAGACATATAAACACGTTATCACTCTTAGACTGCGTCTCTCAGAATGAAAGAGGATTATACCTTTTTTTGACGTGTGGAAATCCCCTCGGACGGTCATCCCACCGGGGATTGCGTTGGGATAGTATGTTGGAATCGGACAGAGTAAAACCACTCTGGGCCACTCTGCGCCTGTTATAGGATGGATCCGGGAACTGCTGTTCTTAAGACATCCCGACCCGTCCTACCGCATTGTAAATTTAGGCGATGTCCGGCACACGCGTACGTCGCCTCCGGCTGACCGTTATGGCGGGTGGATTGGAACGACCACACTCAGAAGGGGATTAGACCTCCAGCAACCTTCACTCACCTCACTCACTTGGTGAACAGCAACGACAGTATTAGTTAACACTGGTTTCTGTAAGGTCGTGGTGTCACTCCCGTCGAGCCGGCCAGTGTGTGCTGAATCATGGCTCTGGTAAAAACTGTAACGCGTGATTAACCAATCTCGCCTTCCCAAATCTTATCTTATCGTTGTCATCGGCAAAGTAACCATGGTAAGACGCACCTTTAACAGATATGAAAAACACTTATTAAACTTATTGGTCTAAATTAAACGTTGTTTCTACATATAAAATTACATTACTATTTGTTTCCGAGTTTGGGTGTTTTCTATGTACAATATTATGTAAAAAAAAGTATATAAGTATTCTATCAGTCAATCTAGTTTTCATAGTACAAGCTCTGCTTAGTTTTAAACTAAATGGCGTTGTGTCATATGTCCAAAATATTATTATTGTACTTACCTTGACTGTTTCATCAACGTAGAGTCTAAACACTTAAAATTTTGCCTCCTGATGCTTTTTCCGACCGACTTCAAACAATACTGACACAGAGCACTAAAAATTAAATAATAATTATAAATTTCAGTAAAAAACTATAATAAGTACCCTCAACATAACATTGTCATAGCAATAGTCCCTTCTAATCTGTTTGAAGTCGGTGCCAAGCCAAATAGGTGCTTGGTAAAAAAGATTTTTGATAATTTCACACCTCATCATCATCATCATCAACAGCCTTTACTAGTCCACTGCTGGACATAGGCCTCTCCTTAGAAAGGAGGATTTGGCCTACTATACCACGCCAGACGGGTTGGTATAGGGTTTGTATTAAGTTTACCTTCTCTCTACAGTGGTGTTGTCCTGCGTAGTTTGCTCCCTTAGTCGGCTCTTACGACACCCACGGGATGAATAGGGGTGGTGACACTCTGTATTCTTAATCCGTCACCACACGGACAAATTTCACACCTAAGGGAGTAAAATAAATGATGAACTGTTGTATTGAAGTTCATCATTTTCAAAGTTAGAAACGCGAAATAAGAAAGAATTATGCGAGCGAAGCCTTGGACTATAGCCAATATATTTATATCATTAGATCAATTTGAGTTGGTATCTGATCAGTTGAAAAGAATGCAAAGCGATAAAAATTAATAATGTTTAAGCAGGTCACTATCCTCGTGTACAAAACAAGACGCATTTTTGTTAAAAATCGATAAATTAAAAAAAAAAGCTTTATCCTTCAGCTCCACTCGTGTTATTGACGATTTATTTTCAGGGATAAGAAGCAGCTTACAAACTATGGTCTATCTCTGTGTCAAATTTTATTCAGATCTGTTTAGCCGTTCTTGAGTGATACAGTAAAAACATCCATCAAAACTCGCATTTCTAATAGTCTAAAAATTAAAAGATTCAGATGTAAAAAAATATTTTAAAACAATCTAAAAGTTATTAAATTTGTTAGTGGGACTACAAGAAACACTAAAAAATAATAGTTCCAAAGCTATGTCATTACATCATCACATGAACAGCCTTTAATAGTCCACTGCTGGACATAGGCCTCTTCTAAGAAAGGAGGTTTTGGTCTACTACGAGTATACCACGCTGGCCAGACGGATTGGTCTTCTCTTTGCTGTTCAGTTTTCCTGCGTAGTTTGCTCCCTTAGTCGCCTCTTACGACACCGTCGGGCTATGTCAAATTCAAGGTATATTTATAAAGTGCATTTATTAGAAGATATTATGATAACTGGAGGTAAATGATTCATATACGAAATTTTACGTATTGAAATATTATTATCAACTTTATATCTGAATCAAATCATTCACAACTTAAATGCTTTTGTGATACGATCTCTAGTAAATTTAATGGAATATATTGGAGATAACATATCAAATAATGTTTTTTGACAAGCACATCTAAAAATGGCGGCAAGTTGTTAAAACAAAGACACGGTCTTTGTTTATGGTTCCGTCATTGGCATTTGGTATAATGCGTTCGAGGGATTTAATGATCAATAATAATTAATCCTACACTACGTTTGCCGAGACGCGGTCTCCACTCAAGAACTCGTTTTCCCCAACGGTTGTCGGTATATCGGTGTCCTTGGTTCTCTGCCGGATCACCTCATTCCTGATGCGATCCCTTAGAGAAACGCCGAGTATAGCTCTTTCCTTAGCACGTTGAAGGACTTTGAACTTGTGGACTTGCCGTGGCCAAAATAACTTCGGCCTGCTGCTGCCACCGTGTATCTGTAGGGTGACGGAGTGTCTGGTGACACTCCTATTCTAATCTCCCCGTGGATGACGTAAGAGTCGACTAAGGGAGCAAACTACGCAGGACAACAACACTGGAAAGAGAAGGAAAACTTGAAGCAAAACCTTATACCAACCCATCTGGCCAGCGTGGTATAATAGGCCAAAACCTCCTTTCTAAGCAGAGGAATATGTCCAGCAGTGGACTATTAAAGGCTGTTGATGTGATGATGTTGCTGTCAACAGAAGTTAAAGTTGAAGATCCGGCCGGTCCAGAAAAACCGCAGGCAATTATTTTCGCCACACGTTCATTGTGCGAGGGAAAATATTCGTGAAAAACACAGAAGGGTGGCGGAAAACTGCGGCCGGTATTAGTATTATCAATTTCTCGAAGTACTCTCCGTGATACACCTACTACTTAAAGATACCTTCTTCTTAAACTAATAGTTTCATCATAATCATCACATCTGTCTGCATTGTTTCTTATTTGACTAGAAATGTGCCGACCGCTGACTGTCTGACGCCAATTCTACGTGGGAATTTAATAGTTTTTAGACTTGACATAAAAAAAAGAAGAGAAATATATAGGTATGTTTATCATCAGTCTGGTTACCATAGTACAGTCTCTGCCTAGTTTGAGATCAGACGGCCGTGTGTGAGATGGCTGAGGTTATTATTAAATTGTGAGAGGATTTTTTTGTCTCTTTGAGAATAAATTCTTTAAACCTAAACCCGAATATGCACTCCTTAAACGGTTTTTACGCGTGCAAAAGTAAAAAAAAAAACCGTAAGCATCACTATTAATTCGGTTTTATCACTAACGATAATTTTTTCCCAGAATCATTAATAAATATTGATATAAAAATAGATAATTTAAATTGTACACTTTGATTTATTAATTATCTTACATCCATCTACAGTTTACATTAAATTGGATTATAAGATGTCTATCATTACTAAAATTTACTACATTATTACATTAATGGCAGAATTCATGGTCATATCTATTACATTACATATGAAATTACTTTCCCTGCCTGCCATTACTTGCCATTACTTTCACTTCATTAACGCAGAGCCTGAACCGGGAACCAAAGTAAAGAAATTTTGGCACCTGATGCTTTTTAAGTTGTAAGCACCCACTAGTTTAGGAAATTTCAACTCTAAGGGGTTAAAATAAGGCATGAATTATTTGAAAGTTCTTTATTTTCAAACTTAGAAACACGGAACAGGAAATAATCAAACGAGCAAAGCCGCTGCCAATATCTAGGTAGTTTTTCATAACAAAATCATTTTTCGAGATCGCCTGGTGGTCTTTCATCAACAGGCCTTTGTCCAACAGTAGACTATTAGAGGCTGTTGATGTTACTGACCAGTATAACTTGATCTGTCATTGTATAAACTTTTGTACCACGAAAGATTCACATATAAACTGGACCTCTACAGTGTTACGCAGCCGTTTTTTAAATAACTTAAGTTCATAGTACATATCGTGTAATATTTTTAGCTTTGTGCACGAATATTAAATGCTTCCGTACTTATTTAAACAGGGTTACAAAAAATTGGCTTCGCGAATTGATTCAGAGAAGAAGATTACTAGAGGTTGCCTGGTACTCCATTAAGAAGAGATTACTACACCATAGCTGAGTTGGAAGAGAAGCCGTACCCTTAGCTGTACAAAGAGTGAAATAATGAAACAAATCTCACTTTCAACCTCAATCGACTCTATTATAAGAACCCATCTATTCTGTTCTTCTTTCTTTCTCTTTTTTTTGATTAGATTATGTCAATGTACCATCGATAAAGCCGACATTCCACGGCCGTATGGCGTAGTAGTTTCGCCAAAGATCGTGAATTTGATTTCCGCTGCTTAGTTCGGGACTAGATGGTGTTGTGTGAATGTGGTAGAATATTATTATTCCGTTTAATTAGTGCAAGTTTATTGGAACGAAGTTCCTTATCGCGCGTTGTGAAAGGGGGCTAGACGGAAAAAATTCTTACGAAAATTGGTCACGACACTTTTTATTTTGAATTGTCACTTGTCAGTCATTCAGCGCCACCTATCGAATAGTAAAATTAAAATTTATGTTCTTAGGTTGAGCAAAAAATATTGTATTCGACATCATTTCTCAAGGAGATTTTACCAATGTATAAATTGTTTTAATTAGAAACCAACTGAAAAATATGTAATAGCCGCTTTCATAGATGGCGTTGTAATTAAAATCGTGTCTAATCAGTTTTACTCGATCGTAACAACTTCGTTCCTATCGGGTGTCCCACGACACCACACGGCTTTTTCTACTCCATCTTTTTATCTGTGAACTAAATGTGACCAGAATAAGCTGTTAGTCATGGGTGCGGTAGTCACTTAACATCAGATAAACGGTCAGCTCTGCTCTATTGAACTTAGTCATAACATTTCGATAATAGAGAGTGATAATTTACAGCTATATCTTGGAAGGAGTAACCACAGATGTATTAACTTTACTCACACACACACACACACACTGGCAAACACATACACAAACGCACACAATCGTTCACACACACACACACACAAACGCCCACTCACAGACACACAAACGCACCAGAATCCTGGAGTTCTTAAATACAGGTACGGAACTACTCGTAGTTTACGCTTCAGTCCACCTCAAACTACAAATTTAATTTTGCACTAATTTTTATAATTCATTCGATTTCAAATAATTTTATTTTGTTATGAAATAAGGTTATTCACCGACTTCAAAAAGGAGGAGGTTCTCAATTCGATTGGTATTTTTTTTTATGTATGTACACCGATTACTCTGAGATTTATGATCCGATTTACGTGATTCTTCTTTAGTTTGATGCGGAATAGTTGCCATTTGGTCCCATAAAAAATTAACATAGTTAGGCCCAGTAGTTTTCATTTTATGAACATTTTTAATGAATATTATTTTGAGTTCGAGTTTGAACGTATACAAACTGTATTATTATTATGTTTTACTGTCCAATAGAGAGTTATATATCTATCTATTTAGCTACGTACTCTTTCATACTATGATAAAATTAATTGAAATAGATGAGTAAAACATCCTTAAATTGAGTGGGTAGGTTTATCATAAGAAAAAAGACTATCATTAACGATAAGCACGTTCATTAACTACATAATGATATCCAATTAAATATAAAAGTGATATATTATCATTGATCGTAATGGTTTTGTTGATATTTAATATAGTTTCAACAACAGCCTTTAAAAGTCCACTGCTGGACATGGGCCTCTCCTTAGAAAGGAGGTTTTGGTGCTACTATACCACGCTGTTTAAGAATACAGAGTATCACCACCCCTATTCATCCCGTGGGTGTCGTAAGAGGCGACTAAGGGAGCGAACTACGCAGGACAATAGCACTGCAGAGAGAAGGAAACCTTGACACAAACCCTATACCAACCCGTCTGGCCAGCGTTGCCACCAAAACCTCCTTTCTAAGGAGAGGCCTATATCCAGCAGTGGACTGTTAAAGTCTGTTGATGATTGATGAAAATTCACCATTTAATAGATACATAATCTGATTTGCATACGTAATAACTTCGAGTAGGTAGTTAGAATATTGATGTTTCATCTTCGTGTTATGCATTCTTCGTGACTTGAGCTACCATCAACCAATACTTGTTTTTAATTGTTACACAATGTAGTTTTGAAATAAGAGGTTTTAATTGATAGTGTTTTTTGCATTTAGTAAATAAATCTGATTATACCAGGTAGGTTTCGAACCTGCTACCACTTTGGAAAATTCCGACTGCCTTGTAAAGTTTCTCTATTAATAAATACTATTACTTTTAAATGTATTTATATTCGATAACTGCCATTTTATTATCTGATGTGCAATTATTTTCATTTTCCTGATAATTACTTGAAAAATTTCCTTTAAACCGGAGCGGACATAAAAAAAAGATAAGCATTTCTAATCTGTATCTTTCAAAGATAAGGGTAATTTAACGAGAAGGCCTTATCTGATAATAAGGGTTTATCGCCGCCATGGATATTCTTGAAGTCCGAGTTCACGCTCCGAAAACTTTAAAGGTTGTTTAACGTGTGTTTTCTGTGATCAGTACGGTATCATTTCCGTAGGCCGATAGCCGAAGAATAGTTCCCCGAGGAATAATTATGTCCATTACTGAGGTCAAAATAAATGCAAAACAAGTAAACTGATTCATGAGAATCCTCGCAAAATATGGAAGCAATTATTTAATTAAATAATGTAATCGGTAGAAATCATGTTGCACTATCACGACTCAATAGCGGAACCGTTAAATAACCGCTGAATCATTTTATCAACATTACGAATACTTATTATAAAAAATCTAACTGAACGACTGCCTGGGTAGCGCAGTGGTAGTTTCTGCGACTGCTGTGCTACTGTCTCGGGTTCGATTCTGTTCGATAAATGTTTGTATGATCTGCAAATATTTGTTTTGGAGTTCGGGTATTTTTTGTAATGTAGGTAATTGTTTACGATCGACTCGTAAACAATTTTATCTTGAATAACGGACATTTAGAAATATACTAGCTTCGAACAACACGCCTTTTATTAAGATCTAATTTAAACTATAATTAGTTTATAAAACAAAAAGTAATATATATTTGTGTATACAAACCAGTCTGAAGTAATTTACATTATCAATCTATTAGAACTTTAACATATGAACGTCCTGTAACTAACATAGTCAAGCGACTTCCTGAAACACAGGTCTCACACCTAGCTCAGGTCGTTTACAAAAGACATTTTAAAATTTTGTCTTTACCTCTTTATATTAAATCTTGCACATTTTAGAATAGTCATATACTAGTTTTATGTTAGCTTAAGTAACTTTACATAAGAATCTAATGACAATAAGATTAAAATCATATACAAAATGTATCCTAGATTTTATTCTGATTCTGCAAATATATTTTTATTTCATTTTTTATTATTTTTAAATAATTATGTCGGTTGGTCGGTTGAACTCGTTCGATTTTAGGTCGGGGCAGTGGTCATTGTTTATGCGCGGGACGGGTTTTCCCCTCCACCCGCTATAACGGCCAGCCGCGAGGAGGTGACGTCAGCGTGTGCCGGACGTCGCCTAAATAGAGAATTTACCCGAAGGTGGTGCCCGCGCCGTTGCGGTTAGCGCTAGGAGGGGTCTGAATGTCTTAAAAACAACAGTGCCTGGATCCCTCCTATTACAGACGCAGAGTGGCACACCGTGTGGTTTTATTAATATTATTTAACGGGAATTAACGCGATCTCTTATTTAGGGTATTACATACCTCTGGTTTGCCTGACGTTTCGACCACGGCCGGTGCAACCTGGTCGAAACGTCAGGCAAACCAGAGGTATGTAATACCCTAAATAAGAGATCGCGTTAATTCCCGTTAAATAATATTAATTATCATGGAACGCGAAAGTTTAATAACGTGTGGTTTTAGTCGGTCCGATTCCAACGCACCACCCCGCCGTAAGCCCTGGTGGGGTGACGGCCTGAGGGCGTTTCAGATCGTTTAGATCACCTCAACATGTACTTTAAGGTGAATAAAGTGCCAGACGATTTGAAGTTTCTAACTCTAATCACATCGATAGGTGATGAAGCTTACCAGCTTTTAGTGAATCTGGCAAGTCCAAGGAAGCCAGCGGACTTAACATACAGTGAAGCGGATATATGCATGCGTCAACATCTGCAACCGACCCCAACTTAGTTAGCCGAGCCGATTTAGACAAAAGCGGCAGGGAGCAGAAGAAGTTATGGCTACATACGTCGCGGAGCTAAAGAGCTCGAACTCAAACTCTCTTTATTTCATTTTTTTTTTAATTGTTTGAAATCGTCTTTTATGTAGACTCTAAAGTCATAGATCAACACACACCAAAGCAACAATCTCTGTTTTGTCAAATAGTAAGCAAATAAATTTAACAAAAGTCAAACCCATACAAAATGATGATATGCCTATGCCGATCTACAACCGCCCGTTTCCAAGGGGTTGAGCCTTATGAGAAGACATGGCAAACATACTCATGGCCACTCTATTGCAATGTTCGGAACTGTAAATCCTTGACAGGCCTAGATGAGAATCTTCGAGATTTATGTTTATATGGTCTTAGGAGTGGGCATTAGGCAACGGCTGTTCGCGAAGCATGACTCAGTTACCTTCACTCAAGCTGTGAAACTTACCAGTTCATTAGAAGAAGCGGAGAGAGATGATTCGGCAGTGGAAGGTAATACAACAATGTCTCAAGATGCGCTTGTGCGGTGCATGCACATACGCTGCAAACGGACCACAGCAGTACCGGAAAAGAGTTGGCAATGGGTATAAAAACATCAACAGGCGTATGGCGGGAACCGGTTCGCGAGGAGTGGGTGTGCAGTACTCGTCACCGGTCCCCACGACTACCAATTGCGGAGCACAATGATAGCAGCTGTCGTTTCAAAGGGTACACATGCATTAACTGCCAGCGAGTGCTTCATTTACGTCGAGTGTGTCCGGAGTACAACGGACATTCGGCGAGAGGAGGGTCTGCTCAGCAGTACGGAGGTCCACGACATAGGGTGCATTTCTGGGAGACGGGTCATGTCACTCGTCACTACGGGTCTAGTGAGGAAGACTGCAAGGACATCGAGGAAAGCTTAAATATTATAGGACTTAATCGTTATAAGGCCGTTACTTTGTCTGTGTATATTGAGGATAAGGTTGTAAATATGGAGGTAGATGCCGGCACTGCCATATCCTGTATTAATTATAGTACATATCAAAAACAATTTTTTTAATTTCATATTAAAACAAATGGGTAATATTCGACCGTGGGTATGTTATCGTAACCGACAAAAACAATTAGGTTTATTAATTATAAAAAATGGTACTACGTCTCTAATAGGCATACAGTGGTTGGCGGAACTTAAAATAAATATACCCACATTTAATAGAGATACGGATAATACAATCAATGCAAATAATTTAAACACTGAACATAGAATTATGCAAATCCTCGACAGGTATGAAGCATTGTTTAGTGGCGGACTGGGGCGATACACGGGCGGGAAGGCGACGCTTCGGGTACAAGACCAGTGCTAGTGTTTCACCGTGCGAGGCCGGTGCCTTACGCGCTGCGCGAGCGCATTGACGCCGAGCTGGACAGCATGCTGCGCGCCATCGTCATCAAGCCCGACGACTGCTCCGACTAGGCGTCGCCATTGGTGCCCGTCACTAAGGCATACGGTATGAATATGTGCGGATTATAAGGCGACTCCTAACCCTTGTCTTGCTTGTCGATCGATATCCCCTCCCTAGAATTAACGACAGTAAAATAGATCTGACGCAGGCTTATAATCAAATTGAATTGGACGAGTCTACAAAATACACACTAATTAATACACATAGGGGCCTATTTATGTACAATAGGTTAGTGTATGGGTTATCTTCAATTGTCGGCATTTTTTAACGTATTATGACCAATTTGTTTGGTAACACCTAATGTACAGGCTAAAAGGTACAGGTAAAAAGTAAGGCTGACCATTTACAAGCATTAGAACTAGTTTTACTTAGATCATCGAAAAGGGGGTTGAAGTTAAAAGGAGAAAAGTGTGTGCTTTTTGTAGACGAAGTAAAATATCTAGGATAATTCCCAAGGATAGTGTCAAAACAGATAAGGTTCTGGATGATAGGGGTAACGAGGTGCATATGCATATCTACCAGTTAAGACGAAGGACGAGGAGCTCGCTGGTAATCCCCACAGGTCCCTTACAAGCCAGTACCAGCACAACGCCGGAGGTATCCCGTCGGAGCGTTCGCCTTGAATCTCGCTGACGCAGTAACCCAAGAGTGCGGGACACCATCAACCGCCCCTGTATCACCCCCTATAGGAAGTGTAGATTACGTCAAATGATTAATTATAAGGAGTAATATTGGTTAAGCGTTGTTAATCATATTGTTTGTTAATTTTACATTAATCTCATGTATAGTATAATAGTGGTGGAGGGATGTAATGTAGGTGGTTGTAATTCGTAAACAATTGTATAACGGACATTCAGAAATAAACAAATATCAAACAACACGCCTTTTATTAAGATCCCAAAATATAACACTTTCTATAAATAATATGTATATATTTAAAAAAAAAGTATATAAGTATTCTATCAGTTCATCTAGCTTTCATAGTACAAGCTCTGCTTAGTTTGAAGCTAGATGGCGTTGTGTTAGATGTCCGGAATATTATTAATCTACTAGCTGATCCGGCAAACGTTGTATTGCAACAAAAAAAATTAGGGATGGGTCACCCAATTCCCAGATCCCCTTGAACACACACAAAAAATTTCATCAAAATCGGTCCAGTCGTTTGAGAGAAGTTCAGTGACATACACACTCACAGAAGAATTATATATATAAAGATAATTATTATAAATAAAGTTCGGACTATACGGCAGCATACATACATACTTTCTAAACCGTATAAAAGAGTCATGCCGCCCTTTGAGTCCTTTTGCTAAGAAGGAGGGGTTTGGGCTCTCTCCCCACCGCACCTCACTCAGTAAAAAGCAATGGCACTGTACGGTGCACCGGTGTGGGCGGCGGCTCTGAACGCCCTTATGAGGGCACGTCTTTGGCGCCCTCAGAGAAAATTGGTTTTCATCGTCGAGTGGCCAGGGCGGCAGCACGGGACCCTTTCCTTCCGGCAGATGAAGGGCCTTTCCGTTCACGGCTGCTTCGGGAAGTATCTGCACTCGGTCGCTAAGAAGGGAATTGAGTCCCGCCTGTCACCACTACGATTGCAGTGAAGCCTGCCATAAAGGCCATAACCTGCCATAATGGCTAGCCACGAGGAAAGGCCTAAATGGAGAACATACCTGAAGATGGTGCCCGCGCCCTTGAAGGCAGGATGTCTTAATAACAGCTGTTCCCGGACAAGTTGTTAAGTTCGTAAACCTTCGTTCGTAACCTAAGTCAATACAATTGATTATTATATTCATTTCTTTCTAACGACAGTCCATGTTATACTGATCAGTGAAACAAAAGACGAGGTAACACTAGGAATGTATCCTGAGTCGAGTCGAATGTATCCTGACAAACATACATGAAACTGACACAAAACTTACAAAGAACACTCAGATTCAGAACAACAATTTGTGGATCGCACAAAGTGTTGTCCCATGTGTGGATCGAAACAACAACACTGAGCGCAGTAGGACGCGGCGAGGTGACCGCTTTAATCCATGAAATCTTCTAAATTCAATCGTCTCAAGTTTTTATAACATAATCATTAACTCATAAGTCTAAAATGACGTAAATCTAACTGAAGTAATTCCTGAAAACATACTTTATTCTGACGCAGTAACGATTAATTTTTAAAAATACTATCGTTATATTTCCAATGTATATTGAACTGATTCGTCATATTTCTTAGTAATCTCTTTTCAATATCGCCTTATCTTAAAGTCAGTGACACAAGTAATATTATTAAGTTTAATGGTAAGGTCGCGACCGTGATTACAACTGAGGCTATTTGCGGGGCGAAGTCTAAATACTGAAGATTTTTTTTTGGCTTAAGAGTGGTGGTATCCGTGTGGTGACGGATTAAGAATACAGATTGTCACTACCACTATTGATCCCGTGGGTGTCGTAAGAGCTGACTGAGGGAGCAAACTACGAAGGACAACAGCACTGCAATGAGAAGGAAAACTTGAAACAAACCCTATACCAACCCGTCTGGCCAGCGTGGTATAGTAGACCAAATCCTTCTTTCTAAGGAGAGGTCTATGTCCAGTAGTGGAGTATTAAAGACTGTTGATGATGATGATTTGGAAAGTTTAATGGTTATTTGATGGTAAGCGATTACTGACTATGGACATCTGGAACTCAATAATCACAAGTGCATTGCCGCCTCCTCGTCAATAATTAGCGGGGGGGAGGGAGCTGGGCTACAATAACCTCATTCACTAAGCCGTCGTACGTATGTACTGTCATATGCCGTGTTTATGGACGAGCCGACTCAAAACTATGGTCCTTTCTTCAAAAGGCCAACCCAGAAGCTATACTGTACTCACATGTACTCTTTAACATTGCACACGGACTTAAAAAAAACACCTCCGTGGTTTGTTTCGGCGTTTCTTCCCAAGTGAGTCTTAGGAAATGCCGACGCCTTACTGGCAGAAGGGTAATATTCTGAGCTGTCTAGGCCTAAATTAATAACAGCTGCACTAAAGACTATAAAATACTGCACGGATGGCATAGTGGTCGCCACGCAGTTTTTTGCTAGTGTTGTGGGTTCGATCCCCACATGGGACGGCACTTTGTGTGGGGTCCACAAATTGACAAATTGTTGTTCTGAGTCTCGGTGTTCTTTGTGTCCGTTACATATATGTTTGTAAAGTCCCCCGCGACACAGGATACATTCCTAATTTGGAAGTTGTTTTAAAAAAAATATCAGAAAAAAAGCTTTGTATTATAGTATCTAGAACATGGATTTACATAGTTTTAGTAGATAATATTAATAACTTCACACGGCCGTCTGATCTCTAACTAGGCAGAGCCTGTACTATAGTAACCAGACTGCTGATAAATATACTTATTTAAATTTTAAATACATACATATTATAGACAACTTACACCAAGACACAGAACAAATGATTGTGCTCATTACACAATTATTTTTCCTGGGTGGGAATCGAACCCACAATTTCTAGCTGAGTAGTTAGAATCATTAATCACTAGACCATCTAGATGTATTCAAGCTAACAAATATTTGCGCTGAGCGGTAATCAAAACCGCGATCCCTGATATTCCCATCTAATACTGTTCACACCGCGCGGATTATCAGACGCCTCGACGAGTATACCATTTCATAAATAAACCACATTTAAGGTAATCAGATAATACAGATAGTATATTATTTATCTTATCGTAATAGTAAATAGTGAAAAGTTACTCACAAATGGGGCTATTAAAGAATATAAAATTAAAAAGTATAAGACTCTCTAACACGTTCCATTATTATCACGTTCATCATTCATCAGATAAGCGTGTTAAGATACCAAGTTGTTTTGAAGGCCGTGAACGCACTCGTGACTACCAAGTTGTTTTTTTTTTATGTTAGAGGGGGCAGACGAGCAGACGGGTCACCTGATGGAAAGTGACTATCGCCGCCCATGAACGTCTGCAACTCAGGAGTCATAAACGCGTTGCCGGCCTTTTAGGAAGGAGTACGCTCTTTTCTTGAAGGTTCGAAGGTCGTATCGGTCCGGAAATACCGCAGACCGCACAGGTTGGTTGTGCGGGGCAAAAAGTGTCTTGAAAAGCGCACAGTAGTGGAGCGCCAACTATCCAGGTAATAAGGATGAAAATTTTGAAGTGTGGAACGATGGCGGGATTTTGCGGCTGGTATTAGTCCGAACAATTCCTCGGAGCTCTCTCCATGATATATGCGATAGAGAATGCAGAGTGAAGCCACATCTCTACGTAACGCCAAGGGATCGAAACGATAGGAGATGTTTGGGCTATCGACTATTCGAGTCGCTCTTCGTTGGATGCGGTCCAGATTGAGAAGCTGGTACTGAGGTGGTACTGGTGTTAATGTGTTCTCTCGATCGTCACGAGGACCATAATCAAGGCTGTGATTGGTGAAGGTAGGTGCAGTCACCGTGACGATCGAGTTAACATGAAGTAAACTAGCACTAAGGCCTCAGGTGACCAGTCTGGTCATTGGTTCAAAAATTTAAAATAATATGTTCCAAAAACTCGACCAACCCCTATATTACCCGGTAAACGACAATATACTATTAAGTTAGTGGGACTAAAATTATAATTAGCAAAATGTTAGCATGTCTGGTCCTTCGAGATTCTGATTTACAATATGTCGAAGGACCACACATATACGTCCTACCAATCACGACCGAAATCTTCGATCAACCAACAATATGCTTCCTCAATGCCCCCTCACACCTCCAACTTCATCAACTCCTCCTTCTACGTCCAGTCAGTTCTTTTCTGGAATGCCCTCGCTGCCGAAATCAGGATGTCCAAAAACCGCCTTGCATTCAAGAGAAAAGTGCGCGATCTTCGGAGTGAATGGGCAGAACAGTCACAACGCTAGTACCCGACTGAGTATTTATATATTTTATTAAATTTATGTAGGTTTTTTTTTTTTCTTTTATTAAAGACAACTCCTGCATTAGGAATAAATCCTGTGTCGCGGGGGACTTTACAAACATACATGAAACGGACACAAAGAACACCCAGACTCAGAACAACAATTTGTGGATCACACAAAGTGTCGTCCCATGTGGGGTTTGAACCCACAACACTCGGCGTAGTAAGAAGCGGCGTGGCGACCGCTTAAACCACTACGCCATCCGTGCAGTTGTTACATGTGCATGACGTTTTAAATAAATAAATATGTATGTGTTTGAACTTGACTTTGCTTTAAAGTTAGTTAACAATTAGGTATTTTTGATGGTCAGATAAGAATCTAGAATTATCGATATTATAAAATAAATTTACCTTCACAATAAACGATATACATTACATGATACTGTCTTTGTAATTATCAGAGAGATCTTAATTTACTAATTATTTTTTTGTCCTATCATTAGTAGATCGTCTCAAGTTAAGATAAATTAAACATTATTTACTTGTACAATTAATAAGTTTAATTATTAAATACTAAAAACGATTACTATCTGTTATTATCATGGTGATATTATCAAAATTAAAAGACATTGGTTTGAGATGTTTATCCTTTATTGAAAAAAAAAAACGAATCATTGCAGTATCCTGAAAATAATAATTGTTTACGGTTTTTATACGCTTTATGTTAGCTTCACTTGTATGTTTGTTTGTATGTTTGTAACCGACTCCTTTGGGCGTCATTTTGACTGACTTTAAACGGTTAGAATTCGTTCAAACCTTGTAGATATATCGAGGAACGATGACAATACACTACCTTACATAAAAAAAAATAGTTTAAAAAAACTAAAAAACACGCTTTCAATAGAAAACCATACAAAGAAATAGAAAATAAATTTGAAAAAAAACCTAGGGGTGCTTTTTACTATTGACAACAGGCACCCAACGCTTTTTTTTCAAATTTATTTTCTATTTTTTTGTTTTTTTTTTTTAGGCAATACGTGCACGATAACCCATGCACACTCACACACACACTCACGCACATTCTAAATAAACTAATATAAATCTGTTAATGAGAAAAGATTCTTCACGAAGACCGAATTTTGTATAGTCTAGGTTTTTTTACTCATCATCATCAGCCTATCGCAGTCCACTGCTGGACATAGGCCTCTCCCATTGCACGCCACTTAGATCGATTTTGTGCTTCGATTTTTGTTTTTTTAATAGTAATATCAAATTAAAAACAACATTATTTACAAACATTATATAAACGACTGCACGGGTGGCGTAGTGGTTTAAGCGGTCACCTCTCCGTTTTCTACTGCAGTGAGTGCTGTAGGTTCGATCCCCACATTTGTCAACGTTTGGTGTGATCCACAAATTGTTGTTCTGAGTCTGGGTGTGCGTTATGTCCGCGTGCCCCGCGAAACAGGATAAAATCCTCGGAGTTGTCTTTTTAAAACAAAAAAAAAAACATCTAGCCCTATTCTTCTTAGTCGTATCACTCGCTCTTCGTTCTGACACTCCTTCACATCACATCACATCAACAGCCTTTAATAGTCCACTGCTGGACATAGGCCTCCTTAGGCCGGCCTTAGAAAGGAGGTTTTGGCCTACTATACACTGACACTTCTTAGCCTTATAGTAAACCATAAAAAAAGAAGTTTTTCCTATGTTGTTTCTTCTCCTATGTATGTGTTTGTATGTGATACGTATGTATGTATATATATTTATCGCATTGTTTTTGGAACTTACTTATCAATAATTTTCTTTAACTTTACATATCAATGTCCAGTGCACCTAGTCACACATTTCAGCACCACCCTAAGGTAGAATGGGACAAAATTCCTGTGGCATTAAGTCCGCCATTGTACATAAAGAATTAAAAAAAAACAGACCAAATAACTGTGTTTAAGCACGATCAGCAAGCTCTCTCGTCCGTGTGGTGACGGATTAAGAATACAGAGTGTCACGACCCCTATTCATCCCGTGGGTGTCGTAAGAGCCGACTAAGGGAGAAAACTACGTAGAACAACAGCACTGCAGAGAGAAGAAAAACTTGACACAAACCCTATACCAACCCGTCTGGCCAGCGTGGTATAGTAGGCCAAAACCTCCTTTCTAAGGAGAGGCATATGTCCAACAGAGGACTAGTAAAGGCTGTTGATGTCATTATGATATATAGGTAAGCTACGCTTCCGTATGGTGACGGATTAAGAATACGGAGTGTCACCACCCCTATTCATACCGTGGGTGTCGTAAGAGCCGACTAAAGGAGCAAACTACGCAGGACAGCAGCACTACAAAAGAAAATTAAATCTTGAAACAAAACCCTACACCTACCAACCCGTCTGGCCAGCGCAGCGTGGTATAGTAGGCCAAAACCTCTTTTCTAAGGAGAGCGACTAAAAAACGCAAAAATATAGTTGCTAATATTTCGGTTATTGGTATTCTCGGTGTTTAAAGTGGGCCTGTTATTCTAGTCGGTCGTAGGTCGTGAGTTCGATTCCCACACAGGACAAATATTAGCACGATCGTTTGTTCTGTGTCTGGGTGTAATTTATCTATAATATGTATGTATTTAGAAATATATAAGTATGTTTATCAGCAGTCTGGTTACCATAGTACAGGCTCTGCCTAGTAAGGGATCAGACGGCCGTGGGTGAGATGTGTGAAATATTATTAAAAAAAGTAAGACTCGTCTCGTATGCTCATTTGTCACCTCAGTGATATAATACCTCGTCGGCAATTTTCAATGCATTATCATATCGTTTCTACTACTCGTTACTTATCAGATAGTACGTAATCATTTACCTACGTAATTTTATTGGTTTTTTGTGTATATTTGATAATATTAATACAAAGAAAATATCTATTTTGGATTTGTTATTAATTGTAGTTTATCTATTTAAATAGAAGAGATAAACTTGACATTAACCGCTATTGGTTACGCCATATTTACATTTAACCTTTTAAAAACCTTTTACCTTATAACCAACTAGCTGACCCGCGCAACTTCGTCTGCGTCTCTCAATAGTAATAAATTTTCTCCGTTTTTGAAACATTCTTCATTGGTGCTCCGCTCCTATTGACCTTAGCGTGATGATATATAGCCTATAGCCTCGATAAATGGGCTATCTAACACTGAAATAATTTTTCAAATCGGACCAGTAGTTCCTGAGATTAGCGCGTTCAAACAAACAAACAAACAAACTCTTCAGCTTTATAATATTAGTATAGATTTGTGGAACGAATTATCTCCTGCAGTATTTTTGGACCGATACGACCTTCAAACCTTCAAGAAAAGAGCGTACCTCAAAGGCCGGCAGAGCGCTTTGACTCCTGCTTCAGAAGTGGTTATAGGCGTCGGTAGTCACTTTCCATCATATGATCCGATCGGCCCCTATAATATAAAAAAGTATGACAAACAAAAAACTATAATTCGTTTACGATACTTGATTACGTCATCATGTGTGTAACACAAAGTGACGTAATCAATTTGCAATAAATACAATTTATATAATTGTTAGTTCACATCACATCAACAACTTTAATACTCCACTGCTGGACATAGGCCTCTCCTTAGAAAGGGAGGTTTGGCCTACTATACCACGCTTGCCAGACGGGTTAGTATACGGTTTGTGTTTTCCTTCTCTTTCCAGTGCTGTTTCCCTGCGTAGTTTGCTCCCTTAGTCGGCTCTTACGACACCGTTGGGATGAATAGGGGTGGTGACACTCCGTATTCTTAATTCTTCACCACACGGCCATGTATGGCAGTTATTAAGGATCAATAGCTGACATACTGGCACACATCAAAACCTTTACATATATAAATATATAATAGATACTAGCTGACCCGGCAGACGTTGTTTTGCCATATACATTATTTCTAGGAAGTATTGAAAAAAAGTTAGGGGTGGTTAGGTCACCCTTGTCTTTTATTGGTATGAAAAATAGATGTTGGCCGATTCTCAGACCTACCCGATGTGCACACAAAATTTCATAAAAATCAGTCCAGCCGTTTCGGAGGAGTATGGTAACTAACATTGTGACAAGAGAATTTTATATATAAGACTAGCTGACTCGTCAAACGTTGTATTGCAAAACAAAAAAAATTAGGGATGGGTCACCCTTACCATTTAGGGGTATGAAAAATAGATGTTGGCCGATTCTCAGACCTACCCGATGTGAACATAAAATTTCATAAAAATCGGTCCAGCCGTTTCGGAGGAGTATGGTAACTAACATTGTAACACGAGAATTTTATATATAAGATTTTTACATTATATTCATCACCCCTTTGGTTAGCGATTTTGTGTGCTAAGCCATAGGTCATGGGTTCGATTCATATGAGAGCGTGAGTATGTATTATTCCGATTATCAAATAAAAAAACCTTTAGACGCAAAAAGGAAGTTACAGTTTAGTAATTAACACGTACAGCAGGCATAGACAATTATTTTAAGGAAACAATTATAGACGACCTCTTATGATATCATAGACAGAATACACGGAATCGAACGGGAAATTATAAACTATATGTAATGGATTTTTTTTTAGTTACTTATAAAACATTTTGAGTAAACAAATATTGTTTTGTTTTATTTTATACCGCGTTGTGCTTGGTCGGTTAATTTAACTTAGTGACTGCAAGTAATTCGTATTATTACTTTTATTTATTTATTCAAATACGTACCAAAGGACTTTATTAGTCAATTTTGAAGTGGTACATAAAGGAATTATAATTATTTATATAAATAATTATATACAGCTGTGTATATACACCTAATTCTTATAAAAATTTAAATGTTTGCGTAAATCTGGACTATGTAGGTACCTATTTGGTTACTTTACTTTGCGATTATTGCTTTTATTAGGATGAGATTTAAAAATATATATTACTTAGATTAAGAATGTGTTTATAACGTGCTAAAAACTTATTATGTTATATATATTTTAAAAAAACCTGTCAGTGAGTGTATTGTGTGTGTATTCAAGTGGAGACCAAGTTCTGTTAAGTTGAATTCGTAACGGTTTGTGAAGATTACTTTAAATATTTTTTTTTTATTTATGTTTTATACGGTATAGGGAACAAATGAATAGATGGAGCACTAGATGGTAAGTGATTACCACCGTCTATACACACTCACAAGTTTACAACTCAATATCACAAGTGCGTTGTCAGAGTTAGGGAGGGTGCGAGTTAGGCATGGAATAAAATCACAATTATCTATGATAAATCAGATCATATGAATATATAAGATACCTGTGACAATTTTTTTTTTTTTTGTTTTCTTAAAAAGACCACTCCCGCATTAGGAATAAATCCTGTGTCGCGGGGGACTTTAAAAACATACATGAAACGGACACAAAGAACACCCAGACTCAGAACAACAATTTGTGGATCACACAAAGTGTCGTCCCATGTGGGGTTTGAACCCACAACACTCGGCGTAGTAGGAAGCGGCGTGGCGACCGCTTAAACCACTACGCCATCCGTGCTGTCTTATATACAAAATCACTGCTATTTATGATAATTATTAAACTAGCGCCAGACTCGTGACTCCTAAATTCTAAGTTTTGACTCTAAGATATCTTTTTCTATGACCAAGTCACAGTAGTGATAAATCTTAGGTGGAGTCGCAGCGCCCGAAGCCAATAATTGAATCATATGATTTAAAAGTAACAATAATTTCCATCACTACTTTGAGTCCTTTCTAAGAGTTCCTCTGGTAACCTTTGTGACTCGGTGAAAATATAAGAGTCAAACAATCAGACGGGTCACCTCCCGCCATCTATTCAACTTCAACTCAAAAGTCGCTAGTGCGTTGCAACCCATTGAGTTCCCCCATCCCAGAAATAGGGGGAGAGGGTTTTTTTATGCCTAGTTTCATTCACAAACCTCCACAAGCTCCAAGCCTTTACAACGCTTGTAAGCTATTCACACGAATTGTGAGTGTGTTAGGGTATTCCGGACAGGCAAAGCAGACAGCATAAACGGCGGCACTATAGTAAAAAATCGGTTGTCTGTAAAGTCGGTTTACTGACGATAGTTGAACGTGACAACGTCATAAGAAAATACTAATGGAATGGTTGCATTTTTCAAAAGAAAATTTTAATTTTATTTGTTAGATAGATGTCGAACGCTGCCGAACGCGGAGGCCGATTGTGCCTCTTTGTCGCTCGTTCCGCGCTCTCGCTTGCACTTCAAGCCTTAAATGGAACGCCTCAGAGCGAGGTAACGCCGCATGAGTCATGTTTTTTCGTGCGTGCAGCCGGCTCCATCGAATTATAAGACGTTGTCACGTCAAAAACGGCGCGAAGGGTCTATGGACCCCCGGTCGAAACAAAGTTCCGCAAGAAGTGTCAGAAAAAAATCTTATTACACATTTTTCGGTCTCGCTCGCATCCGCCCAGATCGAATAACGCACGATAAGGAACTTCATTCACAAAAAAAAGTCCCCTGGCCCTACTGCTTAACCAGTAGAACATTAAGACTTAATGTTGATTCCCGACTGCTCACCTAATATCAAATTGAGCAGTGGGGAACAAGCACGCGCCAACATATAAAAACGTCGCAAACGCAAGCTTGCTTTGGTCTGTGTTCAAAACCGATACTAGTCCCAGTCGACGACATCTTACGCACGCCGAGCCAAACACCACGTTTATAAGCCTTTGTTTGTGGAAACTTGCCAAGCATGTAACTACGGTTACCCCACTCACTCGGTGAAATACAACAAAAGAAGTAATTAACACCGGTTTTCTATGAGAACGTCGATTCATTCCGGTTGAGCCAGCCCCAGGTCCGTGTAGTGACGGATTAAGAATACGGAATGTCACTACTCCAATTCATCCCGTGGGTGTCGTAAGAGCCGACTAAGGGCGCAAAACAACGCGGGACACCAGCACTGCAATGTGCTTGCACGGTGATGTGAGCTAGCCCAGTTATGGCGAAACAAGACTTTAAAACGGTTAAGAGTTAACCGGTTTTGCTAACTATTGTTGTACCTATTTTAATTCGCTCATAATAATTATACACATACTGAATCTAAGAATTTATTGTAAGAATTGATTGTTTTTTTCCTGGGACTGGCTGTTAGTACTTTAAGTGGGTGGGTGGGGAAGTTTGTATGGGGAATCAAGAACCGCTGAACCAATTCAGGTGAAAATTGGTATGGAGATACTTTAATTTTTTCCGCGATAACCGACATTTAAGCGGGCAGAGCTGCGAGCAAAAGCTAGTTTAAAAATATAATAAAAAATAATAAACCACTGATATTAGGTATAGGGACCAAGACACCAGTGATTAGGGCTCCAAAGATGGGCACGTCTTCTCTTCTCTATATAAGCCGTCTCGAGGAGAACCGACTGAGGAGGATGGCGTAGTGGTTAAGCGGTCACCTTGCCACTTCTTCACTTCTTCACCAGTGTTGTGGGTTCGATCCCCACATGGGACAATACTGTGTGATCCACAAATTGTTGTTTCGAGTCTAGGTGTTCTTTGTGTCCGTTTCATGTATGTTTGTCAAGTCCTCCGCAAAACAGGATAGGTATATTCCTAATTTGGAAGTTGTCTTTTTAAAATCGAAAAAAAAACCACGGTCAAGAAAAATCGATTTAAAAAAAAACAACCCTATATTTTAAGATGATAGTAATAATAATAACCTCACACGTCTCACACACGGCGGTCTGATCCCAAACTAGGCAGAGCCTGTACTATTGTAACCAGACTGCTGATAAGCATACTTATATATTTCTAAATACATACATAATATAGATAAATTACACCCAGACAGAACAAATGACCGTGCTCATCACACAATATTTGTCCTAGGTGGGAATCGAATCTACGACCTCTCGGCTTAGCAGTCAGGGCCACTAACCACTAGACCAACAGGCCCGTGCATATAATTTTTTTACAGATAAGGCTTTTCAGATTACACATAGATTAAAATAATTATTATTTGTGTACAAAATAATTACAAATTTTTGTACCTATGACTTAATCTTTAACATAGCATTTACATTGTTTTTTCATAGATAAGAAAATTAATAAAAAAAATATTGTGACATTATTTATATCTAACTCGACATTTTGGATGTTTCAACTTCAAAAAAGGAGGAGGTTCTCATTTCGTCTGAATCTTCTTTTTAATGTATGTTTAACGATTTCGAAAGTTCTTTTAAATTTTTTTTTAGTAATGGATGGCGGATGGCGTAGTGGTTTAAGCGGTCGCCACGCCGCTTCCTATTACGCCGAGTGTTGTGGGTTCAAACCCCACATGGGGACAACACTTTGTGTGATCCACAAATTGTTGTTCTGAGTCTGGGCGTACTTTGTGTCCGTTTCATATATGTTTGTACAGTCCCGCGCGACACAGGATTTATTCCTAGTGCTGGCGTTGTCTCTTTAAAAAACGAAAAAAAAAAAAATGGTTTCCAGAGTCCCAATATTTAAGTAAATAAAATAATGGCAAACGCATTTATGACACCAATCATTATCTGGCTATTCTTATCCCAATTTAATTTGGGGTCGGCGCAGTAAGTTTGATTCTTCCATTCTACGCTACCACTCTATCATTCGTCACTTCACTGTTCACTCTTTTCCTAGCCATATCCTCTAGTTTATAGTTCATGGTACCCTTTGCTTCCAATAACTGTACTTGACTAATGTTTTCATGGTTTTCAATATAAATTGTTTATACTTATATTGTATACTAGCTGACCCGCGCAACTTCGTCTGCGTCTCTCAATAGTAATAAATTTTCTCGGTTTTTGAAACATTCTTCATTGCTGCACCGCTCCTATTGGTCTTAGCGTGATGATATATAGCCTATAGCCTTCCTCGAGAAATGGGCTATCTAACACTGAAAGAATTTTTCGAATCGGACCAGTAGTTCCTGAGATTAGCGCGTTCAAACAAACAAACAAAAAAACAAACTCTTCAGCTTTATAATATTAGTATAGATATAATTGTGTGTCCTGTCCTGTTCGTGTAGTGACGGATTAAGAATACGGAATGTCACCACCCCAATTCATTCCGTGGGTGTCGTAAGAGCCGACTAAGGGCGCAAAACAACGCAGGACACTAGCACTGCAAAAAGAAGGAAAACTTGACACAAACCCTATACCAACCCGTCTGGCCAGCGTGGTATAGTAGGCCAAAACCTTCTTTCTAAGGAGAGGCCTATGTCCAGCAGTGGACTATTACAGGCTGTTGATGCGGTCCGCGACCCTTTATTTATTTAGAAATCCCGAATTAGGAATATAATCCTGTGAGACTTTACAAACATACATGAAACGGACAAAAAGAACACCCAGACTCAGGACAACTATTTGTAGATCACACAAAGTGATGTCTCATGTGGGGATCGAACCCACAACACTTAGCTTAGTAGAAAGTGGCGAGGTGACCGCTTAAACCACATATATTTATAATCCGTGATTACAATTGTAACCAAAGTGCACCTACCCTACAAGATGTCTACACCACCTAAAGGTTGGCTGGTAGAGAATGCCCAGGGCATCAAGTCCGCCGATGTTCATAAGTGCATCAAGATGTAAAATAAATAAATATATTACTAACTGGCCAGTTGGTCTAGTGGTTAGCGACCCTGACTGCTAAGTCAGAGGTCGTGGGTTCGATTCCCACCCAAGACAAATATTACGTGATGACTACGGTTACTTAAAAATATTTAAGTATGTTTATCAGCAGTCTGGTTACCATAGTACAGGCTCTGCCTAGTTTGGGATGAGATGACCGTGTGTGGGATGTATGAAGTTTTTATAATTATTACTAAATACATACATATTACTAGCTGACCCGGCAAACGTTGTATTGCAAACCAAAAAAAAATTAGGGATGGGTCACCCTTACCATTTAGGGGTATGAAAAATAGATGTTGGCCGATTCTCAGACCTACCCGATGTGCACACAAAATTTCATGAGAATCGGTCAAGCCGTTTCGGAGCAGTACGGGATCGAACATTGTGACACGAGAATTTTATATATAAGATAAATAAATTTCACTAACATAGAACAAGTGATCGTAGTCATCACACATTTAATTTAACTGGTTTAGAATCGAACCCAAGACTTCAGACTCAGTAGTTAGTACCGCTAACCACTAGAGCAGCATACCAATGACATTGCCAAAATATATGGGGATGTTTAAACTCGTACACTGCAGGGGATGAGTTCTTAGAAACTGAATGCGTGTGGTGACGGATTAAGAATACGCAGTGTCACCACCCCTATTCATCCCATGGGTGTCGTAAGAGTATTAAAGGAGCAAACCATGCAGGACAACAGGACTGCGAAGAGAAGGAAACTTTGACACACAAACATACCAACCCGTCTGGCCAGCGTTGTAAAATAAAGCAAAACCTCCTTTCTAAGATAATAGACTCAGAAGAAGAGAGCAACTGAGAGGAGAAAGGAAAGAGAGAAATGTATAATAAACTTTGTTTTTATTTTGCAGGAATCAAGAAGAATCCAGTGGACTTAAAGGCTCAAAGAAGAATAGTTAAAACTATCAAAGCGTAAAGGGTTCTCGATGAAATCGAAGTCAAAATAGTAAGTTACATTTATATTAATGAACCAACAGCTCTCACGGACGTTTTTCTGTCTATTTAGTCTAGTTTTTTTTTTAAATTAAAATGAAAGATAATTTATATATCTGTATAGAAATTAAAAACTAAGCAGGACAACAGCACTGCAGAGAGAAGGAAAACTTGACACAAACCCTTTACCAACCCGTCTGGCCAGCGTGGTATAGTAGGCCAAAACCTCCTTTCTCAGGAGAGGCTTATGTCCAGCAGTGGACTATTAAAGGCTGTTGATGATGATGATAGAAATTATACAGAGGTAAAGTTGTGAGTTTGTATGTTCGGGGTAATCCCCGACGCTACTGAACCGATTTTGTAAATTATTTTACTGTTAGAAAGGTATATAATCCCTTAGTGTTATAGACTATTTTCTTTTGTGCATTAAGAATTCAATTAAAAAAAGATTAACCTAAAATAAATTAAATTCCAATAATCAGTATAATAAATTACAGAAAAAATATATCCCCAAACCAGTCGGTTTTAAATCTACTACGATAAATTTAATATATTCTACCACATACACACAACGCCATCTAGTCCCAAACTTAGCAGAGCTTGTACTATGGCTACTAGGCAACTGATATAAATACATATATACTTTTTCTTATGTAAATACATACTTATTATACATAGAAACACCCAGACCAAATCAAACATCAAATGTTCATGCACACAAATGTTTGACTTGAGCGGGAATCGAACCCGCGACCTTTGGAATAGCAGTCCGTTACACAAACCACTACGCCATTCGGTCGTCCATAAATTTAAAACACCAAAAAAAAACAGAACAGAAAACCATAAACAATATAATCAATAAAGAAACGCTCGCATCGCAGTTTAAAACAGTGTTTTTTTTTTATTTCGTGTTATTTACATCGTAAAAGTTCTAATCGGAAGTAATACTGAAAATATAATACTGTGACGTATTACAGATCAATTTTTTCGATAGTACCCAATAGATATATGCGTCGATATGAACAACCAGTGTTCAGTATCAAGCAGTGGTTATCAAGCAAGCAGGGTAAAAAGATCACCTAAGATTTAATTTTTCTATTGGCTGAAACGTATTTTTTCATCTCTGGAATAAAGTGTGTCGCGTTCATATTTTTGTTAATGGCAAAAATCGTAAAAAATAGGTATCGATCGATATTTTGGTAAGTGTATTTCAGAACTAAAATTTAATAAATAAATTGACTGCACGGATGGCGTGGTGGTTTAAGCGGTCGCCACGTCGCTCACTACTACGCTGAGTGTTGTGGGTCCGATCCCCACATGGGACAACACTTTGTGTGATCCACAAATTGTTGTTCTGAGTCTGGGTGTTCTTTGTGTTCGTTTCATGTATGTTTGTAAAATCCCCCGCGACACAGGAAATGTTACTAATGCGCGAGTTGTCTTTTTAAAAAAAAAAATGTTAATTATAATCTATTAGTAATTTTAGTTATATAAATTAAAACTAGTTTGATAAAATAATTAATTTTAATCCACAAAAAATTACTTTTAAAACACGCCCAAAGATACATAACGGTTAAAAAATCTTCGTTAAGAAGTTCAACGAGTCGTAGACTGTTTTATTTTAACAAAAAAAGCAATCAAAATTAGGTTTTAACTTATTTTAAAATGTTAAATATAAGTGTCTTAAACAATAGTATAGATACCAACCCGTCTGGCCAGCGTGGTATAGTAGGCCAAAACCTCCTTTCTAAGGAGAGGCTTATGTCCAGCAGTGGACTGTTAAAGGCTGTTGATGATGATGATGATGAAACAATAGCATTTCATGATCAATGTCATACCTCTTATCCTCTGTATTACTCATTATTTCAAGTATTGCATAACAGCGATACCTTTACGTTTTTTATTTGTTAAATAACTACTATTAAATTAAAAATTTAATCAACCCCATATACATATTGGCATTGAAATTTGTTATAGTGTATAGTATTCTACTAGTCATATTGAGGGATAATGAAAAAATATAAAATCCGCCATTTTGTGGCAGCGGCCATCTTGGACCGATTTTCATTAAACATAGCTAATAACACTCCCGACTAATTTTCCTTTCAAACAACAAAAAACAAAATCAAAATCGGGTCATCCGTTCGGGAGCATAGATGCCAGAGGCAAACACACACAGACACGTCAAACTTATAACACCCCTTCGCTTTTGCGTCGGGGTTAATAAATCGGTGACTATCGCTACTATGTAGTCTTTTAAGGTTTGCTTACATTTAACAAATTGTGTAGTTACGTAAATAAATAAATTTAAAAAAAAAGCGGTCGCCATTTCGCTCACTACTACGCTGAGTGTTGTGGGTCCGATCCCAACATGGAATGACACTTTGTGTGATCTACAAACTGTTGTTCTGAATCTGGGTGTTCTTTGTTTGTAATGTCCCCCGCAACACAGGGTATATTACTAATGTGGGAGTTGTCTATTTAAAAAAAAGCTTACTTAAGATATTTTTAGACGTATGTATTATACTTAAAATAAAGAAAATATATTATTTTACAAGAGTTAAAACACAAGAAAAAAAATCTATTAAAATATACCTTGTTTATATTATTGAAATGTAAATAAATTTATTAAAAAAATTATTTTAATTATAGACTTTTATATATTTCTTTTGTATATTTTAAAATTGAGTTTAATTATTGCATTTACGTTAAGTTTTGTTACATAATACTATATTTATTTATCGTTAATGTGTAGTAATTTTATAAAAAAAATTCAAGACATCAAAATACAGGCTTTGTGTAAAAAATGATATGAATATTTCTAGAAATTTCTACGTACGCATTGACAAATAATGAAATCAAAATCGTACAGACATAAACCTCGACAACTTTCGCTACTACTAATTATAATCATCATCATCAACAGCCCTTGATAGCCCACTGCTGGATATAGGCCTCTCCTTAGAAAGGAGGTTTTGCCCTTCTATTCCACGCTGGCCAGACGAATTGGTATAATATAATGTTTTTTTCGAGTTTTCCTTCTCTTTGCAGTGCTTTTGTCCTATGTAGTTTGATCCCTTAGTCGGCTCTTAAGACATCCACGGGATGAATACTACACTCTGTATTCTTAATCCGTATACACGGACAATGTTATATATAAAATTCTCGTGTCACAATGTTCGTTCCCGTACTCCTCCGAAACGGCTTGACCTCATGAAATTTTGTGTGCACATCGGGTGGGTCTAAGAATCGGCCAACATCTATTTTTCATACCCCTAAATGGTAAGGGTGACCCATCCCTATTTTTTTTTTTGTTTTGCAATACAACGTTTGCTGGGTCAGCTAGTACTAAATATAATTATGAATAATTATAATTAGTCGCCTAGATATCAATTTAATACCAAAAATGAATCACGTTTTTACAAGTTAGTTCAAGGAAACTTCTCAGTATCCCTTTGTTAAACAAAAACGGCTTACAGAAGTTTAAAATATTTGGAAAAAGTGTACAAAGCTAAAATTAATAAACAGTATCTGCTATAAAGATGAGAACTATGTGAAAAAGATTCGATTCCCACCTAGGACGAATATTGTGCGATGAGCACTAGACATGGACAAAATCACAGTGAACTGTGAATGAATGGTGATTTATGATTCGATTTTTTCGTACATAGGTTAGGGTTACTACTTATTCACGCGTTGCTGTCAAATAAACTGTTTTCAGACGATGTATAAAGACCCTATTTCGTCCATTTAACAGTTCATCAACATCATCAACAGCCTATACTAGTCCACTGCTGGACATAGGCCTCTCCTTAGAAAGGAGGTTTTGGCCTACTATACCACGCTGGCCAGACGGGTTGGTATAGGGTTTGTTTCAAGTTTTCCTTCTCTTTGCAGTGCTGTTGTCCTGCTTAGTTTGCTCCCTTAGTCGGCTCTTACGACACCCACGGGATGAATTGGGGTGGTGACAATTTGTATTCTTAATCCGTCACCACACGGACAGTAAGTGTCTAGTAATAATTTTATTATATATAGCTACCATTCCCTACACAATAATTAAGAAAAAACTAGATTTACTGTTAAATAGCGTCTATAGTGACATTCCGTATTCTTAAATTTTCGAGCCTTAATGTACAGAAATTCCAAAAGGTCGGCAATGAAGGTCATAGAATGTCTCTTTACCTAAACAATAACATCAACATTACTTTTAAAAGTATTTTTAATCAGCTTTTGTTCAGCCATATTCCACAGTGTGTCGGCCTAGTGTTCAGCGATTTTGTACAAGTACGTACTTAAAAATATATAAGTATGTTTATCAGCAGTCTGATTACTACAGTTTAGGCTCTGCCTAGTTGGGGATTACACGAGTGTGAAATATGTGTCAAGTAATTAAAATTATTATATTTCAATATTTTATTAGTTATCGAGTTGTGTTTATTACATTGTTTAACACTTTTAATTTATTCGTTTTGTATCTGAGCAACAGTTGTATCAACAATGAAATAAATACGGTGCAATCTATGCAATCTTTATTGCAATTTAATTATAAAAGGTCTCGGCAACAATAGGAGACGGGATGAGAGGCTTTTTGTACAAAACATATATTAATTAACTTTTAACAAGCTAGTTATTGAAAAATAAAACAAATATAACCCGACTTCGTAAAAATGTGTGGATGTTTAAATTTAAAAACCGGCGATTTTAATTATACAGTACAGTACGAGTATATCTGTGTGGTGACGGATTAAGAATACGGAGTGTCACCACCCCTATTCATCCCATGGGCGTTGTAAGAGCCGACTAACGCAGCAAATTACGCAGGACACGGCAAAGAGAAGGAAAACTTGAAACAAAGCTTAGAATTTCCAGTCAGCGTGTTGTAGTGGGCCAAAATCTCCTTTCTAAAAACAAGCCTATGTCTAGTAAAATTCGATCCCCACACAGGACAACACTTTGTGTGATCCACAAATCGTTGTTCTGAGTCTAGGTGTTCTTTGTGACAGTTTCATAAATGTAAAGTCCCCTGCGACACAGGATATATTCCCAATGCGGGATTTGTCTTTTATAAAAACAAAAACCCTCCTGTCGCAGTCGGATATAAATAAAACAGTTTTTCTGTCTACAGATATGTATAAAGCCATTACATTCCTGATATTAATGGTCGCGTCTTCAGCCCAGAGCCAGCCATTTGAGTGCCCAAACTTTCAAATCCATCTCCTGATTCCTCATGAAACAGACTGCTCCAGGTTCTACCAATGTGATCATGGACGAAAGGTCCTACAGAGTTGCGCGGCAGGCACACTGTTTGATTCTGTTTCAAGGGTAGGTATCAATACGTTATCCTGGTATGGACAAGTGAACATGAAAGATGAGCAAAGTGACTGCGTTAATGGCGTAGTGGTTTAAGCGGTCACCTAGCCGCTTCCTTCTGCGCTAAGTGTCGTGGGCTCGATCCCCACATGGGACAACACTTTGCGTGATCAATACATTGTTGTTCTGCGTCTGGGTATTGTTTATGTCCGTTTCATGAATGTTTGTAAAGTCCCCCGCGACACAGGATACATTCCTAGCGGGGTAGTTTCCTTTTTATACAAAGAAAAATAAAAGAAAGTGTGGTCAAGAAAGTTTTGTGTGTGGCAGTTGCAGGCTAACAGGAAGCTCATGAATGATAGGAGATGATGATGAGGTTTAAGAATCATTTTTCTATCGCCTTTTTACGATCACCAATTTGATCTAGAGGTTACCTGACGGTGGAATTTAGACTGTTTTGAATATTTAATTTAATTTTATAACAAACACACAGAAGAAGAACAATTCTCGTAATAAAAGTTCGGTAAAAATGGTAAAATAATATTAAGACTAGCAGATCACAGATTCAACTTTCGGTTACAATACGATATAACCACATTACAGTCAACGTTGGATGTTTAATACTTTACTACGAAAATACCTTTCTATGACAGTTGCGAGATAGAGAGTTGATTGGAACTGAAGTGTGACCAAACTTTTATTACGGAATTAAATCTGGAATTAAGTAATGAGTGCATAGAATTCGTTTTTGTTTAAGATTTTTATTAATGTGGTTTTACAAATATACCAAATTATTACAGAGATGTACCTGGCCTTGGGCAGCCAGGTGTCACATAGCAAGCCCTCCATCAACAACAACAACCACAACAACGCAAGCACCGTTTCTCCCCAACGGTTGCCCGTCAGATTTCAATGTCCATCTCTTGCTCCCGCACGGGACAGACTGCAGCAAGTACTACCAGTGCAGTAATGGGGAAAAAATAGCACGGAGTTGCGGGCCGGGGATGTTGTTTGACAATAATTTAGGGGTAAGCTCGAGTTTTGTATTTAATTTAGAAATAAAATTGAAATTTAGAATGTGTGTTCCCATTCTAAATTTCCTACATTAAGAAAATAATGACGCAATTCTAACGCAGCGATCAAGCAACGCACCCTGACCAATGAGGTTCCAAGCTTTCGCATGAAACGATAATTTCTTGGAACCTGATTGGTCAATTAGCGGGCCTCAATCGATACGTCACTATTTTTTAGCGCGAATGGAATATGGACCTCCCAAAAAACTTATGTTAAGCAATCCTGCACATTCCCATCAGCCCTCTACAACCCAAGTACTACGCGATATCGAAGTTCTGTGGATAGACTGTTTGACTTGCAGAAGTCCGACGACTTTTTAGTGGTCCAACTATCCATAACGATTGCCACAGATGCCACTTAGCCATAAGCCCTTCAACTGCGGGCAACTATTTGTATAATAATATATAAAAAAAGGATATCTCTGTAATCGCTACTAACAACTGAACCTAAGGAAGGTGAAATCTAAAATTTCCTAGAGATAATCCACTCATAATTTATGTAATTAATAATTTAATTCGCATTCATTAGATTAGATATAAGACTAACTAACTATTATTATAGGCGTCCATTACCTTTGTACAGTCACCTTAACAAAGAATCAAAAGTAAACAAATTTTAATTAAAATAATTATCACATCACATCACATCATCAACAGCCTTTAATAGTCCACTGCTGGACATAGGCCTCTCCTTAGAAAGGAGGTTTTGGCCTACTATACCACGCTGGCCAGACGGGTTGGTATAGGGTTTGTGTCAAGTTTTCCTTCTTTTTGTAGTGCTGGTGTCCTGCGTTGTTTTGCGCCCTTAGTCGGCTCTTACGACACCCACGGGATGAATTGGGGTAGTTTCATTCCGTATTCTTAATCCGTCATTACACGGTAAAATAATTATACCCATTAATTATTAAAATAAAACTATCCTTTTCGTTTGAATAAAATCTTCTAAGAACCAATTTTATTCTAGCGCTGCAATTTGGAACAATATGCGGAATGTGCAGACGGCGCAACAACATCAACAGCTGCTCCAACAACGACAACAGCATCTCCAACAACTCCCGTACAGCAGTTTCTACCTAACGGTTGTCCAGCAGACCATAATATACATCTGCTGTTACCTCATGAGTACGATTGTGCTAAATATTACTCATGCAGTAATGGGCAAAAAACAGAAATGTCATGTGCTCCTGGAACACTTTTTGATTTCGAACGTCAGGTTGGTTATTAATTTTATTTTTTAATCAGTGGAGTTTATTTAATAAGTTTGTAACTTGGTGGATATTTAAAGAGATTCACAATTCTTCACAAGTCGAAAGGACCTTTCACTCCTTAGAGTAGGTCTCCCGTTAGCTGAAACTAGTCGAGTATATCCGTGACTGCGGAAGAGTCCTGCTTCTACACTCATGGACCGGGTAGACCGGAGGAATACTGCGGCCTACCGGCCTCAGAGGAAACCAGTGTTGTAGGCTGAGTCGGAAGGCCTATTTCTCGATTGTTGATTATATAGAAGACACGAATGCTTGGGATTAATTTAGCACCTGCTATTTCTTAAATAGAAATGTGGTGCAGGCTAGTGTGTTTTTTATGTTTCACTTTACTTTCAATTCTATTCCAGCTTTTTTCTTTATCTTGTTTTCTCTTCATTGCTTTTACCTCTTAGTACTTGACAACTGACATACTAGCGCACACATCAAAACAATGTTGTGATGTATTTAATGACGCGGTTTTGTCTAGCTGTAATTGGAAAAGGAGTGGCCGTGAGTTTGTTTGCCCTTTCTTCTCATAAGGCTCAACTCCTTAGAAACAGGTGGTTGTAGATCAGCATATATTACACTGAATTAACTTCATATTTCTAAACATTTGACAAAACAGATTGTTGCTATTATGTGGGTTGATCTATGACTTGAGAGTCCAAGATGACTTCAAACAATTTTTAAAAGAATGTAATGAAATAAAGATATTTTCAGTTTGAGCAATTATTTTGTTACTGTTCACTAAGTGAGTGAGATTAAAGGCGGTTCAGTTCCCTTAATCATGGGGACATAAGAACCCAAAGGTCAGCAGTAAACTTATCACTCTCGAGTTGAAATCGTCAAATGTAGTTTAATTTCCATTCCATGCCAATTTTAATAAAAATCATCATCTATCAATGTAATCCAAATATTACTTTTAATTCCAGATTTGCAATTTTCCTATATTTGTCACGTGTCACACAACTCAAACTCCATCAACATCAACACCTGGAACTGATTTTCTTCCCAACGGCTGCCCAGCTAATGTACATATACACTATCTGTTACCCCATGATTCCGACTGTGCCAAGTTTTATCAATGCGATCACGGACAGAAAGTAGAAAGGAGTTGTGCAGCTGGGACCTGGTTTGATTACAATTTGCAGGTAAGAATTTATGAACTATCGTAAAATAGTTTTTGATGTGTAAGATATGTTTACGACAATTGAGATCTAGCACTTCACGCCAATTTACGATAAAATCATTTTTATTCTTGAACTTATAGAAAAAAAAACCTAGGTACTTTTTATTTCGGCTAGCTACAAAAGCGTAATTTTTAAGTTTTCAAACTATAATTTATTTTAGTTAATACATGTCAAACCTAGAAAAATATATATAATTAAATACTATTCTCTTGTCCAGGTTTGCAACCACATTCATTTAGTAAACTGCGTACTGGGCTCATCATCAACAACATCAACAGTGTCCACAATACCTCCAGGAACAGTTACTACAACTACGAAGGCACCGTCAACAACAACAGAAACGTCGACAACAACACCTGGAACTGACTTTCTTCCCAACGGCTGCCCAGCTAATGTACATATACACTATCTGTTACCCCATGATTCCGACTGTGCCAAGTTTTATCAATGCGATCACGGACAGAAAGTGGAAAGAAGTTGTGCAGCTGGGACCTGGTTTGATTACAATTTGCAGGTAAGCTAAGAGTAATGCTGTTGGTATAACAACAGGTCCTTAAGTATTTCATACGTATTTAACCTACTGATTCCGTGATCTAATAAAGTAAAAGTATAATAAAGGATAGCAACAAATAATCAATTCAAGTTTTGTCTGTGTAATTACAAAAAGTTCCTGAATTGGTATTGAGTAAGACTAATGAGTAAGGTTAATTTTTAAGCTATTGCATAGCTTCTATCGAGGGCCTTGAGCGCGGGGACCGAATCCAGAAATTCCGTAACGAAAAAACACCTCACGCTAAAAACAAAACAAAAAACAGTACCAAAATCAAATGCTGAACGTCAAAGGAAATTTCGTCAACATAATGCAGAAAAATCTTACATGGATATGTAATTTGATTTAGTAATAATATTTTTTTATTTATTTATTTAAAAACAAATTGTAATATATGCTTCAATATTTTTATTTAATAAAAGAAAAAAAATTGTTTTCTTATCGGTCACCACGCTCAAAAAGACAAGTGTAACTTGAATTAATATCAAAGAAAAAGAAATACTGCATAAATAAAATAAATAAATAATTATAATTGCATAAGTTGATACAAAATGCTATGCAATAGCTTTACCGCGGCAGTCCCCGAGTGCCAAACGTCTTTTTTTTTTTTTTTTTTTTATTTTTTCTACATATAGATGAAGGTGAATTTAATGCCATAGGCATTTTTTTTAAGTCAACGTGTTAGTGAGTTTAAATATATATGTAGTAGACATAAACAATATATACAAACCATCCTTAAAATAAATAAATATACGTACATACCAAACCCTCTTTTCTAAGGAGAGGCCTATGTCCAGCAGTGGACTGGTAAAGGCTGTTGATGATGATTGATGATACAAATTATAAATTAATATCGACTCTAAGTATCCTGTTATAAAGTTTAAATTAAAACAACCTATATACTAGTATTGTGTGTCGTATTATTTTAGAACGAGAATTTCAGTTAATATTAATATTCTAATATTAATATTCTTTCTACCACATACACACAACGCCATCTAGTCCCAAACTAAGCAGAGCTTGTACTATGGGTACTAGACAACTGATATAAATACATATATATATATTTTTTTGTACATACATACACATTATACATAGAAACACCCAGACCAAACCAAACATCAAATGTTCATGCACACATATGTTTGACTTGAGCGGGAATCGAACCCGCGACCTTTGGAATAGCAGTCCGTTACACAAACCACTACGCCATCCGGTCGTTAAATTACTGACGATCAATCGATTATTAAGTTCCCTAAGATCACTAAATCCCAGCCTGGATAGATTGTCAAAGATTCGAATAATACTGGTCAGCTGTTGGCCACTAAGTGGTATTGATTTTAGTGTGTGTCAATGGTGTACCGCTTTAACTATGAGCGTTTGTACACCCTTCGTTACTCATACACAAGCATAACTAAATTAGTCTGTTTGTTTCCAGTTGTTTTGTAGAGCGATGATCGCATCTAAACATATACATGACATAAATAAGCTCCCTATTAAGTATCAATACGGTTTTAGTACTAATGGATCAATAATCACGTCGTTTATTGTGTATTTTATTTGTATGTCTCAACAATCTATTACCTACTGTTAATTTTCAATTTCTTGTCATGCATGTCTTAATATGGTTTATGTATCTCAAAAATCTTTTTTTTAGGTCTGCAACCACATCCATTTGGTTAACTGTATATTGGGCTCCTCAACAACATCTACTACAAACGCAACAACGACCACCGCTGAAAGTCCATCACCAGCAACAGAAATTACAGAGAGCACTACAAAAGTACAGCTCCCAACAACAGAAACTACGGTGACCTCGACAGAAGCCCCGTCACCAACAACGGAAAGTATCGTGACCTCTACAGAACCTCCGTCACCAACCACAGAAACCACGGTGACCTCTACAAAAGCTCCGTCACCAACAACAGAAACTACGGTGACTCCTACGAAAGCTCCGTCACCAACAACTGAATCTGCTCCTCGTGAATGTCCAACTAATATACATCATTTGCTTCCTCATGAGTCCGATTGTGCCAAGTTCTACCAATGCGTTCATGGAAGGATGGTAGAAAGAAGTTGTGCTCCCGGGACCTGGTTTGACTATCAGTTGCAGGTAAAAATTATTTCATCATCATCAACAGCCTCTAGTACTCCACTGCTGGACTTAGGCCTCTCCTTAGAAAGGAGGTTTTAGTCCAATTACTACGCTAACCAGACGGGTTGGTATTGGGTTTGTTTCAAGTTTTCAATCTCTTTGCAGTGCTGTTGTCCTGCGTAGTTTGCTCCCTTAGGTGGCTCTTACGACACCCACGGGATGAATAGGGGTGGTGACACTTCGTATAGTTTAGTTTAGTACTTGTTATAGGAATATTTAAGGCATGACCAACTTGTTGCTCTTGTGATTAGTAATAATTTTGTCTGTATCTGAGTATAACTTATGTAAAATTTTGGATCTGCTAGCATTTGTCCGCGTTAGAGCGGTAAAAAGTAGCTTTTATTACTCTATGATTATCTTTGCAATGATGAAAGGATTTTTTAAATTGCTTCAGTGATTTAGACGTGATTTAGGCGAAACAAACAAATTCACATTCACGTTTATAATGTGGATGAACAGGTGTCATGTCCCTGGAACTCAAAGGGAGGATCGCCCGACCAGTCAAGGTAATCATGCCTGGCGGGCCGTGGCCCAGCGGTTGATGTTTTTGAATTTCTATATATGCTAATTGAGAATTATTTATATCGCGATACAGGTTTAGCAGTCACTCCGTAATTCGGTGTTTCTTCGTTGGATGGTGCTGTAGTATGTGTTTGTTTCTCTGTATGTGGAAGTTGCCACGATAATATAAGTACAGATGTTCGTCAGCAATGCCTCTCTCATCCAGAGGGGAGGTTGGACTCCCAGCACTCTACGATGGTTTTCAGGCAGCCTAAGTCTGTGTCTCAGCGGTTTTCTTATTTGCACATCTGACAAATATTTCTAATCTTGATAATTCATTGAAAGATAAAACCAACCAAGCTCGCCATATTTTAAAAATATTAGAAGAGTACAGAAGTTTTATCCGTGTGATGACGGATTAAGAATACGGAGTATCACAGCCACTATTTACTCTGTGGGTAACTAACTACGTACAAAAACAGCACCACAAAGAGATGGAAAATTTTAAACACTCTACGTAGACTGTAATAAAGTTTAAATTAAAACAACTACTATTTAAACAACTAAATTACTAGAATTGTGTGTCGTGTTATTTTAGAACAAGAATTTCAGTTATTATTACTGACGATTAATTGATTATTAAGTTCCCTAAGATCACTAGATCCCAGCCTAGATAGATTGTCAAGGCTTTGAATAATACCGGTCAGTTGTTGGCCACTAAGTGGTATTGCTTATATTGTGTGTTAATGGTGTGCCGCTTAAACTATGAGCGCGCGTACACCCCTCGTTACTCATTCACCAACATAATTAAGTTAGTCTGTTTGTTTCCAGTTGTTTTGTAAGGCGATGATCGCATCTAAATATATAAATGATATAAATAAGCTCCCAATTAAGTATCAATACGGTTTTAGTACTGACCCATCAATTATTACGTCGTATAATGTGTTTGTTATTTGTATGTCTCAACAATCTATTACCTACTGTTAATTTTCAATTTCTTGTCATGCATGTCTTAATATGGTTTATGTATTTCAAAAATCTTTTTTTTAGGTCTGCAACCACATCCATTTGGTTAACTGTGAATTGGGCTCCTCAACAACATCTACTACAAACGCAACAACGACAACCGCTGAAAGTCCATCACCAACAACAGAAACTACGGTGACTTCGACAGAACCTCCGACACCAACCACAGAAAGTACAGTTACCTCCACGGACGCTCCGCCAACAACAACAGAAAGTACTACAACCTCTACAAAAGCTCCATCACCAACAACCGAAAGTACCGTGACCACTACAGAGCCTCCGTCACCAACCACAGAAACCACGGTGACCTCTACAGAAGCTCCGATACCAACCACAGAAAGTACAACTACCTCCACAGACGCTCCGCCAACAACAACAGAAAGTACTACAACATCTACAAAAGCTCCATCACCAACAACCGAAAGTACCGTGACCACTACAGAACCTCCGTTACCAACCACAGAAACCACGGTGACCTCTACAGAAGCTCCGATACCAACCACAGAAAGTACAGTTACCTCCACAGATGCTTCACCAACAACAACAGAAAGTATTACGACCTCGACAACAGCACAGTCACCAACAACAGAAACTACAGTGACTTCTACGCAAGCTCCGTCACCAACAACTGAATCTGCTCCTCGTGAATGTCCAACTAATATACATCATTTGCTTCCTCATGAGTCCGATTGTGCCAAGTTCTACCAATGCGTTCATGGAAGGATGGTAGAAAGAAGTTGTGCTCCCGGGACCTGGTTTGACTATCAGTTGCAGGTAAAAAATTATTTCATCATAATCAATAGCCTCTAGTACTCCATTGATGGACTTAGGCCTCTCCTTAGAAAGGAGGTTTTGGTCCAATTACCACGCTAGCCAGACGGGTTGGTAAAGGGTTGGTTTCAAGTTTTCCTTCTCTTTGCAGTGCTGTTGTCCTGCGTAGTTTGCTCCCTTAGGCGGCTCTTGGTGACGCTCCGTATAGTTTAGTTTAGTACTTGTTATATATGAATATTTAAGGCATGAACAACTTGGTGGTCTAGTGATTAGTGATAATTTAATCTGTATCTGAGTATAACTTATGTAAAATTATGTATCTGCTAGCATTTCTTCGCGGCTCCACCCACGTGTATGCCGGTTATCGTTGTAAAAACTAGCCTATATTACTCTCTGATAATGTAGCTTTGCAATGGTGAAAGGATTTTTTAAATTGCTTCATTGATTTAGGCGTGATTTAGGCGAAACAAACAAATTCACGTTTATAATCTGGATGAACGGGTGTCATGTCCCTGCAACTCAAAGGGAATCCTCAGTAAAGTACCAGTAAAGGTAATAATGCCTGGCGGACCGTGGCCCAGCGGTTGAGGTTGGGAATTTCTATATATGCTAATTGAGAATTATTTATATCGCGATACAGGAGTAACTACTAATACACCGTAATTCGGTGTTTCTTCGTTGGATGGTGCTGTAGTATTTGCTTGTTTCTCTGTATGTGGAAGTTGCCACAATAAAACAACTCTGTCAAGAAAGTACCGGGAAAAGATAAATAATACACAAAATGTTTGTTATTCATCCAAATTTATTTGATCACCTTCAAAGTATGCTCCTTCAGAAACGATACACTTACGCTAACGAATAATCCAATCATCAAAACATTTTTTAAACGCTGTTTCCGGTATTGAGTTCAGTTCTCGCCGCGAATTCTTCTTTATGTCTTTTACCGATTGAAAACGGGTGCCACGAAGTGGTAATTTGAGTAAGGGAAAAGAAAGAAGATGGCTGGAGCCATATCTGGTGAATATGGTGGTTGCTCGATGGTATTTGTTAAGTGTTTGATCAAAAATTCGTTCACAATGATGGCATTGTGCGAAGGCGCATTATCGTGGTGCAAAATCCAAGAATTTTCTTGCCACAAATCTGGCCTTTTTCGTCGAATTTGCTCTCTTAAATGCCGAATAACGCTGAAATAATATTCTTTATTCACTGTTTGACCTTCCGGCAAGAATTTCGAGTGCACAACACCGTGATAGTCAAAGAAAACAGTCAACATGACTTTGACTTTTGATCGACTTTGGCGTGGTATTTTCGGTTTCGGTTCAGCTGGAAGGCGCCACTCTGAAGCTTGTTGACTAGTTTGCATGTCAAACTCGTAAACCCACGTTTCATCACCAGTAACAATGCGTTTCATGAATGTTGGGTCGTAATTGACTCGTTCTATCATGTCCTCAGCGACTCTCATGCGATTGAGTTTTTGGAGAAAATTTAGGTCTTCTGGAACTAGCCGAGCGGTAACATATTTCATACCCAAATTATTAGTTAAAATAGTACGGATCGACTCGTGAGATACAGAAAGTTCTTCGGCTATCTCTCTCAAAGTTGAATGAGGATTTTCAGTCAATATTTCCTTCACTTTTGCGATGTTAACTTCAGTTGCAGACTTTGATGGCCTACCAGAGTGAAGCAAATCTTCCATCACATCTCGACCGCTTATGAACGCTTTGTACCACTCATAAGCACATGTTTTTGATAAAGTCGATTCACCGTAAGATTGTAACATTTTCAAATCGAAACGTTCATGTTCGAACACGAAATTCCATTGGCGATGCTAAATTTAAGACAAACTCTTTGTTCGATGTTTTTGTCCATTATGAAATTCGCAATACACACTAGATATGATATAACTAAAAACAATACTGGATTTAATATAAACAACAGAAAACAGTTATGCCAACCTAACAAAAAAAAAATTTGAATTTCGAACCATAAACAAATCATCCATTCCCGATACTTTTTTGACTGAATGTATAAGTATAGATCATCAATCATCATCATCATGGACAGGCCGACTCAAAACAATGGTCATTTCTTAAAAAGGCCTACCCAGACGCTATACTGTACTCGCACAGTTTTCTTCCCAGAGTGAGTCTTAGGAAATACTGACTCCTTCTAGCTGTAAAGTCCGACTTGTAAAAATATCTGAAAAGACTTACAGAAATAAATATCATTTATCTTCAGCAAGGCCTCTCTCATCCGGAGGGGAGGTTAGACTCCCAGATGGTTTTCAGGCAACCTAAGTCAGTGTCTCAGCGGTTTTCTTAATAGGACATCTGACAACTATTTCTAGTCTTGATAATTCATTGAAAGATATAACTAATCAAGCTCGCCATATTTTAAAAATATTAGAAGAGTACAAAAGTTTTATCTATTACTCTGTGGGTAACTTACTACGTACAAAAACAGCACCACAAAGAGATGGAAAATTTTAAACAAGCCCTAGACCAACCCGTCTGGCCAGCGTGGTATGGTAGGCAAAAACCTCCTTTCTAAGAAGAAGGAGTACCCAATAAAAGACAGATAAGAGGATATTAAATTAACTAACTAACTAAAAAAAAAAAATACTACTTGAATATTTGAGCAAAGATGCTCAAATATTCAAGTGGTATTTTTTTTTTATCTAACAGTCGTAGAAGACGTCTAGGAAAAGATGAGAATAAGTCGCAGTGAGTACATAATTTTTTTTCTTTTTTGTTCTCCAGATTTGCAACCACCCCTATTTGGTCAACTGTACGTTAGGTGTCACAACCACAACTCCAGCTGTTCCAACAGAAGGCAGTTCAACAACAACATTTGAACCCACCACAATTATAACTGAGACAACTACCAGAATAGCTACTGTTCCTACCACAGTAAAAACAGCACCTACTACAGTGACAACAGAACCAACAACAGTGACAACTGAACCAACAACAGTGACAACCGAACCAACCACAGTTACAACAGAACCTACTACAGTTACAACCCAACCCACTACAGTGACAACAGAACCTACCACAGTGACAATGGTACCTACGACAGTGACAACTGAACCAACCACAGTAACAACTGAACCAACAACAGTGACCACTGAACCCACCACAGTAACCACGGAACCTACCACAGTGACGACTGAACCAACCACAGTGACAACTGAACCAACCACAGTGACAACGGAACCTACCACAGTAACCACTGAACCAACCACAGTCACAACGGAACCTACCACAGTGACAACGGAACCTACCACAGTGACGACTGAGCCTACCACAGTAACAACGGAACCTACCACAGTGACGACTGAACCAACCACAGTGACAACTGAACCAACCACAGTGACAACTGAGCCTACCACAGTAACAACTGAGCCTACCACAGTAACAACGGAACCTACCACTGTGACAACTGAACCAACCACAGTAACAACTGAACCAACCACTGTGACAACGGAACCTACCACTGTGACGACTGAACCTACCTCAGTAACAACTGAACCAACCACAGTCACAACGGAACCTACCACAGTGACAACGGAACCTACCACAGTGACGACTGAGCCTACCACAGTAACAACGGAACCAACCACAGTAACAACTGAACCAACCACTGTGACAACGGAACCTACCACTGTGACGACTGAACCTACCACAGTGACGACTGAGCCTACCACAGTAACAACGGAACCTACCACAGTAACAACTGAACCAACCACTGTGACAACGGAACCTACCACTGTAACGACTGAACCAACAACAGTAACAACTGAACCAACCACAGTGACGACTGAGCCCACCACAGTAACAATTGAACCAACCACTGTGACAACGGAACCTACCACTGTGACAACTGAACCAACAACAGTGACAACGGAACCTACCACTGTGACGACTGAACCAACAACAGTGACGACTGAACCAACCACAGTAACAACTGAACCAACCACAGTGACAACTGAACCAACCACTGTGACAACTGAACCAACAACAGTGACAACGGAACCTACAACAGTGACAACTGAACCAACCACTGTGACAACAGAACCTACCACAGTGACAACGGAACCTACCACAGTAACGACTGAACCAACCACAGTGACAACTGAGCCTACCACAGTATCGACTGAGCCTACCACAGTAACAACTGAACCAACCACAGTGACAACGGAACCTACAACAGTTACAACTGAACCCACTACAGTTACAACTGAACCCACAACAGTTACAACGGAACCTACCACAGTGACGACTGAACCAACCACAGTAACAACTGAACCTACCACAGTGACAACTGAACCAACAACAGTGACAACGGAACCAACCACTGTGACAACTGAACCAACAACAGTGACAACGGAACCTACAACAGTTACAACTGAACCCACCACAGTTACAACTGAACCCACCACAGTGACAACTGAACCAACCACAGTGACAACTGAGCCTACCACAGTAAGAACGGAACCTACCACGGTGACGACTGAACCAACCACAGTAACAACGGAACCTACCACAGTGACGACTGAACCAACCACAGTAACAACTGAACCTACCACAGTGACAACTGAACCAACAACAGTGACAACGGAACCTACCACTGTGACAACTGAACCAACAACAGTGACAACCGAACCTACAACAGTTACAACTGAACCCACTACAGTTACAACTGAACCCACAACAGTAACAACGGAACCTACCACAGTGACGACTGAACCAACCACAGTAACAACTGAACCTACCACAGTGACAACTGAACCAACAACAGTGACAACGGAACCTACCACTGTGACAACTGAACCAACAACAGTGACAACCGAACCTACAACAGTTACAACTGAACCCACTACAGTTACAACTGAACCCACAACAGTAACAACGGAACCTACCACAGTGACGACTGAACCAACCACAGTAACAACTGAACCTACCACAGTGACAACTGAACCAATAACAGTGACAACGGAACCTACCACTGTGACAACTGAACCAACAACACTGACAACGGAACCTACCACAGTAACAACTGAACCAACCACAGTGACAACTGAACCTACCACAGTGACAACTGAACCAACAACAGTGACAACGGAACCTACAACAGTTACAACTGAACCCACCACAGTTACAACTGAACCCACCACAGTAACAACTGAACCTACCACAGTGACAACTGAACCTACCACAGTAACAACTGAACCCACCACAGTGACAACTGAACCAACCACAGTGACAACTGAGCCTACCACAGTAACAACGGAACCTACCACAGTAACAACTGAACCAACCACAGTGACAACTGAACCAACAACAGTGACAACGGAACCTACAACTGTTACAACTGAACCCACTACAGTTACAACTGAACCCACAACAGTTACAACGGAACCTACCACAGTGACGACTGAACCAACCACAGTAACAACTGAACCTACCACAGTGACAACTGAACCAACAACAGTGACAACGGAACCTACCACTGTGACAACTGAACCAACAACAGTGACAACGGAACCTACAACAGTTACAACTGAACCCACTACAGTTACAACTGAACCCACAACAGTAACAACGGAACCTACCACAGTGACGACTGAACCAACCACAGTAACAACTGAACCTACCACAGTGACAACTGAACCAACAACAGTGACAACGGAACCTACCACTGTGACAACTGAACCAACAACAGTGACAACGGAACCTACCACTGTGACGACTGAACCAACAACAGTGACAACGGAACCTACAACAGTTACAACTGAACCCACTACAGTTACAACTGAACCCACAACAGTTACAACGGAACCTACCACAGTAACAACTGAACCTACCACTGTGACGACGGAACCAACAACAGTGACAACGGAACCTACCACAGTGACGACTGAACCAACCACAGTGACAACTGAACCTACCACAGTGACAACTGAACCAACAACAGTGACAACGGAACCTACCACTGTGACAACTGAACCAACAACAGTGACAACGGAACCTACAACAGTTACAACTGAACCCACTACAGTTACAACTGAACCCACAACAGTTACAACGGAACCTACAACAGTTACAACTGAACCCACCACAGTTACAACGGAACCTACCACAGTGACAACTGAACCAACCACAGTGACAACGGAACCTACAACAGTTACAACTGAACCCACCACAGTTACAACGGAACCTACCACAGTGACAACTGAACCAACCACAGTGACAACGGAACCTACAACAGTTACAACTGAACCCACCACAGTTACAACGGAACCTACCACAGTGACAACTGAACCAACCACAGTTACGACTGAACCAACCACAGTGACAACTGAACCAACCACAGTGACAACGGAACCTACCACAGTGACAACTGAACCAACCACTGTGACGACGGAACCTACCACAGTGACAACTGAACCAACAACAGTGACAACGGAACCTACAACAGTTACAACTGAACCTACCACAGTGACGACTGAACCAACCACAGTGACAACTGAACCAACCACAGTGACAACTGTGCCTACCACAGTAACAACGGAACCTACCACAGTGACGGCTGAACCAACCACAATAACAACTGAACCAACCACAGTGACAACTGAACCAACCACAGTGACAACTGAGCCTACCACAGTAACAACTGAACCAACCACAGTGACAACGGAACCTACCACAGTGACAATGGAACCTACCACAGTGACGACTGAACCAACCACAGTAAAAACTGAACCAACCACAGTGACAACTGAACCAACCACTGTGACGACTGAACCAACCACAGTGACAACTGAACCAACCACAGTGACAACTGTGCCTACCACAGTAACAACGGAACCTACCACAGTGACGACTGAACCAACCACAGTAACAACTGAACCAACCACAGTGACAACTGAACCAACCACAGTGACAACTGAGCCTACCACAGTAACAACTGAACCAACCACAGTGACAACGGAACCTACCACAGTGACAATGGAACCTACCACAGTGACGACTGAACCAACCACAGTAACAACTGAACCAACCACAGTGACAACTGAACCAACCACTGTGACGACGGAACCTACAACAGTTACAACTGAACCCACTACAGTTACAACTGAACCCACAACAGTTACAACGGAACCTACAACAGTTACAACTGAACCCACCACAGTTACAACGGAACCTACCACAGTGACAACTGAACCAACCACAGTGACAACGGAACCTACAACAGTTACAACTGAACCCACCACTGTGACGACGGAACCTACAACAGTTACAACTGAACCCACTACAGTTACAACTGAACCCACAACAGTTACAACGGAACCTACCACAGTGGCGACTGAACCAACCACAGTAACAACTGAACCTACCACAGTGACAACTGAACCAACAACAGTGACAACGGAACCTACCACTGTGACAACTGAACCAACAACAGTGACAACGGAACCTACAACAGTTACAACTGAACCCACCACAGTTACAACGGAACCTACCACAGTGACAACTGAACCAACCACAGTGACAACGGAACCTACCACAGTCACAACGGAACCTACAACAGTGACAACTGAACCAACCACAGTTACGACTGAACCAACCACAGTGACAACTGAACCAACCACAGTGACAACGGAACCTACCACAGTGACAACTGAACCAACCACTGTGACGACGGAACCAACCACAGTGACAACTGAACCTACCACAGTGACAACTGAACCAACAACAGTGACAACGGAACCTACCACAGTGACAACTGAACCAACCACAGTGACAACGGAACCTACCACTGTGACAACTGAACCTACCACTGTGACAACTGAACCAACAACAGTGACAACGGAACCTACAACAGTTACAACTGAACCCACTACAGTTACAACTGAACCCACAACAGTTACAACGGAACCTACAACAGTTACAACTGAACCCACCACAGTTACAACGGAACCTACCACAGTTACAACTGAACCCACCACAGTTACAACGGAACCTACCACAGTGACAACTGAACCAACCACAGTGACAACGGAACCTACAACAGTTACAACTGAACCCACCACAGTTACAACGGAACCTACCACAGTGACAACTGAACCAACCACAGTGACAACGGAACCTACAACAGTTACAACTGAACCCACCACAGTTACAACGGAACCTACCACAGTGACAACTGAACCAACCACAGTTACGACTGAACCAACCACAGTGACAACTGAACCAACCACAGTGACAACGGAACCTACCACAGTGACAACTGAACCAACCACTGTGACGACGGAACCTACCACAGTGACAACTGAACCAACAACAGTGACAACGGAACCTACAACAGTTACAACTGAACCTACCACAGTGACGACTGAACCAACCACAGTGACAACTGAACCAACCACAGTGACAACTGTGCCTACCACAGTAACAACGGAACCTACCACAGTGACGGCTGAACCAACCACAGTAACAACTGAACCAACCACAGTGACAACTGAACCAACCACAGTGACAACTGAGCCTACCACAGTAACAACTGAACCAACCACAGTGACAACGGAACCTACCACAGTGACAATGGAACCTACCACAGTGACGACTGAACCAACCACAGTAAAAACTGAACCAACCACAGTGACAACTGAACCAACCACTGTGACGACTGAACCAACCACAGTGACAACTGAACCAACCACAGTGACAACTGTGCCTACCACAGTAACAACGGAACCTACCACAGTGACGACTGAACCAACCACAGTAACAACTGAACCAACCACAGTGACAACTGAACCAACCACAGTGACAACTGAGCCTACCACAGTAACAACTGAACCAACCACAGTGCACGAACCTACACAGTACAATGAACACCACATGACGACTGAACCAACCAGTAACAACTGAACCAACCACATGACAACTGACAACCACTGTGACGACGAACTACACAGTTACACTGACCACACAGTCACTGAACCCACACATTACACAACCTACACATCAACTGAACCCACCACAGTACAACGACCTACCACATGACACTAACCAACCACATGCAACGACCACAACAGTCAACGACCACACTGACACGGAATAACGTACACTGACCACTACAGTTACAACTGACCACAACAGTTACAAGAACTACCACAGTGCGCTGACCCCACAGTAACAACTGAACCTACACGTGACACTGACAACAACATGACAACGGAACCTACCACTGGAAACTGACACAACATGACACGACCTACACAGTTAAACTGACCACACTTACAACGAACCCAGTACAAGACCACACAGTGACACGAACCCCACAGTACAACGAACTAACGTGCAACTGAACCAACACATACACGAACCACCACGGACAATAACCAACACAGTGACAACGGAACTACACGTGACACGAACAACCGTGACACGGAACCACACAGTACACTAACCCACAGTACAACTGAACCACAACATACACGGAACCTACCACAGTACAACGACCAACCACGTGACAACGGAACACCACGTGACCTGACCCACGTGACAATGAACCAACACAGTGACAACGACTACACGTCACTGAACCACACAGTACACGAACCACAACAGTCAACGAACCCAACAGTTAACTGAACCCACACAGTTACAACGGACCTACACATTACACTGAACCCACACAGTTACAACGGAACCTACACAGTGACAACGACACCACAGTGACACGAACTACACAGTACCTGAACCCACACAGTTACAACGACTACCAAGTGACAACTGAACCAACCACAGTGACACGGAACTACACAGTTACAACTGAACCCACACAGTTACAACGGAACTACACAGTGACAACTGAACCAACCACAGTTACGACTGGGAACAACCACAGTGACAACTGACCAACCACAGTGACAACGGAACCTACCACAGTGACAACTGAACCCAACCACTGTGACGACGGAACCCTACCACAGTGACAACTGAACCAACAACAGTGACAACGGAACCTACAACAGTTACAACTGAACCTACCACAGTGACGACTGAACCAACCACAGTGACAACTGAACCAACCACAGTGACAACTGTGCCTACCACAGTAACACCGGAACCTACCACAGTGACGGCTGAAACCAACCACAGTAACAACTGAAACCAACCACAGTGACAACTGAACCAACCACAGTGACAACTGAGCCTTACCACAGTAACAACTGAACCAACCACAGTGACAACGGGAACCTACCACAGTGACAATGGAACCTACACAGTGACGACTGAACCAACCACAGTAAAAACTGAACCAACCACAGTGACAACTGAACCAACCACTGTGACGACTGAAACCAACCACAGTGACAACTGAACCAACCACAGTGACAACTGTGCCTACCACAGTAACAACGGAACCTACCACAGTGACGACTGAACCAACCACAGTAACAACTGAACCAACCACAGTGACAACTGAACCAACCACAGTGACAACTGAGCCTACCACAGTAACAACTGAACCAACCACAGTGACAACGGAACCTACCACAGTGACAATGGAACCTACCACAGTGACGACTGAACCAACCACAGTAACAACTGAACCAACCACAGTGACAACTGAACCAACCACTGTGACGACGGAACCTACAACAGTTACAACTGAACCCACTACAGTTACAACTGAACCCACAACAGTTACAACGGAACCTACAACAGTTACAACTGAACCCACCACAGTTACAACGGAACCTACCACAGTGACAACTGAACCAACCACAGTGACAACGGAACCTACAACAGTTACAACTGAACCCACCACTGTGACGACGGAACCTACAACAGTTACAACTGAACCCACTACAGTTACAACTGAACCCACAACAGTTACAACGGAACCTACCACAGTGGCGACTGAACCAACCACAGTAACAACTGAACCTACCACAGTGACAACTGAACCAACAACAGTGACAACGGAACCTACCACTGTGACAACTGAACCAACAACAGTGACAACGGAACCTACAACAGTTACAACTGAACCCACCACAGTTACAACGGAACCTACCACAGTGACAACTGAACCAACCACAGTGACAACGGAACCTACCACAGTCACAACGGAACCTACAACAGTGACAACTGAACCAACCACAGTTACGACTGAACCAACCACAGTGACAACTGAACCAACCACAGTGACAACGGAACCTACCACAGTGACAACTGAACCAACCACTGTGACGACGGAACCTACCACAGTGAAAACTGAACCAACAACAGTGACAACGGAACCTACAACAGTTACAACTGAACCTACCACAGTGACGACTGAACCAACCACAGTGACAACTGAACCAACCACAGTGACAACTGTGCCTACCACAGTAACAACGGAACCTACCACAGTGACGACTGAACCAACCACAGTAACAACTGAACCAACCACAGTGACAACTGAACCAACCACAGTGACAACTGAGCCTACCACAGTAACAACTGAACCAACCACAGTGACAACGGAACCTACCACAGTGACAATGGAACCTACCACAGTGACGACTGAACCAACCACAGTAAAAACTGAACCAACCACAGTGACAACTGAACCAACCACTGTGACGACTGAACCAACCACAGTGACAACTGAACCAACCACAGTGACAACTGTGCCTACCACAGTAACAACGGAACCTACCACAGTGACGACTGAACCAACCACAGTGACAACTGAACCAACCACAGTGACAACTGAACCAACCACAGTGACAACGGAACCTACCACAGTGACAATGGAACCTACCACAGTGACGACTGAACCAACCACAGTAACAACTGAACCAACCACAGTGACAACTGAACCAACCACTGTGACGACGGAACCTACAACAGTTACAACTGAACCCACTACAGTTACAACTGAACCCACAACAGTTACAACGGAACCTACAACAGTTACAACTGAACCCACCACAGTTACAACGGAACCTACCACAGTGACAACTGAACCAACCACAGTGACAACGGAACCTACAACAGTTACAACTGAACCCACCACTGTGACGACGGAACCTACAACAGTTACAACTGAACCCACTACAGTTACAACTGAACCCACAACAGTTACAACGGAACCTACCACAGTGGCGACTGAACCAACCACAGTAACAACTGAACCTACCACAGTGACAACTGAACCAACAACAGTGACAACGGAACCTACCACTGTGACAACTGAACCAACAACAGTGACAACGGAACCTACAACAGTTACAACTGAACCCACCACAGTTACAACTGAACCCACCACAGTAACAACTGAACCAACCACAGTGACAACTGAACCAACCACAGTGACAACTGAACCTACCACAGTAACAACTGAACCAACCACAGTGACAACGGAACCTACCACAGTAACAACTGAACCAACAACAGTGACAACGGAACCTACCACTGTGACAACTGAACCAACAACAGTGACAACGGAACCTACAACAGTTACAACTGAACCCACTACAGTTACAACTGAACCCACAACAGTTACAACGGAACCTACAACAGTTACAACTGAACCCACCACAGTTACAACGGAACCTACCACAGTGACAACTGAACCAACCACAGTGACAACGGAACCTACAACAGTTACAACTGAACCCACCACAGTTACAACGGAACCTACCACAGTGACAACTGAACCAACCACAGTGACAACGGAACCTACAACAGTTACAACTGAACCCACCACAGTTACAACGGAACCTACCACAGTGACAACTGAACCAACCACAGTGACAACGGAACCTACAACAGTTACAACTGAACCTACCACAGTGACGACTGAACCAACCACAGTGACAACTGAACCAACCACAGTGACAACTGTGCCTACCACAGTAACAACGGAACCTACCACAGTGACGACTGAACCAACCACAGTAACAACTGAACCAACCACAGTGACAACTGAACCAACCACAGTGACAACTGAGCCTACCACAGTAACAACTGAACCAACCACAGTGACAACGGAACCTACCACAGTGACAATGGAACCTACCACAGTGACGACTGAACCAACCACAGTAACAACTGAACCAACCACAGTGACAACTGAACCAACCACTGTGACGACGGAACCTACCACAGTGACAACTGAACCAACAACAGTGACATCGGAACCTACCACAGTGACCACGGAACCTACAACAGTGACAACTGAACCAACCACAGTTACGACTGAACCAACCACAGTGACAACTGAACCAACCACAGTGACAACGGAACCTACCATAGTGACAACTGAACCAACCACTGTGACGACGGAACCTACCACAGTGACAAATGAACCAACAACAGTGACAACGGAACCTACAACAGTTACAACTGAACCCACCACAGTTACAACGGAACCTACCACTGTGACGACGGAACCTACCACAGTGACAACTGAACCAACCACTGTGACGACGGAACCTACCACAGTGACAACTGAACCAACTACAGTGACAACTGTGCCTACCACAGTAACCACGGAATCAACCACAGTGACAACTGAACCAACCACTGTGACGACGGAACCTACCACAGTGACAACTGAACCAACAACAGTGACAACGGAACCTACAACAGTTACAACTGAACCCACCACAGTTACAACGGAACCTACCACTGTGACGACGGAACCTACCACAGTGACAACTGAACCAACCACTATGACGACGGAACCTACCACAGTGACAACTGAACCAACCACAGTGACAACTGTGCCTACCACAGTAACCACGGAATCAACCACAGTGACAACTGAACCAACCACAGTCACAACAGAACATCCAACAGTTACAACAGAACCGCCGACAATGACAACTGAACCTTCTACACAGACATCCGACGAAACTTCAACTACAGAAAGTAGTTATCCAAGCACAGACAGTACTACAAGTGAATTAAATACAGAAGCTGAGGCTACGGTTACAACAGAAGGAACTGTAGCCCCACAACCAATCTGTCCTCCAGGATTTTGGGGCAATGTGCCACATCCAGAGCGATGTAACGCATTTTACATGTGCGTTGCAGGCACTCCAATGATCAGGGAGTGTACTGCAGGTACTGAATTTAATCCCGAAACACAGGTAAGAAGCTCAATATTTATCTTAGTGGTGAACGCATATCGTAAATAATAACGCACAGACTTGGTAAAAATCCTGATAGCGAGGTTAGCATTTTTACCAAATCTCTGCGTTATTTTTATTATTTTAGTTAATTCAATCCAATTTCTCTAATAAATATGTACATTATGTGACTGCATATTCGTCCATATTCACATTAAAGTCTTTTTACATGCCTCCACCTCGTTGACTACTGGTAGAAGAAGGCTGGTAGACCAGTAATGACACTTTGTCTTACATAACAAACTTTTTTATTTATTTTTCCATATGCTTCGAAATGGAAGCCTTGTGCCTGCTTGAAATGGAAGCTTGTATAACGAAACTTTCCTACTCAACTGAACTATTAACATGATATAAAATTTCAGTCCTGTGTGCCCATCGCCGAAGGAGGTTGTACACTGGGACCAGCTACAACAACTACAGTTGCTACTACTATACAGGAATCTTCAGAAATAACCACAGAAAACGAACGTTTAAGTACTACGGAATCAATACCTACGGTTTCTGCAGAAACGTCTACTGTACCAACAACCGAAGAAACTTCCGTAATCACGGATGTACCAACAACCGTAGCTGATCTAACATCGTCAACTGTAGTCTCCACAGAAACAACAGAAAAAACGTCAACTACAGAAAGTAGTTCATCAAGTACAGACAGTACTCCATCTGAAGTGAGTACAGATGCTGCGACTACGATTACCACAGAAGGTACTGAAGCTCCTCAACCAATCTGTCCTCCAGGATTTTGGGGCAATGTACCACACCCAGAGCGATGTAACGCATTTTACATGTGTGTCGCAGGTACTCCCATGATGAGGGAATGTACGGCAGGAACTGAATTTAGTGCCGAAACACAGGTAAGAACAGAGACTCATCAGAATCCTCATTACGACTGTCCCTTATTGTTAGAATTTTATTAATGACATACATAGTCCAACTCCAAGTCCGTAAATGCTAAGGTTTCTTTTGTAATGGTTAAATATTGCAAATCACCAGCATTTATTGCTTTGTGGATGACGCCCTTTACATCGGCTGAGGTAACATGTCTCGGGTAAATGTCATCGAGATCCGAACCAAACTTATCTTTTAGGAATCCGAAACCGACGACAAACTCTATAACAAGTATTCACTGGTCAAACATCTGATTTATCGATTCTTCCGGACTGATTTTCTGGAACTCCAATTTTAAAGACGATTAATAACGCTCTATCCTCTGTACTTCTTACTTAATAGCGGAAGCCCTATATTAAATCCCAATATTTTCTGACTGCTCCAAAACGGAACCATGTGTTTGTGGCCTAAATATAAGTTTCTTTAACAAAAGTTATGTAGGCTTAGTTAATATCGATAGCCTAACTTGGTATATTTAACTTTAGAAAACATTTCGTTATAGTTCTATTAGGCCAAACTTCCATTTCCATTTTTTGCTTTGCACAAATAACCTTAATAACAAATTCTCGTTTATGGACCAGTATAATCTTTACACCTACAAGAAAGAAGCGCACTCTCTCTTCAAAAGCCAATATCACTATTTTGAATCTCGACCTTGACTCTGCAGATTGCTCAACGAGAGCTGCAGTTTTCATAAGCAGCGGTAGTCACAAATTATTAGGTGACCTACCAAATAATTAATTTCAAGTTATAAAATATTTAACCTTTCATTAAGTTTGCAATAGTTCTGTATGATTCAGTTACTTTAAGTTTAATTAAAGGTTTTTGATGATTGTCCATTCAGAGGTAATACTACTTACTTACTAAACTACTAAAACTTGTATTTGCTCAAAGACTGTACACTCTATTAACACGTTATAAAATTTCAGTCTTGTGTACCCATCGCTGAAGGAGGATGTACACTCGGACCCGCTACAACAACTACGGATGCTACTACTACACAGGAATCTTCAGAAATTACCACAGAAAGGGACATTATCCCAGACGATGAAATAACAACTACTGAATATCCTACCACAGAAAACGATCGTTTAAGTACTACAGAATCAATACCTACAGTTTCTGAAGAAACGTCTACTGAATCAGTACCAACAACCGAAGAAACACCAGTAAATACGGATGTACCAACAACTGTTTCTGATCTAACATCGTCAACTGCATCATCTACAGAAACATCAGATGGAACGTCAACTACAGAAAGTAGTTCTCCTAGTACAGAGAGTACTACAACTGAAGTGCATACAGATGCTGAGACTACGGGTACCTCAGAAGGTATTTCAGAAATTACTGAAGCTCCTCAATTAATCTGTCCGCCAGGGTTTTGGGGAAGCGTGCCACATCCAGAGCGATGCAACGAATATTACATGTGTGTCGCAGGTACTCCGATGCCGAGGGAATGTACGGCCGGAACTGAATTCGATCCCGAAACAGAGGTAAGAAGACAGCAAATAAACTTAATAATTAAAGCGTACCGTACTCGCTGTCAGGATCCTTACTATGATTGTCCCTTATTATTATAATTCTTAAACATTACACACATAGCCCCACTCCAAGTTAGTAAATGCTAAGATATCTTCTACATATCAGTGACATTATGTTGTAAATAATAAGTATTAAGTGGAAGACGTCCTTTACACAGGTCGATGACCGCTTCTCGGGAAATAGTAAAAAATTTTTGAAGAACCAATTCATTTTCGTCTTTCAATTACTATCTCTTCCGCCGATTGCTCTCGAAGGATTCCGAAACCGACCACAATCCCTATACCAAGTATTTACTGCTGGCCGGTGAACACTAATATAGTTGTTCTTGTATACCAGACTTATCGATTCTTCTGTAGTGACTTTCTGGAACTAGAATTTTTAAAGACGAGTAATGGCGCTCTATCACACACACACACATCACATCATCAGCCTTTCGCAGTCCACTGCTGGACATAGGCCTCTCCCATTGCATGCCACTTAGGTTGATTTTGGGCTTCTCGCTCTATCCTCTGTACTATTTACTCCATGACGAAAGTCCCATTTCCAACACAATTTTTTATGCATGCTCCAAAGTGGAAGCTTGTTCTTGTGTTTTAGACACAAGAACAAGCTTCCACGTAAGTTTTATTAACAAAAGTTTCAAAGTAGGATGGTCTTAAATGAATTCGGTATATTTAACTTTAGATAACTTTCCGTTATCGTTTCTTTGAACCAAACCTCCATTCCCATCACTCCGATGGTTCACACTTCAACACTATCAGCTTTCCTAGAATTTTTTGCTTTGCACAACTAACCTGGGTAACAAATTGCAATGTACAGGCCGATAAGACTTTCAAACGTTCAAGGATAAAGCGCACTCCCTCCTCAAAAGCTAGTATCACTATTTTGAATCTCGACCTTGACTCTGCAGATTGCTCAACGAGAGCTGCAGTTATATTAAGTTGTAATGATTTGATGACCTATCATAATATAATTACTTTCAATTTATAAAATATTTAACTTTTCATTAAGTTTGCAATAGTTCTGTATCATTAGGTTACTTTAAGTTTAATCAAAGGTTTTTGATGATTGTCCATTCAGAGGCACTACTACTTAATTGCTTACTAAACTTCTCCTACTTATATTTGCTCAAAGACTATACACTCTATTAACACGTTATAAAATTTCAGTCTTGTGTACCCATCGCTGAAGGAGGATGTACACTCGGACCCGCTACAACAACTACGGATGCTACTACTGTACAGGAATCTTCAGAAATTACCACAGAAAGGGACATTATCCCAGACGATGAAATATCAACTACTGAATTTCTTACCACTGAAAACGATCGTTTAAGTACTACGGCATCAATACCTACAGTTTCTGAAGAGACGTCTACTGAATCAGTACCAACAACCGAAGAAACACCAGTAAATACGGATGTACCAACAACTGTTGCTGATCTAACATCGTCAACTGCAGCATCTACAGAAACATCAGATGGAACGTCAACTACAGAAAGTGGTTCTCCTAGTACAGAGAGTACTACAACTGAAGTGAATACAGATGCTGAGACTACGGCTTTCCCAGAAGGAACTACAGAGGTTACTGAAGCTCCTCAATTAATCTGTCCGCCAGGATTTTGGGGCAGCGTGCCACATCCAGAGCGATGCACCGAATTTTATATGTGCGTCGCAGGTACTCCAATGCCGAGGGAATGTACGGCCGGAACTGAATTCAATCCCGAAACAGAGGTAAGAAGACAGTAAATAAACTGAATAATTAAAGCGTACCGTACTCGCTGTCAGGATCCTTACTAGGATTGTCCCTTATTATTATAATTCTTAAACATTACATACATAGCCCCACTCCAAGTTTGTAAATGCTAAGATATATTCCACATATCAGTGAAAATATGTTGCAAATAATAAGTATTATATAGAAGACGTCCTTTACACCGGTCGATTACCCACTTCTCGGGAAATAATAAAAAAATGATCAAGAACCAATTAATTTTCGTCTTTCAACTTCCGCCGGTGGATCTCGAAGGATTCCGAAACCGACCACAATCCCTATGCCAAGTATTCACTGCTGGCCGGTGAATACTAGTTGTTCTTGTATACTAGAGTTATCGATTCTTCTGTACTGACTTTCTGAACTAGAATTTTTAAAGACGAGTAATGGCGCTCTATCACACACACACATCACATCATAAGCCTTTCGCAGTCCACTGCTGGACATAGGCCTCTCCCATTGCACGCCACTTAGATCGATTTTGGGCTTCTCGCTCTATCCTCTGTACTATTTACTCCATGACGAAAGTCCCATTTTCAACTCATTTTTTTTTTGGATGCTCCAAAGTGGAAGCTTGTTCTTGTGTCTAAAATCTAAGTTTTGTTAACAAAAGTTTCAAAGTTGGATGGTCTTAAATGAATTCGGTATATTTAACTTTAAATAAGTTTCCGTTATCGTTCCTTTACACCAAACCTCCATTCCCATCACTCCGATGGTTCACACTTCAACACTATCAGCTTTCCTAGAATTTTTTGCTTTGCACAACTAAAATGGGTAACAAATTGCAATGTACAGACCGATAAGACTTTCAAACGTTCAAGGATAAAGCGCACTCCCTCCTCAAAAGCCAGGATCACTATTTTGAATCTCGACCTTGACTCTGCAGATTGCTCAACGAGAGCTGCAGTTTTATTAAGTTGTAATGATTTGATGACCTGTCATAATATAATTACTTTCAATTTATAAAATATTTAACTTTTCATTAAGTTTGCAATAGTTCTGTATCATTCGGTTACTTTAAGTTTAATCACAGGTTTTTGATGATTGACCATTCAGAGGTATCACTACTTTTTTACTCACTAAACTACTACTACTTGTATTTGCTCAAAGACTATATTCACTCTATTAACACGTTATAAAATTCCAGTCTTGTGTACCCATCGCTGAAGGAGGATGTACACTCGGACCCGCTACAACAACTACGGATGCTACTACTGTACAGGAATCTTCAGAAATTACCACAGAAAGGGACATTATCCAAGACGATGAAATATCAACTACTGAATATCTTACCACTGAAAACGATCGTTTAAGTACTACGGAATCAATACCTACAGTTTCTGAAGAGACGTCTACTGAATCAGTACCAACAACCGAAGAAACACCAGTAAATACGTATGTACCAACAACTGTTTCTGATCTAACATCGTCAACTGCAGCATCTACAGAAACATCAGATGGAACGTCAACTACAGAAAGTAGTTCTCCTAGTACAGAGAGTACTACAACTGAAGTGAATACAGATGCTGAGACTACGGGTACCTCAGAAGGTACTACAGAAGTTACTGAAGCTCCTCAATTAATCTGTCCGCCAGGATTTTGGGGCAGCGTGCCACATCCAGAGCGATGCACCGAATTTTACATGTGTGTCGCAGGTACTCCAATGCCGAGGGAATGTACGGCCGGAACTGAATTCAATCCCGAAACAGAGGTAAGTAGATATAATAATCAACATATGATGCAACACATGACTGCACGGATGGCGTAGTGGTTTTAGCGGTCCCCACACCGATTCCTACTGCGCTGAGCGTTGTGGGTTCGGTCCCCACATGGGACGACACTTTGTGTCATCCATATATTGTTGTTCTGAGTCTCGGTATTCTTTGTGTCCGTTTCATCTATGTTTGTAAAGTCCCCCGCGACACAGGATATATTCCTAATGCGGAAATTGTATTTTAAAAAGAAAAAAAAGAGAACATAAGGATTAAAGAGTATGTACTGACTATGTCAGGCAGCCATACTCACCAAGCCTGTCCCTTCTTATTGTAATTTTAAGTTATACCTACATGGCTATCTGAGAGTTAGAGCACTACCATGCAATGAATCAAGTCATCATTCAAACAATATAAATTACTACTTACTTACTCACTAAACTACTACTACTTGTATTTGCTCAAAGACTATATACACTCTTTTAACACGTCATAAAATTTCAGTCTTGTGTACCCATCGCTGAAGGAGGATGTACACTCGGACGCGCTACAACAACTACGGATGCTACTACTGTACAGGAATCTTCAGAAATTACCACAGAAAGGGACATTATCCAAGACGATGAAATATCAACTACTGAATACCTTACCACAGAAAACGATCGTTTAAGTACTACGGAATCAATACCTACGGTTTCTGAAGAGACGTCTACTGAATCAGTACCAACAACCGAAGAAACACCAGTAAATACGGATGTACCAACAACTGTTTCTGATCTAACATCGTCAACTGTAGTATATACAGAACCGCCAGACGAAATATTCTCACAAAATCCTAGTACAGAGAGTACTACAACTGAAGTGAATACAGATGCTGAGACTACGGGTACATCAGAAGGTACTTCAGAAGTTACTGAAGCTCCTCAATTAATCTGTCCGCCAGGGTTTTGGGGAAGCGTGCCACATCCAGAGCGATGCAACGAATATTACATGTGTGTCGCAGGTACTCCGATGCCGAGAGAATGTACAGCCGGAACTGAATTCAATCCCGAAACAGAGGTAAGAAGACAGCAAATAAACTTAATAATTAAAGCGTACCGTACTCGCTATCAGGATCCTTGCTATGATTGTCCCTTATTATTAAAATTCTTATACATTACATACATAGCCCCACTCCAAGTTTGTAAATGCTAAGATATCTTCTACATATCAGTGACAATATGTTGCAAATAATAAGGATTATGTGGAAGACGTCCTTTACACCGATCGATTGACCACTTCTCGGGAAGTAGTGAAAAAATTATGAAGAACCAATTCATTTTCGTCTTTCAATTACTATCTCTTCCGCCGATTGTTCTCGAAGGATTCCGAAACCGACCACAATCCCTATACCAAGTATTTACTGCTGGCCGGCGAATACTAATATAGTTGTTCTTGTATACCAGACTTATCGATTCTTCTGTAGTGACTTTCTGGAACTAGAATTTTTGGAACGAAGTTCCTTATCGCGTGTTGTGAAAGGGGGCTAGACAAAAAAAAAATTCACGAAAAGTTGTAACGACACTTTTTATGTCAGTCATTCAGCGCCATCTATCGAATAGACAGGAAATCATTTCTCAAGGAGATTTTACAAATGTATAAATTGTTTTAATTAGAAACCAACTGAAAAATATGTAGGTAATAGCCGCTTTCAAGATGGCATTGTAATTAAAATCTTGTCGAATCAGTTTTACTCGATCGTCACAACTTCGCTCCTATCGGGTGTCCCACGACACCACACGGCTTTTTAAAGACGAGTAATGGCGCTCTATCAAACCCACACATTACATCATCAGCCTTTCGCAGTCCACCGCTGGACATAGGCCTCTCCCATTGCACGCCACTTAGATCGATTTTGGGCTTCTCGCTCTGTCCTCTGTACTATTTACTCCATGATGAAAGTCCCATTTCCAACACAATTTTTTGTGCATGCTCCAAAGTGGAAGCTTGTTCTTTTGTCTAAAATCTAAGTTTTATTAACAAAAGTTTCAAAGTTGGATGGTCTTAAATGAATTCGGTATATTTAACTTTAGATAACTTTCCGTTATCGTTTCTTTGGACCAAACCTCCATTCCCATCACTCCGATGGTTCACACTTCAACACTATGAGCTTTCCTAGATTTTTTTGCTTTGCACAACTAACCTGGGTAACAAATTGCAATTTACAGACCGATTTGACTTTCAAACCTGCAAGGATAAAGCGCACTTCCTTCTCAAAAGCTAGTATCACTATTTTGAATCTCGACCTTGACTCTGCAGACTGCTCAACGAGAGCTGCAGTTTTAATAAGTTGTAATGATTAGGTGACCTGTCATATAATTACTTTCAATTTATAAAATATTTAACTTTTCAGTAAATTTGGAATAATTCTGTATCATTAGGTTATTTTAAGTTTAATCAAAGGTTTTTGATGATTGTCCATTCAGAGGCACTGCTACTTAATTGCTTACTAAACTTCTCCTACTTATATTTGCTCAAAGACTATACACTCTATTAACATGTTATAAAATTCCAGTCTTGTGTACCCATCGCTGAAGGAGGATGTACACTCGGACCCGCTACAACAACTACGGATGCTACTACTGTACAGGAATCTTCAGAAATTACCACAGAAAGGGACATTATCCCAGACGATGAAATATCAACTACTGAATATCTTACCACTGAAAACGATCGTTTAAGTACTACGGAATCAATACCTACAGTTTCTGAAGAGACGTCTACTCAATCAGAACCACGAACTGAAGAACCATTAGAAAACACGAATGCACCAACAACTGCTGCTGACCTGACATCGTCAACTGTAGTATATACAGAACCGCCAGACGAAATATTCTCACAAACTCCTAGTACAGAGAGCACTACAACTGAAGTGAATACAGATGCTGAGACTACGGGTACATCAGAAGGTACTTCAGAAGTTACTGAAGCTCCTCCATCAATCTGTCCGCCATTGTATTGGGGCAGTGTGGCACATCCAGAGCGATGCGATGCATTTTATATGTGTGTCGCAGGTGTTCCCATGCTAAGGGAATGTACTGCGGGCACTGAATTTAATAACGCAACTCAGGTAAGAAACTAAATTACAAAGTTAAGTATTCAAAAGTATCGTTCTCGCTATCAGTATTCTTATCCCTTATTTTCATAATGTTTTGTTATGATATATTGAATGGACAGAAATGCCATGATATTTATTTTATTTTATTTTTAACTTTTTGCACAAGTACATGCATCGGCGGACTTAATGCCTAAGGCATTCTCTGCCAGTCGACCGATGATGATATGCATCGCTTCAGACAAAATAAACCAAATCAAAATCGTTCTATTCTTTTTGAAGCCTTACTACCACAGGCAGGTACACAGATATCCACACGCCATCCAAAAGTGATGTTAAATGTTAAATTTGGACATTTCACATCACTTTTAAAATCTCCATCTTTATTATAGGCTGTGTCTCAAGAAATTATTCGGACTTATAGGTTTTTGCTGGCTTTGCGCTAGTGCTCAGTTGGATAGAACTTCTATTCCTATCACCTGGATAATTGGATTGCACCAAATATGTGTATGATCTGCAAATATTTGTTTTACAAAAAACAAGTAAATAAGTTTTTTATCAGTGAATCTAGCTTTCATAGTAAAAGCTCTGCTTAGTTTGAAACTAGATGGCGTTGTGTGTCAGATGTCCGAAAATATTATTATCTTACATATCTTAATTAACACTCCTCCATTAGTAATTTTTTTTATTTCGTTTGCAACACAATATCACCCAGTAACTTTAAGGTCGCTTTCAGTGTAATATTTATGAGAATCGTTAGAGGAACTAGAAGTAAAAGAAGTACAAAATAAATCACATTTACATTCAAATTTTCAGTCCTGTGTGGACATCTCTGAAGGAGGATGTACACTCCAACTCACTACAATAGCTACGGATGCTACTACTATACAAGAATCCTTAAAAATAACTACAGATGTGCCTAACAATATCAATGACGATAACGCTTCAATCACTGAAAACGCTACAAGAGAAAACGACATTACTGCATCTGAAGTGAGCACAGATACTGGAACTACGACTTCAACAGAAGGTTCCAAAGCCTCTCAACCAATCTGTCCTCCAGGATTCTGGGGCAATGTGCCAAATCCTGAGAGATGCAACGCATTTTACATGTGCGTCGCAGGCACTCCCATGCCGAGGGAATGTACGGCAGGAACTGAATTTAATCCCGAAACAGAGGTAAGATCATAAATAATATGTTTCGTAATTTCATACTTACTACTCGCATTTTCGCTAAGAAAGTCGTCATTCTTAATAATAATCAAAACTACGTCTTTACCGTCTACTCTACGTCACAACTACCAACCACTAAAATACCATCATCTTAATACTTAAAGTAAAGTCAGTTTATTAAAACCATACCACCAGCTTCGAAGAACGCAGGTAAAACTAATTAGAACTGCCAGTTTATAATAATAAAAAAAAAATGAATGGAAAGTAAGAAAACCAACTTAACATTTTTGTATGTATTTATAGAAATTTTTACTAAAGTTACCTAAATATAGTCAGAAAATTAAATAGAAAGTAAAATAGTGTTAACATTTGAAGCAATACCTACTCCAATTTCAAAGTCTTTAGTTCTTTGAGTCAATACTGCCTCGAACAAATTACACAGTCTATAGAGTTTTTTTAACTTATAAAATCGTGATGACTCCTCTATAAAGCTTGTTTTAAATTTCAGAACTGTGAGACAATCGCAGAAGGAGGATGTACACTCGGATCCGCTACGGTAGCTACTGATACCACTACTGAACAGGAATCTTCTGAAAGGGATATTGTCAATGACGATGAAAATTTAAGTAATGAACATGCAACCCCTGAACCAATCTGTCCTCCAGGATTTTGGGGCAATGTTCCACATCCAAAGCAATGCAACGCATATTACATGTGTGTCGCAGGTGTTCCGATGTTGAGAGAGTGTACTACAGGAACCGAATTTAGTAACGTAACACTGGTAAGAAGACAGATAACTTAAAAATTAAGACTTACCGTACTTGCTATCCGTATGGCGGATTAAGAATACGGAATGTCACTACCTTTATTCATCCCGTGGGTGTCGTAAGAGCCGACTAAGGGAACAAACTGCACAGGACAACAGCACTGCAAAAAGAAGGAAAACTTGAAACAAACCCTATACAAACCCGTCTGGTCAGCGTGGTATAGTAGGCCAAAACCTCCTTTCTTAGGAGAGGCCTATGTCCAGCAGTGGACTATTATAGGCTGTTGATGATGATGATGTACTTGCTATAAGATCATCTTGGCTGTAGCTTACGATTAGCATTTGGAATAAAATAAAGCAACGCAAAATCGTTCGTCCGGAATAGGTTAAGCGTGATAGCATAGCCTTACAAACCGTTTTTAAATAATTCTTTAGTTGAATTTTACCAACTGGTTGAGGTTAACGAAAGCCTTACCTCTCTGGTCCCGCATTAAAGGGGTCAGGTACTCCAGGGTCAGAAATTCACTTGTGGCTCCTGAGTTTTAGATTTCCGCGACATCAGCGACATCAGCGACACAAGCGACGGTAGTCAGTAACCCTCAGGTGTAAACTTAAACTTAAACTATATACTAAAGATAAACTTGACATAAACACTCTTTTTTCAGACTTGTATTCCTGCATCTGAAGGCGGATGTGTCCGACACATAAGCAATATGGACATTCACGAAGAATTGCCGTCATGCGAACCTGGTCAGATTGCTTCCGATCCTGAGAATTGTGACCAATTCTATATGTGTGCTGCTGGAGGATATCTGATGATGCATTGTAATAAGGGAGAAGAATTTGATCCTGCGATAAAGGTTTGTGTATTAACATATTAAATTCAGCCAGCCGTCTGGCCAGCGTGGTATAGTAGGCCAAAACCTCCTTACTAAGGAGAGGCCTATGTCCAGCAATAGACTGTTAAAGGCTGTTGATGATGATATTAAATTTAGGTTGAACCTCTAGGTGAGGATTAAATACCGTTTAATTTCGTAAATAATTATTAATATTCTTAAATACTTACTAAGAGATTAAACCCTTGTCCAAAGCACGCAAAAATCAAACAAATCCATTTCGTAAATTATAAAACGACCAGACAGACTCGGAATATATTTAGGTCGGTTCTTTTTAATATCTTGAAAACTAGCTATTTCCTGCGGCTGCACTCGCGTGATTATTTCTTATTTCGTAGATATTTATAACTTTCAAAATGACGACCTTACATTTACCTGTTGATCTCTTATTTTACCCCCTTACGGGTCGAATTTCCAAAACTCCGTTCTTAGCGGGTTCTTTACCATACAAAAGTCATCAGATGTCAAAATTTAAGTTTTTATCCCCAGTGGTTTATACTCTGCGCTGATGAATCAGTCAGGTCAAATAATTTTATAATTGTATAGATAAGTATCGTCGTATCTTCCGTGTGGTGACGGATTAAGAATACAGAGTGTCATCACCCCTATTCATCCCGTGGGTGTCGTAAGAGCCGACTAAGGGAGAAAACTAGACAGAACAACAGCACTGCAGAGAGAAGGAAAACTTGACACAAACCCTATACTAACACGTCTGGCCAGCGTGGTATAGTACGCCAAAACCTCCTTTCTAAGGAGAGGCTTATGTCCAGCAGTGGACTGTTAAAGGCTGTTGATAATAGATAAGTACATCACTAATGTATTGTTTTTTACAGAAATGTGCACCGATATCAGAAAATGGATGTTTCCACTCTAAGAATAACGATATTAACGACACAGACACACGTGAAAGAACCGTGGAAGTAACATATCTTGTCAAAAACCCCAAAGACAGAGCGAGAGCAATAAATGAAATGAACAAATAAATAAAATGGCAGCTAAAACGTTTAATGATCAATATTTAATATTAAGGACCACGAGTGATGCTTTAATACTTTATTATGAATTTGTTATTATTTATAAATATTGTTATTTAAAATACTAAAAAGATAGTGTGATATATTTTATTCAATATGTTTAAAAATGGAATAAATATGTTACCTTTTAAAAATTTAGTTTTATTTATGTTGTGACGACATCTATATTTCAAATAGAACAAAACACCATCGCGTAAGTAAAGTTTTCGCACAGATTGGTCTCACATGAACTTCGGGTTTTGTAGGATATCACTGTGAGTTTATTACACGCTTTATACTCGTATTAGCTTCACTTGTATGTTTGTATGTTTGTTTGTAAGCGACTCTTTTGGGATTTTGACTGACTTTAAACGGTCAGAATTCGTTCAAAAAAATAGTTTAAAAAAACTAAAAAACGCTTTTTATGGAACACCAAAGTAAAAAATAGAAAATAAATTTTAATAAATTTAAAAAGAAGCGTGGGGTGCTTTTTACTATTAACAACAGTTTTTTAGTTCTTTTCGAACTATATTTTTTTAAACTGATCTATTTCAACAATATTGTCTGACAATATTGTCTTTTTGAAAGATGAGAGAAAAAAAAAAACACTGCACGGTGTAATTCAAATGCAGTCAAATGGTATTTTATTGTGGGGAAATACTTCTGATATTCAACGTATCTTTGTGTTGCAAGAGAGAGTTATTCACGTAATTTATAAACTCAGTGAAAAGCAGTCATTGAGGGATAATTTTAAAGAAACTGGTATCATGACAGTCGCATCTCAATACATATATGAAAATATAGTGTGTGTAAAGAAAAATATTCATTTATTCACAAAGTTTAGTGACATTCATAAAATAATCACTAGAAATAAAGATAAACTCGTGTTACCAAGCACTAGACTCCCTCCCTCCCTGCTCTCTCAAAGTATCGTCGTTCCTTACCTATTTTAACTCGACTGCCGGTCATAGAAGAATTCAGCTAAACTCCTTCATAAGGGCCCACGTTGTTTTTAAATAAAATTAGATGAAGAGTAGGACTATCTTTACTAATATTATAAAGCTGGCGAATTTATTTGTTTGGTTGAACGCCCTAATCTCAGAAAGTACTGGTTCGAATTGAAAAATACTTTTAATGTTGGATAAACTATTTATCGAAGAATTCTTTAAGCTTTACAACATTACGTTACGAGCTATAGGGGCGGCGCATCAAAGGAAAATATTGTAAACATAGGGAACATTAGTTGGGACTAATCCCACCCACACGCCCACCACTGTAACTCCTGTACACCAGGATCCACAGCAGTGACCCACGAACACACCGAGTTATGACACTCGGGAAGTCCCAGGAAGAAATTAAACTGTCTTGGAACCCGCAACGAAATTAATCAGAAGAAAATTGGAGGAGTTGGAAATACAGTAAATCCACTTCCCTCCTTAGCAAAGCGGGAGACAAAATGAAGTAAAATAGGCATACACCCTTTTAAACAGGGAAGCACCACGGCCACCAAATATTACGGGTCCTACATGAGCTATATTTGATTTCTATAATATGTATGGCAGAATCGCCTAAACGCACGGAAATTCACCCTAGTTGACACAAGATCCCCATAGTATACCGCCCCAGATGTCACCTGCAAGCTATTCAGCATTATATTACGTTCATTATACCAAAGACTACATTCCCAGAGGATATGATGAGCAGACTGTTCATAATGAGAGTTAGGTGTTGAGCATTGACACAATGGTGACTCGACTAATTTAAATGAATACAACTTGCTCTTAAAGTTACCATGACCCGTAAGAAATTGAGCGACACAGTGATCTACCTCAAGCCATGTCCTCGACAACCGTTCGCGAACAGATGGAAAAAATTGGTAAAGATGGCGCCCCTTGGATGATTCGTCCCAGCGTTGCTGCCATTCGTCTATGAGGTCATTATAGACATCGGACTGCTGTTGAAGCAATCTTGTAATTTTAACGCGATCCCGCGCGCCCAAGAAATCGCATTCCATGTTTTGTCTTGAATAGTACATGGCTGCACGTCTCTGCACCTCGAGATCGACCGGAAGGACACCTGCCAACACCGGCAAAGCCTCAGTGCTAACCGTCCTATATGCCTTGCACAAAAATATCAGTGCAAGTCGTTGGCCTTGTAACAGTTTGCGACGGACAGCGCCTACGGTCGCCCTATCGGCCCATACAGGTGCACCATAGCACATAGAACCTAAATAAGTAGCTCCGTATATGATCTTTAATGTATTAAATGATAGACCCCATGTCGCAGTTGATATCCTTGTCAATGCACAGAAACTCTTTTTAGACTTTTCATTAACTATTTTAATATGTTCGATAAATGAAAAGTTTCTTTCTAAAACTAATCCTAGATAACACACTGTGGTTTTATTTTTTACAGTGACATTGTCAAATCTAATGCTCGGCGGTGATTTGAGGTTACCTTTTAAAAGTAACTGGAAGGTTTTGTTGGGTGCAAAAGTTAAGCGATTACGTTCACCCCATTGAGATATCAAGTTCAAACATCTATTGGCTAATCTCTCAAGCCCCGCCCTAGTATCAGATTCCACCAGTAATAAGCCGTCATCAGCATACGCGTTCAGAGTACATCCGGATGGTATTGGTATCGTAAGAAAATCGTCGAAGCCGATATTCCACAAGTATGGACCTAGCACCGATCCCTGAGGACATCCCATTGTAAGCGCCTTCGACACAGAATGATGACCAAGTCTTAGTTTAGTTGTACCTTGTGAAAAGTACGAACAGATAAGGGAATAAATATTTTTAAAACACCCCCGTGATTTTAATTTCAGCAACAGCATGGGCCACCATGCGTTGTCGAAGGCGCCAGATATATCTAAGAAAATAGCCAGCACGTATTGAAATTTTGACTCTGTGACAAACTTTCTAACCGATATAACAGCGTCAGTTGTCGATTTACCCAACGTAAATCCAAATTGTCTATCATGAAATTTGACTCCACCTGGCAGAAGCCGGGGCACTACAAGACGTTCTAAAAGCTTTCCTAACGATGGTAACAATGTGATTGGTCGGTAGGATTTAGGATCATCCGGTGGCTTGTCGCCACTTTTTGGTATTATACGAATATTACCGCACCGCCATATACGAGGAAATATTCCTTCAGCAATGCAACGTTTAAAGACAGTGAAAATCGTGTCACCCGAAAGTTTACAAGCTTCTTTTATCATTTTGTTAGATATTTTATCATCACCCGAAGCCTTGTTTAGCGGCAAGGATCTAATGATACCGAGAAATTCGTCTGTAGATGGTAAATCAGACATTGGAGACAGTGGTGGTTCGATGGCCCACTGCCTGATCTGTCGGTGATGATCAGTGTCGTTTTCCGGTCGATCGTCAGGTACGAGTGAGTCTAAAAGATATTCTGCTGTTTGTTCTACTCCTGTGGTATATCTGTTATTAATTTTGATGTTCTGTATGTATGCGTGGTCGATTGATCTATTTGCCTTAAATTCGTGATACAAAGGTGACCACGGGCCCTCTCTATCGAGTTTATTAACAAGTTTCTGAATTAAGTTTCCCTTGGATTTTTCCACAGCAGCTCTGTAGTGGGACCTGGCAACTCTAAGAGCAATGAGAGCAATGTTGTACAAATCTCCTGTTACGTTATGTTTTTTAATAGTGTTTAATTTTCTACGAGCTTTCCGGTAGCTTCTACGTAGTTCGGCTAGTCTATCATTCCACCAATCACATCTACGAGTGTTAGTGATAGATCCGCGACCAATAGTTACATCAGCGCAGTATGTAAAAGTTTCTGATAGTATTTCTGCGCTTTCCTCAGCTGATAAACTACTGCGACTGAAGTCTTTGGTATGAGTTGCAAAGAGTGAACCAAACAAAGCCCAGTTCGCACCTTTAGTTTTATATCTAAAATTATAGGGAGCCCTTTGTGGATCCTGTGCAACCCTTGGTGTGAATTCGTACACGATCAAGCGGTGATCACTACAGGATGCGTCCGGAAGGACACGCCATCCGGATATCGAGACGTCGCCGCGCGTAAGCGTCACGTCAATAGAAGACTCACCCATTGGGTTGCAAAAAGTTGGTGGTGCATCGGGGGTATTGTGAATAATAAGATTCATTTCCGCAATGAAATCTTCAACCGCACAACGTCGAACCGTGTCGGTTGAACGCAACTTGCCATACCATAATGAAGATGACGCATTGACATCAGCGCCAATGATAATTTTATGTCCCACGAGGAACTGCAAGACGTAACGTAAGTGATGTAAGTGAGGATCAATAGGATGTGAGTATTGAAAATAGCAGCTCACTACGTAAACCTTACAGGTAGAGGATGAGATCTCAGCAACGGCGCAGTGTGACGTCATAAGATTACGCAAAGATGTTACCGTAAAATTAGAACTTGCAACATATATCCCAGCCTGCGAACGGCAGTCAAGCTGTACTACATTACGACGCAAGCGAGCGCTCTGATATTGTTCTTGTAAAAGGACAATGTCTAACTTTTGTTCTAAAATTAAACGGTCTAATTCTGATGTAGCTATTTTATCGTTATGAAGATTTAACTGGCCTATCGAAATATTATTCATTACTAGTAAGTTACTCTTTAAACCTTTTTTTTTTTTTTTTTTTTTTTTTTTTTTTTTTTTTTAAACTAAGTTAAACTATTCAGTAATTGGTATTTAATATTAGCTGTTCCAGTTTTAATTTGTATGTGGCACAGTCGTATGAGCCGCATCGATGGTCAGATGGTTTTTTGAACCGCTTACACTGTGCGCACGTGGGCTTAAAATCTGGTGTGTCTTTATCTGGACAAGCTCGCGTTTCGTGTGCGGCGGCGCAATTAGCACAAGTAGGGGTTTTAATAGTGCAAAACTTTTGTACATGACCGAATTGCTGACAATTTAAGCAACGAACTACTTCTATATCGTCTATGAATCTACATGTGGCCCAGTCTATATAAAGTTTATCTTTTGTGTTGGCTAGATGTTTCCGAACTGCTGCCTCTAATTCTAAGCCTATCCATTGACGCCCATTTTCTAGTTTACGATGCCTAACAATTTTGGTTGACTTAATAAAATCATTCTCACTTAATTTTAATTCGTCCTTGATATTCTGACGGTATAAAGCTGTTAGGAAGGCACGATCTTCCATAGAACCGGGTACGTCTTTTACAATTATACGGGGCCTACGGCCTTTCGGTTTTTCTAAGCGCAACCCTACTGATTTAATGGCGTCCACAGATTCCAGTTTCTTAAGCTGCCGTTCGTTAGCTACACGTAACACGACGCCTGCCTTAGAGGTTTTTTTAACGCCTACAATTTGAAATCCCTCATCGCTCGGTTTAATAGCCTTCATGAGAGCTTGTTTCGTTGCTGACGAGGTCGCATAGTCCGCTAAGCGTTCCGTAGTGGGATAGGCAATAACACAAGGCCTAGGAACGCGCGCTTCAGTAGGTACCGGGCACGGAGCAGATTTAGGTGGTAATCGAAGCTTAAGTTTGTCCGCGTACGTTAAACTCGTTTGTTGAGTTGCGATACCCTCCATTTGTCGCTCAAAATTCGCTAACTTCGTTTCGTTGCTAGAGGATTTTATTGCTAACAAAGATACGATACCGGTAATTCGTTGAGTAATATCCATAATTGCCGTTTTATTACCTACATTCATCCGAGATCCCTGATCATTAACTAATTCATTGATTTTTGCCAAGTACTCGGTAGCCTGTGAGACTAACTCGCAGTAATTGTATTCCCCACAGTTATCACGACCGTTAAGAGACGAAACATTTCCACTTAAATCCGAATTATTAATTCGTTTACTTCTATTGTCTTTCGGCGAGAAATCCGTAGGTGACATTTCGTTAAATGTCCTTTTCCCGGTTGGTGTTAGAAATTCACTTGTACCGCCGGGGTCCGGCAACTCGCTAACGACCGACATAGCCAAACAAAGACACACCAAACAACAATTTCAAAAGGAACAAGTTTAAAAATAAACAATACGCAGAGAAAAATCAATATAAACAAAGGATACCTCCTACCCACTTTTAGAAATAAAATAAATTTACTCACCAATAGTCGTAATAAAATAATTTAGCACTATATTTCTGTTTAAAAAACAATAAAAACTTACTGATATTCTTTAAAACACTATACACAACCTTTAGCCGCCCGCAAACCGGGAACTAGTCGCAGAAAAACACAGAAAACAATATTTAAATTGTTAGCATATGAAGTCACACGTTAGTCGCACAGTGCCGCGAAGGGAAGAAGGGAATAGGGAACATTAAAAAAAAAAGACAACTCTCGCACTAGGAATACATCTCGTGTCGCGGGGGACTTTACAAACAGGCATGAAACGGACAGAAAGAACACCCAGACTCAGAACAACAATTTGTGGAACACATAAAGTGTTGTCTCATGTGGGGATCGAACTCACAACACTCAGCACAGTAGTAAGAGGCGAGGTGACCGCTTACACCACTACGCCATCCGTGCAGTATTTTATTTATTATTATTACATTTATACCTTTAGAGAGACGCAAATGAGGTCAGATAGTATAAAATAAACGAAATACATTTTTTTGGCCTAAAATTTATTGTCCAGTATAATTGGCTCTAAGTCCATTAAATCAGAGAAGTCACGACTAGCCTTAGGTTTTGATGGAGCTTTTTTATTAAAAGGTTCTAATAATCCAACAAATGATGGCAAAGGTAGTTTTTTTCCTAATTCCCTTTTAGCCTGTCTATGAGGAAGAGAGCCAGAAGAAGATAATTCATAACTTTTAGATTCTTGCATAACCTGATCCTCACTCATAAGTCCACTTTCTTCTATTTCGTACTTTGTGTTTGTCTCTTGTTTACTAACTCTCTTATTAACAGCTGAATTCTGGACAGTTATTTCTCCATCTGTAACATTATTTACTTTTAAAAGGTCAAAATTTTATGTTAAGCTTATCTCTTTTTGTTCATTTTCAAGGCTATTATTGTTTGATCTGAAATTATTGATAATCTGATCAAGATTTTTTGTATTTAAAAAAGGGAAAAGTAAGAAGATGTACTACCCGAAAGCAGAGGGCTTGTATAAAAAGACTATTAGGAATAGAGGTAGGATGATTGGTCGAGATCGTGGATTAGATTCAAACCCACGACAAATAATAGTGTTATGAGCGTTATTATTTATTCTGTGTCAGAGTTTTTTTTTTTGTTTTTGTTTTTTTTAAAGGACAACTCCGGCATGAGGAATATATCATGTGTAGCGGGAGACTTTACAAACATACATGAAACGGACACAAAGAACACCCAGACTCAGAACAACAATTTGTGGATCACACAAAGTGTCGTCCCATGTGGGGTTTGAACCCACAACACTCGGCGTAGTAGGAAGCTGCTTGGCGACCGCTTAAACCACAACGCCATCCGTGCAGTCAATTTAGCGGGGCTATCTATTATATGTATATAAAAACAAAACTTTCTTTCGACCTTTGATTTGGATGAATGATGATTGAAGGATAATCCTCTCAATCTAATCCAATGCAATGGGAAGTGATAACATTAACCGCCGCATGATCATTGCTATCCTCGATCTCCTTCTTCCTGTGCTTACTCGGGGATTTCTCACTCACTCCTCACTCCTCCTCCTCCTCGCTCACTCCTCTTACAAGATCCCGAATCCTATACTCCTTAATCACCTTCGCTTCATCTCCATTCCCCCCTTCCTATCTAAAGTCCACGAGGTCTGTGTAAACCAACAACTATCCCAACATATTTATCGAAATAACCTAGTAAGCCCTTTCCAATGAGGGTTCAGGCCCGGGCAAAGCACAACTTCTGCTTTGCTAAAAGTGACTGCTGACAACCGAGCAGGAATTGAGAAATCCTTAGTAAAAGTGTTGGCTTCGGTTGACTTCTCAAATACATTCAACTCCGTCAGTCGCGATATCCTTCTTTGTCTCCTGGCCTATCTTATGATTACACGTGATACTCTGGACTAGTTCTCGTCTTATCTTCGGGGGCGTCAACAATCTGTCCGCATCGATGAATCCTCTTCAGATTGGCGTGAACTCGACTGTGGCGTCCTCCATGGTGGCATTCTCTCTCTCTCCACTATTATTTTCAATATTCATCAATTTCATCACTCCGAACCTTCAATGTGCGTACCATCTTTATGCCAATGACTTGCAGCTCTATTATCCAGCCTATAGATAGATGATATAGACGGGGCCATCCTGAGGGTAAACAACGACCTGAGGGATAGCCCTCAGGTCGTTGTTTACCCGTTGCTTAATGATTGGGCTAATAGGTTTGGTTTGACTGTGAACCCAGTAAAGAGTCAAGCTTTCGTCATAGGCAGTCAACGCATGACTGGAAGGTTAGACCAAGGTAAACTGCCACCCATTTACCTTTAAAGCCAAATTAATTCGATTTAGTCCTGCTGTTAAGAACCTAGGCCTAATTAACGACACCAATCTCAGCTGGCAAACCCAGGTCACGATCGTCACCCAGAGCGTCAGATGTACGCTACGGGCTCTTTATCGGCTTAAGAAATTCCTCCCCTCCAAGACGAAAGCGATGCTTGTACAGACCCTTATTGTATCCATCTTGGATTATGGTGATGTATGCTATTATGACCTGAATGCAGATCTACTCAATAAATATGACCGCATTCTGAATAACTGCATGTGAGTCGTCTTCAACCTTCGCAAATATGACCATGTTTCCTCCTTTCATCGCGAATTGAACTGGCTCACAATTCGTCAACGTCGTCAGCTGCAGGCCCTCACCACCCTCTATTCTATTTTTAACTCGCTCATTCCCCCCTCCTACCTGACATCTTCATTCCAATATCTGTATTTCAACCACGATAGAACCCTCCGTTCATCAAATAATCCTCTTCTGCTATGCCTCACACTATCATGCAACGGACACAAAGAACACCCACACTTAGAACAATAATTTGTGGATCACGCAGTGTTGTCCTATGTGGAGATCGAACCCACAACACTCATCGCAGTAGGAAGCGGCGAGGTGACCGCTTAAGCCACTACGCTATCCATGCCGTCAAAAGTTGATTATCAGCGATCAGCAGTGCTATTCTCTAAGGAAACAGCTAAAAGCTGAAAATATGCTGCTTCAGGGCACGCACAAATATTACGGATCATATCGTAAAATAGATACACTATTCACAGTTAAAAAAGCTGATTTTATTTTATTTTTGTGAAGCATCGCAACCACTTAGTGAGGTTGTCTTTCGACAAAGGCCTCCCTCAGTTCCTTCCTCTTATCTCTATCTCGAGCTATCCTTCTCCAACCTTTCAGCAAATCATCCTCCCATCTTTTGATTTATCGTTCTCTTTGTCTTTTCCTATTTCCGGGGTACCATTCCATTACATCCTTCAAAATAGATACCTTATTCACAGTTAAAAGAGTTGATTTTTTTTGTGAAGCATCATGGAGGTATACAATTATTTTGTTTAAAGAAAATGCTCAGGTAACAATAAACACATTGCTTTAGTTGCTCGAGAAAATATTTTTTCAAAAATTTAAGAAAATTGTTTTGTAAGTAGTATATAAGTTAAAATGTGTAATATGGTCAGTGAATAAATGCTTTTATTTTATTTATATTACAATATTACCCGTTATAATTGTCCGTGCCATGCAGCAGCCATGCTTTTAGCAATTGATATCATCAAAAGCTGATTACTGATTGATATATAAACACCTTTATAATGTAATTGATATTTTAATATAAAACCAATATTTCATAAAGAAATCGATTATACAATCAGAAGGCCAATTCTCGTAATAAAAGGTATTTTCGTGTTAAAATAACAAAGTATTGCTAAGACCAGCAGATTACCGATGCAATCCTTGATCACAATACGATATAATCACATTACAGTCAACGTTTGATGTTTAATACTTTACTACGAAAATACCTTTTATGATAGTTGTGAGATCGAAAGTTGATCGGAACTGAATTGAGACCGGTTGTTGGACCGATTATACTGCCTTGTGGAACACTAAATCTGAGAAAGTGAAAACGCTTGAGTATTAAATGTCAAAAAGGAACAGATTATTATTTATTGATAATAAATTATTTCGTTACTAATACAATATTTGTTCTACCTTAAAAGTATAGTAATACTAAACTACACTACACTAAAACATTTCTACATTGTTCAGATTTATAAGAAATGTTTTATAGCCTATCTTTTTATTACAGAGTTTATAAGTTTATTATTATCTTTATTCTCGAGTGATCTCGTGAAAAGGGCCGGAAATATGTTACAGGAAGCCACGTACGAGTAATCACGCGCTTTTTGATTTGCCCAATAAACGTAATGTTACACATCATATGCGACTAAGCCTCGCTCTTTTCTTACTTTTATTTAGTATACATTGGGCTTTTGGCATTCCACATCTGCACAATTTTTACGTAAAACAAGCAATTTTATCACGTTGCATTCCAATACTTATGTATTATCACACTTTTTTATATCAATTATATTTAGGATTGATTATAATAACTAGAATCAATGGTTGAGATGTCTTATTATTTTTTGTTTCTTGTGTTAATGTAGTATTGATGGCGTTAATTATTTTCTTTCTAGCATTTTTTCCGATCCCTAGATCACTTTTATTGACTAAACTTTCTGTTGTGATTGTATCTACTAGTTCAGAATATTCTTCATTTGAAAGATTTGTATACACATAATTAGATCCAGGCTCTGTAAATTCCTTGTTGTTAACTATTATTTTTTGTCTTTGTGCATTTGCACTTCTAACATTATGAATAATACCAGTATTTATTATTGATGAAATGTCTTGAGGAAGCTCTTTGTACGTTTTATTATTTTTGCTATCATTATTACTACTTCTAATAGATTCGAAATTTGTAATTTTAGATCTTAACCGAAGAGTTTTATTAACAATATTCAATAATGACGACTCACCGATATCATCTTTTTCTTTTTCATCAGACTTTAATACTATATTCCTCTTTTTATCTACCATGGAATTACTTGTCATAATGGTTATTAAGTTATTAGAAACATTTTTACTGATATTTCCTTCAGGAAGACTGTCATTGGTATTGGTTCTGTTTACTTTGATTAGTATTGTATTTTCATGAATTGGCAGAACTACTGTTGTTTTAATATTCACTGTATTTGTAGTCTCAGTATTTAATTTTTCAGTCACATTTATTAAATCCTTTTTCATTTGTCTATTTGCTAAAATTTCATTTTTCTTTTGTTCCTTATCGATATTGGCTGTCGTATAGTTATTTGTTTTATTATTGTGAATACTTGGAATTACTAAAAGTGATTCCCTTGTTACATTGCTTTTGTTTTTGCCTTTAATCTTTTCTTTAAGTTTGATTAAAGGGTTATTATTCTTTTCTGGCTTTGTCAAAAAATCAACTATTTTTGCTGGCATTGTATTATTTTCAGAATCATGATTATCATCGCCCAAGAATTCATTATCGGCACTGGGTACAATGAGCAGTTCTAGACTATCATCTTCTTTGGACCATTTGTCTTTATCAATTGAATTGTTTAATGAATAAATTACAGAATTGTCAGCTATAGGATTTATAACAATTTTATTGCTTAAGTTAGGAATTATATTGGTTTCTTTATATTCTACTTTTATGTTATTATTTTCTATTACGTTTAATAAATCTTCTTTGTGAATCTCACTTGTGTTGGTCCGTGTGTAATTTTTTGCCTGTAAAAGAGAATAATCTTAAAATTTACGAATCCAATTTGGACAGTGGAGGCTTGGCTTTAATGTAAGTACTGTGTCAATGTATACAACAATGTAAAATACTTCATGCAATCAAAATAAAAACATACTTTAGTGTTACCTAAGGAGGAAAATTCCCATTCACAGTAGTACTAATTCTGCATCTTGCCATCTAAATTCTCAAACTTAGTACAATTTTATAGTGGTTAGGTATGATCAGGAATCTAATAACTTATATTATTTTCATTTCCCGCATCATCATCAACAGCCTTTACTAGTCCACTGCTGGACATAGGCCTCTCCTTAGGAAGGAGGTTTTGGCCTACTATACCACACTGGCCAGACGGGTTGGTATAGGGTTTGTTTCAAGTTTTCCTTCTCTCTGCAGTGCTTTCTTTTGCTTTCTTATTTCCCGCATACTATATTATAAACTAATGTTAATTTATATGGTGCAACCTAATGTTTATTGCAGTGATATATAATATCATCATCATCATCATCATCATCATGATGATGATGATGATGATATTATATATTATAAACTAATGTTAATTTATATGGTGCAACCTAATGTTTGCTGCAGTGATATATAAATGTACAAAATATATTTTCGTGTGAGTACATAGGGCGATGCAATCTGATTTCCTAACTTTTTTGAGTTATTGATTTGCAGACCAGCTGTTTCTTATTATTACTTTGTTTTTATTTTGTATTATGCTCACTAAGGTTGCGCACAAAAAACGTAACGAGGTCATTCGATCACTAAATTTTACTCTTCATATTTTTATCAAACCGGCTTTATATGAAAGTCGATTCTTAAGGAGTAAACTCCAAAAATAAGAAAAAACTAGGAATAATAATAAGTAAGATGACACAGGTTACACTTCATGTGCTGCTACTGTTGGTTATCGCTTTTGTAAACGACTTCAAAAAAAGAGATTTTGAATTCGACTGTTTTTTTGTATGTTTGTTACTTGATTTCTATTCAATTATTTGGCGATTTTCAGAACTCTTATTGTAATCAAACGGGTATGTACTCTCCAGGTGCTCCTATTATCCTGGCCGGAACTCCACCGTGGGACGCAAAGAGGCGCGAGAGTTGGGTCGGTGTCCCGAGACTCTAGAAATCGATGACCGGAAATAACAACTCCGCCAGGTCATCATAGGGGAGTGGAAGGAACGACTTGGGCACTCGAGCGCCGGGCACGCCGTCATCGCGGCGGTAAGACCCGTTATGGAGGATTGGCTGGAGAGGCGTCACGGGACCCTCTCATACCGACTGACGCAGGTGATCACTGTGAAAGGATGTTTCGGGGATCACCTGTGTCTGATCCGCAAGGAGCCAAAGCCTGAGTGCCACCACTGCGATGGCCAGACCGTGGACACGGCTCTCCACACGCTGGCAGAGTGCCCGGCGTGGGTTGCGCAGAGGCGAGACCTCGTGGCGGCCATCGGAGTGGGAGTTCTCTCGCTCGATAGCCTGATAGCGGCTATCGTGCGGAGCGAGAGTGCGTGGAACTCTGTCGTCTCATTCTGCGAGTAAGTTATGTTCGCGAAGGAGACGGCGGAGCGGGACCGGGAGAGGTTTAGGACTCTCCCGGCCCGCCAGGCCCGGGAACGGGCCAGGTACCGCAGGCGACTCAGGCGCCGGAGGTCGCAGAACGACCTCCGTCCTCCGTGACAGGTGAGGCCATCTGTCACCCTAGCAGAAGCAGGCCGGGGTGGCGGCGAGCGCGTTACGAAGCGCGCTCGCTTCCAGGGAGCACAGGGAACATGGGGTTCCCACACGGGGGGGGGGTCGTTTACTCGTCTGTAGATGACCCGAGGTATGTCGGGGTACCAGGGACTTCCTTTCTAGGGTATACTTGGTTCCCTGGCTATTAGTACCCGAGACGGCGTGCGGTTTTAGTCGGTTCGAATCCGACATGCCACCGATACGTGGTATCCGAGGGGATTTCCGCACGGAAAAAAAAAGGTGGCCATATTATCACCAAGTCATAATCTGATGATAGGATCCCAGAGACATCGTCGCAAATCTTAAAATTTATAGGCCCGACAACCTATTGGCTACAAATCAAGGAATGTAGAATACCACAATTCATAAATATGTAGAAGCACCGCGATAGCATTTTAAAAGTATTTGTGATCGTAAACTCATGTTTGATTAAAAAATTGTTGTTGTTAGTTTCATATGTTGATGTATGGACGAGTTTTTTTTCAAACATAAATTATTGTACGCAAGCTTGCAAGAAACGGAGGCATTCCCGAGAAAAAAACTATGAAAGTATTAATCTATATACAAGTTTATGCGGGACCCAGGGTGTGCAAATCAGACTCGCACTTGTCTGGATTTTTGTCTTACCTGTATCTTATCAGTACTGAAGGTGTTATTTATAATAGGTGCTATTACTAGCGGGTTGATTTCTCTCTCTGGGTTTGGTTGAAAATCTCTTGTTACAGATTGTCCAATTGAAATGATGTTGAAAAGGAAAAACAGTGGAACTGAAACCAAAATAAAATTATGTACTTTAAATAATGACGCTAAGCCGGTGGTCATGGATTCTATTCGTACTTAGGACAAATATTTAAGTAATAACGATGCTCATTTGTTCTGTGTCTAGATGTCATCATCATCATCAACAGCCTTTACTAGTCCACTGCTGGATATAGGCCTCTCCTTAGGAAGGAGGTTTTGGCCTAGTATACCACGCTGGCCACACGGGTTGTTATAGGATTAGTTTCAGGTTTTTCTTTTCTTTGCAGTGTTGTTGTCCTGCGTAGTTTGCTCCCTTAGTCGGCTCTTACGACACCCACGGGATGAATAGGGGTGGTGACACTTTGTTTTCTTAATCCGTCACCACACGGATGTAATTTATCTATAATATGTATATATTTAGGAAGATATAGAAGTATGTTTATCAGCAGTCTGATTGCCGTAATACAGGCTCTGCGTAGTTTCAGACGGCAGTGTATTAGATGTGTGAGGTTCTTATTAATTCAATGACATTGACATCTTTCGCCAATCGTTTAATGAATTTAAAACTAAAATAACAAATGTTTTGTGTTCATCTACCTTAACCCCAAACAAATGTGAATAAGATATAAAATAGATTTAGAGTAGTATTAATTCAAACAGTTTATTATTATTATTAAGTATACTAGTTTAGTTAGTTTTTTTTTCTCGTTTGGTTGTAATTAGTTTACTACTATTTACACTACTACATTACAGTAAATGCTATGTACACGTTAATTGTCATACATATCAGGTATAATGAAACATATTGTTAAAACTAGTTATAAGTATAATATGTGTGATGTGGTAGTACTTATTAATAAATAAATTCAATAAATTTGTTTTCTATTACATAAAAGTAAACAATGAAAAATAATCTAAGCATAACATAAAAAAATATTTTGTGGTACAGTGAAATTAGTCTCGAGAAATTTTTGCATATGTAGTGGTGTGTATATTACTCAGATCTTAGAGCGCGTTTCCACTATATCGTTCTGGCCTATACAAAAATGTTTCGATATCCTAACATTACTATTTAATTTTATACTTATCCCTAGCAACACTCTGATTTTTGTTTTCAATAAAAACAAGTTTTTATTTTAAAGAAAAACTTTTGACTTTATAAAAAAAAAGGTGTGTGTGCGATTAACACACGATAGAAGTGTGTTACGCACAAAACCAGAATAAACCAGTTTACGCTCTCCGTACCATACACTACTACAAACGCAAAAAATTCTCCAAGCTAATTTACCTGTAGGTTTATATTATCCTTTATTTATTTATTTACACAACTTTACTATTGTACAGCGGCGAACTTAATGCCCAGGACATTCTTAACCAGTCAACCTTTGGGTGCTGTAGAAATCTTTAATAGCAGGAGCACATAGGTTGCATTACTATTAAACTGAATTATACACTACACAACACTACATCATCATCATCAACAGCCTATAATAGTCCACTGCTGGACATAGGCCTCTCCTTAGAAAGGACGTTTACATACCTAGGAACACTACATACTTAGCACACAACCTTTACCTCTCTCAAACGCTCTATTCCTTTTCCTAATCAAAATTTCTCATTTCCCATTTCAACCATCATCCCCTTGTCCCGTCTGGAAACTATTACATTCATTACATACTAGACCAAAGGGCTATGACTTCCAGATCAACCACCAGAGCTACAGGTTACGGGTATGCGATCCTGGTCCACTCGAATTACTGCGACACTCCCCAACCCATCCGTATAACCATATCGGTTATACGGATAGGCTGGGGAGAGTCGCAGTTTCCCTTTCCTAAAATTGAATCTTAACAACCTTTCCTTTTATAATGAACTAACAATTTTTGCATCCAATTTTTCAAGTTACTTATTGGCGGTTATAAACTTTTGGTGACGGATTAAGAATACGGAGTGTGACCCCCCGTATTCATTCCGTGGGTGTCGTAAGAGTCGACTAATGGGGAAAACTACAAGATATCTACAACTCAGAGGACCTTTGCGGTGAGTGGGAATACGCTCTTTTCTTACAGGTTTGAAGATCATACCAGTCCCGCAGTACTTCAGGCGATAATTTGTTCCACAAATTGGTTGTGTGAGGCGCTTGTGACTCCTGAGTTGCACTCATTCATCAGGTAAGCATCATCAAACTCAAAGTAGACACATTGCTTATGGAAGTGGTTACATAAAAAAAGTGTCTGCTGTTTGTGCCTCTACGATAAAAAAATATAGTATATACTTACAGAAAATCGAAGAAGACGCCATTTTTGATGTTATACTCACAGTTTATAACACAGAACTAATTTAAAAAGCGGTCATTTACCGTTTTATACCATACTTACGCGGCTTTAATTCGTTCCATCTTATTTATAATTGTGAACAATGGATTCCAAATATATGTGTATATCTATATGCAATAATATTTTTATTGTTCTTTTAATCGGTATAGTTTAAAAATATAGTATAAAAAACACAAACACGAATTGGTGACGTAATGGGCGCGTTGTTTAAACCATATTGCTTTTTGGGAGTCACGATACTACGATACCACGGCGTCACAGAAAACTAATACTAAACAATTATTTTGTTATTTTTCACAGTGACTTAGATTATAATACCAGTAATAATAGTGAAAGTTGAGAAAGAAAAACCAAAAAATATATTTGGATTTATCTCACGAGATAGTCGATATGTGAAATATGGATTCGGCTATCATTGTTCCGACAGTCGTATCTGCTCACGGATTGATAGCCAAGAGCCTCGACCAACACCTTAAGAGGCTCACTTTAGACGGCTAGATCAAGTCTGATGTTGAAGGCAGTCCCCCTTGACACCCGTATAGTGAAGAGGTTCCTGTGTTTGGAGTCTTAACCACCGGTGTCTTGGTCCCTGTACCCGATGTCGTTTCAACAAACAAATTCTTTTTAATTCCCATTGTTGAATACTCCAGCTCGTTCAGTATGCTTTGCGTAGCATGAAGACTGTTGCAGCTGCTCGACTTGGCACCGACTTCAAACAGACTAGAAGGGACTATTGCTGTTATAATGTTACCTGTTATATTTTATTATATTCACAGGGGGGGTCGTCTGCCCGCCGTAGATGGCCCGAGGTACGTCGGGGCATCGGGGATTTCCTTTGTAGGGTACACCTGGTTCCCCGACTACTGGTACCTAACGGCGTGCAGTTTTAGTCGGTTCGAGTCCGACATTGCCACCGGTAAGTGGTATCCGAGGGAATTTCAATAACAAATATCTCGAAAGAATAAAACAAGATCTATACATCGCAGTCCCCGACGAACACTATAATAAATAATAAATTTATTTATTTTCAGACATTAGTCCATAGATATGTTAGTAACAGTAATCTTACAACTATGTTAGTTCTACATTAACACAAAAACAAATTTAAAAATGAATCGTGGGGATGCGCTAGCATGCAGACGCATCCACCTTTGTAGGATTGGAAGATCCCACCTCTCGGACAATACTCTCAGGATGCCATTGGTGCTGCTCAGCAGTCGATTGGACATTGACGCGCTCCGCTTCCTTATGATTGCATAAAAGTCATCGCAACGTGCCTCCGCGAACATGTTAATTACTATGGTAATCGCTATTACGATAGAATCGGGTTTATTAAATATTCGTTATCTACACACCCTATTACAATCATTGAATTTTTTTTATGATCGGGCGATGAATACTTTTGGATTTATCGCTTCAATAATGATCTTTATGTTTTTGTTCAACGTATAACATAAGTGAAAAATTTACACGATCAATAACGCAAAAACCTATTACCAACATTGATATAATACCAAATCTCAAAAGTCAATATTTTAGAGTAAGCGGCTATTACCATATTGTTCGAGGGAAAAATGACAGAATCTTATTAGTGGCAAGAGTTGGTTAAACGACACCCAAGGCCGAAAAATTCAGTGGATTGATGGAGAAATTGATGGAGGTGAGAGTTTCTCATTTGAAACCAACAATTTTACAGTATAAGTATGACTTCGACAATGATTCTTTCGAGTTGGATACAAAACTTCAACTAAACAAACCCAAACGAGGACGGAAACCCGTCCCTGGCCAGGTTGATGTACAAACACTCAAAAATGTTTACAGCCACCCTTTACCTATCACCAAGGCTCTGTTTGCTGACCTGAAGTCTTTGTGTGAAAGTGAGGCCATCCCTAAACGTTATCACAGTTTTTATAGTAATTTAAATTATGCAGATCTCAATATTATAGGTACCTTAACAACAACAAGAAGATATAGATAAAAATTAAATTCAGTAATTTTTGTTTTAATTTTTGTTTCATATTATAATAATAAAAAAATTGATAATTTTTGCGTTTAATTTGTCGCCATTAAATAGTAAATTTATAATCAAGTAGCGTGTGCCCGCGACTTCGTCCGCATGGAATAGTGACTTTGGGTACCACTTGAGTGAATCCCAAGCAATGACGATACTTTCATACAACATTTCAACCCCTATTTCGACCCCTTACAACCCTTTTTTGCATTTAAAAGTAGTATATGTCCTTCCTCAGGCTCTAGGGTATCTGTGTACTAATTTAATGTAAATCGGTTCAGTACTTTTAGCATGAAAGCTACACAGACAGACAGAGTTACTTTCGCATTTATAATATTAGTAAGGATTGTATGTCTTGCCCAATTGAAAACTCGCTAGATTATAAGCTGACAATATTTAGGTTCAATTAACAGTGCTACAAATAACCCTGTATAATTAATACAATATGCATCAAAACATAAATAGATAAATAATGTCAAATTTAAAGTAATACACATAAAAACTTTATTTATACATAGGTACCGAAATAGTTAATTTTGCTGCTTACCTTTCATTACACCTAAAAATCATCAGATAAGCATGTAATTTATGTTTACCGTAATATTAAAGTCAGCTATATCATCTAATACGATTGCAATGTCATTTTACGAATAGAAAGTATATTCATATTTACCATTGAACAATATCATAATGAACGATTACTACAGCAACACCGATTTGTGATTACAGTCGAACACTATCGTAAAGTTAGTTTGCGTTAATTTTTTCCATAGCTTATTTCAGTAATGGACATTTTCACAATTTTCTTACTGATAAAGAAAATTTATGATAAAAATTTAGTAAAAATCTAGTGCAAAAAAATATTCCCTATTTTTGATAAAAGAATCTTCTTTTTAGTCTTGATAGAATTCAAGATATTCAGTTTTTATTTGCTCCTGTAAAATTGTAATTTTCCTATTACGATTTTGTTCGTCGGGGACTGCGACATGATTAGATTTTTGAAATAATTATTTTATAACTCCTAAAGATCAAGTATTTTTCCATCATCAGCTCAGCAACATGACATAACGACTACTAAACGCAAATACCTATAAAGCTAGAGAAATAAGCTAAACACGGTTGTCGGAGCTGTAAAATTTGAGGGTTCCCCTTTTTTTGGGCACCAGGGACTTCCTTTCTAGGATATACCTGGTTCCCCGGCTAATAGTACCCGGCGAAGGCGTGCGGTTTTAGTCGGTTCGAGTCCGGCATGCCACCGACAGGTGGTATCCGAGGGGATTTCCGCACGGAAAAAAAAAATAAAAAAAAAAAAACAAAAAGGTTCCCCTAGATTTCTCTCGGATGCCATCACCAGATAATGATTTGGTGGTAACGGAACTATTTGGGAGTATACTCTTTCGATTACAAAAAGAATTTTGTAATTCGGTGCACAATTAATAATAATAATAAGTATATTGTACCACATTCACACAACGCCATCTAGTCCCAAACTAAGCAGAGCTTGTACTATGGGTACTAGATAACTGATATAAATACATATATACTTTTTTTTGGAAACGCCCAGACCAAATCAAACATTAAATGTTCATGCACACAAATGTTTGACTTGAGCGGGAATCGAACCCGCGACCTTTGGAATAGCAGTCCGTTACATAAACCACTACGCCATTCGGTCGTCAAACAAAATATGGACGAATTGATAACCTCCTTTTTTGTGTTTTAGAATTCGGTTTAAAATAAACACACATTTACTTTATATATATTTATTTCTCAAGTTGACGGAAAATAATTATACCTTAAACAAGAATAATATATTCATATATACATTTGCGTTTATTCAGACACTGTGTGTTTAACATTTATTATTTAAATTATTTAAATGTATCCTAACGACTCTAACAAGTCAGTGACTCTGAACTCATAGCGGTCGCCAATTTGGCGAGGGCTCCGCTAATTGTTTTCCCTCTCTTCGATATTACGCTTTATTATTAATAAATATATAGCGACTAATTGTTTTTGAAACAGTCGAGCGTTGTAGTACATTCCTGCAACATAAAAACCAGTAAAATAAATAATAATAATGTTGCGCCATAGTATTAAATGGTAATTTCGATTGTATGAAATGTGGAGGACAGCGCCATCTAGTATCGACTAAAGTACATCTATTAAGATTGTGGTTATTACAAGTAGTTCTGATTCTTACAGCGCTAGATGGCGCTGCAAGTAACGCGTGACTGATTCTGGAATATTCGTGTTTGTTTGGCACGGACTGTCGAATACTATGAACTTTCTAGTAAAATTCAAAAGCGCAATAAAAGCGGAGCGTGGTGGCTTTCGAGACAGTTTCGTTTTACGACACAGCGAATTAACATCGAAGTGAATTTCTAGTGCGACTAACAAGATATATAATGATTCCTAGTAGTGAGTGTTTGTAAATACAGTGAAATAAAGTAATTAACCGACAACTTTTATTTATTATATACCCCGCTCGTAATAATAACTTAATAAATCTCACACAGGGCCATCTTATACCAGACTAGGCAGAGCCTGAGCTATGGTAACCAGAAAGCTGATAAACATACTTATATATTAAATAATACATATTATAAATGCATCATCCATACATCCATACTAATATTATAAAAGTGAAATTGTGTCTGTCTGTCTGTTACCTCTTCACGCTTAAACCGCTGAACCGATTTAGATGAAATTTGATATAGAAATAGTTTACATACTTACCATCAGGTTTATTGGTTTTAACATAAGTGAAAGAGGGGACCCCTTTCACTTATGTTAAACCATCAGTTGGCCCTGTCTGCTTGTTTGCCCGCAAACATCGTAATCACCAGCGATGATCCCGCTGGTCGTGGGATCCTCCCTTTATTGGGTTTAACATAAGTGAAAGGGGGGCCCCTTTCACTTATGTTAAACCATCAGTTGGCCCTGTCTGCTTGTTTGCCCGCAAACATCGTAATCACCAGCGATGATCCCGCTGGTCGTGGGATCCTCCCTTTATTGGTTTTAACATAAGTGAAAGAGGGGACCCCTTTCACTTATGTTAAACCCAATATAGTAAGTTATGTTTCCTTACCATAATTGTAGTATCAAAAACAAAGTTATGTGGACATTTTTGTGGAAGCGAATTTTTGTTAAAACATATGTAGTATTTTGTATTGTCAGTTGGATTTGCAGCGAAGTAAATGCCGTTGGCTTTGCAGATAGAGTTGCATTTCGCTTGGCTGGGGGGTAGGCACATCTGTAAATATAATTTATAGTTGGTATACATATCTAAACGTAGTGTAGGCCACAGGCCAGGTGGAGTGACGATTTGCGCAAGGTGGCTGGCAGGAGCTGGATGCGAGAAGCCCAAAATCGATCTAAGTGACGTGCAATGGGAGAGGCATATGTTCAGCAGTGGACTGCGATAGGCTGATGATGAAAATACATATCTATACAAATAAATAAAATTGAAGTGTCCGTATGTAATGTCAAAATAATGGTTTCTTTTAACGCTCACACGGTTATTTGTGCGATACCTACGCCTAAAAAACAGTTTAAATATTTTTTGTCCGTCTGTCTGTTTGTTCCGGGTTATCTTCAAAACAGCTGAACCTAAAGCTTTTGATAATATTTTAGCCGTCTATATAAGGAGTAGCTTCGGCTATTTTACCCTAAAAAACCCTACAAATTTTTGCCCAGACCAGGAATCAAACCCGAGACCTCATGGACTGCAGTCTTGTACCGTACTACAAAACTAAGGCAGCGCTTTTCAAATTCCACGCGAACGCAGTCGCGGGTACCAGCTAGTAGTTGCAGACTACGTAATAGGTATCGAAAAAAAAAGTTAAAATGTGAAATATTCTATATTATTATGTGGATATTCACATTTAGTGTATATACATGTTGGTGGTAATCATATTTAGTGTTTCACATTTTAACTTAGTATTTTTTTGTTCTACTTATTTTGTATTATTGCTTTTTCCGTTCGAATTCGATTGTGGTCATGAATCGACCACAATCGAATGCATTGCAGCGATCGTGGTCACAGATAACCGTAAATATTTCAATTCAAATAAGACTGATGAGGTCGTGCTGACGGATGGACCATGCTGAATAAAAATGTTTTTGTTAATCTTGTAAATGTAAGGATTAAGTCCCGACAGAAGGGGGTCATTTACGCCCGTAGATGGCCCGAGGTACGTCGGGGTATCAGGGTTTCCTTCCTAGGGTACACCTGGTTCCCCGGCAACTGGTAAACGAGTCGGTTCGAGTCCGACATAACCACCGGTGGGTGGTATCCGAGGGGATTTCCGCACAGAAAATAAAAAAAAGGGGATTAAGTCCCAAATAATCTTATCTTACTACTAATGCGTAAGTTTGGATGTGTATTTGTTACTTAACCATGTTAGAACGGCTAAACAAATATTGAAGAAATGTGAAACAGAGTTAGATTTATATATATAGTCTGAAGTAGTTCATATTGTGTGTCATATTGTGTTGTGTGTGTGTGTGTGTGTGAAATAGTTGTATTGTGTGTCATATAAATAAATAAAAAATAAATAAATAAATATTTTTTATTCCGGAAGAGTTGATTTACAATATCAACATCACCGCGGGCGAAACCATGATTAAAAGCTACCATTTTGTTAAGTCAACTCCCGCACTGGGTATATATAGAATATATACATGAATCGGACACGAAAAACATCCAGGCTTAGAACAAAAAATTGTTGAGCACACAAAGTGTTGTCCCATGCCGGGATTGAATCCACAACACTCAGGGCAATAGTTAGCGCTGGGTGACCGATTAAACAACTACGTCACCCATGCAGTTTTTTTATTATCTTTTTCGGACATCTGACACACAACGCCATCTAGTTTCAAACTAAGCAGAGCTTGTACTATGAAAGCTGGATTGACTAATAGAATACTTATAAACTTTTTTTTTGTAAATACACACATACATATTATACATGGAAAACACCCAAACTCCGAAATAAATATTTGCAGATCATACAAACATTTGGTCCGACCCGGGAATCGAGCCCGAGAGCTCAGCACAGGTAGTCCAGCTTTTAGCTTTAAGCTTTTAGAAAACCATATTATACATAGAAAACACCCAAACTACGAAACAAATATTTACAGATCATACAAAGTTGAGAGTTGGATCTTCTACGTACCAATTGTGACTTGCTGAACTCCAATCCTTCTGGACAAGATTTAATATAAAGAGTACCATAGAAGCACATGTAATACTTCGTACAGTCATCAGGATCTGGTCGGTATGTCTGCGAAGAGTCCTCACATTTGATAACTGTGGTCTGAGCTTCGGTCCAAGAATGTGCATATCTTTCTGGTTGTGTTGGTTGAGGCTGTACAGGTGTTACTGTCTTAGATAAATCCGTGAAAACGTGAATATCACATCCAGCCTGTTGTTTTGGTTGACATTTCTGTAAATAATAATGATAACTTTAAAACATAACCAGGTAACCAGGTAACCAGACATAACCAGGAACCAAGAAAAGGTAACCAGACTACTGATAAACATACTTATATATTTCTAAATACATACATATTATAGATAAATTACACCCAGACACAGAACAAATGATCTTGCTCATCACACAATAATTTGTCCTGGGTGGGAATCGATTCCACGACCTCCCACGAATAGGCCAACACATCCGTCAAAATATAATTTAATTGTCACTGCTAAAATTCAAAATGTCATTTTTTTTAAATAACCGCCTTTAATGCTCCTACATCTTAATAAAGTTGTATTTTAAATTTTCACCCTTAGGGATGAAAGTTTTATCTTCAAGTATGATTGAGACCAAACGCGGAGTATATTATTTCAGATAAAAAAAAAGGATTTCAAACGTTCTTCCGTGTTTTGACGGATTAAGAATACAGACTTTCATCACCCCTATTCATTCCGTGGGTGTCGTCAGAAGGGAGCAAACTACGCAGGACAACAGAACTACAAAGAGAACGAAAACTTGAAACAAACCCTATACCAACCCGTCTGGCCAGGGTGGTATAGTAGACCAAAACCTCCTTTCTCAGGAGAGGCCTATGTTGCAGTGGACTTTTAAAAGCTATTGATGAAAAAGAATTTACCAAATAGGTTCCTAAATAGTGGATAACATAAAAAATTAAAAAGACTTACCAAATCAATGGGATTAAATTCATAATCCCCAGGACATTGTCTATGAGTGATTTCACCATAAATACACAAGAAGTAACGCCTGCAGCTAGTCATATCTGGTTTGGACCATGTACTAAATATGTCACATTCTTCTTCTAACTCCCCGCTAGTCTTAGATAATTTTTTTCTATTCGATTGTTTTTCATTCTCATCTGTTTTTGTTGATGATTCCATAGTGACATCATTTTCTTCCTTTCTAGGAACAAGTTCTTTATTTATAATAGAATCTGATTCTGTTTTAATCTCTGATGCCGATGGAATGACTGGGATACCTTCAATACTTGTACTAGATTCTAATGAATTGACGGAGACACCTCCTTCACTGGCAACAGATTCCGATTGAGTGACTGAGACACCTCCTGCACTAGCACTAGATACTGTTGGAGTGACTGGGTCACCTTCTGTACTAGATACTGTAGGAGTGACTCGGACATCTTCTGTACTAGATTGTAATGTAACGACTGAGACATCTTCTGCTCTAGCATTAGATACTATTAGAGGGACTGGGACACCTTCTGTAATAGATACTGTTGGAGTGACTGGAACATCTTCTGTACTAGATTCTAAAATAACGACTGAGACATCGCCTGCACTAGCACTAGATACAGTTGGAATGACTGGAACACCGTCTGTACTGGATTCTAATGTAACGACTGAGACACCTCCTGTACTAGCACTAGATACGGTTGGAATGACTGGGACACCTTCTGTACTAGATTCTAATGGAACGACGGAGACACTTCCTGCACTGACAATAGATTCCGATGGAGTGACTGGGACACCTTCTGTATTATGTATATTAGCTTCTGTCGTAACGATTATTGTTCCTTCTATACTTGTACTAGAATCTGATGAAGTGGTTGAACTGCTTTTAATAACTGTATTTGTATAAGTGATTGTTGTGAATTCTTCTGTACTGTTCACAAGGCAGCCTGCAGCGTTTTTGTCGACGCATCTCTGAAATCAAAACATGTGTGAATTTTAAGCATATTTAGTTAAAAATATGAATCTACATGTTAATATTTATCTAAAGAGATTTTTCTTCACTCCTCTTTTAATAACTTTAGAAGAACTTTTAACAGTATTAATTGTCATAAATCGAAAAATTACATGATAATGGGTACGAAAACTTAAACAAGTCCAGTATACGTTACCAGGTATATTGACCTATATTGGTTCGGCAAGTCTATTAAATTACATTCCAACTTATTCTGGATACCCATACGGTCTATACACGTCCATATAATGTTAATGTATAAGTTTACGCCGTCAACGAGGCGGTAACACCCGTTATGGAGGATTGGCTGGAGAGGCATCATGGGACCCTCTCATATCGACTGACGCAGGTGATCACTGGGAAGGATGTTTCGGGGATCACCTGTGTCTGATCCGCAAGGAGCCAATGCCTGAGTGTCACCACTGCAATGGTCGGACCGTGGACACGGCGCTCCACACGCTGGCAGAATTATCGTCTGCGGTATTGCCAGACCGATACGACCTTCAAACCTTCAAGAAAAGAGCGTACTCCTTCCTCAAAAGCCAGTAACGCATTTGTGACTCTTGAGTTGCAGGCGTTCATGGGCGGCGGTAGTCACTTGCCATCAAGTGACCCATCTGCTCGATTACCCTCGCTTCCATAATAAAGATTAAAAAAAATATGCCTACGCTTACCAGTTCTACAGGACTAAAGAGGGCAAATGTAGAACACATGTAATGTTGTAGCAGTCCATTGACACAAAAATAATAATAACTGCAATTCCTTGGGTCCGGTTTTATCCATAAGTCTTCAACAGAACACTCTAGTTCCTGTTGTTGGGTTGTTGTTGTTGAAGATTCTGTTGTTTCACCAACAGTTCTTGTTGTTTCACCAGCAGTTCTTGTTGTTGAAGATTCTGTTGTTTCACCAGCAGTTCTTGTTGTTGAAGATTCTTTTGTTTCACTCATAGCTGTTGCTGTTGGAGTTTCTGTTGCTTCACCCGCAGTTGTTGTTGATTTTGCAGTGTCTAAGATTTTCCTAAATCTCGTATTATATGTACAGTTGGCTTCAGTTTTATGCACGCAAGTCTTTAAACAAAGAAAGTAATAGGTTACTACTATAAAAAACTATAAAATGAATAATAGTAGAGTAACAGATCGCTGACTCGAGCAGGAGGGACTCCAGGGACAGCAACGCACTTGTGACTTTTGAGTTGCAGGTGTCCATGAGCGGCGGTAGTTGCTTACCATCAGGTGACCAGTCTGCTCGTTTGCCCCCTTATACCAATAAAAAAAGAAGATCTCCGTGTGGTGACGGATTCGGAATACGGAGTGTCACCAACCCTATTCATCCCGCGGGTGTCGTAAGAGCCGACTAAGGGTGCAAAACTACGCAGGGCAACCGCACTGCAAAGAGAAGGAAAAGAGAACCAACATCTCCTTTCTAAGGAGAGGCCTATGTTCAGCAGTGGACTGTCAGAGGCTGTTGATGATGAAATCGATGATGTTCTGCACATACAGACAGGTTCGACCGGAGTCATACCAGCCTTACAGAAAACTGATGTTAAGCAAGGCTTTTGTGGCCAATCACCGAATAAGTAAAGTTACATGAGGTCCTACCTCCCCCTACTCAAGACTGGAGAGCACTCAAAGCTGGTAACATACTAACGTTGCTTCAGTAGCAAGAGTCCATGGGTTGAGGTAGCACTTGGGTATTATATTAAATATACCTTTTGCAACAACGAACTATAGGCGTAATGCTTTTACTCTAAGAAGTGCAAATAGTTTTAATCAACTTACACGGAATCTCGATATACGAGTAGACTTGTTTTGCACTAATGTGAACACGATTAGAAGGGTATTAGCTCAATCATTTTTTGAATCTTAAAGTGGCACTCAAACTGTACTACTCTGTTTCTTTTATTTGTTTTTCTTTGTTCTTTTCTTTATTTATTTTTTTCTCTTTTTAACATATCTATGTATCGTCATCTCAGTGTGTATGTGTGTGTATGTATGTGTACTCATGGGGGTGTGCGCATGTGTATGTGCTCATACGTGTATATGCATCTATGTGTATATTATTTATGTGTTATGTATATCCCTGCCAAGGCTTACACTTCTCCTCATTTTAAGTCGACAGTTCTCCTTAGAGTACCTATATGCAGAGACTTGTAATTAGCAATAAGATTATTTAATTGTAATTACACAAAATTGTTATATGTCTGTTAGTCTTTCTAAGAATAATTAAATAAATAAATAAATAAATTATCTTGGGTATCACAGGTGAGGTATCAGATGACCCATCTGCGTCTTTACCCTCCTATACCATAAAAAAGAGAAGGAGATACTTACTCGTGACGCCTGACTGAAGAGAAAGTTTTCAGGGCATTTCTTTCTGTTAATATAACCATCTTTACATTGATAATAAAATCTACAATCCTTAGTATCAGGTTTTAACCAGGGCTCATTGCCGCAGCCATTTCGTATGACATCAGATACTGGTGTTTTATCTTTGGTGGTTACATGGCAATTAACCGTCTCCCCCAGGCGACATCTCTGTAAAAAAAAGAAAAACAAAATATCATCACTATTTATCACCAGTATCTTACTTTTCCTAGTTTATTACGAGTTGGCCCAAAGCAAAACATTTTAAAATAAACTTTTTTGCCCTGTGCGGATATCGTCGGACTCTAACTGACCAAAAACTTCAGGCACCAGTAGCCGGGGAACCAGATATTCCCTAGAAAATAAAGGTCTCATCACATCATCACATCAACAGCCTTTAACAGTCCACTGCTGGACATAGGCCTCTCCTTAGAAAGGGGGTTTTGGCCTACTATACCACGCTGGCCAGACGGGTTGGTATAGGGTTTCTGTCAAGTTTTCCTTCTCTCTGCAGTGCTGTTGTCCTGCGTATTTTGCTCCCTTAGTCGCCTCTTACGACACCCACGGAATGAATAGGGGTGGTGACACTCTGTATTCTTAATCCGTCACCACACTGATACCACAAGAAAGGTCTACTACCTTTAAAATTAACTTTACCGTAAGTGTGAGCGTAAGACCGTGACATTTATACCGCACTAGCTTTTCCCGCGACTCTGCCCGAATGTCGGTTATCGCGACATATCATATGTCCTTCCTCAGCAATCAAACTATCTCTCTACCAAATTTCATCTAAATCCGTTTTGCGGTTATTGATTTCCCATACAAACTTCCAACCCCATTTTCACCCCCTTACAAAATGATTTCTGGGATAAAAACTATCCTATGTCCTTTCCCGGGACTCAAACTGTCTCTATACCAAATTTCAACTAAATGGGTTAAGCAGTTTAAACGTGAAGAGGTGACAGACAGACACACTTTAACATTTATAATGTTAGAATGGATACATATTTATAAAATTAATCAATATTAAAGTTAATGATAAGTTAGCTAAGTCATCCTCGCTCCTACACTGCTGCGCCCGACGGGGTCCATAACGCACTGTCATACCCAATGTAGCATCTCTGTAAGTTTTAAGTGTTAAGTGGCTACCGCCTCCTTCTTATACCCTGATTTAACTGTAGTAGGTTAAGTAGAAACTAAGTTAAGTTAGCTCTAAGATTGCGATCCGGGCACTCCATCGGCAAAGTTTGCATTTCTAATGAAAAAAATAAATTCATCTAACTGTATTAGGGGAGAGTAACCAATATTGAACCGACGCGGCGGCGCTTAAATTGGACCACTTCTATATTTCTACCAAAATGGCACTATTTGGTATAGTATATTGGCACAAAAAGGAGCGCCACAAAATGGCGGAGTATAAGTGGTGCTGTTAGCGTTCCTTTTTGTGTTGCTAGTATAAAAAATGGTGCCATTTTGGTAAAAATACAGCAGTGGTCCAATTTAAGCGCTGGTTCAATATTGGTTACTCTTCCCTACTTGTAACGTGGTGGAGGATGTACAAAATTTGCTCATAGATTGTGTCCGGAATTCAAATATATAATTAGCTAGCTGAGACCCGCGGTGTTACCCGCGTTTGTTGTTATAACCGCGGGCAACGCCGTGGGGAGAAGCTAGTCTAAAAAAAGTAGCCTAAGTTACTCCTTATGTCATCAGCTATCTGCCAGTAAAAGTCCCGTCGAAATCGGTCCAGCCGTTCCAGAGATTACCCGGAACAAACGGACAGACAGACAGACAAAAATTGTAAAAAATGTTATTTTGGCATATGTACCATACATATGCATTTAGTAAAAAGCGGTTATTTTAATATTACAAACAGACACTCCAATTTTATTTATTTGTATAGATAAGCAAAGTTAGTGGTGGTATTTTTGTTGGCAATCCATAAAAATAAGACAAAAATAAAATTATCATTAATTATTTATTATGCTTTTATAGACAAAACATTTAGGCACTTCTGTACATCAGCAGACTACCTTCCTCTACCAGCGAACATTTGGGTGGTGTAGAAATCTTTTAATGTAATTTCCCAGAACGGCAACTTTGAAAAAACCACTCCCATCATCTATTTGTAATTTCATCACTGATGTTTATGTTAGAAATCAACAGTACAACATGTACCATGGATTTTTATGTTTCAAAAAATATAATTTATATTTGACGGCCATTGACTTCAATACATTGCTCACATCTTTGTCTAATATTTTCTAGTAATCTATCAAATAAGTTATCATGTGCGGCTATACTTTTCACTTTGTCAAACGCTATGGTAATGCTCGTCCTTAGATCTTCTTTATTCGTGGCATCAGTGCAGTATACTTCTCCTTTTATAAAATCCCAAAACAAGAAGTGTAATGGCGATAGGTCGGGGGATCTTGGTGGCCACCTTACTGGCCCGTATCGACCTACCCACTGCTCACCAAACATACCATTTAGACGGTCCCGAACGGCCTCCACTGAATGTGTAGACACTCCATCCAGCTGATACCATATCTTTGTCTTTTGATCCAGAGGCAATTGAACTATATAGTCAGACACTGGGCCATCAAGTATTTCAAGAAACTTAACCGTATTGTAATTACCATCAATAAAAATAGGACCAATTATCTGATTACCGTGGATGCCAGCCCAAACGTTTAATGCAATGCTGTTGTTTTTTAAAGACTCTTCGAAGAGGTTTGTTTTTTTTTTACTCCAATACCACATATTATGGCGATTCCAAATTCCATTTGATGTGAACATGCTCTCGTCAGTCCAGATTATATTGGAAAGGAATTCACTGTCGTTTTCCATTCTGCTAAGCAACCATTTGCAGTATGCTTCCCTGATTGGCCGATCTCTATTTAGCAATGATTGTACTATTGCTGGCTTGTATGGCCTTTGGTTATTTGCCTTAAGAACTTTGTCATCCATTGTATGGTGAACACGAAACTGACGGGCAGATCTGCGAAGACTGGTTATAGGGTTATGTGAAAAATGACTTAAAAACCGTTTCTCAAGGGCGACTGGTCTTCGCTGAGGAATTGCGATACCGGATGTCACCAAAGGCTTATTTTCTCGTAATCTTTTCAGTACCTTTACAAAGATTCTGCAGTTTTTAGGACAGACACGGCTGGCTCCGTATCTCTGACGGTATATTCGCAATGCTTATGCTGCGTTTTGGTTGCATTCACCGTAAATTAGTATCATATCCGTATACTCCACGGCTGAATAGTTTACTCGAGGCATTTCTATTTGGTTTTAGTTTGGTTATTTTTAAATTAAAACAGAATGTTTTATTACAGCACACACGATTCTGATTACTTCACACTGTGTATGATTGTTTATTATTTTGAAATACGTACGTATTGTCAAACTTAATAATTAAATAACAACTAAACTAGTTACACATAAACCAACCTTAGGTTATTTATAAATGATCTAAGAAAACAACAATACTTTGCACAAGCGGAAAAGCGGTCGTGCCAACATCCAACAATACTTTAGCAGCGACATTCGGCAGCAAGCGCAAGGCGCATAAACAAACTCGCGCGCGCACAGGTAGGGATGGAAGAAATATCGATATTTCAAACTAATGATATTTTTTCAGAAAATATCCGATTAATATAATCGATATTTTTAATCTGAAATTATCAATTGTTCGAAATTTATTTCCGAGTATCAAATTTGTATCAAATTTGATTGATTTTTTCAACATATTCTTTATTAACCCTTGGGGTACCTGGTGAGTTTGACGGACCCGTTACTTTAAGGACTTGACAAATCACATATTTAAATTCTTTATCAAGCCAGCGTAGCTTCGAAATCGACTTCGAAAAAGACTTTTTACGACCTCTCCCATAGTCCAACACTAGCTCTTACGAGAAAAACGCAATTACACTAAACACACGACACACACAGACACAGCTGCTGTCTGTCACTGCTAATAAAACGGATAATTATGTGTTATTTTTTCACTTTCGAATATTTTGACAATACTTTAGATAATTTTGGAATAAAATCACGTTATTTTGAAATATCTATATTTTTTACACTGCAAATATCGATATTGCTTAATAACATCGATACGAAATAAATCGATTTATTATATTAATTTGCTCATCCCGCGCAGGTAGGCCTAGTGTCACTAGTGTCAACCTCGATTAGTGTGTAGGTTATGCCTAGTTCACATGCGTGCCGAGGCTCGGCATTCGGCAAACGTTCACAGCTCCGAGACTTTACAAACGCTTGGATGCCATTTAAACGCTTGCGAGTGTGCTATTGTATTCCGGACAGGCAAACAGCAGACGTGGACATATTTTTATTCAGAATATAAACGGCAACACTAAACTAAAAAAAATATTATCTAGCCCTACTGCTCAACTAAACTACTCAATTAGTAGAGCATGATTCCCGACTGCTCAACTACAATATTTGCAATATCAAATTGAGCAGTAGGAAACAAGCACGCGCCAACGTGTAAATACGTCGCAAACGCTTGCCGCGAGCTTCCTTTGATCTGTGTTCAAAAACCGACACTAGTACCGATCGACGAGGAGTCTACGCGAGCCGAGCAAAACACCCCGTTTACACGCTTGTGGTTGTGGAGACTTGTCGAGGCTCGCCATGTGTGTAAACGGCCTATAAGGAGGTCATTCGATCACAAAATTTTACTCTTCATATTTTTTTCATACCGGGCGCCTTATATGAAAAACGATTGTTTAGGAGTAAACTTAAATAAAAGAATACTCCACCGTAGCCTCTGGTGAAAGATAGTTTGCAATAATAATAGGAATCTTACCAAGAATACGGGGCTGAAGAGGAAGTATGGTGGACATTTCTGGTGGTATAAATACCCATTTAGACACTGGTAGTAGTAACTGCAGTCGGTGTAGTCGGGTTTTAACCATTTGTCACGTCTACCGCAGAGCAGGAAATCTTTTGGCGTTGTTGGAAACACTGTTGTTGGAGTTGTCTCTTCTGTGGTCGTTGTTGTAAAGACTGTTGTTGGAGATATATCTTCTGTGGCCGTTGTTGTGAAGACGGTTGTTGGAGATATTTCTTCTGTTGTCGTTGTTGTGAAGACTATTGTTGGAGATATATCTTCTGTTGTGCTTGTTATGAAGACTGTGGTTGGAGCTGTCTCTTCTGTAGACGTTGTTGTGAAGACTGTGGTTGGAGGTGTCTCTTCTGTGGTCGTTGTTGTGAAGACTGTTGTTGGAGCTATCTCTTCTGTGGTCGTTGTTGTGAAGACTGTTGTTGGAGATATATCTTCTGCTGTCGTTGTTATGAAAACTGTTGTTGGTGTTGTCTCTTCTATAGTTGCTGTTGTGAAGACTGTTGTTGGAGATATATCTTCTGTGGTAATTGTTATGAAGATTGTTGTTGGAGCTGTCTCTTCTGTAGACGTTGTTATGAAGACTGTGGTTGGAGGTGCCTCTTCTGTGGTCGTTGTTGTGAAGACTGTTGTTGGAGATATATCTTCTGTTGTGCTTGTTATGAAGACAGTGGTTGGAGCTGTCTCTTCTGTAGACGTTGTTGTGAAGACTGTTGTTGGAGCTATATCTTCTGCTGTCGTTGTTATGAAAACTGTTGTTGGTGTTGTCTCTTCTATAGTTGCTGTTGTGAAGACTGTTGTTGGAGATATATCTTCTGTTGTCCTTGTTATGAAGACTGTGGTTGGAGGTGTCTCTTCTGTGATCGTTGTTGTGAAGACTGTTGTTGGAGCTGTTTCTTCCGTGGTCGTTGTTGTGAAGACTTTTGTTGGAGCTATCTCTTCTGTGGTCGTTGTTGTGAAGACTGTTGTTGGAGATATATCTTCTGCTGTCGTTGTTATGAAAACTGTTGTTGGTGTTGTCTCTTCTATAGTTTCTGTTGTGAAGACTGTTGTTGGAGATATATCTTCTGTGGTAATTGTTGTGAAGACTGTTGTTGGAGATATATCTTCTGTTGTCCTTGTTATGAAGACTGTGGTTGGAGGTGTCTCTTCTGTGGTCGTTGTTGTGAAGACTGTTGTTGGAGCTGTTTCTTCCGTGGTCGTTGTTGTGAAGACTGTTGTTGGAGAAATATCTTCTGTGGTAGTTGTTGTGAAGACTGTTGTTGGAGATATATCTTCTGTTGTCCTTGTTATGAAGACTGTGGTTGGAGGTGTCTCTTCTGTGGTCGTTGTTGTGAAGACTGTTGTTGGAGATATATCTTCTGTTGTCCTTGTTATGAAGACTGTGGTTGGAGGTGTCTCTTCTGTGGTCGTTGTTGTGAAGACTGTTGTTGGAGCTGTTTCTTCCGTGGTCGTTGTTGTGAAGACTGTTGTTGGAGAAATATCTTCTGTGGTAGTTGTTGTGAAGACTGTTGTTGGAGATATATCTTCTGTTGTCCTTGTTATGAAGACTGTGGTTGGAGGTGTCTCTTCTGTGGTCGTTGTTGTAAAGACTGTTGTTGGAGCTGTTTCTTCCGTGGTCGTTGTTGTGAAGACTGTTGTTGAAGCTATCTCTTCTTTGGTCAATGTTGTGAAGACTGTTGTTGGAGCTGGCTCTTCTGTTGACGTTGTTATGAAGACTGTTGTTGGAGATATATCTTCTGTTGTCCTTGTTATGAAGACTGTGGTTGGAGGTGTCTCTTCTGTGGTCGTTGTTGTGAAGACTGTTGTTGGAGCTGTTTCTTCCGTAGTCGTTGTTGTGAAGACTGTTTTTGGAGCTGTCTCTTCAGTGTTTGTTGTTGTTAAGGCTGTTGTTGGAGATATCTCTTTAGTGGTTGATGTTGTGAAGACTGTTGGGGCAAACGTTGTTGTTGGCTCTGCGCAGTCCGCTTTGTATTCTGGTAAGCATATCTGAAAATATTAATAATTCTCTAATACACAATTTAAACTAATCTTCTCTAATTTTGGTTCACCTTTCGTTCTCTATTTTTTCTCATTCTCTTTTCTTATATAGGTACGAGTAGATTAGGAACACTGGCCTATGTGGTTTTACTGAGTTCCAAAGTTAGGGACCTAATTTTAAACATAACTTTAAAATATTCTAACCTTTTCATACTAAATTTTATTTCGTGTCATCACCACATCAACGGCCTTTAATAGTCCACTGCTGGACATAGGCCTCTCTTTAGAAAGAAGGTTTTGGACTACTATACCATAGGCCAGACGAGTTGGTACAGGGTTTTGTCAAGTTTTCCTTCTCTTTGCAGTGCTGTTGTCCTGCGTAGTTTTCTCTCTCAGTCGGCTCCTTCGAGACCCACGGGATGAATAGAGGTAGAGTGTCATACAGCGGGCGGGTCTGATCACGTCTGCGGTTTGATACCGCCTTTATATTGGCGAATTCATAGACAAAATCTGATAAACAACTACTTACCAGCTTAGAAAAGCTGAAATACCAATCGTTTAAGCATTTCCTGTGGACTCTGTCTCCCCAGATGCAGATGTAGTAGTACTGACAGTCTTCGACGTCTGGCAGGAGTTCGATCTTTGAGGTGTCGTTGCAGACTGGCCAGGGAGTTTCAGTTGTTGAAGGGTATGTAACACACAGTGGTACACTTGGTATTTTTCTTCTGTTACATTTCGCTAAAGAAGAATCTCGACATGCCTGAAATATCACATCAACAGCCTTTAATAGTCCTCTGCTGGACATAAGCCTCTCTTTAGAAAATAAATAAATAAAAAGACAACTCCCGCACTAGAAATATCATCATGTTGCTAGGAACTACATTGAAAAATACATGAAACGGACACAAAGAATACCCAGACTTAGAAAAAAAAATTGTGGATCACACAAAGTGCTGTCCCAGGTGCTGGGTATCGAACCCACGACCGCTTAAACCACTACGCCATCCGTGCAGTCCGTAAAATCAATCAAGTGTAAATCGGGCCACGAGCTATATATGGTTCCGCAGTTTATTTTAAACAAGGAACAACTTCTATAGTTTATAACCCCCGCCGCAATTGGTATAAGTTTGACATATCTGCGAATCTGTTTGTGGCATCATAATCATAGCTCCTAAACGAATCAACCGATTATGATGTGGTTCTATTTGTTTGAAAACTGAAGTGATCGAGATGGTTCTTAGCTATATTTTGTGAAGACCATCAGCTCCGGGTCGTCATAATACCCTTTAAATATGACGTAAGGAGAAACCAATCAGGTTTAATAAAATAAATATTATTAAATAATATAAGTGACTTAATTCAATATAATAATATTTTCACACACCTCACACAGCAGTCTGATCCCAAACTAGGCAGAGCCTGTACTATGGTAACCAGACTGCTGATAAACATACTTATATATTTCTAAATAAATACATATTATAGATAAATTACACACAGACACAGAACAAATGACCGTGCTCATCACACAATATTTGTCCTGGGTGGGGACCCACCCACCTCTGGAGTAGCAGTCAGGGTCACTAACCACTAGACCAACAGGCAAGTCAATATGTGTAGCAAGGTCCAACAAGTGCCATCAGTCCACAATGTAAATCTATACAAATAAATATAATTGAAGTGTCTGTTTGTAATATCAAAATAATAGGTTTATTTCATGCTCACACGGTTATTTGCACGATACCTATGCCTAAAAACCTGTCTAAATATATTTTGGCTATCTGTCTGTTTGTGCCGAAAATCTTCAAAACGGCTGGACTGATTTTGATAATATTTTACTACCAGGTAGCTATCTATATGTATAAGGAGTAACTTAGGCTATTTTCCCTTTCAAAATAACCTTATAAATTTTTTCCCGGTCTGGGAATCGAACCCGAGACCTCACGGACTGCAGTGGCGTACCGTACTACACCACTAAGGTAGCGTTTTTCAAATTCCACTCGAACGAAGTCGCCGATACCAGCTAGTAGTAAATATAAATAAACTCACGTTTTTTTCTATATCAAAAATAAGTCCAGGAGGGCATTTCCCTCCCACCAGAGTTCCTCTTCTGCAATAATAATACTTCTCACAGTCATCTTCGTGGGGGAAGGCTGTCTTCTGTCGATTATCACAAGTATCTGCTGCCACCGCAATTATATACAGCAGTAAAAAAAAGATGTGAGATCCTGTGGACAAATAAACAGGATATTACGTAAAAGTGTTTTTAACGTATAAGGGAGATATGATCCAGTGGTTGAAAACCTCACTGCTAAGCCAGAGGTCGTGGGTTCGATTACCACCCAGGACAAATATTGTGTGATGAGCACGGTCATTTGTTCTGTGTCTGGGTGTAATTTATCTATACATCTATACAAATAAATAAAATCGGAGTGTCTGTTTGTAATATTTAAATAACCGCTTTTTACTAATGCATATGTATGTTTACACGGTACATATGTAAAAATAACATTTTTTTTTATTTTTGTCTGTCTGTCTGTTTGTTCCGGGTAATCTCTGGAACGGCTGTACCGATTTCGACGGGACTTTCACTGGCAGATAGCTGATGACATAAGGAGTAACTTAGGCTACTTATTTTAGACTAGCTTCACCCCGCGGCGTGCCCGCGGTTATAACAACAAACGCGGGTAACACCGCGGGTCTCAGCTAGTACATAATATGTTTACACAGTATAAAGTGAAGTCGCTTTTTTTTCTTGTACGCTTAAATCTTTTAAACTACGCAATGGATTGTAATGCGATTTTCACTAATACCCAGAGTGATTCAAAAGGCGGGTTTATATGTACTCGTATAATACACGCATATCATAGAAAATAAAATCCAAGAATTTCAGTAGTTTTTTTTTTTTTTTAAAGAAAACGCCCGCATTAGGAATATATATTCCTGTGTCGCGAGGGACTTTACAAACATGCATGAAACGGACACAAAGAACACCCAGACTCAGAACAACAATTTGTGGATCACACAAAGTATCGTCCCATGTGGGGTTTGAAACCAACACTCGGAGAAGTAGGAAGCGGCGTGGCGACCACTTAAACTACTACGCCATCCGTGCAGATTTGTAATGTGAACTCGTAAAACATATGTTTTTGTGCGCTTATAATGTAATCCCTGACTAAACCTTACGAGATTGATCAAATTAAGGCTTTACGGAACTGTATATTTTATAAAGATCCACAGAAAACTCCACAATAGTATATAATAGGTATTACCTATGAAATTGCCGTTTTGTATGCAATAAGTGAAAGTACTTATTTTTTCAAACTTTTTTATTTCTGTTATTCGAAGTAATCACCCATGCAATCGACGCATCTTTGCCAACGCATTGGCAGTTTATTGATGCCCTTCTTGTAAAGATCAGCTGGACGGGAGGCAACAAACTCTTCAAAGGCATCTTGTACTGCCACTCGAGAATTGAATGTTTTACCCACTAAAAAGTTGTCTAAATTTTGGAAAAAGTAATAGTCGGTAGGTGCAAGGTCTGGTGAGTATGGCGGATGAGGGAGAGCTTCCAACCCCAGCTCCATTCCCAGCATTTAGCAGTCAGGGTCACTACCACTAGACCAACAGGCCCGTAATAATAATAAATAATGTAATATATTTCACAACAATGTTACCTGGTCAAGGCATACATATTCATGTGGCCATTTTACTTAATTTTAACTCAATGACACATATTGTTTAACATTGTTACATTCTTCGTAAAAACATTAATTATGCTTCCGTGTGCCATATTTGTTTATTAAGAGACTAGCTGAGACCCGCGGTGTTACCCGCGTTTGTTGTTATAACCGCGGGCAACGCCGCGGGGCGAAGCTAGTCTAAAAAAAGTAGCCTAAGTTACTCCTTATGTCATCAGCTATCTGCCAGTGAAAGTCCCGTTGAAATCGGTCCAGCCGTTCCAGAGATTACCCGGAACAAACAGACAGACAGAGAGACAGACGAAAATTGTAAAAAAATGTTATTTTGGCCTATGTACCGTGTAAACATACATATGCATTTAGTAAAAAGCGGTTATTTTAATATTACAAACAGACACTTCAATTTCATTTATTTGTATAGTTAAGATATAGAACATAAAATAAACGTCACGTATTAACAATTAGAAAATAATAAGAATTGTAAAATACACTATTATATTTAATACATTTTATTTATTAAACAAAATAGTATAATTTTAACAATAACTCGGTCGTAAATTATTGATTTAGATTTCAATTTTAATTTAATAAAACATGACACGCCATTTGTAACTAGATGCGCAAGATGGCTGACAGGAGCTGGATGCGAGAAGCCCAAAATCGATCTAAGTGGCGTGCAATGGGAGAGGCCTATGTCCAGCAGTGGACTGCGATAGGCTGATGATGATGATGATTTGTAACTAGTGACATCTATTATCTGGTGCCTATCAACTCTAAAGGGCCTCTTTTAGATAGCCGATTCTTAATTTAAGCAAGAAAATCACGTTGTTTTTATGTAGATTCGACTTACCCATGTCAAGCGCTGAGTTAACAATGCTAATATAGGAAATAATACCGTATACCCATGTATTATAATCTGTAATTAGCGTGACAATTGATTTTATTTAAAATAGTCACGGGTTAACTCGGAAATCTAGATTAATTAGTACTAGATGTATTTTTTTTAGAATTACGTCGCAGCGCACATAATTTTACAGTCGTTATAATATTTGTTATATTTACTGTGTGAAAATTTATAGCTTGTATTTTTTTATGATACAGGAGGTAAATGGGCAAAGGGATCACTGGGAGGCCCAGTGTGTGAGTTTATTTCACATCTACTGAATCGTAAAGGTGACCGCGTACGGTGCGTTGCAAATGGCCCGCACTGAACTTCACCAGTCGCAACGCCGAACGCGCTCGCCGTCGAGTTAATGTGAAATAAGCTCACACTAGGCCCTCACCATCATCATCAATCATCAAACGTCTTTAAGTAATAATCGACTGCTCGACATAGCCTCTCCTTAGGGTTTGGCCCAAGCTGGCCAGACGGGTTTGGTATAACGTTTGTTTCAAGTGTTCTTCCTCTTTGCAGTGGTGTCGTATTATGTAGTTTGCCCCTTTCGTCGGCTCTTACGATACCCACAGAATGAACAATGGTGGTGACACTCCGTATTCTAATCCGACACCACTTGTAGCTCTAATGATGTGCGACCTAACGCCGCCCTTCAATATTAGGCCCGCCAAGTATATACACAGTACAGTAGGTATTTATAAAAAAAAGTATTTAAGTGTTCTATCAGACAATCTAGCTTTCATAGTACAAGCTCTGCTTGGTTTGAAACTAGTCCAAAAATATTATGTGGTTCGAAAAAATATAAGTACTCAGAAGACACAAGTGGGTTGCCTCCATGTAAGTGCTAATCCGTTCCAGTTAGAGAGTGCAAGTTGAGTCTCTTATAACCTCACTCCCTTGGTGGAATGATGAAAAGGAATGGTTAACACTGGTTTTTATGCAAGGCTGTGGTATCACACCGATTGTTCTGGCCCATAATATGCCGAGGAGAGTCATGATCCTGCCAGCAGAATTAGATTAAAGAGTACTAGAGATTTTCGACAGCCCTGGAGCTCTATTGGTCTGTCAGGATCATTATCCTAATAAGCGATTTTGCGATGTGCACAATCATTTGTTCTGTATCTGGGTGTCATTTATCTATTATATGTATGAATTTCCAAATATATATACATAAGTATGTTTATCAGTAGTTCAGTTATCATTTTTTTTAACGTGTCCAAGCCGTTTTCTCGTTGCGGCGGGGAGGTGTGTGGGAATCGAACCGACTAAAACCACACGGTGTGCCACTCCGCGGCTGAGATAAGAGGGGTCCGGGAACAGTTGATTTTAAGACTGTGGAGAAACGGGTGTTCTGTCAGGATTAGCAATTCTCATTTAGTAGTTACTCCGTTGTTCGGTGTGTCTTCGATAGATGGCGCTGTAGTATGTTTCTGTTTCTTTGTATGTGGGAGTCGCCACAAGACAGTCGAACCTGTAGTTTAGTTACTATAGTACAAGCTCTACCAAGATTTGAATCAGACGGCCGTTCGAAGGTTGTATAAAGTTATTACTTTTACTATATTACTCTAAAAAGTCGATGATGTACGCTGTCCTTAAAAAAAAAAAAAATAGCGTCAAGAATTTTTTACATTTCCTACTTAGTGAGCCAATTATATAATCATTAATTAGTCACACGAATCGAATCACGACCTCGTTATACATGGTTAAAACATACCCGTAAAATGTGTAACATACATTGTTTACATAATCCATGGGAAGTTTTGTGTGAGTCGGACTTACAGATGAAAGGTTCTGTACAAGATTCAATAAAACCGCCACAACCCTTATTATTTATTTTCAAAGTCAACTCCCACACTAGGAATATATCCTATATGGTAGGGGATTTTAAAAACATACATGCGATGGACATAAAGAATACCCAGACTCAGAATAACAATTTGTGGATCACGTAAAGTGTTGTCCCAGGTGGAGATCGAACCCACTAAACGAGGCGAGGTGACCGCTTAAACCACTACGCCAACCGTGTAGGAAAGGTTTTGTATAATAAATAATAATAATATTGTACCAAATTCACACAACGCCATCTGGTCCTAAACTAAGCAGAGCTTGTACTATGGGTAATAGACAACTGATATAAATACATATATTATACTTTTTTTGTAAATACACACATACGAGTATTATACATAGAAACACCCAGACCAAAAGAAAAAATAAAATAAATAATAAAACCTCAATTTTTTTTTTTGTATAATATTTAGTAAAATAATTTAGGTATGTAAGTAGAATTCCGATAGTTTGACCGATGTCAATGCCATCTTAACAGCATGTCAATGGAATGTGCGTTATCAGAAAATGGCGGCATTGAGGCGCGGACGGGTCGCCTTTTTTTTTTTTTTTTTTTACGTGTGGAAATCCCCTTGGACCGTCACCCCGCCGGGGCTCTCGCTCGGCGGGGCGGTGTGTCGGACTCGAACCGACTAAAACCACACGGTGTGCCCTCTTTGCGCTTCCAGTTTAGGAGGGGTCCAGGTAGTTATCGCCTTCTGGACCCCTCCCAGCGCTTGCCCGCTCCTGTTGCGGGCTCCGTCTCTGATCTTTCCTCTCTTTAGGCGACGTCCGGCACACGCGGACGCCGCCCCCTCGCGGCTGTGTGACCGCCCAGGACAGTGTGCGATGTCTCTGGGATAATTTCGTGGTTTTCAGCCATGGAAAGTTATGCCAACTGGAATATAAGGTTGTGTGTGTTTTGAAAGAAAGAAAGAAAGGAAGAAGAAGAAAATTCAATTCCGCTCCATTCTTGATCTCAAAAATCAGGATATATTCCTAACTAGCTGAAACCCGCAGTGTTACCCGCGTTTGTTGTTATAACCGCGGGCAACGCCGCGGGGCGAAGCTAGTCTAAAAAAAGTAGCCTAAGTTACTCCTTATGTCATCAGCTATCGGTCCAGCCGTTCCAGAGATTACCCGGAACAAACAGACAGATAAAAATTGTATAAAAATGTTATTTTCTCATATGTACCGTGTAAACATACATAGGCATTTAGTAAAAAGCGGTTATTTTAATATTACAAACAGACACTCCAATTTTATTTATTTGTATAGATGCGGGAAAAATTATCCTTAATCGTGCATTTGCGTTTGCGTGCGTTTAATTCAAATTAAGGTAATAACATAAAAAACACTAAAAATACTGGTGAATATACGCAAATAATTGATATAGTAGGGATTGGGATTTGGACAATTTTCTACCCCCACACGGAAACAGAACTTATAGCTAATATAAATTGCGCAGGCGTTCTAAAACACTTAGTATAATGTTTACTTACTATAATGTTTTGTGTCCGTGGTGCTTACCTGTTTAAAAGGATGTATGCCTATTTTTACTATTATTTCCCTGCTTTGCTAATATGGGCAGTAGATTTATTACATTACCGACTCTTTCAATTAACTTCTGATTAATTTTCATTGTGGGTTTTTAGACAGTTTAACTTTACCCAGTGTCATAACTCGGTGTGTTTGTGGGTCACTGCTGTTAATCCTGGTGTACAGTAGTTATAGTAATAGGCGTGTGGGAGTATTTAGTCCCAATAAAAAAAGTTCCAATAGATATTGCCAGGGTGGCAGCGCGATACGCTCCCTAGCGCGCTGGTACTTTAGGAGCAAGAATGGGACACCACAGTCCCCACACACGAGGGAACCACCTGTAAGCCATAGATCACCCGGGGTCCAGGGAACCAGGGATAACCTTTCTAGGTAACATCTAGTTCCCCAGCTACTGGTACCAGAGACGGTGTGTTAGACGGTTCGACTCCGACATAACTACCCCACCGGCAGACCGGTGGAGGGTATCTGTGATTTCCGTACAAAAAAGAAAAATACGTACAATTTTTGGCCTTTGTTATATTACACACATATTAAATCCTAAAAAGAAGCAAAAAAACAGTTGACCTATTGGTTAATAAGTATTTTTCGGAGATAATTAACTTATTTGCGCGTATTTGTAAAAAAACTTTACACGCAACATTTGATACTGTAGGACTATGTTAGGTTAGGTTTATTTACACGGGTTGTTTAATGTAACTGCATGGTCAGAGCACTTCTAGAAATATTACGGGACATCTAGACCACAGATATTCACCATTAATGCGACTGACAGTCCCTTTTGCAGAGAATGTCTCAAAGTAGTATTAAATTTTTACTTTCTTACTTCACCTATTTTATTTTTTTATAATATATATGTGTGTGTATGTACGTTTATATATGCATGTGTGTGGTATTTAAATAGTTATCCATCGATAGTTGGTATCTAATAAAACCTCTATCATTTATTACCCCCCCATAAATGCACCTACCTCATTCTTTCTCAGCATCGCCCAATCGGTCGACTGGCAGAGAATCCCGTAGGCATTAAGTCCGCCGATGCATGTACTTGTGCATAGAGTTATAAATAAATGAAAATCCTGGAATACGAGGTAGTGGCGGGCTAGTATCATACCTAACACAGAATCGCTCTTAGAAGTCTGCGCCGTTGGGAGCTTCTGAGCTGCTAGAAGGAGCTTGGTAGACTCACCTAGCCAAACTTACTTACACGTTTTGACCATTTTTTGAGTCTAAGTGCGAAAAGTTGAGTCCACTACCAATACCAATACCCTTCATCATCAACAGCCTCTAATAGTCCACTGCTGGATATAGATCTCTTCTTATGAAAGAGGTTTTGTCCTACTATACTGTCCAGACGGGTTGGTATAGGATTTGTGTTAAGTTTTCCTTCTCTTTGCAGTGCTGTTGTCCTGCGTAGTTTGCTCTCTTAGTCGGCTGCCATTACTATTTTATAAAGTCTTGTTCACACGATCTTTTATATTTAAATGTTAGTTAATGTACATTCAGTTCTCGTATCAACCGGTTCACCTTGGTTACGGCTCGTGTGATCGACCACTATAACGCTACAACTTTAAAAAATAATACAAACTAAACCAAACTAAAAAATACAAAATAAATTTGAAAAAAGCGTTGGGTGCCTGTTGTCAATAGTAAAAAGCAGTTTAAATTAGTGTATTGTCATCGGTCCTCGATATATCTACAAAGTTTGAATGAATTCTGACCGTTTAAAGTCAGTCAAAATCACGCCCAAAGGAGTCGGTTACAAGCAAACATACAAACACACAAGTGAAGCTAATATAAAGCGTGTAATTAAATCGTGTAAACCGTCTACATTGTTATTTTTTGGTTGTTCTAAAGGTCAGTTGTTGTCTAACACACAAAATAAACTCTATCTGTTATACTAACCTTATCCCACGGCTTCACTTTGTTTAATGGCGATTTTATCAAATAACTATCTAACAGCCGCAACTTCGTATGCGTCTCTCAATAGTAATAAATTTTCTCCGATTTTGAAACATTCTTCATTGGTGCTCCGCTCCTATTGGTCTTAGCGTGATGATATATAGCCTATATCCTTCCTCGATAAATGGGCTATCTAACACTGAAAGAATTTTTCAAATCGGACCAGTAGTTCCTGAGATTAGCGCGTTCAAACAAACAAACAAACAAACTGTTCAGCTTTACAATATTATCAAATAACTAGCTGACCCGCGCAACTTCGTCTGCGTCTCTCAATAGTAATAAATTTTCTCCGTTTTTGAAACATTCTTCATTGGTGCTCCGCGCCTATTGGTCTTAGCGTGATGATATATAGCCTATAGCCTTCCTCGATAAAAGGGCTATCTAACACTGAAAGAATTTTTCAAATCGGACCAGTAGTTCCTGAGATTAGCGCGTTAAAACAAACAAACAAACAAACTGTTCAGCTTTACAATATTATCAAATAATAATAAGCCCTTTATTCTGAATTATTAGCCCTTTATCATACAATATTAAACAGTTTAGAAGTTAAGTTTATAAAATATCTCTTAATTCAGAGTGCCTCTTGGCATAGCACTTTACCTCCTGCGCAACTCCTGTGCACCTCTAGCACTTTCCATTGGGTTCTGTCTCGCGCTACCCTTCTCCAGTGATGTCCAGCTGTTAGCCTCAGGTCATCTGCCCATCTCGCTTGTTGGCGTCCTCTGTTTCTTTTGCCATCTCTGGGCTACCAGTCGCAGATAGTTGTACTCCATTTCCCATGCCTGTCCCTAATTCATAATTATGTAATAATAGTAAGATTGTGAAGAATTTATTAATCGATTTTGTATTTAAACATTACGGACATTATAAACGCTTTTCTTCATAAATTTGACTGCACGAATGGCGTAAATGTTTAACCGGTCAACTCTCCGCTTCCTTCTGTTCCGTTGTGGTTCCATCCCCACATGGGACAACACTTTGTGTGATCCATTGTATGTTCTGAGTCTGGACGCTCTTTGTGTCCGTTACATAAATGTTTGTAAAATCCCCGCGACATAGGATTATTTTGAAAGTGCGGAAGTTGTATTTTAAAACAAAAATAATAATATTTAAAACTGAATACGTAATTAATGTCTACGACATTCTCTAACGTTCAACCTTGGAGTGTTTTAGAAATTTTACAAGGTCCAAATAAATAGTTGTAATTGTTCAGAATAATTTGCATAACTAATAAAAATTAAACGTGAGTACAGTAAGTACAGTACACAAATACAGGGCCTCAATTCTGCTATTTAATGTTCACGCCAAGCCACTGTCATACCACTGACACGCTATTGAGATGCCATCGAGTGGATATTGGCATCGGTATAAATATCGGTAGTCTACACTAACTCAGTGTCTTTACAGTGGCAATGGAATGGCAGTGACTCATCAGTGGTGATATCAAAAAGATTGCTATATTTGGAAAAATAAATAAATCATTTCCTCAAAAAAACGTAATATATTTTCAAATTTTAGGGAGACTGGTAGACTACCGATATTTATACCGATGCCGATGGCCAGTCGATGGCATCTCAATAGCGTGTCAGTAGTATGACAGTGGCTTGGCGTGAACATAAAATAGCAGAATTGAGGCCCAGTACATAAGTCCGTGTGGTGACGGATTAAGAATACGGTATGTCACCACCCCTATTCATCCCGTGGGTGTCGTAAGAGCCGACTAAGGGAGAAAACTACGCAGGAGAACAGCAATGCAAAGAGAAGGAAAACTTGAAACAAACCCTATATCAACCCGTCTGGCCAGCATGGTATAGTAGGCCAAAATCTTCTTTCTAAGGAGAGGCCTATGTCCAGCAGTGAACTGTTATAGGCTGTTGATGATGATGATGATAGTACATATTCAAATTCCTATTACGATAAAAATAGTTTTGATAACATAAATATTCTCCACGCGCTCTAACTGAAGTAGTAGCATTATACCGGACAACTTTTTTTAAATCACTGTTCAATCAAATATAACTTTTACGTTTAAAGCCGTAGGGTTGTAAATCGTTTGTTAATAAGATGTAGGTAGCATTATAGCTACCAACTTTGTGTAATCCGCTGTTCAATTGAATGTAGCTCTTTAAGTATTACAAATAAGGTTGTAAATGATGTGTTAATTGTTTTTTTTTTGGACAAAGTTTTAACTTTATAACATTTATCTACGATTGTGTTAAATAAATCCAGTAGTAATTAAACATTGCTTAGAATATGTTGTCTTTAGTAATACTGTTAAGTGTCACGGGAGTGGTAAGTAATAATATTAACTTAATTATATTACTTAATTATAACTTAACTTAGATAGATAGATAAATACTTTATTTGTACACCAGGGTTTTACAGACATTATAAAGTACAGTGAAATTAGTCTCGAGAAATCGCATATGTAGTGGTGTGTATATTACTCAGATGTTAGAGCGCGTTTCCACTATATCGTTCTGGCCTATACAAAAATGTTTCGATATCCTAACATTACTATTTAATTTTATACTTATCCCTAGCAACACTCTGATTTTTGTTTTCAATAAAAACAAGTTTTTATTTTAAAGAAAAAGGTTTTGACTTTATAAAAAAAAAGGTGTGTGTGCGATTCACACACGATAGAAGTGAAACTTCAAAGAGGAGAGACCGATATTTAAATATTTTTTTTTCCTTTCATCTAGGTTTTTAAACCTCCGGGTGGGTCTACGGGGGGGTCAAAATTTTTGTTATTTTTGGCCTAGGACGCACCGTTTCCGAGATATTTCAATCTAAAGCAAAAAAACGTCACTTGATAGTGGAAAGTGGAAACACGCACAAAACCAGAATAAACCTGTTTACGCTGTCCGCTACCATACACTACTACAAAAATTTCTCCAAGCTAATTTACCTGTAATTAACAACAGATGTAATGTACAAAGGGCGGCCTTATCGCTTAGTGCAATTTCTTCCAGGCAACCTTTTGATGGACTGGATTCATTTTGAACTGGTGATAGCTATACAGGAATTAGAGAAAAAATTAGGTCTTAACCTATGAAATATTCATTATATATAAAACCTACTAATCTTTATTTATACATTAATAGTATAAATACATACGTAACTTAATAAACGTTAATAAACTTAATTATATTACTTAATTGACGGGCCTGTTGGTCTAGTGGTTAGTGACCCTGACTGCCAAGCCGGAGGTCGTGGGTTCTATTCCCACCCAGGACAAATATTGTGTGGTGAGCACGGTCATTTGTTCTGTGTCTGGGTGTAATTTATCTATAATATGTATGTATTTAAAAATATATAATTATGTTTATCAGCAGTCTGGTTACCATAGTACAGGCTCTGCCTAGTTTGGGATCAGACTGCCGTGTGTGAGATGTGTGAAGTTGTTATTATTAAACTTAACTTAATTATATTATATTAACTTAAATATATTAACTCGCTTTTATTCTAGTGATTGACTGTTAAGCCTTAAGTCGTGGGTTTGATTACACCCAGGACAAATAATTTCGTGATGAGCACGATAATTTGTTCTGTGTCTGGGTGTAATTTATCAGTAAATAATATGTTTGTATGTTTATCAGCAGTCTGGTTAACATAGGATAGGCTTTGTCTAGTTTGGGATTAGACACCCGTGTGTGACACATACATATCACCGACAACCGAATGGCGTAGTATTTTGTGTAACGGACTGCTATTCCCAAGGTCACGAATTCTATTCCCACTCAAGTCAAACATTTCTGTGCATGAACATTTAATGTCTGGGTGTTTCTATGTATAATATGTATGTATTTACAAAAAGGTGTTTATGTTTGTTTCAGTTGTCTAGTATAGATGGCGTTGTGTGAATGTGGTACAATATTATTATCTATATATATATATATATCTATAATGATATAATATAAGAGATTTCCACGTATATAGTCACTCATCACGATATCTCTGAAACCATTAGAGCTAAAGACTTGAAATTTGGTAGGAATATTCTTTTCACCGAGTAGAGGTCAGCTAAGAACGGATTTTAAGAAAAAAAAAAATTAAATAATGTAAATAGCAAAACAACGATTGCAGGGTCAGCTAGTATTATTATAAAAGACATCCAGACACAGAACAAATGGTGGAATCGAACCTACGACCTTCGGTTTAGGAGTCGGGCCTGTCAATTTACCATAAAAGGCGTCAGTTTTAAAGTAATTATAGACTATTATTATTTCATGATTAGTCTTAGTCACTGCGGTTTCATCTGTAAAATCACTGCTAGGATTTGGTCATAGACAAATATAAATGCCATCAAAAACTCAAGCAAAGAAAAACCAAACTTTTTATCAAAGACCTTTTTTTGTTAGGCCTTTCGCGATTCTGGCGCTATCGTAACCATAATCATATTGACTGCACGGTTGGCGTAGTGGTTTACGCGGTCACCACGATGTTTACTACTACTTGTGTGATCCACAAATTGTTGTTCTGAGTCTGGGCGTTCTTTGTGTCCGTTTCATGTATGTTTTTAAAATTTCCCGCGGTACAGGATATATTCCTAGTGTGGGAGTTGACTTTGAAAATAAATAGTACGTTTTGGCGGATTTATTGAATTTTGTGCAGAACCTGTCATCTGTAAGTCCGACTCACACAAAACTTCCCATGGATTATGTAAACAATGTATGTTACACATTTTACGGGTATGTTTTAACCATGTATAACGAGGTCGTGATTCGATTCGTGTGACTAATTAATGATTATATAATTGGCTCACTAAGCAGGAAATGTAAAAAATTCTAGATGCTATTTTTCTTTTGCATTTTAAAGGACAGCGTACCTCCATAATCATATTGACTGCACGGCTGGCGTAGTGGTTTACGCGGTCACCACGATGTTTACTACTACTTGTGTGATCCACAAATTGTTGTTCTGAGTCTGGGCGTTCTTTGTGTCCGTTTCATGTATGTTTGTAAAGTCCCCCGCGATACAGGATATATTCCTAATACGGGAGTTGTTTTTAAAAATAATAATAATAATATAATCACTAGATTTGTAAATTAGTCACACCTGTAACCCTATACCAACCCGTCTGACAAAACCTCCTTTCTAAGGAGAGGTCTATGTCCAGCAGTGGACTAGTAAAGGCTGATGGAAGATTTTCGAATGTATAATGTGTGTTTATTTCTTTAACACGCTCTGAGGCCCATTTTTGTTGATGGGGTGGACAATCCCTTCAGATCTACGGCTCCTTGGGGCCGCAGGAGCCAGAAGTATGTGTTGTTGCCACTAAAGGGGAGGACTCTGGGGAGGCCCGGACCAGGTTATTTCTGGTCCTACCCGAATCAATAGCACGCCTAACCACGCCATATCCCAGCACGCTCTAAGGGCCTCCTAGTGTGACTTTATTTCACATCGACTCACTCTCTATTACTCTAAACAAACTCACACTGGACTGGACTTGACTCTTTGTAGTCCCGCCGCCCGCAACTCCGCCCATGGGTATGCGGTCTGGCGGTCTTAGGGAATAGGCTGAGGCGGTTGTTTACCAGCTGCCTCCGTAATAGCGTATTCCCTTCCGGTTGGAAGGAAGCCAGGCTGGTATTTATCCAGAAAACTGGCAAGGCTGCAGATTTTCCCTCGTCGTTCCGACCAGGGGGCGAAACTCTTTGGAAGAGTTATTGCCTGACTTATCAGACAACCAATTAAAATGCCCATTTTAGTCTAAACGGCTTTATGCGTTTTGGTTTTAGATTCATTTTAATTGTGAGAACGACATTGGGTATAACATGTAAATTATAACAATTCAAATCGCTAGTTTGTAAGTTTTAAGTACCGGAAGCATGTCTTAATTCGTTTTTTTTTTTGTATTTACAGTTGTGCACAGATAAAGATGGAGGCAAAGCATTCAGGATACCGCTTAACGACGGCAATGCCATTCCAGCTTTGGGACTTGGTACCTTCCTGGGATTTGATGAGGTAGGTACCATTTAAAGACATACGGGGCCAGTTATACGACTGACGCCTGGGTGCCGTTAATGGCAATCTATAAAAGCCAATTTTAAAACATATTTATATTTTTCTAAATGTTAAAAAGTCATTTTCTAGTTCCTAAGTTGATGTAAGGTTTTTTGGTTACAAATTTTATGTTATTTCTTTTTGTTGGTCTGAGTTTTGTAATTGTTTATTTTAAGTCAAATTAGTACAGATATAAGCGATTTGGGTAAACACTGTGTTGCTTATATTTAATTAATAAAGAATTGAGTTTATTTATTTATTTATTTATTTAATCTTAGGTTTGCCTACAATTGTTACACCTTTCTTAAAAATAATACATGCATGTTTTATAGAATATAGGTGTACAACATTAATTGGCAAACACAACATTTATGAGAAAAAAACGGATATTAGGGTAACACATGATAGATAACTTGTACTCGTATTATTTTTACAATTTAATTATTGCACTTGCACTTACTGTGACAATTGTTGGTTTAGAGAAAAAAATGATACAAGAGAAAAAAAAAAAAACAGACAAAAAATAAAAACAAGTAATCGACAAAAGGGTTATAAAATAAACACAGAGCTAACAAACATATTATATACATACATATTTGTAAAACTTATAGTTGACAGTCTGATTTACTCTGGCTACTAAAACTGATTAGTTCTGCCGCGAACTTGGCTCTTAAATCTATTAAGACTGGTGTTAAGCATGTCTATTTTTTTACCGAACTTATTATAAAGTCTAGTCAGTCTGGGTATGGGAGAGTGAAAGCCGAGGACCGTTTTACGTGATGGTGGGTATAGTAGATTGACAGGATTTCGGGGATACTTACGAGGGACATTAAAATTTATTTTAGATAATAATTGGGGGCAATCAATATAATTATTTACTAGTTTATATAAAAAAATTAGGTCGAGTGATTCTCGTCGTGTATCAAGCGATATTATATTAAAGGTTTGTAGTCGCTTAGCGTAACTTCGCGTCCTTTTTGAGATACCAGCGGAATAAGCTAGATGATGCAAGAACCTTTTTTGAATGCGTTCTATTCTAAGACTATGCGTAGCATAGTGCGGCCTCCAAACGACCGAACAGTATTCGAGAACGCTTCGAACAAAACAGTTGTACAATAATGTTTTTGTTTTTGGGTTGTGGAAGGGTTTGGCATTGCGAATTACAAAGCCAAGCGCTTTTGAAGCCTTCTTGATAGCTGCATCAATATGAGGTATAAAAGTCAGTTTTTTCTCAAGAATAACGCCCAAATCTTTTATACTCTCACTTCTGTTCAAACAATAGCCATTCATACGATAAGCTTTATTTATACATTGCAGTTTTCTGGTAAAAGTAATTTTGTTGAATTTGAGTTGAGTTGAATTGTGTAAGAGCCATTATTCAACATAAATGGGCCGGCTCCCCCCACTCTTCGCAGATTTTAGGGAGAAGGTTTTGGTATTGGTTGTGGGCTCCTTTATGCGTCGATTAAAGGTAATACGATATGATATAATAATGATAGTTATGATGAATTTTAAATAAACTGTATTCTTTACTTCCTTTTTTAAGCCTATTATTTATTCTAGATAGTATTTATTCTTCAAATTTGAATGAGACCGAATGGGAAGAATACACTCTCAAATAAAAATATATTTCTTTGTTTGTTACGCTTTCATACCTAAACCACTAAACCGATTTAAAAAAATATTTCATCATTGGAAAGCTACATTACCAGCGAGTAACATAGGCTAAAACCGATATACAAAGTAAGTATTTTCATAATAGATAAAGATTTGAATAAACAAACATAAAAATAATACACCCTGGTTGAGAAGATTCTCTTTTTTTTTAAAGTCGGTTTGAAAATACTTGACGTAGTATGTTTTTAGGTGATAAAGTGCCCTATGCCCTTTTATGTATTTCTTTTGATAACATTCAGCCGTTTAGGCGTAAAAGCGGCCATTCAAATCGAAACAAACATTAATTTTCGTTCAAAATGTGTAACACGATAAGATATCCACGTATATAAATATTTAACATATGTTTGTTTGCTATATGTATATGTATTTAATAATAAATATGGCTCGAATATGACCAGTTTAACTTGAGCTGTAATTGTATAGGTACTATATGTACTTCCAGTGCCTTGACTGCCTCGGTGGTGAAGTGGTTTAATCTGCAAATATTAGTTTCGGAGTTTGGGTGTTTTCTAAATATAAGTAATAGTAAAAAAGTAGATATATAGGTATACTATCAGTCAATCTAGCTTTCATAGTACAAAGTCTCCTTAGTTTGAAACTAGATGGCGTTGTGTGTCAGGTGTCCTAAAATATAATAATAATAATATCTTACACACGGCCGTCTGGTCCCAAACTAGGCAGAGCCTGTACTATGGTAACCAGACTGCTGATAAACATACTTATATATTCCTAAATACATACATGTTATAGATAAATTACACCCAGACACAGAACAAATGACAGTGCTTACAGAGATAGGTCACTCCTTAGAAAGGAGTTCTTGGCCCACTACACCACACTGGCTAGGCGGGGTGGTTTTCCTTCTCTTTGTAGTGCTGTTGTCCTGCGTAGTTTCCTCCCTTAGTCGGCTTTTACGACACCCACGTGATGAATAGGAGTGGCGCCATTCTGCATTCTTAATCCATCACCACACGAAACATCACATCACACCAACAGCCTTTAATAGTCCACTGCTGCACATAAGCCTCTCCTTAGAAAGGAGGTTTTGGCCTACTATACCACGCTGGCCAAGGTTTGTGTCAAGTTTTCTTTCTTTTTGCAGTTCTGTTTTTAAATACACACTTTTCACCACGTAATAAACCAAACTTCTTACACGCTCGAGTATTTCTGACCATCGATTTTTTTTTACTAAGCTGTTGAGCTGCCCGAGACGCTCGGCCCTATATGTGATGCTCATGTATGGTGGTTGTACTCGACTGGGTGTAAAGTATTTCTCCTATATTAATCCGCCACGATCGAGTAAATCCCGACATCCCTTCTAAGGCACCCCTTTTTTTTTTTTCCCGTGCGGAAATCCCCTCGGATACCACCTGTCCACCACGGAACCGACTAAAACCGCACTCCGTCTCGGGTACTAATAGCCGGGGAACCAGGTATACCCTAGAAAGGAAGTCCCTGGTGCCCCGACATACCTCGGGTCATCTACAGACGAGTAGACGACCCCCCCCCCCTTGTGGGAACCCCATGTTCCCTGTGCTCCCTGGAAGCGAGCGCGCTTCGCAACGCGCTCGCCACCACCCCGGCCTGCTTCTGCTAGGGTGACAGATGGCCTCACCTGTCACCCCCAGGCCTGCGCTTATGGAGGACGGAGGTCGTTCTGCGTCTAAGGCACCCCTACTAAAAAACACTGTTAAATAATGAAATTAAATTTTCAGACGTAATGTTAGTTTTTTTAATGTCTTATGTGTGGTTGTTGGCCTCAGATGGCCTCGACAAACTAGCGCGGGCTCACGCTTGAGTGCTGGGGGCACTGAACCAGTTTGTAAAAAGCTTTGAAAAACTCGACTTAAGAAGTAAGAAGGCATGATATTCTTACTACCTCTAATAAAGACCGAACAGTGACATCTAGTGACAGCGAATGAATTTAATAAAATGATGTTCAAAAAAATCCTGGTATTTATTAAGTATACCTTCTTCAAGAAACAAGTGAAAGAATTCTACATGGGAGACGTCAATGTCAATTAACTTCTAGAAAGTCGACAAGGTCACATTATTTCTCAAAATATGTAAATTAAGAACTTATAAATTACACATAATGATATAATGTATCATTGATGATTTTTTGTATGATTGATGGATTATTGATTGCAGTAAATATATTTATGTTGAATATTGAATGTTTTAGATTAAATGAATTAATGTAGACGGTTAATAGTTGATAATGTATACCTATAACCATGATATTCGAGTCCTTTCGTTGTAATTGTTTTTTCTTCTTTTTTTGATTTTTTTAAAATGTTATTAAACGATTTTATGTTGCATGTAGAAAGATGCTATTGTTAAATTAATTTTATATTTGTACACCGGTAACGGTCAAACATGTCGATCAGGCAATATTATTTAACATCTTTAATGTACACATGTTTATGCAAATAAAATATCTTGTATCTTGTATTTATTTAATTATATGTATCTAATAACACCACCAGCCGTGTTCAGCACATAATAATATATATTATCTCTAGCATGTTATATATTCACATTAGTCCAACAAATAGATACATATAGCTATGTATATACTACTCTGATTTCATCTTCTTTTCTATTTCCTAATACACCAGCCAATACCTCCTCCCCTTCATGTTTCCTCTCCATACCACGGTTGTCTGTAAGAGATTGCCTCTGAGCGATAAGGCCGCCATTTGTACTAACCTAGTTTAAGACAATAAAGGGATATATGAATATTCTACCTGACAATGAAATCTTAGATTATTTCTGTATGAAACGCTAAACTCTTTTTTTTCATTCAAGTGTCTGAAAAGGTTATGTATCCAAGTTATTTTATGTATAGGGGGCAATCAAGCAAACGTGTCACAGATGGCAAGTGGACACCCGCAAGTCATGAGACAAAATAATAATAATATTCTACCACATTGACACAACGCCATCTAGTCCCAAACTAAGCAGAGTTTGTACTATGGGTACTAGACAACTGATATAAATACATATATAATTTCTTTTTGTAAATACATACATATTATACATAGAAACACCCAGACCAAATCAAACATTAAATGTTTATGCACACAAATGTTTGACTTGTGCGGGAATCGAACCCGCGACCTTTAGAATAGCAGTCCGTTACACAAACCACTACGCCATTCGGTCGTCATAAAGTACATTATCAAAAGTACATTACCTCTCTGTGACTGCCTCCCTCCCTCACTCCCCACTCGAATTCTGCTAATCATAGTTTTTATCATTCAAGTGTCTAAAATGGAAGGCTTCTGCAATAAACTACCTTATATTGTTACAGAATGGTCAAAAACCGGTAACAGAACATGAGGTAGATTACCCCGTGACATGGGCTCTGGAAGCTGGTTACAGGTTCGTGATCATCATATTTACTTAGCAGGTCATCACTGATGATTACAAATTAGAAACGCAGGACTTATCAGCTTGATATCTTAGACGTTGGTTCATAATTATATTATCAAAGACTGCTGCCCCCACAGAATTCATTCTGTCAAAAGCTATTGGCCTGTCGTAATATTATTTTCTTTGATCACACATCATCAATCACATCAACAGCCTATAACAGTCCAGTGCTGGACTTAGGCCTCTCCTTAGAAAGGAGGTTTTGGCCTACAATACCACGCTGGCCAGACGGGTTGGTATAGGGTTTGTGTTAAGTTTTCCTTCTCTTTGCAGTGCTGTTGTCCTGCGCAGTTTGTTCCCTTAGTCGGCTCTTACGACACCCACGGGATGAATAGGGGTGGTGACATTCCGTATTCTTTATCCGTCACCACACGGTTTATTTTCTTTGATGACACGCAAACTCTTTTTTTCTTCAAACTTTAATTTGGGTAGGCATAAACAAACATCTAAACAGCCAAATTAGCCATATACCAAAGATATATGTATTAGTTTTAATAATTAAGTGAATGAAGTAAATAAAACAACTGTCAATAAAGCAAATAAATAAATTAAGTAATTAATACATGTGCTCTCAGAATGATAGACACAGCAGCTTCCTATCACAGCGAGGACCAGGTTGGACTTGGAGTTAGAGCATCGTCAGTATCCAGGGAGAACATTTTTATAGTCACCAAGGTAACCGTTTTTTATCATCATCAAGCCTTTATTAGTCTACTGCTGGACATAGGCCTCTCCTTAGAAAGGAGGTTTTGGCCTACTATAACACGCTGGCCAGACTGGTTGGTATAGGGTTTGTGTCCAGATTTCCTTCTCTTTGCAGTGCTGTTGTCCTGCTTAGTTTGCTCCCTTAGCCAACTCTTACGACACCCACGGGATGAATAGGGGCAGTGACACTCCGTATACTTAATCCGTCACCTTACGAACACAGATGCAATGGGAGAGGCCTAAATCCTGCAGTGGACTGCGATATTACACATCAATACCCAAATATTACCCCTATTTTTCGAGCAAGAGTAAAAGAAAGACTACCTAATATCTAAACCATCTCACAATCTTTTGACAGGTACCGTCAAATGAACAGAGAGAGGTGGTGCCATCTCTGAAAAGATCTTTGGAACGATTGAACATGTCTTACGTTGATCTATATTTGATTCACACCCCTGTCACTCATAAGGTAAGAAAGCACCAAAAGTATTAACTGTTTTCATCTATACTTACATTATAAAACTAGCTGAGACCCACGGTGTTACCCGCGTTTGTTGTTATAACAGCAGGCAACGCTGCGAGGCGAAGCTGGTCAAAAAAAAGTAGCCTAAGTTACTCCTTATGTCATCAGCTATCTGCCACTGAAAGTCCCGTCGAAATCCGGCCACCCATTCCAGAGATTACCCGGAACAAACTGACAGACAGATAGACAGACAAAAATTGTAAAAAATGTTATTTTGGCATATGTACCGTGTAAACATACATATGCATTTAGTAAAAAGCAGTTATTTTAATATTACAAACAGACACTCCAATTTTATTTATTTGTATAGATGTGAAAGTGAATTTGTTTGTTCCTTAACCACTTCATTATTTGTTAGTCTAATACTAATACTTGACTGCACGGATGGCGTAGTGGTTTAAGTGGTCGCCACGCCGCTTTCTACTACACCGAGTGTTGTGGGTTCAAACCCCACATGGGACGACACTTTATGTGATCCACAAATTGTTGTTCTGAGTCTGGGTGTTCTTTGTGTCCGTTTCATGTATGTTTGTAAAGTCTCCCGCGACACAGGATATATTCCTAATGCGGGAGTTGTCTTTTTACCAAAAAAACTTATGTTGTGATGTTGAATTTCAGCCTGATTCAAGTGGATTCGACAATATTGACTACTTAGACACCTGGAAGGGGATGGAGGAGACCAAAAAACTGGGCCTCGCCAAGTCTATCGGGATCTCCAACTTTAACATCAGTCAAATTCAGAGGCTTTTGAAGAACTGTGAGATTAAACCCACTGTGCTGCAAGTCGAGGTATGTATCAACGGCAGTGAGTTGGACCTAGAGACAGGAGGGAGATTACCTAATCAAAGTCTCGAGGTTAGAGCTCCTGACTGCTAAGCCGGAGGTCGTGGGTTCGATTCCTACCCTGAACAAATAGTTGTGGGATGAGCACGATCATTTGATGATGACGACCGAATGGCGTAGTGGTTTGTGTAACCGACTGCTATTCCAAAGGTCGCGGGTTCGATTCCCGCACAAGTCAAGCATTTGTGTGCATGAACATTTAATGTTTGATTTGGTCTGGGTGTTTCTATGTATAATAAGTATGTATTTACAAAAAAAAAGTATATATGTATTTATATTAGTTGTCTAGTACCCATAGTACAAGCTTTGCTTAGTTTGGGACTAGATGGCGTTGTGTGAATGTGGTAGAATATTATTATTATTATTATATTATTATTTGTTCTATGTCTGGGTGTAGTTTATCAGCAGTCTGGTTACCATAGTACAGACTAGTTATGGATCAGACGGCCGTATTTGAGATGTGTTAGTATTATTATTAAATATTTTTCTTCAGAACTAAAGGTGTGTACCAAATGTTAGACCAGTCTGTTAAGAGGAAGGGGGTAAAATTTTAATTACTAAATTTGACTCAATAAACACCAAATAGGACAAAATAAATAAAACCATTTAATACCGTAAAATATATAATACAATACCATAAACACCATCATCATCACCATCATCAACAGCCTTTAACAGTCCACTGCTGGACATAAGTTCTCCTTAGAAAGGAGGTTTTGGCCTACTATACCACACTGGCCAAACGGGTTGATAAAGGGTTTGTGTTAGGTTTTCCTTCTCTCCGCAGTGCTGTTGTTCTGCGTAGTTTTTTCCCTTAGGTCGGCTCTTACGACACCCACGGGATGAATAGGGGTGGTGACACTCTGTATTCTTAATCCGTCACCACACGGCAACACCATACCACAATAATACCACCAACACCACCAATACCATACCATAATAATACATGTGATCATCATCTGATTATACATTGTTTACTCCCTTCCTAGCCATATCCTCACCATCCACTTTCTCTTTGGTCTTCCTCTTCTCTTGTACACTTCAACTCCCATTCCTAACACTTTCTTCGCCAAATTCTCTCATCCCTCCGCATGACATGGTATGGACAATATCATACCTGTATGAGAGTAAAAACTGGAATTCCCACCATTTTTTGCAGGTAAACCTGAACTTAGCTCAAGAGGATCTCATAAAATACTGCAAATCTCATGATATAGTGGTAATGGCATACACACCATTTGGATCATTATTTAATAGGGAAGCTGACCCCACAGCCACCAGGGCTGATGACCCAATACTAGTGGAGCTGGCCAAAAAGTATACGAAGACTGTTGCTCAAATTTCTTTAAGATATCTTGTGAGTATTTTTAAACGACTTCGAACAACAAAGAGTGTATGTGTGTTTGATTTTTTTATGACGTTCAATGGCCAAAAGACACAGATCTATTATAGCCCTGTGTTTTTTTTTGGGTCCTCAGTAACCTTACTCGCTTACATCATTAACACACATCAACAGCCTTGGACATAGGTCTCCCCTTAGAAAGGAGGTCTTGGCCTACTATACCACGCTGGCCAGACGGGTAGGTAAAGGGTTTGTGTTAAGTTTACCTTCTCTTTGCAGTGCTGTTGTCCTGCGTAGTTTGCTTTCTTAGTCGGCTCTTACGACACCCACGGAATAAATAGGGTGGTGAAAACCAATAAAAGATTGCCTAACACAGGTTTTCTGTGAGGCCGTGGTATCACTATGCTGGAACCAGCCCTCATATTGCTGTGAGCTGATTTTTAATTCAGAGGTTTTGGGTTCGATTCCCACCACCTGAGGCTTTGCCCAAACTACGTTGGAGTCGTCTTTCAGTCAAAGTACTACGACACGGATGAACTTCGATTTTTACGTTGATCGACTGCCATCAGACCTTCACAACCCAGACCCCGAGACTCGGAGGATTCCTAATGTGTTAAGAATGGTCACCCATCCATAGACTGACTTGGCAAGGGTTGCTTAACTTTGAAATTTGTTACCACATAGCCACGAGCCACCTGAGCTTAAAATTAAGAATATGAAAATGATGGAGATGATAAGGTTGATTTCTCTATTACAGGTACAAAAAGGAGTTGTACCTATTCCAAAGTCAGTCAACAAGAAGAGAGTGGAAGAGAATATTAAAGTCTTTGATTTTGAATTATCCGCAGAAGACATGGAGACTTTGAGTAAGTTAAACTATCCCTAATTCTAAGAATGGTTTGTGACTGATCTGCCGGTCTAGTCGTTGAGGATCCTGGCTGTTAAGTCATAGGCTGTGGGTTCGATTCCCACCAATTTGAAGACAGGAACGTAAAAGTGTCATTAGACTTGCAACTTGCCCCTGGCTTCCCTCAGGATAGTGCGTAGTTAGGTGCAGTGTCGATAAGGGGGGGCCCGAAAATAACATGGTCCGTGTCCTCTGGAGAGTAAACCTGAGGCCAGCCGTCCTGGTGTTTTTTTTGACTTTCAAATTACCAATACATGTATGCATAAAGACGTAGGTAAGTGCTATAAATCAAACATGCTTAGTTTTATAAAAGTTTCGTTTCATAAAAGTTATTCGGTGGGACTTGGTTTAGCCAGAGATCGTGGGCTCAATTCCCACCCACGACAAATAATTGTGTGATGAGCACGACCGTTTGTTCTACATCTGGTTTATCTATAACTAGCTACTTCTGGCGGCTCCGCCCGCCTATTTCTAGCCAATGTCTTTCCTCAAGAATCAAAGTATCTCCATACCAAATTTAATGTAAATCTGTTCAACCAGGTATTCCCTAGAGAGGAAAGTCCTAGTACCTTTAAAATTAACCTGACCGTAAGTGTGACCGTAAGACCGTGACATTTGTACCACACTAGCCTTTTCAAACTATCTCCATACCAAATTTCATCCAAATCGGTATTGCGGTTATGGATTTCCCATACAAACTTCCACCCCCCTTTTCACCCTATGTCCTTTCCCGGGGCTCGGACTATCTCTATACCAAATTTCATTTAAATCGGTTCAGCAGGTTCAAAGAAGTAACAGGCAGAAACACTTTCGCATTTATAATTTATTTTGTATGTATTTAAAAATATATAAGTATGTTTATCAGCAGTCTGGTTACCATAGCACAGGCTCTGCCTAGTCTGTGATCAGACGGTCGCCAGTGAGTTATTTCAATTTATTATTCTCCCATTCTTTTATTTTATTAATGAATCGCGTCATCATTTTCAGGCAAATTCAATAAGAATTACAGAGTGGTACTCCCGAGTTTCTGGCAAGATCATCCTTATTACCCATTCGAGAGGGTCGACGTACCAGCTAAGGACTTATTCTCTGGATAAAGTTAAGGAGGAACTGCTTTTATCACAACATAAAGCCCTTTGCTCACATGGTTTCTCAATAAAAATTTATTCTAAAATGGCTTTTAGTGTTGGAATTAAGTTCTTTATCGGGTGTTACACGCAGAGCGGATGGGAGCGAGACCGAAAAATATGTAACAAGACGTTTTTCCGACACTTCTTGCGATAGTACGCTTGGGTCTTTTAGACTAAGCAACGGATTTTTATGCGGTTTTCACCAATAGAGAGAGCGTGATTCAAGAGAAATACCCCAAACACCCATAGACCCCTACGTTCTTTTTATTCTAGTGGTGTGCTAATGAGATATACTGACTGTTGGAAATGTGCCAGCTCGACCGAGTGACGCCACGGTCTCACAGAAAACCGCTGTTATGTAATCGTTGCTTTTCACCGAGTGGGTGAAGTCACCAGAGCCCAAATCTCCTCTCCCCCTGATTCTGGTGGGGGGACTCAAAAGCAGCAACGCAGCTGATGGTAAGTAACTACCACCACCCACGGACATCTGCAACTCACGGTCACCTGAATCACAAGTGCGTTGCCGCCTTTTGTGAATTCCCCCCCTAATTGGGAGGGAGGGGTGGAAGTTTTGGGCTTTGGTAACGTCACTCACTCGGTGTTAAGTTACGAAAGAATTACTCAACAGCATTGCTCCAATGGAACCAGTACATCTTAGGCGAAGCATGGCTCTCCCACGACATTTAATAAATTCTTGAGTAAATAAAAAAAACGGTTTATTATTTGCAGTTCTTTATTTTTGAACAAGTTATAAAGTAACAAAAATAATTTAGATAAAATATATGACCAGCATAATAACAATTACAACATATTATGAATAACAAAAAACATTTGGTTTTCATTTCCGTTACGTTACGGTCGAATCTTTGTAACGTAACAGAAATGTCAGACCCAATGGCGTAATATGAATACTAATGTCATTTAATTTTAATAACTTTTTAAAGATTGTGAAGCTTAGATTTATTTATCTAGAAAGTTTCGCACTACAAAACAACTACCAACAGTTGGACGCTATTTTTTTCTACGCTTTTACATGTTTGACAGTCTATCAGTAACATATCAATGATCTAAGATTATGCGTCTATTATTGTACACTTTAATAGAAGGAATGCAAATATTAAATTCTTTAAAAAACAAAAGTGCCTTCAACAAAGTTGATAACGGTAAATTATTTTAAGGTTATATTTTGTTTTTTTTTTATTCAAATATAAAAAGTAAATCTAAGCAAAAAAACCTGAGATGATGCTGTCTAAATAACTGTCAAAAGCAAGCAAAGTTCAATGCAGTTTAAATTATCAAAATTTTATAGCCATTCCCAAGAAAAGTAAGTCCCAGTAAACATACCTACATAAATATATTAACCTCGTCTTTTTTGAAAAAAAATCCTACCGTAGTTTTTTTTTTACAAGAAAATGACATTTGTATTCAATTTACGTAACGAATACAATAGCTTAATTCTACTTATTTGTAGTTCAGCAGGCATAGACAAGTGGCTATTTATTTTGTACAACTAGAATCACAGTCAGAAATCGAAAAAATATTATTTAAATTAGTATTAAAGGAATACTTATTCTGATCCAAAAGGTATGTGGGCTCTAAGGAGTGACTTTAGACAGAATTAAGCAGAATAAAAACGCGCGAAACTTACAGTAGCAGACGTAACGCGTAACATCTGACAGCCAACTCTAGCAACACATGCGCTTATTGGTAAAATTAAAATAGCGTGCTTCCGCGGCTTTTTGTTACACATTTTAAAGAGCATAGTGTGAGTTTATTTCACATCTACTCGCTCTTAACAGTGAACGCGTTCCATAGAGATAATTTAGTAAATAGCGCACGCCAATCCCACTTAACTCAATGCTTTGAGGTGTCGCACGGTGCGAGAGAGATCGTTGTCGATCGTTGTCCTCTCTATCTCTCTCTCACTGCATGATTGTGAATATTATGATTAACGTGACTGCGCATGTAAGAATTAAGAAAGAGATAGAGAGCTGCGTGCAACGATCTCTTATGCACGGTAAGAGACCGCGTGCTCTATTTCTTATATTATCTCTATGGCGTTCGGCGTTGCAATTGGTGAATATTGCCATGCGGGCCAATCGCAACACCGATCGCGGCCGCCTTGACAATCGATTAGATGTGAAATAAAGTCACACTAAACCCTCAGTCCTCACCAAATCACTTACACATCCACAGATTACAAAAAAGATAGAGAAAAAAATGTTACATTCCAAAAATTAATGATAGACCCGTTCCATCCTGCAAGATTAGACGAAATTCGGCTCGATCAAACATTGATATTTATGATAAAAATATAAGACAACATTAGGTTTTAAACAACATTAAATAAAATAAGCGTTCGTTAAATCCAAGTGCACTTGTCAACATTCTTAGAAAGAAAAACACTAAGAAACGTTTGCCAATTGAATAAACCTGCGGATTAAATTATTGATTAGATTACAATATTTTTGTGAACTGATTTCTTCTTAACACAATATTTTCACTGAAACAGTGGCGACATCTATGAACGTAGGTACAAAACGAGGTGTAATATATTTAGGGGAGTTATTTTATTGGCAACACTTCTGTGGGTTACTATGGCGTATATATTACATCATTTCTTGTACACGATGAACTCGCTTTGCAGTTCGTCTTCAGGTAAACTTGGATCACATTTTGAATTAGCTTCGAAATCACATTGCTGTGTTGCCTCGTTGAAGAATAAGCCATCGGAACAGTATGCTGCTTGTGCAATACCTCCAACGCACCTCCAGTACCTCTGACAATCACCCCTGTAACGAAAAAAAACATTTATTTCTCAGTAATAAACATCAATCATTTATAAACTTACTTAAGATTTTCATATTTCTTAATTTGAAGATGTCAAACTTCCATACAACCGTTTAACCCCCTTAGGGGCGACACTGCAAAAAAATCAATTCTCAGCAGGTTCTTACAACATGAAAAGCGTCAGCTAAGAAAGTTTTAAGTTTGTAGCCCCCCGGTTTAGGCTCTGCGTTGATGAATCAGTCAGACATTTTTAATTTATTTATTTAATTCTATAGGCACAGATACAATCGTACAATGGCGGACTTAATACCACAGGCATTTTCTCCCAGTCTACATTAGGGTGGTGTTGAAATGCATGACTAGGTGCACTAGACATTGATGTGTAAAATAATATAATATTAGGTATAGAGAAGTTACACAGAAGCAATGAAATAAATATACATACATATGTACTGTTGCGCCAGAATTAAATGGTGCGATTGTATGGAATGTGGAGGACACCGCCATCTAGTATCGACTAAAGTACATCTATTAAAATTGTGATTAATACGAGTAGTTCTGATGCTTACAGCGCTAGATGGCACTGCAAGTGACGCGTGACTGATTCTGGAATATTCTTGTTTTTCCGGAATGGACTATCGAATACTAGGGAACTTTCTAGTAACATTCAAAAGCGCTATAAAAGTGGAGCGTGTTGGCCACGGAGCGTTCGACACAGTATCGTTTTACGACACACCGTATTAACATCGGAGTGAATTTCTAGTGCGATATATAGTGATTTCTAGTTTATTATAGTGAGTGTGGTGTGGTGTGTGGTATGTGACGTGTGGTGACGGATTAAGAATACGGAGTGTCACCACCCCAATTCATCCCGTGGGTGTCGTAAGAACCGACTAAGGGACCAAACTACACAGGACAACAGCACTGCAAAGAGAAGGAAAAACTTGACACAAACCCTATACCAACCCGTCTGGCCAGCGTGGTATAGTAGGCCAAAACCTCCTTTCTTAGGCAAGGCCTATGTCCAGCAGTGGACTATTAAAGGCTGTTGATGTGATTATAGTGAGTGTTTGTAAATTCAGTGGAATAGAGTAATTAACCGACAACTTTTATTTATTATATAACATAACAGTACCAAATACCTCCACAAACATAAATACTTACCTAGTTACATCCATATATATGCCTATATATTAATATTATATACAACTTTAAGGTTGTATTGAATCTGCTAGGGTGTCTAGATTGCGAGCTCGAACTTTCATCTTAAATGACAGGCGGCTGGATGCTATCCTGATTTCCAGAGGGAGGGAGAGGAGTACGGACTAGAGGACGAACTATCTAAAGTGAGTTTGTTTGTTACACTTTCATGCCTAAACCACTAAACTGATTTTCAAAATTCATTCACCATTGGAAAGTTTCATTGTTAGCCAGTAACATAGGCTACTTTTTACCTTCGGGGCAGTCAGGGAATATCCGGGTTCCCACACAGGAGGGGTCATCTATAAGCCGTAGATGGCCCGAGGTACCGGGGCTTTATTTTCTTGGGTATACCTGGTTCCCCGGCTACTGGTACCTGGACGGCGTGCGGTTTTTGGTCGGTTCTAGTCCGACACAATCACCCACTGGTGGGTGGAATCCGAGGGAAGTTCCGCACAGACAAAAAAAAAAGGCTACTGTTTACCGCGTTAACTGACATAAACGCTATATTATTGACGACCGGATGGCGTAGTGGTTTGTGTAACGGACTGCTATTCCAAAGGTCGCGGGTTTGATTCCCGCCCAAGTCAAACATTTGTGTGCATGAACATTTGATGTTTGATTTGGTCTGGGTGTTTCTATGTATAATATGTATGTATTTACAAAAAATAAATAAATATATATGTATTTATATCAGTTGTCTAGTACCCATAGTACAAGCTCTGCTTAGTTTGGGACTAGATGGCGTTGTGTGTATGTGGTAGAATATTATTATTATTATTATATTATTATTGTTACGTGTTAGGGTTTCGTTATTTGAGATATTAATATTGAAGGCATTTGCCTTGCGGCGTATTAATATTCACTCCCTAGACCGTAACATATCTAAACAAATACGTGTGTATTAATGTTTTTACGAACAAATATGAATATAAATTATCTTTAAGAGTTTTTCTCACTTGTAAGCTACGTGTTTCGCCGCTTCGTCAGCTCGGTTGCAATTAATAACGCCGTTGAAGTTTGTCCCTTCTGCAGCCATCGGTCTTACACTCGCTATAGAATCTGCAATGTACAAAAAAAAATATTTTTAAAAAGACAACTCCCGCATTAGGAATACATCCTGTGTCGCGGGGGACTTTACAAACATACATGAAATGGACACAAAGAACACCCAGACTCAGATCACACAAAGTGATTTCCCACGTGAGGATCGGACCCATAACACTGAGCGTAAGCAGTAAGCGGCGTGGCGACCGCGTAAACCACTACGCCATCCGTGCAGTCCAACAAAATACAACGATTAAGGCGACTGGATGCCGTAAACTCAAGAGACTTAGTTAGGAGTGAGTTCACGTGTTGGTGGAAGAGGATTCTGCCACCAAGTCCAATAACCTAAAGAGTCCCTTTGTCAGGGCTGTGAAGGATTCCTTCTCTGCGACTTCAAGGGCTATGGAAAGCTTCGTCGAGGATGTGGACACCGGTGCCCATAATTCATTTTTGTAATTATCTTTTATGGTATAGTAAGAGAATAATGCCGACGATTGACAGTTGCAAGCCAAGGGATGCAAATGCGTTGCCACCTTTTGGGTGCTCACCCCATTAGAGAGAGAGAGAGAGAGAGAGAGAGAGAGAGAGAGAGAGAGAGAGAGAGAGAGAGCGGAGCCTTGGGCTTTCAGTATCTTCACTCACTGTTTAAAAACAGGGAAATAATTGGTTAACTACATGCTAATGTGCTTACGGATTAAGAATACGGAGTGTCACCACCCCTATTCATCCTTTGAGTGTCGTAAGACCCGACTAAGTGAGCAAACTACACAGGACAACAGCACTGCAATTGGAAGGAAATGTTGAAACAAACCCTATACCAACCCGTCTGACCAACGTGGTATAGTAAACCAAATCCTTATTTCTACAGAAAGGCCTATGTCCAGCAGTGGACTATTAAAGATAATGGACTATTAAGAATAATGTTAAAGATACTACATACCAACAGCATGCTGTTCCACGGGATCTAAGAAGCGTCCGATCATGTTCTCATCGACCTCGTCTCCGGAGCCCTCTTCTTCAGTTTCCTTCCTTCTCAGAATACATTTGGTTAATGATGGCCACTGACAAGTCTGGAATTTGTACATCACGTATTTATATTCTAGTACATACAGACGTCTGTAAACGAGCTGAGGCAGGGTACCTAATGGTAAGTGGCGACTACTGGCCATGGGCACCTGCTATTCAAGAGTCCTAATCTCCTTCTCCTCCCCAGGATCAGGAGGCTTCGGTAACCTCACTCACTTCCGGATGTCTTAATATCAGCAGTTCCCGAATCCCTCCTATTACAGGCTCAGAGTGGCACACCGTGTGGTTTTAGTCGGTCCGATTCCGACACACCACCCCGCCGTAAACCACGGTGGGGTGACGGCCCGAGGCGTTTCCACGCATAAAAAAAACCGTACTCACTTGGTGAAAAGTAACGAAACAACTACTTAACACCGGTTTTCTGTGAGGCCGTGGTATAACTCCGGTCGAGCCTGCCCCTATTAATAGATTATTTTTTCTTCTATATTTTGTATAATGCACATCTGTTATCTTTTTAACTCCAGCTGTAACTGGACAATAATTACAGTGGGATATACGTGCTTTTTAAGTAAGTTCTATAGTATCTGTAAAGACTGCAATGCAAAACGATTTTATGACCCAAATGAATAAATAAAACAATTTCATGAAGCATAAAGAGACAATTCCTTTCTAAAAATCATACCTGTATGTGAAAAGCGAAGATGGTCGTGGGAGGGCATGAGAATTCAACTTCTCTGCCATGAGTGCACATGTAGAATTTAGTACAATCAGTGTGGTGTGGAAGCAGCAGAAAGACCTACGAATCAACAAATCAATCAAAAGTATATTTCACAAACATACATAAAACTGAGACAAATAACATACAGACTCGGAACAACAATTTGTGGATCACACAAAGTGTTGTCCCAAGTGGGTATCGAAACCACAAAACTCAGCTCAGTAGGAAGTGGCGAGGTGACTGCCTAAAACACTACGCCATCCGTACAGCATTTTTTTTATTACAATTTAGTTACATGTAAAAGCAAGCTTAAGACTGCCGTGCCAATCCAATATATTGTAACTTTTGAAAACGACTTTTGACTTTGAAAGCTTTGTTACAGTTTCTTACCATGTTAAACCCATAATTTCAAAACAATACAGTATATTTTAGATTATTGTCTCTTCTAAAATACACTTTAGAATAACAAAAGTGTTGATCAGTTGTACTAAAACGACGTAAAGAGACTGATTGAGCTTTGTTGAGGCAAAACACTGTAAGTGGAGTTACAGTCTTTTGGATTGGCACGGCAGAAGATTTAAACTCCTACTAGGGTAGATAATTAGCTTCTTATTAAACGTCAAAACCATAAGCACTTCACATCTTTGTAAAAAATACAATGTCGTGGCACAATACTTTGCCTTTGTTGATTGCAATACTTTGCCATTGTCAAATTATTAATATTTAATGTTCGGTTTAAAGATATCAAACATTAAATTGATAATGCAGGACAATTCAGGCTGTTCTTTAAGACATTTAAACATCATCATCTTCTAGTCCACTACTGGACACAGGCCGCTCCTTAGAAAGGGGTTTTTGGCCTACTATACCACGCTGGCTAGACGGGTCGGTATAGGGTTTGTTTCAAATTTTCCTTCTCTTTGCAGTGCTGTTGTCCTGCGTTTAGGTTAAAGGTTGTTGATGATTATGATGAAGATTCGTTTAGTTATATTAATTTTCAATTTATATTTAGTACACTTACTCGTCCAGCAGGGTCACAACTGTAATCATTGGGGTCTGCATTACTGGGTAACAGTGCTGATGCAGAAACAACTAAAGTCAGAGCAGCAATGATTATTTTTTCTGTGAAAGAAAAAGATTTTAATATAAATAGAATGTATTTAATCACTGCCAAACAAAACAAAAAAACTAAAGTCGACTAGTTAGAGAGCCATCTACGAACCATGCCTAGGAAACTTATTTGAAATGAAATTACATTATCTCCATAGAGGGCGTCGTGTTCCTGACTCAAAATTAGCTAAATAAGTCTGTTTAAAAGTAATATTTAGAGTTTTATGCTTCTCTTAATCTAATAATATCAAAAATATATTTAAAGTAAAGATAGATTTACTGCCAAATTAATTCAGAAATAATTAAAAAAAAAACAGAGTTCATGTTCTGGCACCAAGGCTTTTGGCAACTCATAATCCTTTATGATCGAGGAAACAAACATGATAACAAAAGTGTAAACATTAGACAAGGAACGCTATCTTTAATAAATCCTACTGACACAACTAGTTGTATATTACATTCATAATTTTACTTAGACATGTTCTTTCTAATCGAAAAGTTGCATCTAATGTATTTTTATATCATCAACAACATCGTTAGCTGTAGTCCTTTATAAACTCATTTTATAAAAACGGAAGAGTTAGTAATCATTAAACTTAATTTTATTGTAGGTGTGTTTAATTAAAATAATAGTAGTAAGTGTAGACACTATAAAAAAAAACACAGAAATGGTTGTTAACGTTTAGTTATTGTACCATATAGAGCAACACGGTCCGCCGGTTGCGGCCTTATGTTGTACAATGAACGATTTATTTAAGAGAAATATTTTTAAAGAAAGATAATTAATAAAAATATTTAATTTAGACAACATTCATTTCTATTACAATTATCAGTTATTTAATTAACTAAAATATTTTATAAGTAAACAAAACTCTTTAAAAGCCATAGCTTTTAGTGATGCTAATTACATTTTAAATCGATAAGATAGCTTAATATCCGGGTTGTATGTAATTGACTAATCGCTTAAAAGGATTCGCCGGAAATGCGACGTAAAAGCATAGTAATTCTAGGTATTAGATATCAATACATCCCTAATGTCAAGCCTACGTCGACTATACTAGGTCTACATATTTTAATACTAATAATAAAGTTTATTTCCAACATAGTTCGTAGTTGCAAAAAAAAATCGGTTGTCTGTAAAGTCGGTTTACTGACGATAGTTGAACGTGACAACGTCATAAGAAAATACTGATGGAATGGTTGCATTTTTCAAAAATGTATTATTGTATACGAGTAGCAGCTGTCCACGCGGACGCATCGCTCACTCAAGTAGGAGAGAGACAGATGTCGAACGCTGCCGAACGTGGAGGCCGATTGTGCCTCTTTGTCATTCGTTCCGCGCTCTCGCTTGCACTTCACGCTTCACTTCACTTCACTTAAATGGAACGCCTCAGAGCGAGGTAACGCCGCATGAGTCATGTTTTTTCGTGCGTGCAGCCGGCTCCATCGAATTATAAGACGTTGTCACGTCAAAAAATGTTTACAAAGACCAAATATCAACCAGGTACATTGTGTATGTTTGTAATCATTCACTATGTTCACTACAAAAGGAGCCCTGTCACTTAAACTAGGTGAAACCTGTTACTTAAGCAACAGTGTTCGGTCGATCGAAGTTCCTTATTGATATTGATATCTTCGAAAACACGAGTGTAAAATATCATTGTAAGGGTGTGTATGTATGGTGGTATGTGTTTAAGAATGTTTCTGTGTGTGTGTATGTGTATTGTTCGTTTTGGAGAGAGTTTTTGGAAAGTGTCTTAAGAATTGTATGTCAGTAGTTGTTCTGTATTACTTAGTCCTGCTTTTTTTATCTCAAATTTTTGAAAGGCATTTCAACTTTGATCAAAGTATTTTATTCGATTCTTTGATTAATTCCAAATATGTATATAATGTATTCTACTGAATTCACATAACAATCTTTGCTCTTGCAATAATTTAACAATAGGTACTTTCCTCCATAAAATTAAATGATATTTCATTTACCTTGTTATCTGTTACATGTATGATTCGTACAAGTAATACATTTATTAAATTCTTATCAACACACATTAAGTTCCTCAATATTATCGAGATATTGATTTTGATTAGTATGAATGCGTAGTACATCACTACTTACGTCAAACCAAATGTAACATTTTTGTATCACCGTTTTGGTATTCTGATGTTTTTCGAGTGTTTTGTTTATAATGTCTTCATCGGATTCTGAAGATTGTTACGGCAATATCGCCCAAAAACTACAATCACTGAAGAATCAATACGTAGAAGAGAAAATCCCTTCTGTAGATTTGGTAGACTTCGAAAACAGTGATTTGAAATCAACGGCGGAAATAAACACAGGCACAATAGACGTAGAAGACTTTAATACAACTTTAAATAGCACAGATAACGAAGAATGGACGCTGGACGCCATAATAGCGAAGAACACTACTGCCAAACGTGGTCGTAAAAGAAAGACAGCCGTTTCGTCTGAAACTATAGTCCCCAGTAAAACAAAACGAAAAACTGCTAATTCAAATAAACAAACCGACAGTACTGTCGTTACTAATGAAGATACAGCAGATATAGACGACAGTGGACCTGTGACTGGTAGAAGAGGAAGAAATAGTCGGTTAAGAAACAATTCAAGTGCTGTACCTAATACTTCACCAAGAGGAAGGCGAGGCAGTTCCAGAAGGTCTACTACTAACAGAGGCAGAGGTGGAGGTAGAAATAGACGAAATAACTCTCCAAGAGTGTCTGCACCAGTCACTACTTATCCTACATACAGTATCGGAAACACCGATGATTATCCAGATGAGTGTGGTAACCAAGAACTATTTTCAACGAACCCAGCTAAAAGTAATGAAGTCGAAATCGTAGACGACGAAGATCCTTTAGCCAATGATAATGAAGAAATGTCCGTTAAAGTTTATTGGCAGAGTTTGGAGGTGGTCCGTTTCAAAATAAGAAAATATCAGAAGTTAAAACCGATATTTAAATATTTCTCGGAGAGAGAAAATGTTGTTTTAGATAAGTTACTGTTTATGTATAATGACAGGATAGTTAAAATTGATGATACACCGGACGCAATAGATTACAGTATAGCAAAGTTTATTGATGGTGGAATTGTTGAGCGAAATGTTACAGGACTGATTAAAGAAACCAGTGAAGAGTTACAAGACGGGCTCAGAATAAAGTTTCAATGTCAACATTTAAAGAAACCGTTTGAAACTACGATAAGACCGGACGACACATTTGGGCTGGCTATGATGAAGTGTGCAGAACACTTGGAGACTCCATTAAATAGACTGAAATTTTTCTTTGATGGAGATTTAATATCAAGTATGTATATTCATTTCATTTTTTTTTTCTACCACATTCACACAACGCCATCTAGTCCCAAACTACTGCAGAGCTTGTACTATGGGTACTAGACAACTGATATAAATACATATATACTTTTTTTTTGTAAATACATGCATATTATACATGCATATTATTAGAGCCGACTAAGGGAGCAAACTAGGCAGGACAAAAGCACTGCAAAGAAAAGGAAAACTTGACACAAATGCCAGCGTGGTATAGTTTTTTATTTTTTCTTTTAAAAAATACAACGCCCGCATTAGGAATAAATCCTGTGTCGCGGGGGACTTTACAAACATACATGAAACGGACACAAAGAACACCCAGACTCAGAACAACAATTTGTGGATCACACAAAGTGTCGTCCCATGTGGGGTTTGAACCCACAACACTCGGCGTAGTAGGAAGCGGCGTGGCGACCGCTTAAACCACTACGCCATCCGTGCAGTCGAAGTCGAAGTAAGCCAAAACCTCCTTTCTAAGGAGAGGCCTATGTCCAGCAGTGGACTATTATAGGCTGTTGATGATGATAATGAGTAATGGGTGGCCCATTGTAACGGTGCATTTCGCACCATTACCGTAATTTTAACCTTAGTCTCGTTTTTGTTTTGTTAGGTTGAATTTTTTGTCGTTTCTGCGTGTGCCGATGGTCGAGGGGCGGACGAGAGGAATAATCGATGTAGTTCGCCCGCGATTAGTTAGTCGATTTAGTTTTTCTTGTCCTGGCAACATTTTTTTTCCCCGCTCTAAGCATCGACAAGCTTTTGCTCTGGCAACACGTTGATCACTTTTGGACTGATCCAAGGTCATCGGTATGTGTTTTTGTTATATTTTTCTTGGCGACGTGGCATTGAATACTGCAGGTCCCTAAGGGGTGTTATTTTTATTAGAGAGTAGGTCAATGCTATGTCTACCTTTAGAGTTTATTGTTTTGTCTATTAAGTCTTTATGCGACTTTGTTTAAAAAACCTATACAGGTCCCCAAAGGGGTTAATTTTAATTAAGGGAGTAGGGCGTTGCTACAACTACCCTTAAACTCTTTTCTTTTTGGGTCTTCATGTGACTCTTTAAAACTTATTTAACCTTATATTTTTCTTATTGGAAAGGATTGCATTAATGACAGTACTAATTTGTGTATAAGAATTACCTATTGTAATTAGAGACATAAGACACATTGTACTCTACAGACATTACGGGATAATAAACTGCCACTAGAACTTAACATCTTGTATTCATTAGCTGCCTCCCGCCTTGTTTTAAAAAGGTTCAAAGCTGGCTGAGATGTCCGAGGTATTTGTTGTGTTTGTGGTGGGTTCTGTGTTCTTTTAAGGTGGTATCTGGCGCCCGAGACTTTTATTTTGTTATTTTGTTTCTATTTGATGCCACCAATTTAGTTTTATTTTCTTTAAAACAGACCCACAACATATAAATATAATTTTTTTTTATTTTTTATTATTACACCATAGATTATTTAATTCAAACTTTATGCACTTTTGTACATCGGCGGACTTAATGCCCAAGGCATTCTCTTCCAGTCAACCTTTGGGTGGTGTAGAAATCTTATAAGGTACACAGAGGTTACATATTATTACATGTAATCAATGAAAATATACACGGTTCACTACATACATATATGTATATATACACACATACAACACCCACGGGATGGTTTACTCATATTTGTTATATTAATAATTATAAAAGTTTAACTTTTTAATTTACTTTTTTTCTAGGTAAAACTACAGCAGAAGAGCTGGACTTGGAAGGTGGTGAGTGTATTGATGTCAAAATTGGGAGCTGATAATAAATAATCATTTTAATTGTACATAAAATACATACTTTTATTTATTAGTAAACCCTTAATCTAAGAAATTAACCTTTTATGTCAGTGACCGGCTTGACTTTAACTATCTTGGTATGGATTTTTACACCCTTATATTAGCTTCACTTGTATGTTTGTTTGTAACCGACTCCTTTGGGCATGATTTTGACTGACTTTAAACGGTCAGAATCCATTCAGATTTGTAGATATATCGAGGACCGATGACAATACACTAATTAAAAAATATAAATATATATATAAAAAAAATAGTTTAAAAAAACTAAAAAACACGCTTTTTATAGAAAACCAAAGTAAAAAATAGAAATAAGAAGAGTTAGGTGCCTGTTGTCAATAGTAAAAATCATACCACGCTTTTTTCAAATTTATTTTAGTTTTTTAAAACTATTATTTTTTTACTATAACAGGTGCAAATGTAGTGATCCTCACTACATTTGCCATTTACCTGAGCCAGAAGTGATTTCCACACCACATCTGTGTTTGATTTCCACTCAAGATAAATAACTGTGTGATGATCTGGACCTTTGTAGAATAAATATCTATGCAAATAAATAAAATTGAAGTGTCTGTTTGTAATGTCAAATAATAGGTTTTTTTCATGCTCACACGGTTATTTGCACGATACCTATGCCTAAAAACCAGTTTAATTTTTTTGTCAGTCTGGACCGATTTTGATATTGGAACGAAGTTCCTTATCGCGCGTTGTGAAAGGGGGCTAGACGGAAAAAAAATCACGAAAAGTTGTAACGACACTTTTTATTTTGAATTGTCACTTGTCAGTCATTCAGCGCCATCTATCGAATAGATAGGGAATCATTACTTTTCATCTCAGTAAAATTAAAATTTATGTTCTTAGGTTGAGCAAAAAATATTGTATTCGACATCATTTCTCAAGGAGATTTTACCAATGTATAAATCGTTTTAATTAGAAACCAACTGAAAAATATGTAGGTAATAGCCGCTTTCATAGATGACCTTGTAATTAAAATCGTGTCGAATCAGTTTTACTCGATCGTCACAACTTCGTTCCTATCGGGTGTCCCACGACACCACACGGTTTTTTTTATATATCTTAAGTTATTTCTGTGAATCTTGAAATTTATCTGTTATTATTTGAACCAGAAGTTAAGAGTTAAGAGACCGTATGGTGACGGATTAAGAATACGAAGTATCACCATTAGACATATTACAAAATCACAGTAAACTGTGATTTATCATTCGAGTTTTGCGTACGTAGGTTAGGGTTGCTAGGTAGGCAGGTTAGTCGCTATTTAACAGTAAACCTAGTTTTTTTTTTACTAACTGTCTTGCAAGGAGCAACTTAGGCTATTATCCTCTCAGAAAAACCCTTTAAAATTTTGCCCGGTCCGGGAATCGAACCTACTAAGGAAGCGCTTTTCAAATTCCACGCGAATGAAGTAGTTCCAGCTAGTCTATAATATATAAAGACAGGCAGGCAATTGAAACAACTGATAAAAGCCTGTATCCTGAGAGATTCCTATTAGTTGTTCTTCTTGGATTTAATTACATATCTGTCGAGTTATTATTGATTCGATTGTGTGATTCGATTCGATTATTGAGTCGATTACTTGCAGACTGATCGGTCTTAGCAGACTAGATATCCGAATAGTTGCAGTAACCATAACAGGACACCTAACCCTGAACCGACAACTATTAATCATTAATGCGACGGACAGTCCTCTTTGATGAGGATGCCTGAAAGCAGAAGAAACAGCCGCCCACGTAATCCTGGAATGCGAGGGACTTTTACCCATAGGGGCCACATATCAATGAAACGGGATTGAAATTATTATAATTGCATATATATTGGTAAAGTGTTAAGTGGAAAAAAAAGCTAGGTATAATAATAATAATAATAATAATTTATATGGATGATTTGAAACTACTAGCCCCCACCAAATTACAATTGTCAGCGTTACTAAAGGTGACGGAAAACTTTAGTAATTCTATCAAAATGAAATTTGGTGTAGACAAGTGTGCAGTCACATATGTAAAGAAGGGTGAGATAGTAGAATCTGAAGGAATAGAGCTTTCTGATTCAACAAAACTCAGATCTCTGTCTGCCACTGAAACTTACAAGTATTTGGGTATATCACAGTCGTTAGGCATACCAGAATCTGACATGAAACAAACGTTGCAGGAACGCTTTTATGGCCGCTTGAAAAAAATACTTAAAAGTCTTTTATCAGGGGGCAACAAGGTGCGAGCCTGCAATGGTTGGGTCATGCCGATTCTGATGTATTCCTTTGGTATACTTAAATGGACTCAGACCGAACTAGATGCCCTTGATAGGAGAGTCCGTACATTGCTGACTGCATTTCGAATGCACCACCCACGTTCATCGGTTATGAGATTGTATATCCCGCGAAAGCTAGGGGGTCGCGGATTATTAAATATCAAGACCCTACACAATCGGGAGATATGCAATCTCAGAGAATATTTTCTACATACCGATGTGGGAATGCATCGCAATGTAGTTGCAGTGGATATCGGATTCACCCCGCTCGCTCTGGCTAAAGAGAATTGGAGCAAACCTGTAGTATTTAGTACTAATGATCGTAGGGAAGTATGGAAGGGCAAAGAGCTCCATGGCCGGTTTTATCGGGCCCTAAACGGGTCCGATATAGACTTTAAAGCATCTACGACTTGGCTACGGTATGGTGATCTCTTCGGAGAAACTGAAGGTTTTGTTTTTGTGATTATGGACGAAGTTATCATGACGAATAACTATCGGAAATATATCCTGAAAGATGGTACGGTTGACATCTGTCGGGCATGCCACCGTCCTGGGGAATCAATCAGGCATATCATTTCTGGTTGTTCTCGTCTTGCTAACGGTGAATATTTGCACAGGCACAACCAAGTAGCCAGGATTGTACACCAACAGCTTGCCCTTAAATACCATCTTGTGAATCTAGAGGTGCCATACTACAGGTATGTGCCCGACCCAGTTCTCGAGAATGGTCGGGCCACGTTGTATTGGGATCGATCTATTATCACAGACAGATAATTGTTCCGATAGTCGTATCTGCTCACGGATTGATAGCCAAGAGCCTCGACCAACACCTTAAGAGGCTCACGTTGGACGGCTGGATCAAGGGTCTGATACAGAAGGCAGTCCTCCTTGACACGGCTCGTATAGTGAGGAGGTTCCTATCTTTGCAGTCCTAACCACTGGTGTCTTGGTACCTGTACCCGATGTCGGTGGTCTACTATTTTTTATATTTTTAAATGTATTTTTATTTCTTTTGTAATATATATAAAAATGTAATTAATATGTATATATAACTAGCTGACCCGCGCAACTTCGTCTGCGTCGCTCAATAGTGATAAATTTTCTCCGTTTTTGAAACATTCTTCATTGGTGCTCCGCTCCTATTGGTCTTAGCGTGATGATATATAGCCTATAGCCTTCCTCGATAAATGGGCTATCTAACACTGAAAGAATTTTTCAAATCGGACCAGTAGTTCCTGAGATTAGCGCGTTCAAACAAACAAACAAACAAACAAACAAACAAACTCTTCAGCTTTATAATATTAGTATAGATTTAATAAAGAGAATAATAATAAAAAGTATTTTTATCAACATTTTGGTTCACATCAATCATCATCACATCAACAGCCTTTAATAGTCCACTGCTGGACATAAGCCTCTCCTTAGAAAGGAGGTTTTGGCCTACTATACCATGCTGGCCAGACGGGTTGGTATAGGGTTTGTTCCAAGTTTTCCTTCTCTTTGCAGTGCTGTTGTTCTGCGTAGTTTTTCCCTTAGTCGGCTCTTACGACACCCACGGGATGAATAGGGGCGGTGACACTCTGTATTCTTAATCCGTCACTTAACCCTATCCCGGGACAAGCTGCAGACTGCCCCCCGTCAATCGCTTAACGCTAACCCTATCCCGGGACAAGCTGCAGACTTCCCCCAGTCAATCGCTTAACGCTAATTGTAATTTATCTGTAATATATAATTTCTTCTGTGTCTGGGTACACCCAGTGATGATGATGAATTGATCGTACTCATCACACAAATATTTGTCCTAGGTAGGAATAGAACTCACGACCTCGGACATAACCGTCAGGGTCACTAACCTATGCATCAACAGGCCCGGTCTGAAATGCCTAAAAATGGTAATAATGTACCTTTTGTATGTCAGCAGACATGAAAAGGTAGATTTGGTTTTAAGTAGTATTGGCGTCAGTTTATTTTTAGGCGCTATGATTAATGATACGACTATTACTGATATACATCATTATTATACTTAATTTTCAAATCAACAACTTACGAGTACTTAAGATTAGATATACTAAACGATAAATAGGTGATAACATTAAAATGTCTTTCTCGTATTTTTTATCTACATTCAAGTAAACTTGGTTTGCAAGATTTTGTTTTGAGATTTAACAGGGTTTCGACGTAGTGTGTATTCCCTTTACATTGGACATCCCATAGGAATCTATAGCTGAAATCTGTATATTTTATAATAACACTTAACGGAATCAATTTAGTGAAATTTATTTGCATATAATTATTAATAATCACGTTATCAAAACAAAGATATAAGAATCTGATGGTATGGTGTTCCTCAGGGCAGTATGTTGGGCCCGAGTCATACGAGTGTACCGATCAACTAATAGGCTTGTGTCCATTAATTACAAATTGCTTGGTTTATAGTTTCAAATTATAAATGAAGAGACATAGATAAGAACGAGTCTATTTCTCATAAAAGTTAAAGATTATTAATATTATTTTTTTAAATAAACTCGAACAAAATAGGCATTAAGTCACGTGACAATCACGCAAAACATCGTTGTTGTTGTTGACGTTTTCATACAACAGAGCAGGTTACTCCTTATTGTTTTTCGTTTTTAGCATATTTTCTCACCTTAATACAGTTTCAGTTGACACTGGACACAGATGTAAACAGTTTTGTTTCGCAGACTGTGACGTCATTCAAGACGCTATGACACTATTCAGCGTTTTCAGGGGAAATTTAAATTGTTTTTTTTTTAATACAAAATACGTAATGTAAATATTGCTTTTTCTTTAAAATATAGGTTTTTTTGGATAAAATAGATATTAAAGTATATAATTAACCAAGTTTTCAAATTGAGTCAACTAGCCTATTAAACTCGTACTAATAATGAAAAACTAATTGAAAATTTGTTTTAGTCATTCTACTTAATAATGAATTGGAATAATTAATTACTCTCGAGCAGAAATCGTATTAGGCTCACTATAAATTCACTATACGCAATTGCATGTGTGACTGTGAGCTTGAATTGAGTTAATTTATCTACATGTATACATGCACCAAATTTTAAGTTCATAGTTCGTCTTTGTTATCCTTCATCCTTTTCCTTGATTTAAAAAATAGCTTTTATGAAAATAGTAACTTTGCGAAAAAGCACGTGAAAAAAATTGTGCCACAAAATAATCGATAATAATTTTGAAATTTTAATGTTTTGAAATAAACTTTAGGTAATTTACTTTTTTATTTTATTCTCATGTGCTGACCTTTCCAAACCTGAACTGCTAGAATAAAAAGTTAAAATATCTGTATTTAGTAATTGCTATTGCTAGAACATATAACTTTTTTACCTATTTACTTATTTCAGTTTACCTTACAGTTCGCGAATCAGAATAGGGAACATTTTTTAGATTTTTTTGTGGATAAACTACGTTTTTTACTCGAGTATGTAAGGCGGGCGAAGCTCTAGGTCGGTGTTTCGATGTCAGACCTTAGATGTTACCTGTTCGTCTTGATCACGTTTAATACAGACACATACTAACTATATTATACGATAATTATTAACTAATTTTTACATCGGTACTCTGACGCCTTGAGAATCATAAAGCCGTCCTCCCAAAAAGCGCGGGGTTTCTTTTTGTCTATGTTGGCGGAGTCCGGTGTTGCCATGGTTCCGCCACAATTTCATCATATATTACTACTTGATGAAAATTCTTTGTTTCCATTTTGGAACAAATATGACGTATTTACAATATTTAACGTTTAAATATGTAAAAGTGCAGAAAGCTAACTAAAAAATATATTGAAAGCGGTTTTTTAAACACAAGACTTCCAGTATATATTTTGATCATTCTAGATGCAAGAGACTGAACAATGTGCAAAATCAATTTATATTGGTCTTGACCAATATAAATTGAATTTGCACATTGTTCAGACAAAAAAAACCGCCCGGCGATCTTTAGGTTAGTTAATAAACTAAGTATTTTAACCATTATTTTTCTTTATTCACACCGAATATTGTTTACTTAAAATAGTTGTTTAGTAAAGTCAGCGTTAATAATAAAAAACGAGTGTGGTTAGACCACACGACTGAAGTAAGTAAGAGTTTACTAGTCCACTGGTGGACATAGGCCTCTCCTTAGAAAGGTTTTGGCCTCTACCACGCTGACCAGACGGGTTGGTATAGGGTTAGTGTAAAGTTTTCCTTCTCTTTGAACTGCTGTTGTAGTTTGCTTCCTTAGTCGGCTCTGATGACACCCACGGGATGAATAAAGGTGGTGACAGTCTGTATTATTATTGTAAATCTTCACATTTCACACACTCCCGTGTTTTGCCACTAAAAGAGACGAATCACACATTTTGTAACTTAATGTCAATGTACGCAAGCCTATTGCAAAAGCTATATTTTAAAAGAAAAACCAGACAAGTGCGAGTCGGACTCGCCCACCGAGGGTTCCGTACATTGCCACCGGTGGGTGGTATCCGAGATGATTTCCGCAAAAAAAAAGTTCAACGGGAAGTATTATGCGTTTTTCGCGGCATAAACGGTCGTACATTTTTTTACGTTAAATCAGAAGTTTGATATTATTACAGCTTCAAGGGAGTGTATATTAGTATGGTTTTAATTTCAACTCGTTAACTCCACGCGTTCCCGAGACGAAGGGACAGAGAGACGGACGGATGAAAAACTCTGAAAAAGTCATCCTATAAGGGCTCCGTGTTTACCTATTGAAGTACGGAACCCTTAAAAAACAAAATAATTTTATTATAATACTTTAGAATATTCCACCATTTTTTATTTTACCGCGAACAGCAAAAATTAAAAAAGAAATTGGATATGGAGATTTATGTCAAATCTTTAAATTTAGAATTATAAATCCGAATACAGTTTAAACAGCATTTTAGCTGTGTTTCAATTTGAAAAATTAAAAAGTTAAAAAAGATCGGCGCCGAGTTCTTAAAAAAAAGTAATTTGCACAAGTTCTTATCAATAAAATAAAAACGCATTTAATAAAAATAAGGCCTTTCACTAATGCCATAGGATTACATATTTCCTAAAAAAAAGTAAAAAACTTACCGTTCATTATGTAAAAATTGTTAAAACACAAAGTAAACCTTAAAAAGATCGAAATATTATCACTTAAAACACTGTCGTCCTTTTAAACAAGACTATGACAGTCTTCCGCGTGATCCTTGTATATAACTGCCATAAAAAATCAACAGCTTATTTATAAATACTACATAACAATGTGCTTTACTTAAAACTGCTGCCACAAAAGTTAAAATCAAACGAAAATAACCATTACGCAAACGTCATAAAAGCTTATAAAACATTTATTAAAGGCACAAATACGATTGCAAAAGATTTTATCATTTTAGAGAAACAATATCGATAAGTAGATATCATTAATGTAGTAAATTAAAACATTATTGTTTGTGATAAAGTGCCTTCGACACTAGTTATTTAGTACACAAATAAACAAGTGTCCCTTTATTTGTAATAATCATGTTTATTTGTGTTTAAATCATCGCGAAAATGTTCCGATTATAACTATGTTAGCTTGCCGTGGAAGGGTCTGCTTCAACACCAATGGGACGGCGCGGCCGGAGTCATACCACGGTTTTATAGTATAGGAATGTAAAGCAATTCTTTCATGGCTTTTTTGCGAGTGGGTGTAGTTTCCGAAGACCTAATACCCCCCCCCCCCTCCATTATTCGGGGGGACGGCAGCAAGCAAAAAGCGACAACGAACTTGTGTCTCTGAAGTTGCAGGCGTCTCTGATCTCTGACCTTTCCGCTTGCCTACCCCCTATGCCATAAAAAAAGTTTTCTAACGTTGTATTTTGTAACCCCGGTAAGAACTTCGAAGAATTATAATAAAATTCCGATCAATTTCCGCCGCAGCTTTCCGCCATCGTTCAATGCGACAATTCTTTCTTCCCCATCATCATCATCAGCCACAACCTTTAGTAGTCAACTGCTGGACATAGGCCTCTCCTTAGATAAGAGGTTTTGGCCTACTATACAACGCTGTCCAGACGGGTTGGTTGTTTAAAGTTTTCCTTCTCTTTGCAGTGCTATTGTTCTGCGTAGTTTGCTCTCTTAGTCGGCTCTTACGACACGCACGGGATGAATACGGGTTATGAAACTCCGTATTCTTAATCCGTCACCACACGGACAATTATCTGTAAAGTAATATGCACAGCATGATTACATACGTCTTTTCGACACTACACACATCCCCCTCCCATTGGCTTCTATGAAATTTCGTCAAGTTCACAGTAAATAGATTGGTTACTAACCTCTATAACTGTTATTGGCATTCTCGTGACGTATATGAAGGATTAAAACTGACAGATATAAAATAAAAGATTAATTTTAGGTAGTATTAGTAGGGACCTGTACGAGTATAGTATACAGACAAGCGAACTCCGCCCTTTAAATAAGAAGTCACACGCACACACACATACAATACACGGCTACAATTCGTCGGGCCTTTTGCTCTGTGGACTCCCAAAGCTGGTCGGGTCGCACCTGCAGTGCTATTCTCTAAGAAAACAGCAAGGCTGTTTCCTGTACTTACATTCCTGTGCATTTTGTGTACGCAAGGGCGTCCGGCGCTGCCACAGCGTCGAACTTCAAACTGAGTTCGTTTGAAATTCGACGCTACAACGCTGTCACGCAATACTGTTTCCTTAGAGAATAGGACTGCTTTAGTTGTAACAAGCCAGGATTCACGCCGTGATCATTCGTTGCTTTTCACCAAGTTAGTGAAGTTACCGGCGCCCAAAGTTGGAATGGGGGGCCTCCGATTCTTGAAGGACTTAAAGGGCGGCAACAAGCTTGTGTCTCTAGAGTTATAGTCCATGTACGACGGTAGTCACTTACAGATCAGTCCGAGTGCGAGTTTATTTAATTTCTACTCGATTGTCACGGTGAGTGCGTTCAGCGATGTGATTGGCCAGCATTGAAATCATAACCAATTGCAACGCCGAACGCTCTCACTGTCGAGAGTGAGTTGATGTGAAATAAACTAGGCCTCTGGTGATCCACCTGACCATCATCATCATCAACATCAACAGCCTATACTAGTCCACTGCTGGACATAGGCCTCTCCTTAGAAAGGAGGTTTTGGCCTACTATACCACGCTGGCCAGACGGGTTGGTATAGGGTTTGTTTCAAGTTTTCCTTCTCTTTGCTTGCCACCTGACCGTTGGACCTAATATACCGTAAAAAAAAAACAAAAATTTAAATTTAAACCCAACAAAACATGTATTTTTTTATCTGTAATGAAGTATAGATAAATACTTATCTACCTATTTCTCTATATTGTCTTAAGGTATGTGTATTTTTACAACCAAAATGCGAATGTCTCGTCAGAAAAGATAAGAATTACGGGATAGAGATACAACTTTTAGATAATTATAACTGTCAGGGACTTCCTTTCTAGGGTAAGCCACCGGTAGGTGGTATCCGAGGGGATTTCCGCACGGAAAAAAAATCGGTTGTCTGTAAAGTCGGTTTACTGACGATAGTTGAACGTGACAACGTCATAAGAAAATACTGATGGAATGGTTGCATTTTTCAAAAATGTATTATTGTATACGAGTAGCAGCTGTCCACGCGGACGCATCGCTCACTCAAGTAGGAGAGAGACAAATGTCGAACGCTGCCGAACGCGGAGGCCGATTGTGCCTCTTTGTCACTCGTTCCGCGCTCTCGCTTGCACTTCACGCCTTAAATGGAACGCCTCAGAGCGAGGTAACGCCGCATGAGTCATGTTTTTTCGTGCGTGCAGGGGGCTCCATCGAATTATAAGACGTTGTCACGTCAAAAAAGGGTACTCCTGGTTCCCCGGCTACTGGTACCCGAGACGGCGTGCGGTTTTTGGTCGGTGGTTGGTTCGAGTCCGCACAGAAAGAAAAAGGGTGCACATAACTGTTAATCAACGCTGTGCGATCTAAATTGCACTTTATTGTATCGGAACAAGAGTTATTCTGAAGGACCTCCTCGTTGATTCCGTCGTTACAAAATTTTGCGTTTCATTTTACGTGCGATTATGAATGAATTTTTTACTCAAGTCGGTATCAATATTATCAGTTTCTTTTTTATAAGCTTATCAGGAGCAATTAATGTACATTATTGGGGAGGTAAGTATGATATCCTAATCTTCGTTGAAAGAAAAAAATTGTTGAGTTCGTATTCAGGTGTGCCATAAAGAATATATATTGTGGATAAAACTGAATAAATTCTTTCATTTTTATCTATTTCATAGTATCTGTATCTGCAAAGTATTACAAGCGATTGGTAGAGATAGGGTTTTTTTTAATAACCTCACATATCACACACACGGCCGTCTGACCCTAAACTAGGCAGAGCCTGTACTATGATAACCAAACTGCTGATAAACATACTTATATATTTCTAAATACATACAAATAGTAGATATTTTACACACTGACACAGAACAAATGATCTGTTTTTTCTGTTTTTATAAAAAAAAGAAAAGACAACGCTCGCACCAGGAATCCTGTGGCCTATGGCCATAAGGCCGCAATTTGTACATATTCATCTTATGTATTCTGGTAAAAAAAGTCGTTTGTGTATATCATTATCATCAACAGCCTTTATTAATCCACCGCTGGACATACGCCTCTCCTTAGAAAGGAGGTTTTGGCCTACTATGCCACACTGGCCCGACGGGTTATAATAGATTACTGTTACATTCATACTGTGGTCTAACTTTCCCTTCATCGAACGTTGAACTCAATATTCCTATAATAAAGGGAATATTGAGGGTACCTACGTAAATGTTAGAAATGATATGTGCAATTGATAGGAAAGAGTTAAAAAGCGACTAAGGTACTATAACAAATAACAATAGTAATAAAATATATGAATAATGTCTCCGGAAGAAACTAGCATCTGAGATACAGGCTCGGCCTAGTTCAGGTGCTAGTGGTCATCGTACTATATTGCATTTTAGTTGTGCTGCGGTGTGAGTTATATTTTGGTAATAATTATTTTCGGTGTGGTGACAGATTAAGAATACGGAATGTCACCACCCCGTATTTATCCTGTGGGTGTCGTAAGAGCCGACTAAGGGAGCAAACTACACAGGACAACAGCACTGCAGAGAGAAGGAAAACTTGAAACAAACCCAACCAACCTGTCTGGCCAGCGTGGTACAGTAGGCCAAAACCTCCTTGCTAAGGAGAGGCCTATGTCCAGCAGTGTAGGCTGTTGATGATGATGATGAATAATTATTTTCTGGATTAGAAGTTAACGGTAAGTAATTTAAGCGAATTGGGTCTAGTACAATTCTTTTACTAGTTTTTCTTTTGTATGTATGTAGGTATTAAGTGTTTTGGTCTCTTTTTGGATTAGATCTTCGATGAGTTAAACTTTCAATACAGTATTTTTATTATTTTTATTCATGCATAGGAAGTACATACTTACACGGTATTTTGGATTATTCTACTTTTATTTTTTATAACCCTACACATATATAATTCAGGAGACAAAGCGAGCTCACACAACTCACCAAGATTGTGGCATAAGAATGATTTATGCAAGTACCTACATATTGCGCCTTTTCATGATCCACATAACAAAAAAAAAAAAAAAAAAGAAAAAAAAAACTTTCGAAATAAGGCGTTAAAATTATTCTAAACATTCAAGTTAACGCTTATACGCATATTATCGTCGTAAGAATCAACTTGAAGGAGGGTTTGGGTAATGAAACATTAAATGTGAAGAGGTGCACAGCAAACACACAGACAACAATATAGATGTACATTTTTTGGGTTGATTGTTATCCGTGTGGTGACGGATTAAGAATACGGAATGTCACCACCCCTATTCATCCCGTGGGTGTCGTAAGAGCCGACTAAGGGACTAAACTACAAGACAACAACACTGCAAAGAGAAGGAAAACTTGACACAAACCCTATACCAACTCGTCTGGCCAGCGTGGTATAGTAGGCCAAAACCTCCTTTCTAAGGAGAGGCCTATGTCCAGCAGTGGACTATTATAGGCTGTTGATTGATTGATTGATGATTGGGTTGATTGTGTGGCTACTAGTCTATACAACACCACGTCCAGTACGTGGTGTTGTATAGACTAGTTGAACGCTCCATGTGTAATATCCGAATTACTTACTTTTCACTTAATTTATTCGATAAATGCATTCTAAATTACATGTCTACATATTCTGTAAAAAAATTGTAAACTGTGTTAGTCTAGTTCTTTTCAATAAATGTTTTTCTTTTTTTGTTTGTTGTTCAAAAATGCCCAACGCGCCTTAAGAAGTTTTCACTTCAAAAACATAAAGAAGGAAAAAGAAATCAAGAGTTCTAAATAGTCTCAAGCACATACTTGAGGATATCCTGTAAAAGAGAAACGTTATGACCGCAGTTTGAAGATAAGTAATCACAACGTTATAAGGAATTAATATTACTAGTGAATTAATGGCACTATTGCTAAAAGCAATTAGATATTAAACAGATAATCGAGATAATCAAAAGATGGATAAAATACAATAAAGTGTTTTAAATAGATTTATCAGATATGACAACTCTGGCCATTAGAGATGACTCAGAGCGACGAAGACAGAAAGAGTCTTTTTTTAAACGACTTCAAAAAAGTTCTCAATTCGATTCCAATTTTTTTAATGTTTGTTACCTCAGAACTTCCGAATTGTCCTGTCCCTTTGGTGACGGATTAAGAATACGGAGGGTCCCCACCACCGTGGGTGTTGTAACAGCCGACTAAGGAAGCAAACTACGCAGGACAAACAGCACTGCCAAGAGAAGGAAAACTTGAAAAAATCCCTATATCAATCCGTCTGGCCAGCGTCGTATAGTAGGCCAAAACCTCCTTTCTTAGTCAGAGACCTATGTCCAGCAGTGTACTATGAAAGGCTGTTGATGATGATGATGACCTCAGAACTCTGTCATTTTTTTAATGGGACTAATCCAGGATCAACAGCAGTGGCCCACGAACAATTATGACACTCGTGAAATCCCAGAAAAAATTAAACAGTCTTGGAACCTGCAACGAAATTCCAACAATTCAACGAAACCCCGTCATTTGTAAACTGATTTGAAAAAATGATTTTATTTATTTCGGAGGATATACTTCCTATTTTCCCTATTAAAATTTGAAGAAAAGGGTGACTGTATGGATGGAGTAATGGTTTAAGCGGTCGCCACGCCGCTTCCTACAACGCTGAGTGCTGTGGATACGATCCCCACATGGGACGACAATTTGTGTGATCCACAAATTGTCGTTCTGAGTCTGGGTGTTCTTTGTGTCCGTTTTATGTATGTTTGTAAGTTCCTAGAGCGGGAATTGTCTTTTTTTTTTAAAGAAGGAATAAAAATACTGTTCACTCATTGTCGGCGCATTTGATGTCAGTGAAAGTTAGTTTGATAAAATCTGAACCACGTATTGCATCATAAACTAATTGCGATATAACAAGAATTGAGCTTGACAGTAATCGTGATTATATTTCCATTAAACTAATGCGCCGGTAAATTAAAATTATACATAGGTTTAATGAAACCTCACATTTTTGACGTGACAACGTCTTATAATTCGATGGAGCCGGCTGCACGCACGAAAAAACATGACTCATGCGGCGTTACCTCGCTCTGAGGCGTTCCATTTAAGGCTTGAAGTGCAAGCGAGAGCGCGCAACGAGCGACAATGAGGCACAATCGGCCTCCGCCTTCGGCAGCGTTTGACATCTCTCTCTCTCTCCTACTTGAGTGAGCGATGCGTCCGCGTCCGCGTCCGCTGCTATACAATAATACATTTACATGTTTTCGTAAAATGCAACCATTCCATCAGTATTTTCTTATGACGTTGTCACGTTCAACTATCGTCAGTAAACCGACTTTACAGACAACCGATTTTTTTAAAGACAACTCGGACAGCTGACACAAACAATACCCAGATTCAGAACAACAATTTGTTGTTATACTAATATTATAAATACGAGTGTTTTTGTCTGTGCGCCTGTCTGTTACCTCTCTACGCTTAAACCATTAAACCGATTTAGATGAAATTGGGTATAGAGATAGTTCGAGTCCCGGGAAAGGACATAGGGTGGTTTTTATCCCAGAAATCATCCTTTTAGGGGTGAAAAGGGAGGTGGAAATTTGTATGGGGAATCAATAATCGCTGGACCGATTTACATAAAATTTGGTCTGGAGATGCTTAGATTCTTGAGGAAAGACATAGGCAATTTTTATACCAATATTTACGCGGGCGGAGCCGCTGGCAAAAGCTAGTACGTAATACCATAGCTTGTTAATAGGCCGTATATATATATATTTAGCCGCGATTTTTTGGCAGATAAAAAGAATCCTAGCCAATGTGGTAAACTTACCAGATTGTAATCTACTTCTGGGCCACATCCAAATATGTTCACCCGTTCTGGTGTGATTAAGACAGGTTGATGTCCTATATTACTATACCTTTTTCCCTTGGGAAATCCCGTCAGATACCACCCACCGGACGGCTGGTGAGGTGGTTATGTTGGACTCGATCCGGCTAAAAACCGCATATCGACTCGGATACCAGTAGCCGGGGAACCAGGTGTAATCTAGATGGACGTGACTGGTGAGGCCGTCTGCCACCCTTGCAGAAGCAAGCCGGGGTAGGGACGAGCCGCGGTGCGGAGCGCGAGCGCCCTTTCGGGAGCACATAGGGAAGATGGTGGTTTCCACACAGGAGGGGTCATCTACACGCCATGAATGTCCCGAGGCAGGTCGGGGTACGAGGGATTTCCTTTCTAGGGTACACTTGGTTCTCCGGCTACTGGTATCCGAGACGGCGTGCGGTTTTTAGTCGGTTCGAGTGCGACATAATCACCCCACCGGTGAGTGATATCCGAGGGATTTCTGCAAAAGAAAAAGATAGGTGTAACCTAGAAAGAATATACTTGGTACCCCGACGGACATCGAGCTATCTACGACTTGCAGATGACTCTCTCGTCTGTTGGAACCGCGGTGTTCCCTTCTTACACCTTAAAGGGAACGCGCCGCCGCCTCACAGTATCATCAACAGCCTTTAATAGTCCACTGCTGGACATAAGCCTCTCCTTAGAAAGGAGGTTTTGGCCTACTATACCACGCTGGCCAGACGGGTTGGTATAGGGTTTTTGTCAAGTTTTCCTTCTCTCTGCAGTGCTGTTGTTCTGCGTAGTTTTCGGCCTTAGTTGGCTCTTACGACACCCACAGGATTAATAGGGGTGGTGACACTCTGTATTCTTAATCCGTCACCACACGGACTGCCTCACAGTATTACCTACTACAATTCTACCTGTGTTTCAGATCACTATATATGTATATAATACCAGCTGTACCCAGCCACACTACGCTATGTCAAATTGCGGTTTCAATAATGAGTAATGAAGAACAAAACTGACGCGAAAAAATTGATAAAAACCATCTTTAAAGGGGGTTGTATATCATGTAAAAATCTCAGCTCGATTAGTGCAGAAATTTTTGACACACAAACCAACATTACGTATATTCATCAATAGCCTTTAATAGTCCACTGCTGGACATAGGCCTCTCCTTAGAAAGGAGGTTTTGGCCTACTATACATAGATTAGGCCAACCAAATCTCAGGAAGCCTCCTGCGAAAAAAGCCATATACATATATCACTCGTAGTATTGATGTCTGGTAGAGATCGCTGTCAGTGATAAGTTTATTGTAATTAACAGTAATTAATTTACGTATCTATGGTATTTTTATCTAATGACAACAAATAACATTACCGTTATCTATCTAATTCGAACACAAAAAACAATAGGCTCATTTCCATTGCGTAGTTATATATGTGTGTGTGTGTGTGTGTGTGTTTGCACGTGTGACTGTTTGTTTATATTATGTTTTAGTTTGTTACTAGTTTCGCTCGCGGCGCAGTACGTACCTTGTAGGTTGGGTATCGCGGTAAAAGTTTGAACTTTTACCGCGATACCCATTCCTCAAAAATCAAATTTCATCTGATTCGGTTTAACGATCATTGATTTCCCATTCAAACTTGAACCCGGAGGGGTATAGGCGGCTTGAACCCCTTTCAGCTCCTTAAAATCGGTTCAACGTTTTAAACATGAAGCCAGACAGATAGAAAGACAGACAGAGACACTTTCGCATTTATAATTTAATATCAAAACCTCCTTTCTAAGGAGAGGCCTATGCCCAGCAGTGGACTATTAAGGGCTTTTGATGATGATGATGATTAGTATGGAAAATTACAGTTATGATGAGCACGATAATTTACTCAGTTTCCTGTGGCATATCTGGGTGTACTAGTATTTTATTCATAACCATTGTATCTAAATATTTAGAAACAATTAAAGTAGGTATGTTTATCAAAAGTCTAGTTACTTATTATTTCAATCAACATAGTATTCGTGAAAGATCAAAATGTATATTTTAAAGAATATTTATGTAAGTATCTAAGTACTTATAATACGTTAATCGTGGAAACAGTAGTTAAATGTAGTTAAAACTTGGTTTAGAATTACAAATTGACTCGTCAGAATTATGCCGTAGGAATAATTAATGGATAAGGTGAAAGAGGGAAATGGCCAACGGTCCTTCTTTTAAAAGATCGCAGAAAGAAGACAGCACTTATTACCTACTTACTTGACTATAACAAACACATTAGTGCTATATATAAATCAATATGGGAACATTCTAAATTTACTTTTAAAAAATGTGTAACCGTCTACAATAAATTGTAATAAGCTGTATTTTTCATTTCTTAATTGTCCACCCACCATTGTAGTTGTTGAGATTTCGACGGGCCTGTTGGTCTAGTGGTTAGAGACCCTGACTGCTAACCGGAGGTCGAGAGTTCGATTCCCACCCAGGACAAATATTGTGTGATGAGCACGGTCATTTGTTCTGTGTCTGGGTGTAATTTATCTATAATATGTATGTATTTAGAAATATATAAGTATGTTTATCAGCGGTCTGGTTACCATAGTACAGGCTCTGCCTAGTTTGGGATCAGACGGCCGTGTGTGAGTGTGTGAGATATATTATTATTATATTATTATTTCTGGCTTCAAATATATATATGAGACCAAATGGGAAGTAGAATCGAATAGAAAACCTTATTTTCATAAAATAATTCTTAATTACAATACGACGCCATGGTACGCGCCTTTAAAATATATTAATAAACAAAATGGCGCCTAGAACGTAAAAAATGAAGGGGTTCCTGAGATTACCCCGAACATACAAATTCGGAAACTTTACCTCTTTATGGTACTAGCATAGATTTATAAAAATGTGTTGGTTTGAGTACGCTTTAAAAACTCGAAGTTCTGTTCCGATTGGGCTTATATTTTTACATGAAATACAATGTCCTTTAAAGATGATTTTGACGATTGTTATAATCTAATTTTTTTGTAAGCTTTCTCATTTCTCGTCAATACAACCAGAATATGACACAGCGAAATGTATAGTACCGCTACCGCTTTTAGTTTATGATATATTTATTATCAGTGACGTAACGAACGAGTCTAATCCAGGATATCATTTATAGTCTAGGATTAGAATAATAATCTAAACAAATAGATATAAGAACAAAGAGTAGATATTATATTTTATAAATTATTTGACATCCGGTGTTCGACATTCGACACTCTATATAAAAAACACCTGCTTCGTCGGTATGTAAGTCATGCTAATACGTTCACGCATCACATACAAATAAACAGGAACATACAACAGCGCCATCTAACGAAGACACACCGAACTACGGTGTAACTACTGAATGAGAATCCAGATCGCGAATCAGAAATCCTGTATCGCGATATGAAGAATTCTCTCGCCGATTAGCATCTATAGGGTAAAAAGGGGGAATGGCGTTCACCACAGTAAATATATCAAATTGGATCATAGTAACATGCAACGTCGTATAAAGCACGAGGGGTGGAGTGTAAAAACGGGCAGTGACGCGTATGAACAGTCAGCTCGCGACAAGCAACAGAGAAGTGGTTTTCTCCGTATACGGCCGCGCTGATCTAATTTTATAGTACAGTGTTTTTAACGGTAAGTTCAGAATTTTAATGCCTATTAAATTATTGATACTAGTTTCATTGTTCTATTTTGTGATAACGTAATATATTTTTAACAATTGCTTCTGAATGCTATAAAATTTTAAATCAAATTCAAAACTTTCATTTGGGGTTATACCTGAGCGCCATTACCCCTTAGTTACTTATTTCACTTTTTCTTACAGATGTGCCCAGAAATCGCCAAAGGGTGGTCCTTGGCGACCAAATGGTGGTCCAACTAAAGCGACTTGGAGCGAAATAGGCCTTCAATCTGCGAAAGCTGCAATTGAAGAAGGGGCAAGCCGCCGGGCGTTGTTTTGCGGCTAGTATTAGACAGTCCATTCCAAACAAACACGAATATTCTATAATCAGTCACGCGTTACTTGGAGCGGCATCTAGCGCTTTAAGGATCAAAACTACTCGTATTAACCATAAACTTAATAGATGTACTTTAGCCGATACTAGATGGCGCTGTCCTCTACATTTCATACAATCGAACGTTTTAATCCTATGGCGCAACAATAATTCTTAGAACAACGACAAGTCACCAATACAATGGACGCCCGAAGCCGATAAATCATTTGAAAAATGCCGCCAAAGCATACTCAAAGCAACTACAATAATTCACCTAATCCCCAATCACTGCTTTGTTTACTTACTGATGCCTCGAACAAGTCTTGGCGCCGTACTGCTACAAAAGGTTAACGACATATGGAAACCGAGAGACAACGTTGATACCGACTAAAACCGCACGCCGTCTCGGGTACTAATAGCCGGGGAACCTGGTATACCCTAGAAAGGAAGTCCCTGGTGCCGACACTGAGGGCCAAGTGCGAGTTTATGTCACATCATCTCGCTCTCGATAGAGAGTGCGTTCCGCGTTGCGACTCGTAGTTAAGATTTAAGTAGCACACACACACATACTAGCACACATCAAAACAATGCTGTGGTATATTTAATAGTGCCATTGTATCTACCTGTGAATTGCAAAAGTGTGGCCATGAGTTTGTTTGCCCTTTCTTCTCATAAGGCTCAACCCCTTGGAAACGGGCGGTTGTAGATCGGCACAGGCACATCGTAGATTTTGTATGGGTTTGATTTTTGTTAAATTTATTTGCTTACTATTTGACAAAACAAAGATTTTTGCTTTTGTGTGTGTTGATCTATGACTTTAGAGTCTACATAAAAGACGATTTCAAACAATTATGAAAAATTTTATGAAATAAAGAGAGTGAGTTTGAAGTACGACAACTACACTACATAAATCAATTTTGTTCAAATATCAAGTATATACACGGGAAGCGGAACGAGACAGCCGACGAGTTATCACGCATATCTGAAATAGAGATACTTAACCATACAATAGATTATAATAAATTAGAACAAGACAACGACACAGAACTACAAGACTGCGTGAAACAAAAGAATCTTAAGTTTTCTTACATCACACTACCCGGGGGTCAACCACCGATATGGTGCGAAACATTCGACCATGTCTACCACCGACTTATCGTTTTGTAGCATTCAAAGCGCAACACGAACTAAGTAATTCACCACTATTTTTCTTGTTGTTCGTAAAGAAGAAAAATAGTGACATCAAAATTCTTCTGGCCGTCTATGAATAAAAATGTAACTACGTGGTCAATGGCGTGGTACGTGGTACTTAGTCAATGGCGTGGTACGTGGTCAATGGCGTGGTACGTGGTCAATGGCGTGGTACGTGGTCAATGGCGTGGTACGTGGTCAATGGCGTGGTACGTGGTCAATGGCGTGGTACGTGGTCAATGGCGTGGTACTTAGTCAATGGCGTGGTACGTGGTCAATGGCGTGGTACGTGGTCAATGGCGTGGTACGTGGTCAATGGCGTGGTACGTGGTCAATGGCGTGGTACGTGGTCAATGGCGTTGGTACGTGGCCATGCATCGGTTGTCAACCTGCGAAAATTCAAAGGCAGGTTATTAGTTAGACATGGGACAAATTCAGTGAACTAGTGATAGTCACTTTCCATCAGGTGACCCGAGGGGATTCCCGCACAGGAAATAAAAAGAAAGGGACATAAATAAAACCAATAAAATTTCATTAAATACTTCAATAATCTAAACAATTGATTATATCTTAAGCTAAGTTATTATATTGAAAACATTTGATCGCTATGTTACTTACATTAAATTTTTATAAACTATATTTTACTGAAAAACAAAAAAAAATGTTCACTCACCTACAACGATAGCTATAATTCTAGACTGCCTCACTGATGATGATACAGTAATTACTGATATATATAGGTACTATACAATTTTGTATGTTCAACATAAGGTAGTCAACTGACCGTCGATTTAAGACATAACACTAATAATAAATATAACATATCTTTGTCCAGATTGCACTGGCTGTCGTCACTGGCTGATTGTATTTTATAAAGTATGAAGGTATCCATATTGTCGCAAAATAGGATACTGAATATCTAGTATAGTAGCTGGTTGGGTGTAATTTTAAATAATAATAAGCGAATACAATTTTTTACAATAATTTTCTGACTAACACAGGCCAACAAAATTTTTACCCAGAAATCTGAGTACACTTTTATTAGGTGCGCTGAATCCAAATCCGCCCGCAGAATTGCTCCATCACGTCAGGTTTTTGAGATATTCTAATCTAAAAGTTCAAAAACTGTTATTTTTGAGGTTATGTAATTCTTCAAATTCTTTCAAATTCTCGAATTCTTCTTTGCAATTCTTCGGTCCGTGTGGTGACGGGGTCCGTGTGGTGACGGATTAAGAATACAGAGTCTCACCACCCCTATTCATCCCGTGGGTGTCGTAAGAGCCGACGAAGGGAAAAAACTAAGCAGAACACCAGCACTACAGAGAGAAGAAAAATTTGACACAAACCCTCTACCAACCCGTCTGCCCAGCGTGGTATAGTAGGCCAAAACCTCCTTTCTAAGGAGAGGCTTATGTCCGGCAGTGGACTGTTAAAGGCTGTTGATGTGAATTCTTCAAAAAATTTTTATGCATAAAAAAGTAAACAGGGTATCGTAAAGATCAAGTCTTCAGCTTTTAAATGACGTTGAGTTTGCTTAAATATCATTCTTTAGAGCAATTCTGCTGCCTGAATCCAACCAAAATGCTTCGGGAAAATATACTCTGCTTTCTGGGAAAGAAACTTTTGTTGGCCTGTGTTATTATTGTATAATGAATGGACCATAAGACTTGAGGCCTTATTACAAATGTTCTCATTTTCATAAAAAATATCAAGATATAAAATAGTCATAGATAATAGACCATCATTACAAAACCTTCTTTAATGGCCTATAATCTATGATTATTTTGTATTTAAAAAAAAAGCAATTTTTGATTTTCGAACGTAGTAATTTAAAAAAGAATGTGCAATATGTATTGAGCGGTTAAGTTGAAAATTTTATATATGCACAATGACGTCACGATTGTTGTGACAGTCAATTTAAAAAATATATAAAAATGCACAGACTACAATTAGGACCGCACTAACAATAGTGTTGCTAGTACAACGTTTTTTTTAATGTTTCTCATAGTGCACATTATTTTCTCACAAATCCTACATAAAGTGACGTCATCAAAAAGATACAAAACTTAAATTATAAAATCGTACTTAATCAAGAATACATTGATAGTTTTGCGAACACTTTAAAGTCCATTTTTGAAAACGTCCAAATGTATAAAAATATTCCGATATATTTCAAATAATAATAATAATATTTTCAGACATCTGACACACAACGCCATCTAGTTTCAAACTAAGAGAGCTTGTACTATGAATGCTAAATTCACTGATATACATTTACATAGAAAACACACAAACTCCGAAACAAATATTTGCAGATCATACAAACATTTGGTCCGACCCGGGAATCAATCCCGAGACCTCGGCACAGCAATCGCATACGTTACCACACTACCGAGGCAGTCGAATCAAGGGGTATTTGTATTGGACATTTTCTGTAAGAGGATTTTTAAATTTATAATAATCTAGAATCGTAAATAGGCGGGATAAGAATCCTGAGACCAAATGTACTGGGCGATTTTTGACTTTTACGTACAGGGTGTAAGGGACATCGTAACGAATACTGAAATAGTGTATTCAGACTATCATTCTGAGTCTAAAATCATTGGAATTTTCCCCCCGTAGGTTCGTTACGATGTCCCTTACACCCTGTATAATAGGATAATACAAAAATTTGTACACTTTGTTCCACAAAATGTAATCATATTTTGAAACTTATAAAAGATTAAGCGCTGAAAAAATTAAATATGAGAATACGGATCGGAACTCTGAATGCCGGAAATCCGAAGTCCGGAATTCCGATATGATTATTTTATTTTAATCCAGTAACAAAAGAAACTTAACATTTAAATACGTATATAAATTACGAATACGTTACGCAAAACTACGTAGATGTAAAGAAAAAAATAAAATCTATTATGTAGTAGTTGTTAGGGGTAGATACAACCGTTTAACATAGAAATAACATTTTAATAGGCTTAAATAACTGTAATTTAGGATTAATTTTATATATACTTAATCGGAAATTTAATAATATGGAGCTTGTGTTGAGATTTGGTCCAAACTGGTACAGATCACAGAAAAAACAAAATTTAATAATATTTGGAAATATCAATTATGTTTAAAAAAGCAGACTAAACTGGCCTAGTGGTTTGTGAGCTTGACTGCTAAACCAGTGGTTGTGGGTTCAATTCCCACCCAGGACAAATAATTGTGTGATGAGCACACGATCATTTGTTGTGTCTGGGTGTAATCTTTATATATATATATATACTGCGACTGAACTCCTCCTAAACGGCTGGACCGATTTTGATTAATTAGTGTGAAGCAGACGACGTTGCGCGGATCAGCTGGTTTATCTATAATATTCAAGTATTAATTAGAAATATTTAACTATGTTTTTTAGAAGTCTGGTACTCGAAGACGGCCTTGTGTAAGGTTATTACATGTAAAAAAAATTAATATTTATTACACACACGTACCAATTTCGACCAAAATCTCAAATATTAAATCTGGAACAGATTTATATAAAATAAAATAATACGTACAGAAACTTATACACATGAAATTTGAATAATAAACTTTATTGTACACCAATAAGGTTTATTCTTCTTTGGATATTTCTGAACAATTTTACGGATTTTAGTATGTCTATAGAATTATCAGATCATTTTTTTCAGACTTATGTAAAAATAATAATAAAATAAAATATATTAATGTAATTTGAACATTCCCAGTGTAATAATAAACATTATCTTTTCTTTGCTTATTTTAAGCAAATTAAACAGAGTTCGGTGTTTGACTGACAAGTCAAATGAGATTCTCACTCTGACGTCAAAAAAATTGGACGTCACACTTTATTATCGTCAATTTTTTTAATAATAATTATATATTTTTTTTAAACAATTCTTAACATTATGTTATTAAACATGATGATCTGTGTGGTGACGGATTAAGAATACAGAGTGTCACCACCCCTATTCATCCCGTGGGTGTCGTAAGAGAGAACTAGGGAAGCAAACTACGCAGGACAACAGCACTGCAGAGAGAAGGAAAACTTGAAACAAACCCTATACCAAACCGTCTGGCCAGCGTGGTATAGTAGGCCAAAACCTCCTTTTTAAGGCGAGGCCTATGTCCAACAGTGGACTATTAAAGGCTGTTGATGATGTTATTAAAAATATTATTTAAAACATTCAATTCTGCCTGTATCTTAGCTTTGTGAGGGTCTTACTACGTTTCTAAATGCGAAAGTTTGATTGGATATTTGTTACTCAATCACACCAGAACGGCTGCACAAATCATGATGAAATGTAACACAGAGATAGATTATAAACTCGAATGGCACGTAGGCTATTTTCTATCCCGGAAAATTTATAGCCATAATCGACATCAACGAGGGCAAAGCCGGGGGTAACAAACTGGTTTGTACTATAATAACAGCTTTTTACAAAAAAAAACAAAATTGCCCATCTGGTTGTCACGGTTAATCTACGAAACGGAATGACCGATTACTATTTGACTTTCACTATTAACTATCTTTTTTTATGGTAAAGTGGGGGCAAATAAGCAGGGAAACAACATGATGGTAAGTGACTGTGGCTCTCCCACGAGAAAATCTTGGAGAAAATAAAAATCTATTCATACCAGCGAAGCTGCAACAGGCACTGCAAGTACAAAAACCTTATAAAACCGGAGTTCCATCCCTTACTTTATAATTATCTGCGTGAACTATCACATTGAGATCGCATTTAATTCAATATCTCTCCGCCGTGTGACAAATATAAACATCCACATCAACAGCCTTTAATAGTCCACTGCTGGACCATAGGCCTCTCCTTAGAAAGAAGGTTTCGGCCTACTATACCACGCTGGCCAGACGGGTTGGTATAGGGATTGTATCAAGTTTTCCTTCTTTTTGCAGTGCTGGTGTCCTGCTTTGTTTTGCGCTCTTAGTCGCCTCTTACGACACCCACGGGATGAATTGGGGTAGTGACATTCCGTATTCTTAATCCGTCACTACACGCATATAAACATCCAGACAGAACAATTTATAGGACACCTGTATTTTTATCTATACTAATGTTGTTCGGGGTAATCTCACGAACTACTGATTCGAATGGAAAAAAGCCTATAATATTGGATAGCTTTTATCGAGGAAGGATATCCATACTAATATTATAAATGCGACTGTAACTCAGGAGTCACAAACGCGTTGCCGGTCTTTTAAGAAGGAGTACGCTCTTATCTTGAAGGTTTGAAAGTCGTATCGGTCCGGTAATATAGCAGGCGACATTTTGTGTTTTTCAGATTGGTGGTACAGGCCTTGGTCGCACTCAAGCAGTGGGATATCTTGTGTACCTTCCCTACGTATACATAATTATATTTCTTTTTAATACGACATAACAACTTAGCAACCTGTTTTTTTTACACACGCAATCAGCGTGGTGTTCAAAAAATCTAATATTTTTTGATAAATTTTATGACTATACCGAGAATGTTCAAAAACACTGAAATTTCAAAAAATTAAATAATTGTGAATAAAGAAAATTTAAAATAATATTAATAACGGTGTTTTATTTTAAATATAACTTGAAAATAATTCTGTACTTCCGTTTTACAAACATAATTCGATAAACTCGAAATAAACATATATTTTTTATTGCAATAAATTTATATTTATTTATAATTAGGTACTTTTAATTAGTGATGTACCGGATCGTTAAAAATATATATCCGCGGATTCGGATTTCGAGTTTTTTGTTAATTACTAGTAGTATGCGTGATCTTGGCGTCGAATAAATTAATATAATAGAAAAAATATGTTTAAGATCAAAAAATTACTAATACGGATATAGATCCGCAGATTCCGATATCCGGCACATCACTACTTACAATATCTATCAGAATTCCGTGTTAGTTAAATAATATCAATATGATAACTGCTTGGCCGGTATTTAATCTTTTAAAGTATTATTTTTTTCTCTTAATTTCAATTTAGTCAAAAATTTGTATATCTATTTCTGAATAAAGTTTTCCAAATATATAGCAGGTAACTCGAGTTCCCACACAACACTAGTAAATTGATTAATTATTGACTGACCAGTCAAAACTAGTGTCAAGTGACATAATCAAACGTCACAAAATTTAAAATAACAATCTGTGACGTCACCGTGCTATCTGTTTGACAGTTAATGTCATTTCAACTGTAAATTATATTAACTATGTCCAAGTGTTGTTAAGTCTAGTTCTAAATCTCTCCTACAGTTTTAATAAATGGTTAAACAATTCAAAAACGTTTTTAAATTACCATAAATACTATTATAAATGCAAATGTGAGTTCTTTTTAACTTTTTTCGCCTAAACTACTCAATCGATCATCGTGAAATTTTGGATAAACGTTGTCAGAGGCACAGACAAGGGAAAAAGGAGTGTTACATTTTGTCACAATGTACAAAGACGCGTACAATTCCTTTGATCGTTATTTTTTTTTAATATTTCTGCTATTCCCCAAATAGCAGAAAATATTTGACAGGAGACAAATCCAAAAAATCAAACATCATAAAATCCGGTCCAGCCGTTCTTGAATGACAAATTTTGCAAGTACCCGTCTTTGTTTTATTTATTAAGATACGAAGGCTATGTTTATAGGAAGACATGTAATGATATACCTAATTATACGTGTGAGCCACACATTAGCAGCATATGAGGTGTAACATCTCACATCTCAATTGCCATCTGAAGGACAACTTTAGCACCGGACGTTTATTGTTTAGGGGGGGTAGGCAAACGAGCTGGCGTGTTACCTGATGGTAACTACCGCCGCACATGTACACCTGCAACTCAAGAGTCACTAGTGAAGTTACCGCTCTTTGTCCCCCCCCCCCCCCCCCCTTTTTCATATTCTGGGGTTGACTCAAGAGTCACTCCCCCTCTCATAATCTGTATGGGCGGACCAAGAGTCACTAGTACGTTGCCACTCTTTGACCCCCCCCCCCTCCATAATCTAGGGGGGCTCAATAGCCACGTCACTCCCCCGCCCATAATCGGTGTGGGCGGTTCAAGAGTCACTAGAACGTTGCCACTCTTTGACCCCCCCCCCCCTCCATAATCTAGAGGAGTTCAATAGTCACGTCACTCCCTCTCCCATAATCGGTGTGGGGGGGTTCAAGAGTCACTAGTGCGTTGCTGCTGTTTAACCCCGCCACATAAACTGTATGGAAGGCATAGTTTCACTTACAGCCACAGTTTTCAGTTACAGTTTATGGGGCGGGTGCCATATAGTGTTGGGCTGCAGTAACTTCACTCAATCGGTGAAAAAACAGCGAAAGAATCGCTAAATACTGGTTGTCTGTGAAGCCGTGGCAACACTCCGGCGCAACAAAGAATATCAACGAATAGCGCGCATCCCCGGCTCATGTTACAGTTTTCCGAAATATTAAATTTCGTCTTTTCACGAAATAACACCTACAGATTGCAAAAAAGAGAGAGAGAAAAAAGATGTGATACATAAATACAAAAGCCTCTTAATTTATTATAAATACCTTTTCATAAATATTAATTACATTTTTTGAACGCAAAAGGGTCTGGCAGAGATATTTGTTAAACTTTTAGCAGTTATCATAATGAATTTTATTTTGATTTACATAGGAGCGGCCATTTACCTAAATTTACATTTAAAAATGGATTATGATGACATAATTTTTACAATATATGATTATTCTATCATGATTATTTAAAAAGAAACTACAATACACATAAAATTTATAAAAAAAAGGACGTAAAAATAACCTCTAAAAGAACATAATAATATCTTACATAATATGTTATTTCATTTGGATTGTGGAAGTTCAATTTTTTTTTAATTTTTGGAACGAAATTCCTTATCAAGCTTACAAGCTCTGAGCGGATGGGAGCGAGACCGAAAAATGTGTTATCAACAGCCTTTAAAAGTCCACTGCTGGACATAGGCCTCTCCTTACAATGGTGGTTTTGGCCTACTATACCACGCTGGCCAGACGGGTCTGTATAGGGTTTGTGTCAAGTTTTCCTTCTCTTTCAAAAGAAAAATGTGTAACAAGACTTTTTTCCGACCCTTCTCGCTCGAACTATCTCTCAGAAATAACTCAAGTATTAAAGATTAATTTATCATTATTTATTTTATACATAATAAATATATATTATCATAAATTCTTCCATTTAACTTTATTAAATATTTTATAAAGTAAATTATAATGACTGTATAGCAAACGTCTACCAAAACTTCGAAAGGAACTTCATTCCGACCGGGGGTCTATAGACCCCTTACGCCATTTTTTATTTTACAACTAGCTTCGATGTAACATATTGCGGTTGCATTGATGAGAAATGAAGAACAAAAACGCGAAAAATGTACAAAAACAATCTTTGAATCATTTTGTACATAAGTGTCAAAATTTCTTCAAAGCTTACAAAAATCAACTGAACAATTTTCATATTTTAGGTGAATGACTATTTCATTGACCAGTTTAAGTTGAACTGTCGTTGTATGGACCTTTTGTGCCACGACGTGTCTAAATGTATACCAGGCCTTTCTATATATACTGCCCTGACTGATTCATCAACGCAGAGCCTAATTGGCAGCTGATGCTTATGTTCTAAGCACCCACTAATAAAATAATTTTTGGGTATTTCACCCCTAAAGGGATAAAATAAGGAATGACAAATAAGAAATAAGAAAATCAAATAATCGTATAGCCGTTTCTATATAATTTTTAACTTAGTTTCTATACAATTTTTAACTGAATTTGATTTTTCTGCAATTTTCTGTATAAGTTTTAAGTATACAAAATACTATATTCCTATTTCTGTGCATTTGCTTGTTTATCGGTATAGGGCAAAAAACGAGGAGACAGATCACCTGACAGTAAGCGACTAGCGCCACTCATGAATCATAAGTGCATTATAGAGTACGTATTGTTAAGAGCGTACACCCCGTAAGCTCTTAAATATTCATTTTGTGAACGCTCTGCTATCTGAAATATAATTAACAATATACTAATGGCCCAAAAATAACTTCAAACACCCACAACCCAGTATTAAAGTAAAATAAAATAATACAAAATAATTATGTATAAAAAAATGTAAAAAATATTTTTTAAGAATTAGCACCTCTATTGAGTACTCTTAATTATACATACATTCAGTCCCAAAAGTAACCGGAAATTCTCATTTCAAAAACTCGTTCTAAAGATATTTAAAAAAAATACTTTTTGCGTTAGGTTGGTACAACTGTCATTGATTGGCGGTAAAAAAAAATAACCTAACCTCTGTCAACAAAATTTGTGGTCGCGTCGTTTTTTACTATGGCCGATTTTATTGAGCAAAGATCTCGTATTAAATTCTGTGTTGCAAATGAAAAGTGTTTCGAGGACTGGTTGAAGCGCTGGCCTAAGTGTATTGCCTCTAATAGAAGATACTTTGAAGGGGACAAAATAAATTTGGATAATTAAAATTACCTCTTGTGTTTTATTTACAATTGCCGGGTACTTTTGGTACACAGTAGTATATGTTAAACATTTATTTTATATATAATAAACAAATGTGTATTTTTACAAGACTTTAGTCAGATTGGCGACAATAGTGTTTCAAAACACATGTTTTATTTCACATGAAAGGATTCGCATTACCACCGCTTATCAAAATGACTAAAACCAACTAAAAATAATATATGTATATTCATTGCAACCACGTACACTAACATGTTTATAATAAGAGGAAAGAATGGAATAAAAACACAATCACCTGTGATTTATTATATAATTTACAAAACCACTATTGTCACTATTATTAACGCTATTATTAGCGCTAGACTCGAAAAAAAGGTCGTAATCTTTGATAAAAAGAATTTAGATCGATTTTAATGGCATTTATGTTTGTCCATGACCAAATCATAATTTCAATTATTTTGTCATAATATTATGTTTTAGCAGTAGCAATCATTTCCATGTCTAATAAGAGGAATATCTAATGGGTTTTTCGATCAATCTATACTTACCCCTGCCGGGATACCTAAAGGCGTGAATGTAGTAGTAATTATAAAGCTGAAGAGTTTGTTTGTTTGTTTGTTTGTTTGTTTGTTTGAACGCGCTAATCTCAGGAACTACTGGTCCGATTTGAAAAATTCTTTCAGTGTTAGATAGCCCATTTATCGAGGAAGGCTATAGGCTATATATCATCACGCTAAGACCAATAGGAGCGGAGCACCAATGAAGAATGTTTCAAAAACGGAGAAAATTTATTACTATTGAGAGACGCAGACGAAGTTGCGCGGGTCAGCTAGTGTAGTAGTAAAGGCGTGTAGGAGACTGACATTGTGTGACTAGGGGTGGGAGGGGTTCCCCAGGGACTTCCTTTCTAGGGTATACCTGGTTCCCCGGCTATTGGTGCCCGAGACGGCGTGCGGTTTTAGTCGGTTCGAGTCCGACATGCCACCGACAGGTGGTATCCGAGGGGATTTCCGCACGGAAAAAAAAAAGGGGTGGGAGGGGTCTTAAGTTTCGTGACATCACATTTCAAAACCAAATATATCGTAAGAATTATGACGCAAATTTAGAATTATTAACAGTGATAATAAATCTTCGTACTTTGTTTTGTTAATATTTTTAAATGTTTTATGTAATGTTGATTTTTGAAATCTATCATTAAAAAAAATTGAAATGAAATTAAAACTAATTTTGGAACTGCAGTTTTAATTTAATATTTTTTAACGTAATGCCCTATGTCCAGCATAGGACTGATAAAGGCTGATTATGATTATGATGGGAAGCGGAGGGGGGGGGTAAAAAAACCCATGATATTCGTGTGACGCAATTCATGTATGACCTTTGTGTGATCCACAAGTGATTGTTCTGAGAGTTCTTTGTGTATGTTTGTAAATTCCTCCGCGACACAGGATATATTCTTAGCGAGTTGTTTAAAAAACAGAAATAATGCTTGTGTACATGATATGCAATATTTTTAATATATTATTTTACTGTGCAGACGTAAAGATTAGAGAGAGGGATTACCAGGTCACCTCACTAAGGAATGCACTGGTAGAGAAATACTGGAGTCATAGTTATAGTTGTTTAAATGGTGTGGTTTGGCAACACAACTAAACGCATAATAATCGTCTTAGCGAGGCGTGAGGGGGGACTACCCCTACCGGTGCGGCGAGTGGGGGACCGACCCCGAGCAGCGTGACCCCACACATCCAACAGCCGTCACTCTCGCCTCGGGACATCACCGTGGACGGTCCGACCTCTTATTATTTCATTTCTTTTTATTCTTAAGTTTGATTTACGTGTAAAGACCTGGCGGTTAAACTAGAAGCTATACAGTCCACTACCATTTGATTTACGTCCCTCTGGACCCTTCAACATGGTCTTTCGAGCCGGATACCCGCAGAAGACCACCTGATGAGTATCCAATTATATGAAGCAGAATTACAATCATGGTTTTACTATGAAGATAATTCTTCTGTTCTTTTCTGTTACGTCTACACAATAAAGAGCTACTTACAAAAAATTAGAACACATTTTGTAATAAAAAAATAATAATAAAAAATCATAATCACAGATTTTTGAAATCCAATTAAAATCAAATGCATTTGTATTTGAATTTTACTTTTTTTTCTTCAACAAATGCTTAGCTATCGAACCAAATGTCCGGATATATTTAACAAAACACTTTTAAATCATAAAAAGCTGGTGTACTATCAACAACAAAAGTCGCTGAACGGATCTTAAATCACAGGTATCGTGAATCGGCCCTTTATATAAGATCAATAAGAATGAATATATTTTAATAATATTAAATGTACTTAATTAAGTAGAAGAACATGTCCAATGACTTTTTTCGCTGATATTACAAGTTGCAAAAATTGAGATCATATCCGATGGTCCTTCGAGCCCGAGTCTATACTAGACTCCATACAAGTTGTGATAGCTTGATATATTCGAACATTTGGATTAAATTTTAAAATAAACTATACTAATTCATAAAATCTAATAGTTTGCCAATTTTTATTAATAAATAAATCTACCTTTTAGAATATCCTCTCCTAATTCTTGAATCATCGAACAAAATAAACTGTACCATAATCTTAACAACACTTTGAAAGCATTTCGGAGATTTCCACCAAATTTATTGACATACTCTACAATAATAAATATTTGGGTCAATTTTTTCCACTACTAAAGTGGAAAAGAAGTAAGCTGATGACCACACTGACCATCTACGGGAAGATTTTTAATTTATCTCATAGAATACCTTTGCCACTTTAGTAGTATAATAAAATGACGTTACGCCTGAACCCCCACTGAGTTTAATTTATAAGTACATGTTCTTCTTTTAACAGAGACTTTTCGAAAAAGAATCCTCTCTCTTTTCATCAAGTCATTATGCATATTGACCAGCTATTCCGCGAATTGCCTACAAAGTGTATAATAATAAATGTATGGAGACCGTTTCATTAATCAGGTGGCAAATAACTGAACAGCTTGTATTTGTCTCTGATGTACGGTCGAACGTCGTCTTTCTGTAAAAAGTAAAAAAAAATACAAATTAATAATAATAATAATAATAATAACCTGAGCACGTTTCACACAAGGCTTTGTGATCACAAATTAGGCAGAGCCTATGCTATGGTGACCTTACTGCTGATAAACATACTTATATTAATAATATTCTATCACATTCACACAACGCCATCTAGTCCCAAACTAAGCAGAGCTTGTATTATGGGTACTAGACTACTGATATAAATACATATCTACTTTTTTTTTGTAAATACATACTTATTATACATAGAAACACCCAGACCCAATCAAACATTAAATGTTCATGCACACAAATGTTTGTCTTGAGCGGGCATCGAACCCGCGACCTTAGGAATAGCAGTCCGTTACACAAACCACTACGCCATCCGGTCGTCAAAACATTTATTGAAGAATTTTGTAGGGTTTTTCTGAGAGAAAAAATAGCCTAAGTTACTCCTTATAAAGACAACTACTTGGTAGTATTTAAGTCGGTAAAGCCGTTTTGAAGGTTACCCGAAACAAAGAGACAGACAGGCAAAAATATTTTAAACTGGTTTTTAGGCATAGGTATCGTGCAAATAACCATGTAAGCATAAAAAAAACCTATTATTTCAACATTACAAACAGACGCTTCAATTTTATTTATTTGTATAGATAACATCCAGATACAACAAATAAATGTGCTCATCATACTATTATTTGTCCTAAATGGGAATCGAACCCACAACCTGTTGTAGAAATGCATGAAACAGTACAAATTATACTCACAGTAGCGAGATGCTCCAGGAAAGGTAGCAGCTTGAGAAGCTCATTGTCGCTGCGGTCCACGAACCAACTGTCTATTGGAATGCCGTTCTCTAACTGGTAACCGAACGCCTGCAATGAAATATATATTTTTTTTTTTTTTTTTTCTACCACATTCACACAACGCCATCTAGTCCCAAACTAAGCAGAGCTTGTACTATGGGTACTAGATAACTGATATAAATACATATATACTTTTTTTTTGTAAATACATACTTATTATACATAGAAACACCCAGACCAAATCAAACATTAAATGTTCATGCACACAAATGTTTGACTTAAGCGGGAATCGAACCCGCGACCTTTGGAATAGCAGTCCATTACACAAACCACTACGCCATTCGGTCGTTTGAATTGATGATGAACTGTTGAGTTCGTGATGAACTACTGGTTCGAATTGAAGAATTCTTTTAGTACTTAACAGCCCATTTATTAAAGACTGTAGGCTATTTAATATTAAGTTATGGTCGTAGCTTTATATGAGTCCAATAGGACCCTTTTTTTTTTTTTTCGTGCGGAAATCCCCTTGGATACCACCTATCGGTGGCATGTCGGACTCGAATCGACTAAAACCGCACGCCGTCTCGGGTACTAATAGCCGGGGAACCAGGTAAGTCCAATAGGACCCGAGTATCAATTAAAAATGTTGAAAAAATGTTGAAAAATATATTCCTTTTGAGAAACGCAGACATATCTTCACAGATCAGTGCATCATTATTATCTGCAGCCTTTAATAGTCCACTGCTGGACATAGGCCTCTCCTTAAAAGGAGGTTTCAGCCTACTATACTTCGCTGGCCAGACGGATTGGTATAGGGTTTGTTTTAAGTTTTCCTTCTCTTCACAGTGCTGTAGCCTGCTTAGTTTGCTACCTTAGTCGGCTCTTACGACACCCGTGGGATGAATAGGGGTGGTAACACTCCGTATTCTTAATCCGTGGCCACAAGGATCAGTTAGTTTAAACATAAATATTTGAACTAACCTGCGGGCTGTTGTCCACTATAACTGTCTTCCTCAAATCTCTGCCGAGTATCGACAGATCCTTTACATAGTTGCCGTTTACAAGCAGACAGTGTTCACGGAATAACCTGTATAACAAAAACATTATCATAAATAAACACACATTGCCTGTATCTTAACCTATTTTGGCGGTAGAATGCCATTGCGATTCTCGCTCTCCCGGCCATTGGCAAACAGAGGAACACCAGGGTGGTTATTGGTCAGTAAGAGTTCGACAGACCCCTTTAATCTTCCCCTGCGCCCCCCAATGAGAGAAGGACATCCATGAGGATTATTTATTTTGTTTATCTCTTTATTGTACACTGCAGTATTATTTGTACAGATATTATATACACTTCGATATAACAATAGGCGGTGTTCACGGCGATCTCTTACAGACTTTGATATGGATATTGCCAAATTTAAATTAGGGTATCCTGCGATGTTCCCCGTTAAGAAAAAAAAATATTAACCTATTTACTAACTTTGTTACAGGGGGGTGAATAAGTAGCTTAGTTACCTGCTGATAAATGTTTACCATTGTCCATGGACACCCAGTGTGTTGCCAGTGTTGTTGTTGGAATAATTACGAACACACATATAGAAAGATGAAGTGTTGTACAGATACATGATGATGAATTAGACAACCAACCACCACCACTACCAAACCATTGGTAATCCAATTCTACACAGTAAGCCAGCATGTGGGGGGCTGGTCATAATTCTCCGACGCCTCATGTATCTAATACAACACTTCATAATTGTTAAACATCAGTATCACTACTTGTGCCGAAGCTTGGCTTCAAACATAATTTTATTTCAAAGATATATGAGCTTCTTAGAAAAAGGTCGATTTTGATTAATTAATCTTTTTGGCGTAGGACTGGACCAGGTCAATCCTTTACAACTTTTGTACAAAAGTTCTTTTCCTTCTAAATAAATAAAAAAAATAAACTTTATTCTGTAAGAAAACACAGCATACAACTTAATACAAATTACTAACTTAATACAACTTACAATAATATTACATTTTTTTAAATGCTTATAACTATTGACCTACGTGCAACACTATACTACGCTATCTGTGGTCATGAGTATTTAGTTGTCTGTGAGACTGTGATCATATATGACGTGGCGCTGACGCGGTGATCACTATTATTTTAGGTTAGGTACCAGAGAGAAACTATGTTTTGCATGTGACCAAGCAGGCCTCTCAATCTTAATCACATAGATAGCTTGTGCGGATGAGAGTTGTACGCTGTGTCCCACAGAATAGGTGGACCCTCAGCATTTACTGTGATGGACATGGTCCGTCCCAGTACTGATTTTCAGAGCCCACCAGAATTATTAATTGATTTGACGCCGACAGCCGCAATTACCACTGGATATCTCTAATGTGCTGCTTGTCATGTCATGTATGACACAAGGACTGGATTTGGTAAGTAGGCTATATTGTAAAACAACTTAACGCTAGCACAACAAAAAAACAAACAACCAAACTTATAAAACTACAATTGACTATCACGTATTAACTACAAGTACAACTAAAACTGATTGCTTACTGTATGGTTTTTATTATTATACCTATTAACTTACTAACTATCATCTATTTTAGGTTTTCTCTACAGATTTTTTTGTTTGCTGTATATTGGTTTCGGTTCCAAAAATGTAAACAGACTGGCCTAATATGTAAACAGATGTGTTCCAGCACAACGGACCTGTATTTGATCCATCGTCGCGCCGGGTCGAGCAGGTTGAGCAGGCGGTCGGCGTACACGCGCTTGCTGGCCGTGAACAGGATCACCTCGTACAGCCGCGACACGCGCGACAGGAACTCCGCGAAGTGCGGCCGGGTGCGGACGAACACCTGAACGTGTTATAATAATAATAATAGCCTTTATTTCGGACAGTTTTTCATCTACAGTATTTAACATCTTAATTATTGTAAAAATTTTTTACTTATATATTATATATCTTATCTATTACGCTTAACTATTACTCATCGACAACTCTGTCTGTGTGCCACTTATTGGCAAAGGCCTCCTCCAACTTCTTCCATTCCTGTCTATCCTTAGCAGTTCTCAGTTCTTAGCAGAACGTGTTATAATGATAATAAACTCACACATCTCAAACGAACATTTGTGTGCATGAACATTTAATGTTTGATTTGGTCTGGGTATTTACAAAAAAAAAGTATATATGTGTTTATATCAGTAGTCTAGTAGCCATGGTACAAGCTCTGCTTAGTTTGGGACTAGATGGCGTTGTGTGAATGTGGTAGAATATTATTAATTATTAATAAGTATGTTTATCAGCACTCTGGTTACCATAGTACAGGCTCTGCCTAGTTTGGGATGAGACAGGCCGTCTTTTTTTTTTAGACAACACCCGCACTAGGAATAAATCCTGTGTCTGGGACTTTACAAACATACATGAAACGGACACAAAGTACACCCAGACTCAGAACAACAATTTGTGGATTACACAAATTGTTGTACCGCTTTAACCACTACGCCATCCGTGCAGTCAAGTCAGTCAGTCTCATCCCAAACTAGGCAGAGCCTGTACTATGGTAACCAGAGTGCTGATAAACATACATATATATTTCTAAATACATACATATTGTTAAATTAGAACGCAACCCTTCACTAATGTGACAACACTAGCAATGTCATTTTTTATCTGTGTTCTTCCTTTATGTGTGATCTGAATCATCCCCTAACTTTCTTGGGTACATAACACATTTTCCTTATGTTGACTTTAACCCTTTTAACCATTTGAAAACGTATGTATCTGGATAACATTTTTCTTTTTTTATCTCTGTAAATGAGTCAATGTGCCTGGACTATAGTGGTTAGTGGTCCTCTGTTTACTATGCCAACGGTCGCGGGTTTGATTCTCACCCAGGACAAATAATGGTGTGATGACCATGATCATTTGTTCCGTGTTTGAGTGTAATTTATCTATCATATGTGTAGGTAATTCATCAATCATCATCAACAGCTTTTAATAGCCCACTGCTGGACATAGGCTTCTCCTTAGAAAGGAGGTTTTGGTCTACTGTACCACGCTGGCCAGACGGGTTGGTGTCAAGTTTTCCTTCTCTTTAAAGTATTGTTGTCCTGCGTAGTTTGCTCCCTTAGTCACCTCTTACGGCACCCTGACTGCCTAACTACTACCATTATAAATTGGGGTGTTTGGGCGAATGTTTGTTTCGATGAAATTTAACACAGAAATAGATTATAGTGAGGCAAATTAAAGTAACAATCGGGATAAAGATTAGCCTATATAGTCTAGGGTACTTTTTATCCCGAAAAAAAAATTGACAGGATTCTGTCTATTTTTTTTTTCGTGCGTGAAATGTCAAACTTAGGAAGTCAGGTTGAAAAAACGGAAATAACATGACAAAATGAATGTAAGTGACCAATTAAATCAAAAAGACTTAATTTTTCCAATATATTTTAAAGAATTTCGGAATGTTGTTTTTTTAAAAACCCTTTTAAAAAAAAAGTTGAACCGACTTCAAACAACACCGACAAAGAGCACTAAAAATTAAAAAATAATTACAAATCTAAGTAAAAAACTATAATAAGTACCCTCAATGTAACAGGTAACATTATAATACCAATAGTCCCTTCTAGTCTGTTTGCAGTCGGTGCCAAGCCAAATAGGTGCTTGATAGGCATGGTAGAATGTAGCGCGGCAGCTGCAACAGTCTTCATGCTGCGCAAAACATGTTGAACGAGCTAAAGTGGACGCACATCTCCAATTATATTATTATTTTGAATGCTTTATTAAGTAGTTGATAAATTTGCGCACGTAATTTATCTGGTTGGTCTTTATTAATTAACAAAATCTTCGATGTTTCATTAGAATTATTTTGAATTCTTAATTTTTCATTGTGCTAATATAAAGCTGACATAGACCAGTCTTACTTATTGTGCATCGAGCTTGGCACCGACTTCAAACAGACTAGAAGGGACTATTGGTATTATAATATTACCTGTTACATTGAGGGTACTTATTATAGTTTTTTACTTAGATTTGTAATTATTTTTTAATTTTTAGTGCTCTTTGTCGGTGTTGTTTGAAGTCGGTTCAACTTTTTTTTTAAAAGGGTTTATTTTACCATTTTTAGTGTAGGATATGTTTGTAATGAGTAGATAAGTACGATATTTAAAACACTACGTACCGTAATGTATAGTAACAAACTGTAGTTTGTTAGATTATATTAAATATTATATTTAATTACTGCTGGACATAGGCCTCTCCTTAAAAAGTTGACCCACACAAAATTTAAGAGTTTTTTTCCAGAACTATTTTAATAAATTAAGTATAAAATTACTTACAAACGAAATGCGATGCCATCCATAGCAACTAAACGTCTATCCGAATTATTTTAACAAGATAGAATACAAAATTTCAACCTTTTCTTCTTAATTACTGTGGGGACATAAATACTGCAAGTTCTCTGGTTTGTTTGGCTAAAGAAATACTCGTAGCTAAAACACGTTGTCGGGGCTGTCAAATTCCCAATAATTGTGGGGTTTCCCTCGATTTCTCTAGGATTCCATCATCAGATCCTGAATTGGTGGTAATGGGACCAATTCGGGAGCATACCCTTTCGATTACAAAAATAATTTTGAAAATCGGTCCACAATTGACGGAGAAATCGCGGAACAAACATACTTCTTTTGTGTTTTGGAAGTCGGTTAAAAAGAAAACATACTGTCGAATCAAAAACCCTCCTTTTTTTATGTTGGTTAAAAATCGACTAGCATGAAGCTCCTAGTCGAGACGAATCAAATGAGCACAAACACGGCAGAATTGCTTTATTTTATTACAGAGTTCCCATGGCTATTTACCGTCTCCATCATCAGACCCTGAATATCACATAGGATCGGAGTCCTTATTAATTAGACTCAAACACATTCAAATTCGATGGTATTACATAATTTTGTTACAGAGATCCCATACTCCTAAACCATTCATCATCAGCTTCATCATCAGCTCAGCAACATCAGATGGTGACCATTAGATGCAAAAATCTACATAGATTAAGATAATTTCTGATAAACAGTGTATATGCCTACAAAATTTGAGGGTTTCCCTCGATTTCCCCAGGATCCCATCATCAGATCCTGACCTGGTGACAATGGGACCACCTTTGACGTATGACCTACCAAATAAAAAAAGAATTATTCAAATCGGTTTATAATTGCCGGAGTAATCGCGTAACAAATATACAAAAAAAAAAAAAAAAAAAAAAAAATACAGTCGAATTGAGAACCTCCTCCTTTTTTTGAAGTCGGTTAAAAAAAAAAAATTAAGTCTGTGGACAAAAAAAATGTGCAAAAACTACTAAAACGTTATATTTCTCATTCTATATAAGTATTTGTGTAAAAATACTCACTGTGTACCGACAATCTTGGAAGAGCACTGGGAAATGAAAACTTGCATCCGGCAACTCCTGCAGTGAACAGTGCACCAGCGTCTCGTCTAAATCCAGAACCTGAAGCAAACAAAACAAACCAAAACATTTAGAGAATAACAAACACAAAATTAAGAGTAAGAATTGTTATGTAAAACGAGCCAAGTTATGAGCAAAAGCTCATGAAAACATTGTCGTACTAGTATTTACCGTGGGAGACCTATGCTTCGGCATGAATGTGCTGGCTCAACCGGAGTGATACCACGGCCTCACAGAAAACCGGTGTTAAACAATTCTTTCGTTGCCTTTCACTGAGTGAGTGAGGTTACCGGAGCCCAAATCCGCTGACTCAAGCGAGAGGGACTCCAAGGGCTCAACGCACTTGTGACTTTTGAGTTGCAAGTGTCCATGGGTGGCGGTAGTTGCTTACCATCAGGTGAACCGTCTGCTCGTTTGCCCCCTTATACCATAAAAAAAAACTCGAGAATGTTTATGTATAAAAGAAATACACAAATATACACATTTTTAAGCAATACATGTGTTGACATGGATCCAGTACATGTATTGACCAAAGGCCAATCTATACAAATAAATAAAATTGGAGTGTCTGTTAAAATAACCGCATTTTACTAAATGCATATGTATGTTTACAAGGTACATATGCCAAAATAACATTTTTTTCAATTTTTGTCTGTCTGTCTGTTTGTTCCGGGTAATCTCTGGCTGGACCGATGTCGACGGGACTTTAACTGGCAGATAGCTGATGACATACGGAGTAACTTAGGCTACTTTTTTTTGACTAGTTTCGCCCCGCGGCGTTGCCCGCGGTTATAACAACAAACGCGGGTAACACCGCGGGTCTCAGCTAGTTCTTGTAATAAAAATTCAGGCTCATTTCAGTTCCGATCATCTCTCGATCTCACAACTGTCATAAAAGGTGTTCTCGTAGTAAAGTATTAAACATACAACGTTGACTGTAATGTGATTATATCGTATTATAACCGAAAATTATAATAAAACTAAAAATAGGAACATCCATATGATGTACGTCGATTATAAGAAAGCATTTGATTCTGTCCCCCATAGTTGGTTATTATATGTATTGGACCATTATAAAATTCACCCTAGTCTCATAACATTCTTAAGCACAGCCATGCTTCATTGGAAAACTAAATTAAAATTAATAAATAACGAGTTAACCACTGACTTGATAAAAATTAAAAGAGGCATATTTCAAGGAGATGCGCTTAGCCCGCTTTGGTTTTGTATGGCACTCAACCCCTTATCTGAACTGCTAGATAGTACAAATATAGGATTTAAATTAAGATGCAATAACTCATTCCACATACTCTCACACTTACTTTACATGGACGATATTAAAATTTATGCAACTAATAACACTGAACTTAATAAACTAACTGACATTACACAATCATTCTCGACAGATATTCATATGCAATTCGGGGTAGACAAATGTAAAACTCACTCAATCAACCGCGGCAAGACAGAATACAATTTTTATACACTTGATACAGGTGAACAAATAGAACCAATGGATGAACATACGACGTATAAATATTTAGGATTCCGCCAGTCTAGACAGATTCAGCAAAAACAGACAAAATTAGAGTTAACACAGAAATTCAAAGCCAGAATAAGTCAGATTTTGAGAACCCAATTAAACTCACGCAATACCATCAAAGCCATCAACACGTATGCAATACCAGTTCTTATTTATTCGTTTGGGATTTTAGCCTGGTCCCAGAGCGATCTCATTAAATTACAGCGCACAATCAACACACATATGACAACCAATAGGAAACATCACCCCAGATCGTGCACACAACGTCTTACATTACCACGGCAAGATGGAGGGAGAGGTCTCATCGACATACAGAATCTACACAACAATCTTATAGATAAGTTACGCAAATATTTCTACGCCCAAGCCGGACAATCCTATCTTCATAAATTCTTAACCAATATAGACAAAAAATTAACTCCGCTCAACTTAAACGACACAAACATTCAACCAAAATTATTGAGCAAACAGCAGAAAATAGACTTATGGGCACAAAAGTCTCTACACGGCAGACATCTCGCCGATCTCAGCCAAACACACGTCGATAGAAAAGCGTCGAACGAGTGGCTGCGGCGCGGAGAACTCTTCCCAGAAACCGAGGCTTTTGTGATCGCTATTCAGGATCAGGTTATCGACACTCTTAACTATAAAAAACACATAATCCGTACCCCTAACCTTCCTACCGACTTATGTAGACGATGCCATAGCAGTTCCGAAACCATCCAACACATCACTGGTTCTTGTAAATCTATTGTACAAACTGATTATAAACACAGACATGACCAAGTTGCAGCAATAATCCATCAAAATCTAGCTCACAAATACTCATTTATTTCAAATAAAACTGCTTATTATAAATATAAACCCAGTACAGTTCTAGAAAATAATGCATTTAAAATATATTGGGATAGGACAATAATTACCGACAAAACCATACATTATAATAGACCGGATATAACAATACTAGACAAAACTAACAAAATAGTTTTTATTATAGACATAGCAGTATGTAACACACACAATCTCCTCACGACGCATACAGAAAAGATGACTAAATACATAGACTTAGCAACGGAAATAAAAAGGCAATGGCAAGTAGATAGAGTTAAAATAGTACCCGTTGTCATATCTACAACTGGTGTAGTACCGAAGACTCTTCAAGATAGCCTCAACACATTGGAAATGCCGAAATCCTCTCTCATACTCTTACAAAAAGCAGTCCTTCTTAACACATGCCGTCTCACACTCTTTCTCGCTTCATCCTCATCATCTTAACTTCATATCATCATCCCTTTTTGGCACACTTGGCTAAGGCCCGTGTGTTAGATTTTGTTACCCCTTTAAAATAAAAGGGAGACCAGACAAGTTATAAAATGACAAAATAATAATAATATTGCACCACATTCACACAACGCCATCTAGTCCCAAACTAAGCAGAGCTTGTACTATGGGTACTAGATAACTGATATAAATACATATATACTTTTTTTTTGTAAATACATACTTATTATACATAGAAACTCCCAGACTAAATAAAACATTAAATGTTCATGCACACAAATGTTTGACTTGAGCGGGAATCGAACCCGCGACCTTTGGAATAGCAGTCCGTTACACAAACCACTACGCCATTCGGTCGTCAGTTGAATCGGTAATTTACTAGTCTTAGTAATACTTTACTATTTTACTACGAAAATACCTTTTATGACAGTTGTGAGATCAAAAGTTGATCAGAACTGAATTGTGACCAAACTTTTATTCCGAGAATTGACATTCTGTTAGTATACAAAAGTCTATACAATGACAGATCAAGATATACTGGTCAATAAAATAAAAAACAAGACATTTTCAACGGTTAAAAATTATTTAGTATTAGTTATACTTAGGAAAACTCAAAAAAATGTACTTACAAGACTGAAGTCTGGACTAGTCCTGGTCTTCAATGGCAGTGCTGGGTAGCGGGCTCGCAGAGCACCCGTCGCTACCGTCTCTAACGGAGGTAACTGGAACCAACAATTTTACGTGTAGCAAACTGGGTTTTGTATGCAGTACAAAGTACAACAAGTATACATAGTGCAAGTTGAAATGATTTTTATTACTTGAACCCCCCCCCCCCCCCCCCCGTGGCCCGTGGACCCCCTAAAAAATCACTATTGTCGTCATTGTTTTAGTTATTGTTGTTGTCTTTCAAAAATACTTGATTTACTGTTAAATAGCGTCTCAAAACAGCTTATACGCAACAACGTTTGAGTAAGTAGCAACCCTAACCTACGTACGAAAAAATCGAATGATAAATCACAGTTCACTGTGAATTTGCCCCATGTCTACTAATCAAGTGATGTGTGTGGTCATTCATTCACTCATTTCATTCATTTAATCATTCGTTCATGTAATAATATAAAGTCGTGTGTATTGTATGGTGTGTATTGTCCGTGTAGTGACGGATTAAGAATACGGAATTTCACTACCCCAATTCATCCCGTGGGTGTCGTAAGAGCCGACTAAGGGCGCAAAACAAAACAGGACACCAGCACTGCAAAAAGACGGAAAACTTGACACAAACCCTATACCAACCCGTCTGGCCAGGGTGGTATAGTAGGCCAAAACCTTCTTTCTAAGGAGAGGCCTATGTCCAGCAGTGGACTATTAAAGGCTGTTGATAATGATTGATGTGTATTGTACTAACCTGTTTAATAAATAAATAGGGATCAAAAGCATCAACCCAGGATGAGATTTGCTCGCAGTCAACTCGGTTGCTGCATGATGAGATCACGTCGGCGGCTTCCTCCTGGACACATGCAAAAAGAGGTTACTGAACACATGTAAAAGGGTTACAGTAGTATTTTAGTATGGATTTGTAAATATATAACGTTAAAAAATATTTTTTAGTGACTGACACGAAAAGATTGAGGAGGAAGACACAACGAACTACAGATTAACATCTAATCCTACATCGCGCTATGAATGTTTTTGCGCCGATTAGTATTGATATATATGTACAGGTTCCCAACGGTTGATCCGTGGAGCCGCGACCCGCCAGACATAATTACCTTTTCCTAATTGGAGGATCTTCCCTTTGTATTTTTCCACAATTTTTATTATTCGATAATACTACATAGGCCGACTAAGGAAACAAACTACGAAGGTCAACAGCACTACAAAGAGAAGGAAAACTTGACACAAACCCTATACTAACCCGTCTGGCCAGAGTGGCATAGTAGGCCAAAACCTTATTTCTAAGGAGAGGCTTATGTCCAGCAGTGGACTATTAAAGGCTGTTGATTAATACTACATTGATTTAATGTTTATGAATTACCTCTATGTCTGTTGGTGACTGCTCCTCGTGGCATGCCAGCGATGATTCGTCTTGCGCGATCTCCGTTCCATTCTAGTAACATAAATATAATTTGTATACAGATAAAAATTTTTGCTAGTTTTGCCTGGAGTCGGTATTAACATATGTAGGATGTGTGGAAAGGAACGCAACGGAATGCAAAGGTGCGAGGGAGAGGAGCGAGGGAGGGAGAGAGGAGAGTTATGGCGGTTGAGCGTGTGAGGTGTGTGTACGGAAGACGAAGATAATTAATTAATTAATTTTTTGGTATATTGTTTGTAAGATAAAAATACTGACGTTGAAATAAACAACAAGTTATACCACCCGCATTTTTCATTGGCCCGAACCCACATATATAATAGGTTTTACCTTTACCTATGAAATTGCCGTTTTGTATGCAATAAGTGAAAGTACTCATTTCTTCAAACTTTTTTATTTCTGTTATTCGAAGTAATCACCCATGCAATCGACAACTCTTCTCGAAATCTTTGCCAACGCATTGGCAGTTTATTGATGCCCTTCTTGTAAAAATCAGCTGGACGGGAGGCAACAAACTCTTCAAAGGCATTTTGTACTGCCTCTCGGGAATTGAATTTTTTGTGTGACCACCAGACCTTGCACCTACCGACTATTACTTTTTCCAAAATTTAGACAACTTTTTAGGAGGTAAAAAATTCAATCATTAGACTAATAGTTCACCACAGTTTTGTCTGTGCTATTGGTTCCTGCTTTACTCTTAAGAACTCAGTGTGGTATTAAAATAATCTACATATAACCATCCTGAAGAAGAGATTAGACGTGGTAGCGTATGTGACTGCTGTTCTGAGGTCTCGGACTCGATTCCCGGGTCGGACCGAATGTTTGTGTTCTCCGCAAATAGTTTTGGAACTGAGGTCCTTATCGCGCGTTTTACGTTCTGAGCGGAGGGGAGCGAGACAGCGCGAAGCAGGGAGCGAACAAGACTACCGACACTATAAAAAAACATCTTCCAAAAAGCGAAAGGATCTTCGTTCCGACCGGAGGTCCATAGACCCCTCAGCCCGTTTTTGTTTCGGAGTTTGAGTGTTTTCTATGTATATGTATATTTAAAAAAAAAGTATTTAAGTATTCTATCAGTCAATCTAGCTTTCATTGTATAAGTTCTGTTTAGCAGTGTTTTCATTAATTAATTTTATTAATTTTAATCAGATTACATTAGAATTAATTAGATTAGAGATAGATAAATAGATTAGAATAATCATGATTAAAAAACAAATCTGAAACATGATTGTTGACTATATAATTGATTAACTTGATTATAAACTAAAACATTCATCAATGTTATTAATTCTGTGTAAAAGAAATGTTGGAAAATAATGACACAGATTTCTTGAAATATTTTTATTAATTATTCAAAGAACAAAAAAAAATTTTTTTTTAAGGTTCAAATACACTGAATTCTAATTTTGAAGAATATTTTCAATCAACAAACCTCCGATCTTTACATTTCTGATTTCCTGATGTCCAAGTTACATTTCTTACAACTCTTTTTTTTTAAATAATTATTTAGCATAGTTGCTAAAGAAAACATTATTTCTACGGAGCCATAGGACGGCATTAGTGTATTGTACTTAATAAACATTGAGCCTATAACAGGATAATTTTGTAGAAACTCTCGTTCTTGGCTTCCCTTGGCATTTTTTTTTAAATGTTCATATCTTTACATTTCTGATTTCCTGATGTCCAAGTTTATTTATTTATTTATTTATTAAAAACAATTACAGTGTCTTTACAGGATTTATCCCAAAACGATACTGTAAGTAAAAACAGTAAGTAACAGTTATTTATATATAAAAATCATTTGCTGTAATACATCTCTGTGCGACTTCTTTGAAGTTCGGCAGGCTACAGTTGTAGATATCTATTTGTATTGAAATAATATTAATAAGCCTTATGGCGCGTGATATACATTTCATACAACTCTTTTTTTTTAAATAATTATTTAGCATAGTTTCTAAAGAAAACATTATTTCTACAGAGCCATAGGACGGCATTAGTGTATTGTACTTAATAAACATTGTGCCTATAACAGGATAATTTTGTAGAAACTCTCGTTCTTGGCTTCCCTTGGCATTTTTTTTAAATGTTCATATCTGCTTTCTTTTTAGCCTCAAAATCTTAATCATGAGTAATTAATCTTAACTTTTCCCCTGAAAGAGCCATGCTTCTGCACGAATAGGCCGGCTCGACCAGAGTGATACCACGGCCTCACAGAAAACCGGTGTTAAGAATTCTTTCGTTGCCTTTCACTGAATGAGTGTTACTGGAGCCCAAATCCCCCCTCCCGCTGACTCGAGCGGGATGGACTCCAAGGGCAGCAACGCACCTGTGACTTTTGAGTTGCAGGTGTCCATGGGCGGCGGTAGTTGCTTACCACCAGGTGACCGTCTGCTCATTTGCCCCCTTATACCATAAAAAAATTTGATTATGATTTTTAATTGTATTTGTGAGGTGACGGATTAAGAATACAGAGTGTCACCACCCCTATTCATCCCGTGGGTGTCGTAAGAGCCGACTAAGCGAAAAATCTACGCAGAACAACAGCACTGCAGAGAGAAGGAAAACTTGACACAAACCCTATACCAACCCGTCTAGCCAGCGTGGTATAGTAGGCCAAAACCTCTTTTCTAAGGAGAGGCTTATGTCCAGCAGTGGACTGTTAAAGGCTGTTAATGTGATCTGATGACTCAGATTGGTTCAGTTAGGTTTTATAAGAAGATAATTATAAACTTACCCATCCAGCAGCTTCAGCGGCCAAACTCTGACTGATCTCAGCCAAGAAACCAGAGCTAGGACTGCGTGCTGACAGCGCTTCGAGATTTTCTATAGCAGTGCCTTGTGTGTCGCACGTCGAGGATATTTCGCACTCCGAGTCGCGCACGTAGCCGTCCTGCTCTAGCAGAGTGACGAAGTCAGGCTGCGTGGGAGAGAGAGATAAAAAATGTTTAGGGTCTTAATAGAAAAATCAATCAGTGATGCATCGGTTTCAGAAAACCGGCGTTTAGTAATAGTTTCCTTGCTTATCACTGAGATAGTGATGGATGTTTATGGAGCTACTTATTCCCCCCTCCCTCCATTGGTAAATTATTGGTATTAAAATTAAATACCAATAATTTACTAATAAATTGACCGCTTTACTATTTACAGTATTTTTATAGTAGTTTCAGTAATTAGTATTTTATATGGTAAAAATATATTTTTTAAATGCCTATGTTTTAATAAAAAATATATTAAACCAGTATTGATGTCCACATATACAATTTATCACACATACCTGTACATATTTTTCCCCATTAGTTAAAAAGTCAGTACAATTATCCAAATCATCGGTCGTTGAAGTAGGCTGATACATCTCCAGATCATTGCTGGACTTCCTTCTCTTAGTCAATCTCTTATCTACAGAGTTATTTCTGGACTTCTTATCATCAGTCTTCTCTGTAGTCATCACTCTGGCTGCTTTATCGGCTAAAAAGTTAATATCTTCATCTGTAGCTGGCAGTTCTTCATTAATCAGACTAGCACATTCTGCAATAGCCATGAAATCGTTGAGGCAGTCATTGGGTAGACATAACTCTGACGATTCAACCTGACCGTCAGAATCTGATTCCTCGGACTTCTGCGTTGGGAAGTCTACAAATGTTGTTGTATGAGCTTCATACATGGTTACATCATTGTCTTCTGTATAACAGTTCGTTTCTGGTACAACGGGTGCTTTCTTCGTTCTCTTTTTAGGACTCTCATTTGTAGAACTAACAGAGGACTTGGTTATTTTTGGCGTTATGATACCCATTTGCCGTACTTTCCGTATTGGTGAACTGTTCAAAGAAGCTGACTTATCAGTTTTGTCCATACGCCGTGTTTTGCGAGGTGAACTCATGGCTGATGAAATGGGCTCAGTTTTCTTTAGTTCTCTATTCAAAGAGCTGTGTCTTAGTTGCACAGACTTTGTTGTACGGACCTCTTTTGTTTTGGATGTAGTTAAGATCTTTTCGTTTTGGGGCTTTTTGACTGCCGTTGAAGATGATACTGTATCTTTGTTGGTACTTCTAACCACTGTTTGGAAGATTGGTTTCTTTGTGCGACTTTCATCTTTGTGTTTAGACTTCTTATGCAAGGTATCCAAAGGTTTCTCCATACTTAATTTGGTTCTAACGGGACGAGTCTTCAGTTTCTGTGATCGTGTGATGCAGAATGGTGTGTCAGCCACACCATTATTTTTCTCCCTTTTCAGCAGAGGTTTCCAAGTGTCCGGTTTGGACAGAGGTTTAATGGATTGGATGTTCTTTAATTTGGTGACTTTTGAAGTTCTCTTGCTTGAGAGCGGCCGCTCCCTTTTCCTACTTCTTAACCGCATCGCAAGATTAGAGGATAACTGAACCTGAAAAGAGAAGAAAGCTGTAGTGGTGAAAGCTAAATTTATCTAATATTATACACACATAATAATTGCATTTATAGATAACTAGCTGACCCTGCAAACGTTGTTTTGCTATTTACATTATTAAAATATATTTTTTTAATTTCTTAAAATCCGTTCTTAGCTGACCTCTACTCGGTGAAAAGAATATTCCTACCAAATTTCAAGTCTTTCGCTCGAATGGTTCCAGAGATATTGTGATGAGTGACTATATACATGGAAATCTCTTATATATATATATATATATAGATTAATATTTGCATCCACATCCATTGATATACAGTTTCAATGATCTGGCAGGTTATTGTTTTTTTTTAAAGATAACTGCATTAGAAATATGTCATGTGCTGCAGGGAACTTTACAAACATACATGAAAAGGACATAAAGAATATCCAGATTCAGAACAATATTCTGTTCATCGCTCAGGGCAGGATGAAGTAGTGTAGGTTGCCACACTACTTTGTCTTGCACTGAGTGTTGTGCTTATACCACTACGCCATCTGTGCAGTCATAGTCACTAGTATTTATGTAATGTCTGTAAGTAATGTATGTATGTAAGTAGTGTGAAATAATGAAATGTTTTAAGCCCCATGCCCCTAATCTTCAAATTCAAACTTAAAGTTAGTTTTAAATGTTTTAGCTAGATCTTGCAACTTATTAAAATTAAATACCTGAGTCTCTAATCAAAAATATTGCATGGAAATTTATATTTTATTTTTGTATTATAAATAATAGTATGTTCGGACATCTGAGACACAACGCCATCTAGTTTTAAACTAACCAGAGCTAGTACTATGAAAGCTAAATTGACTGATAGAATACTTATATTTGTACATGCAAACATTTTATACACACAAAACATCTCAAATCTGATATAATTATTTGCAGATCATACAAACATTTATTACATGATTTATTAATGTTTCCCTCCAGCTAAGCTAAATTGTTTGTTTTAGGAGTGGGTTCACATTGGTAGTGTACTGGTCAGGATTCAAACCCACTACCTCTTGATTGCAAGTCCAATGCCTTAACCACTAGGCTACCGCCACTTTCTTTGTATACTTATGTGTTTATTTATAAGTGTATATTTATTTACCCACACAAAAGCAGGCAGGAGACTGAGATTCAAGATCAACTGGAACTTTATATATAATATTTGTATATATACACAAATATTTGTATTTATATATTTATATAAATACAAATATTTGTGATTGTGTAATTTGTGGATTTTATGATTTCTGCGCATATCAGGCCATCCAAAAAGGTATACAAAGTATAATAGAAAAAGAAATGCAAGTTCTAATAAAAAAAACTGAGGCAAAAAACTGCATGGGAGCCAACTACTTATTTTTAGGAGAAAATTAAAGCTTCATAGACAATAGTGAATAGTTTTATACCATTTCCTATTAATGAGTTTAGGAGTTTTTAAATGTTCTACAAACCACAGTTATAAACATGACAACTTTTATTTGTTTACATTTTTCTGTCAAAATAAGTGAAGCCATTAAAATTAGGTGTTTAATAGTTTGACATAAACACGAATTTATCAATTAATATTTATAAACATTAATAATCTATAAATTATAGCATCAATAATGCTTGCGTTGCAATGAAAAGTAGTGGGATAAATAGAATATAATACAACTTACATGAACTCAATTTTTAGAAAGTATTACTTATTCCATTTGATGAACATAACATGTGTAGAGTAATTACACTTCAGCACCTGTTTATTTGAATACACATAATAAGTTGTAATGTTCTTCGTTACAGTAACAAATCTTTTCTATTTCCGTGGTACAAGATCGGCGCGGGTCACTTCGCGCCTTTTTCATAGGACAGTTTTCATCACTTAAGACGGATATTTCTCGATTGAAACACATTAAACCACTGTTTTTTTTATATCCGCTGCAGGCAAAATACGTTCTGGAGTAAGATGGGTAAATTAACTACGAAATTAACACCGCGAAAGTAAAAAAGCGGCACTGAAACATTATTGATTTTTCCACTGTTTGACTAGAACGATTCTCAATAATATGCTAAAATGTAATGAACCTGTTCATGATTAAAATAGGTCATGAGCGGAGACATGAAGTTAACTATCTCGTAATGAGTAATTACATGATAACTTATATTGTAGAACACAAAAGCCAAACAAATGTCAAAATGGCGGCGTTTCTTTTTTAACTTTACTTTTTCCTCCAGATGGCGCTGCGGACGTGCGCATGCGTTTTGAGAGTGCTATGTAAAAGTCAATAATGGAATCCAAACTGTTAAAAATTACAGTTTTAATAATTATTACGTTGTAAATTTTTTTAATAGAAATCCAAACCTAACAAATATTATAAATCTCGTAAAGTAATAAAGGGAAACGATTTTAAAAGTAAACTCTACCCATTAAAAATCGCTAACCATAGTTGGTAGTGAAATGAAACGCAATTAATGTTGCTATTTCACGGTTAGTTGCGTACCTGAAATAATGAATGCAAAACCTTGAAGGCAAGAAGCAAGAAAGTTTTTGACTTTCATTTATTATTACGAAGAGCTATTGTTTGTTGTCAAAGAAGTTTCTGTTTATTATTTTTAGAGGCATAAGTGCCTCTAACAATAATAAATAGAAACCAAAAATATTTTCTTAAGAAATCGCGCTTATTTGTGTAGGTTATATATTTCAGGATTTCAGCACTGGAAGGTTTCAAATTAAAAATCACAGCATACTCATGGGTGCCTTTGACAATGCTGCTACCTTCTTTTACGAAAAGGTGGTGTTGACTTAAAAGGCGGTCGAAAGCGCACGTGAGAGGATGAGCAATATTCAGTCTCGCAGAGAACGTACCAGGCGCTGAAGAGGTAGCAAATTGATCTTTTTTTATGGAGTATAGGGTCACTGAATTGGAAAGGACATGATCCATGACGGTGGAGTCACTTTACTCAGTAGGTTGTCTTTTTCTAACTTGAACCAGAGGCTCTGGCATAAAACCTTACGACGGAACACTGCACGGTTTTAGTCAGTTAGAATAAATAAATATTTCAGACATCTGACACACAACGCCATCTAGTTTCAAACTAAGCAGAGCTTGTACTTTATATATTTTTTGTAAATACATACTTATTACACATAGAAAACATCCAGACTGCAAAACAAATATATTGCAGATCATACAAACATTTGGGGTGTCCTGGGAATCGGACCCAAGACCTCAGCACCACAGTCGCATAAGCTACCACTGCACTACCGAGGCAGTCAATCGTCGTCAGAATATGACGTAAGGCCTTGCCGTTGAGATGACAACTTGGAATTAAATTCCACAATTCATTGTTAAATTTTAAAATTCCAAATATAAAATTGTGGATTATAAATTATAAAACGAGAATCAACTTAAAAATAACTTTGTGTATTAAAAGTCTTTAGACTGCAAGACAAGCTAACGCGTGTCTGATTACTACTATTTCATGTTAAGCATTATTTTCTACTTAGAAGAGTGCTTATACCATATTATCTAAGATGTTAGTATATTAGATTTATGTTTTAACGTATTTAGACAAGCAAATTTTATTGATTAAATGAAGAATAATAAAGCTGAAACGATAGAGAATAAGCAACGTAAATGTTTTTGCAATAATCTGGACACTTTGAAATGTGTTGGCAATTTTGAATCCCTAGGATGGCAACACTTACTCAACCGTCTACATTTACAAAAATAAATAAAAATTCTGATCCAGTACTGTGTATTAATTTGTTTGTAAATTTAACCTGGAGAAAGTATAAAAATAAATTTCTTTTTAAACATAAGTTAAAGTAAATCATACCAAAAAGAATGTCTAGCGCTTCCGCGACATCGTCTAAACGTGAGGTAAATTATGTTATAATATAAACCATTCTATTGAAAATATGTATATGATAAGTTCTATTGAACCTACCAGGATAGTCCTAACTACTTTTTAAGCAGCCAAAACTTTCATTTTGATTTATGTTCTTACAATTTTAATGCAATTATGGCTTGAGGTACAGTTATTTATCGTTATTGTTGCTGTGTAACTATTAAAACTAGGTTGTTTCTTAGTAGAATGATTTGCTTTCTTTGCATCATTATTATCATCATCATCATCATCATCAACAGCCTTTAATAGTCCACTGCTGGACATAAGCCTCTCCTTAGAAAGGAGGTTTTGGCCTACTATTCTGCTTTCCTCACCTGCTTTTAAATTGATCTTTCAATTAGAGTGTTCAAAGATTTCTTTAAATGATGTTGGTACTTCCTATTACATAAAGGTAGGCACAATTTTGTTGGTTTACCTTAAAACCCATAATGTATGGGTATGACCTGTGTAATATAGGTAAAATGGTACGCAATTCAAAGAAATGTAATACTATTGATTTTGGTTGTATTTCTTTCTCCACTTGATATAATGATCTCTAAAATTTAAAAAAATTACTTAAACCGTTGGGTTTATTTCATTTAAGAGTTCACACTACAAGTATAATGAACATGCCAAATTTTTATAAAAGAATAATTTCATTACGTAATTATTTTTTTATGCTTCTCACACATGACAGTTTGATCCCAAACTTGGCAGAGCCTGTGCTATGGTAACCAGACTGCTAATAAACATACTTAAATATTTCTACACAGATATCCATACTTCCATACTAATAGTTCCCAAACAGCAGTTCCATACTAATAATAAGGAAAAGCATTAAGTGGAGTTTGATCCAAACCCTTACCAATATTCTAGAAATATCTTTGAAGAGAAGCACGGACAACTGCTTCTAACAGCTGACCAGATACACAACACTATAAAACTAGGTACGAGGTGCCAACATATGAGAAGACCTATCATGAACCAAGTGCACAAAACCCAGCAAGCCCTAGTTTCAAGTTTGATTGTAACCGGCCAACCTTAGAAGAAGTAGATACCCAAATTAGAAGGCAAAATTCAAAATCAGCTCCAGGGCTTGTTGGTATACCATACATAGTATATAAAAAATGACCATCAGTGCATAACACCTTCTAAGTATATACTGCAACATCTGGTCAAGCAAATAAATATTAACAGCCTTTGGAAAAGCTAATTTTGTCCTCATTCCTAAGAAAAGTGTAGAAATAGATCCCAGGGACACTAGACCGATAGCCCTCACCAATACAATTTCGAAAATATTCATCTCCTGTCTTCAATTAAAAATAATACAGTTATGTCAAACAATAATTACTTCAGACTGAAAGGGTTCATGCCTGGAATCTCTGGATGTCTGGAACATAACTTATTACTTACGGCAAGTCTCAAAGATGCTAGGAAAAATAAAAAGAAAATTATAGTCTGTTGGTTACATTTAGAAAACGCCTTTAGCTCAGTACGACATGAGCTTATCTTATTTGCCTTGAAATGGTATAACTTTCCGCTAATACTTTGTGAAATAATTGCATCATACTACAGTAAATTAAAATTTGTAGTCACAGTAAAAGAGGGACATACAAAACCCCTCGTAGAGTTGTTCCAAGCTTGCTACTTATCACCAGTAGTATTTAATACAGTTATTTATTTATTTATTAGAATCTCCTACGAAAGATATACACAAGTAAAAATATATACAACAGTAATTAACAGAATGGGTTTAAAGTCGGTGTACTCCTTCACTTACAGGAGACCACAGTAAAAAAAAATAATACCATCAACCAAGCGAACAAAGTTACAAGCGATGTTTAAAATTTAAATTCTTAAAAGTAACAAAAAATATAATTAAAAACTTGTTTTGATAAAATTAAAAAAATACGAAATAAAACAAAAAATAATAATAAAAAAAAATATTATAAATATCTTAATAGACAATATCACAACATACGAAAAGAGGTGGGATAGGTTTAAGGTCAATGAAAAATGTACGGAATCCATTTTAGACCTTGCGGTCCTCACCAGTAACCCAAAGCAGTGCCAAGAACTACTGCGTGAGGTGGATGACTTCTGTACCTGGACGGAGGGAATGAGGACAAAACCTAGCAAATGCTTTTGCTTTTGTCTGGGCCGGTATGAGGTCCCAGATATGAGGTAAATGACCACGGGCTTACTAGTGGTGGGGAAAGTGTTTCAATAACATCGGAAACCGTGCCTATTAATGACCTATTCGTTAATCCAAGTAAAAATTGTGCTGGTACCTATGGAATAATACCAACTTTCTACATTGATCATACATTAGGTATATTTTATATTGTATCTAAGAATATATTAGTTCTTGCTCTACTTCATGGTTACAACATTGATTATTGTAATTTACTGTTCGCAATGATATTTATTTTTGACGCATTGAGTAACTAACTTCAGTTTAACTTTAGCAATAGAGCGAATTATCTATGGAGTATGGTTTTGTCAGAAAATCGATCAATATTCATTCCCTGCTGACTAATGTATTGAAATAATATAAAAATTTGGCCAATATAACTCACGCTTAATTTTTAATCGTCATCAATAGTCAATCGCTCTTCCCCATTACGTTTCGACGACCATCGCCAGCTGAAAGCTTACGATCACCCACCGCAGTCCTTTCCCCAGCAGATTTCAACTTTTTTTTAAAGTTAGTCATTTTTAACTGGGAAGAAAATTTAACACCCGTGAGGCACTACAAAACGCCTTCGCTGACTTCATTGCGTCCAACAAACTTTTGCAGTAAAGGGTTAAACAAACTGCCATCAAAATAGCAAAAATTCTATAGATAATTATAGCCAGCTTATCAAAGTAGATTAGCTAAGATAAAAAAATAGCCCACATTCTATATTTTCATATAAATCTCCAACTTCAAAGGTTGGTTAAGCAAGTAAACTTGATATCATTTTCTCATCAAAATTTAAGAAAATAAATAGACCTAAAATTCAGTAAATATCACGTGCAATCTATACAAATAAATAAAATTGGAGTGTCTGTTTGTAATATTAAAATAACCGCTTTTTACTAAAGGCATATGTATGTTTACACGGTAACACATGCCAAAATAACATTTTTTTCAATTTTTGTCTGTCTGTCTGTCTGCTGGCGACGGCTGGACCGTTTTCGACGGGACTTTCACTGGCAGATAGCTGATGACATAAGGAGTAACTTATTCTACTTTTTTTAGACTGGCTTCGCCCCGCGGCTTTGCCCGCGGTTATAACAACAAAGGCGGGTAACACCGTGGGTCTCAGCTAGTTAATAAATATAAATACAAATTAGGTAAATCGCAAAGTAAAGATAAAAAAGCAAAATTAGTTTGATGGATGAACCCGGTGACTTTGTACTAATCTAGATAAATCTAGAGTTGCAGCCTTAATTTTTGCCTTCAGTAATTTTCAGACGGTTTCTTTGTTTTTTCATAATGTTTGTAACTGCATCAATTTTTCGACTTGGTATGATGATGATGAGAGATATTTATCAACAATGTTCCACAATGCAGGATATTGTGTTTCAATGTTGCGTTGCAACCGAAACTTCTGATTGCCTTGGTTAAACCTCTGCTGAAGCCTGGTCTTGTCTGTGCTGGTTGTGATCAACTTTTCTTGCATTATCACATTGGTTTCCTCCATGGCTGTGATATTGTATCTCTGTGTAAAATGCTACTAAAATTTTTAACAAGTAGGTACACGTAACACATCTTAGACAGCATCTTGAAAGTAACAAATAAGAACTTGTGTCATTTAATAGGGGTCGATTTTTAGACCTAGTTGACCCCCAAAATAAGTTTTATTTATTTATTATTAATTTCAAACTTTATGCACTTTTGTACATTGGCGGACTTTATGCCCAAGGCATTGTCTTCCAGTCAACCTTTGGGTGGTGTAGAAATCATAGATGGTAGGTGCACAGAGGTTATGCATGCAATCTATGAAAATATACATGGTTCACGACACATTTTAACATAGTTTCAATTTGAAATGCCCAATTTCAGTTTACATTTTGTAAATCTGTATGAACCTTAATGCATGCTGACATTACCTGTCAGTAGGTATACTACATAACTTGCATTTTCCAATTGGTAAGTACCTATATATTTAAGCACTTACGTAATGGCTGCTGGTGATCCTAATTTTAAAAATAAAATTTAAAAATTTTAAATTTAAATTTAAAAATTTAAATTCTAATTATGAGACTACATCATCAATAGACTTAATAGTCCACTGCTGGACATATGCCTCTCTTGAGAAACTAGTTTTGGTCTGCTATAACACGCTGGCTAGACGGGTTGGTGTAGGATTAGTTCTCTTTTACCATCGCCTCATGCCGTCTTGAGTGTGGCCGCAGGTGGACGGGACGGGTTTTCCCCTCCATCGGCCATAAAGGCCAGCCGCGAGGAGGCGTCCGGATGCCGCCTAAATGGAGAATGTACCCGAAGTTGGTGCCCGCGCCATTGCGTACAGGCGCTAGCAGGGGTCCGGATGTCTTAATAATAGCGGTTCCTGGATCTCTCCCATTATAGGCGCAGAGTGGTACACCGTGTGGTTTTAGTCGGTCCGATTCCGACACACCACCCCGCCGCAAATCCCGGTGGGGTGACGGCCCGAGGGGGTTTCCATACGAAAAAAAATGGATTAGTTCTCTTTGCAGTGCTGTTGTCCAACATAGTTTGCTCTTTTAATCGGCTTTTACTATATGACTATATTAACATATGAGACTTACACTTACCGTGTGGTGACGGATTAAGAATACAGAGTGTCACCACCCCTGTTCATCCTGTGGGTGTCGTAAGACTAAGGGAGAAAACTACGCAGGACAACAGCACTGCCAAGAGAAGGAAAACTTAAAACAAAACCCTCTACCAACCCGTCTGGCCAGCGTGGTATAGTAGGCCAAAACCTCCTTTCTAAGGAGGGGTCTATGTCCAGCAGTAGACTGTTAGAGCTGTTGATGAATATATGAGACAACAATGTTCTTTTTTTTACAGACACAAGCAACAGAAATGGCGTTAGAAATCGAATCAATCCGAGGAGTGACCAGAAGTCTTAAATTATACTTAAACCTTTTGAGAGAATTTAAAAAATGTTTATTTCAAATGAATGATAATTTTAAACATTTGGGCGAAGTAAATAAACAGTGGTTGGAGACTTTGAATAGTTCTAAGTGAAATAATGTTAATAATAAATTATTAAATAATATCTTTTGTTTATTTTCCATGGTTAATTTCTATAAAGCTAGATAAATTTAAATACAAATGCATAAAACAAGTTTTGGGCTTAGGTATTGTGGAAGATGGATAGGGCCTGTTTAAGCGTGGTGTCTATTCAGGAAGGACCTGAAGCCACAGGATCCAGGTCCTCAGAGTAGGGCGCCCGAGGCGTCGGGGTGGTTTTAGTAGAACCTTCTGCGTCCGCAAGGGTCCGAATGAATTATCAACTCCATAAAAAAAATGTATTGTAAAAGAAAAGTGTTGGTTCCGCCCCTCAAGGTTGAATTTGTTTTTGGAGGGGACTGGAGCCTATGACCATGTTAGGTGATCATCCCAGGCTATCTGTGGCTCCGTGCACCAGATGTAGGTATACAACCGAAACGTCAAATATAGTTTTGATGGTAACATTTTTATTAAAACCCTGTTATACATTGTTATTAAAGTTTATTAGTAAGGCTGCGTAAATAAAGATAAACTCGTGTTACCAACCAGTAGACTACAAAAAGTAAGCAAGTATTTTCAATGTAAGGGTGTGCGATTCTCTTTCTAGGGTATACCTGGTTCCCCGGCTATTAGTACCCGAGACGGCGTGTGGTTTTAGTCAGTTCGAGTCCGACATACCACCGAAAGGTGGTATCCGAGGGGATTTCCGCACGGAAAAAAAAAAAATGCGATTCTACTATAAAATGCAAAGCTAATTCCATGAATTTAGTATTAACAAAAAGTCTTATTTTAATACTCGTAAACAGCTAAGACTGATTTTAGTATTTTTGTATTAGATGAGGAAAAGAAAACACGTACAAATTAATAATAGTTTATTGTTCAATAACTTCGTTTGAAAAGAAATGGGGTTTTTTAAATTTTCCTTTCACCTTAGATAAACCATCTATCGAATCAGCTCAGCGTGGCCATAACGACCAAAAATCCAGCTTTAGAATATTGTTAAACAAAAGAATTTATTAGGTAGGTGCATAACTGTATATTTTTACATAATTATGACAATGTATAAAAGAAATTACGAAATACAAACATACAATGTTTTTTTGGTAACTAAAGTTAACAGTCAGTTCAAAGCTTTCTACCCTAAAAAAATACTCTGATGTATATCTACTGGTACCACTGATCAGTGTATCAGAGATCAGTGCCTGGTACTCTTCTCGTTAATTATCTCACAAATTCTTTAAGTAGGTACTTTATATGTGAATATTCATTCCTTTTAATTCTTAATTTTCCTGAGTCATTCCATGTTCCAGTAGAAATATGATTAATCGTTAGTAATTGTTTTAAAATACTAAGTATCTTTTTAAACAAGCACGTTAAATATTTATAATTTACATAAGGCAGGTATTAGTAATTTTTTTGTAAATATATATTACTAAGAAATTAAAAAAAAAAACGAAAAATCACCAACATAACACTGAGATACAACAAAACAAAGAGTTCATTAAAAATGAGCCTTTCCAAAATGAGCTCCTTGTTTTGTTTTCCATATGCCTTTATCTATCGAATACCTTTAAACGAGCAATTCTTGTATGTATATATAATCTGAATCTCGAAAACAGTTCCAACGATTTTCATGAAATTTAGTATGCAGGGGGTTTTGGGGGCGATTAATCGATCTAGCTGGGTTTCATTTTTAGAAAATTTCTGTCATTCAATTTCGGTCATCCAGGTCCTTAGTTATAAGTAGGTATAAATACATTAAACTGTACATAATTCACCTTTGTTCATAAAAAAGTAGGTTTTATTCTTTTAATGTCAATTTCCCTATGACGAATCATAACCGGTGTCAGAAGTGGTCTCGACAACGGTCTTGCCCGTCATAAGGCTCACACTCGGAGGCTTCAAAGACTTGTCTGCAAATGAAGTAATTAATTTTATTAAAGTAATATTGAGCAAAGACTATCAAAGAAAGCAAAAGGAGTGTAAGACTCTGACATCTCAAGAAGGTCTGTTATGAGATTGTAAGTTATTGTTTTCTGGGTCTAAAATGTTGGTACCTCAGATTAAATTTGGTACCATTAATGGAAGATCGAACTTTGTATCGACCCTTATTGATCCCGTGGGGATCGACACAACAATACTCAGTGGGAAGCGGCGAGGTGACCGCTTAAACCACTATGCCATCTGTGCGGTTAACCTGTCAGAAAACAGTAAACCTGCGTGGTTAAAACAGCTTAAGTCACTCAATTGTTTATAGATTTATAATCTGCAAAATGCTCCTTGAGGTGTGTTAACACAGTGGAGATAATATATAGATAGAGGAGAGAAGAGCGAGCCACGATCTAAGGTCGTTGGTAGAAAGAGAAAGGTCAAAGCCAGAAGTGTTTGGCGTCTTCCTTCCCTTTCTACCGACGTCGCTATTCCACTCATACGCATTCAATACCTTCTTCCCTCTAATTCTATTCTCTCTATGGTAAACCTTTTCAGTTCAGAGAAAATAAAAAACTACCTATAACATTTTGAAAAAAAAATGTTACAAGAAACCAATCCATCTTCGTGTGGCGAACTACCATAAAATTTTAACCTGCTTTTGACTTACGCACTGTTAGAACTATTTTGTATTGAAATCCGCATGGTAACGGATTAAGAATATAGTATTACAATCACACCACTCCTATTCATCCCAAGGGTGACGTAAAGGCCGACTAAGGGACCAAACTAAGCAGCAGAACAACAGCACTGCAAAGAGAAGGAAAACTTGAAACAAACCCTATTCCAACCCGTCTGGCCAGCGTGATATAATAGGCCAAAACCTCTCCTTACCAGGAAAAGGCCTATGTCCACCAGTGGACTATTAAAGGCTGTTGATGTGATATGATGTGATGAATCAGTCAATTAGGGTGAGTAATTTCTTAAATCTCATAAGAATTAACCCACCTATCATGCACACGGAATACTGAGCCGTCTCGCACGGCAGCCCGTAGACGAGTCCAATTAAGTGATCTTGTCTGTCCAAGTTCAAACAAGAGTTATCCATGTTGAATTCTTCGTCTAACCAAGGCGGCATCTAGCGAATAAAAAAAGAAGTTTAATAAATTTTTTTAAAACACACCTTTTTTTCCTGTGCGGCAATCCCCTCGGATGCTACCCACCGGTGGTTATGTCGGTTAAAAAGACACCTCCCACACTAGGAATATAATTCTGTGTCGCGGGGGACCTAACAAACATTCATGAAACGGACACAAAGAACACCCACACTCAGAACAACAATTTGTGGATCACACAAATTGTCGTCCCATGTGGTTTTTGAACCTCAACACTTAGCAGCAGTATAAAGCGGTGAGGTGACTGCTTACACCACAAGGCCATCCGTGCAGTCTGCAATTTAAGAGACACAAGTGTGTTCCTTTGAGTCTCCAGAATTAGGGAGGAGTTTGGCTTCGATAACATCAGTCACTCGGTGAAAAGCAGCAAGAGAAGTACTTCACACCGGTTTTCTGTGACGCCGTGGCATAACTCCAGTTGAGCCTGGTAAATTTCTGCCAAACTGTGACCCTTCCATTTATTGATATTCTAGCTGTTGCCCGCGAACTCGTTCGCGTGGAATTTGAAAAGCGCTGTCTTAGTGGGTTCGGTCATTTTTATTTTATTTTCGTTTTTATCTCAGAGAAAAATAGCCTAAGTTGTATGGTGAAACGGTTACAAACGAAGCCGGACACGTGCTTCACCTAGGTTCTCCACCCGGGTGAAGCAAGGAGACTATATAGGGTCCAACTGATGATGTTCTTGTACAGTGATGCAGTAAATTGTTTTCCCTATATGATTCAAAAGATCTACACAATTATTTCCATGTGGTGACGGATTAAGAATATAGAGTTGCACCACCCTTATTCATCCCGTGGGTGTCGTAAGAGCCATATGTTACCCTAAATATTGCTCTCAGTGATATCGAAAAATACCGACTTATTAGACTTTTCGCAAGAAAACTGCGCCGCATTCGCACTAAGAAAAATTATTTATTAATAAAAAAAAAATTACGATTCAAATTCAAAATAGCTTTTTTTTTTATTGTTTGAAATCGTCTTTTATGTAGACTCTTAAGTCGTAGATAAATACACACACACACACACACAATAGCAACAATCTCTGTTTTGTCAAATAGTTAGGAAAATAAATTTAATAAACATTATACTTATACAAAATCTAGGATATGCCTGTGCCGATCTACAACCGCCCGTTTTCAAGGGGTTAAGGGTTATGAGAAGAAAGGCTAAACAAACTCATGGCCACTCTTTTGCAATTTACAGATAAATACAATGGCATCATGGATGTGTGCCAGTGTGTCCGTTATTAAGGACTAAAAGGTAAAAAAGACAATAAAAATAAGATTTGGAAAAAAGATTAAATTGCTCTAATTATAAAGTGCTCAAATCGCTCTGTTTTGCAGTACAAAAATAGTTTGAATGTCGGCAGCATTCCCCCACAGTAGAATACCGTACGACATAATGCTGAGAAAATAACTGAAGTAAACAAGTCTTGCTGTATCAACATCAGTCAACTCTCGAATTTTCCTTACTGCGTATGCTGCTGAGCTGAGTCTACTCGATAATTTATCAGTATGTGGGTCCCACTATAGCTTAGAATCTAGTGTTATACCTAAAAATGTCGTAGTATCCACAAGGTCCAACTCAACATCCAATCATCGCGGTAGTTTTCACTGGCTTGACGTTTGGCATAGTGAAACTTAGTTTTTTTGTTCATTTAATAGTAAATTGTTGACGTCAAACCAATGAACCACTTTCGAAATGGCGCTGTTTATTTCGCATTCGCAAATGTAATTAATAAATAATGAAATTTCTTTAGAAATTCAGAAAATAAATGCATAAAAATAAATCATACTGATAAAATATTAAATAATGTAGGTATTTATCTTTATTTCTTGACTGTACTGATCATCGGTTGGAGCACGGGACCATACCTCACACATCTCACAGACGGCCTTATATAGTCCTCGTGCTTCACCCAGGTGGAGAACGGAGTTAAGCCCGGGTCCGCCTCCTGTCAAACTACGAAATAAATACAAATCGGATGAAATTTATTATACGTACGTATAATCCAATGGTGGAGTCTCCAAAAGCTTTAGGATCAGGAATTCTCTTAGCATTGTTTGGGTTGTACCAAGCGTAGCTGATGGCGTCTGTGAAGACGTCTTTTGTCATGTTTAACCGGCCAGAAATCCAGATGTGTTCAATAGCTGAAATTACAATGTTTGTAGGTAGGTAAATGGGGCAAAAGATAAATAAAAAAGGCCGGTTTTTGGCGCCATTTCATATCTCCTTTTTTTTTTTTCAGAACCTGTCGAGTGAGGTACCACTCGGTACTCGGTAAGTCCGGATGTCTTAAAAACAGCTGTTCCCGGATTCTTCTTATATCGGGCGCAGGCGGTTATAGTCAGTTCGATCCAACACACCACACGAAGCAAAACCCAGTGGGCTGACGGCCCGAGAGGGTTATCACACGTAAAAGGCTATTTTCAAATACATACTTTTCACATAGTCTGTAGGTAACTTGTTTATATAAAATAAAAACTCTGTACAATGACGGAACTTTATATCGTACTCATAATTAACAACTAGATGGCGTTAGTAGTTGAAGTAGTATTTATTTCGATAAAGAATAAAAGAAAATATCATTTAAAACTTACGTTCTTCTTTATTTTCTCCCATAAGCAGCAGTAATTGGACTAGAATATCGTTATTGTCCAAATTGGCAAGGGTACCGTTCATTTTAAGACAATTTTCGTACGCATGCTGCCAGTAGAATCGCTTTTTGACCAAAATGTAGTAGAAGAAATCATCACTAGGTGTCGCTGCCTGCGTTTTTGTAGATAATGCTCCTAAAATAGAAAAAAAAATACGTTATAGGTATTTTCACTTTTCATTTTTCATAAACATCATCCTTTTTTTTTTTCCGTGCGGAAATTCGGGAATCGTGCGGAATGTTGGGCACGAACCGACTAAAACCGCACGCCGTCTTGGGTACTAATAGCCGGGGAACTAGGTATACCCTAGAAAGGAAGTCCCCGAAATCATAAACATCACCCTGAACTTTTTTCATATCAGAGCAAACTGATAACTTGACAATGATGAGAGCACCCGTAGATGTAGCCCACACACAGTAATAGAGAGGCGAATATGTAGCACCCAAATTTATCAGAAAGAGAGGTTACATTTTCGATGACATGTTATAATGGAGATACAAAGGGTACAGTGATCAGCGGCACACATCTTCCGTTGTCTTTACAACTGAAAATGTGTGAAGCGTTGGAACCAAGAAAGATCACTAAAGTTGATAATTGATTATAGATAGGTAATCCCAGTGATGATGACATGATTTTATCTATAATCTGTGGTGAAACATGGTCAATGATTAGTTGTGGTTCTCTTTTCATAATAACAAATTGAAGAACTCTTATTTTGAATACGATACGCGTGATCACAAGATTTGTGTGTAGACATGGAGAATAAGTTTCTTATTTGATCATTACAGAGTGTTTGTTGAACTACCTTCTAGAAGTACTAAGGAATTTCCTATCCCAACATTTTTAGTCCCTCTCCAAGATGTCTTCTTATGTTACCAGAGGCGTATTCTCATATTAGGCGCTTTGAGCACAAAAATTGTAGCCATATTTAGGCTTTTGTTAATGGCAACACTGTACAAAAAATGTCAAATAAGCAGTGTTTCCACGATGAGGGGAAATTCCCCATTTCAGGGAAAATTAGGGTCCATAGGGGGAGAAAAAGGGGAAGACATTAAAAGGGGAAAATGAGGGAAATCATGGGTAAAACCTAGCTTAAAATATTGCGGTAAATTTCGGACCTATTTTTTTATGGACTCTACCGTGGACTAGCGTGTTGCCGTATAAAACAGTGACAACACGTGCTGGTGGCGTATACTTACCCTTATTTCCATTCTGTTTAAGGGCTAATATATTATGAGTATACAGCCCAAGTTTTATAAATTTCATAGTATAGGATCACCAGAGGCGTGGGCTGGCTAGAAGAAAATCGATAAAGACCTTTTTTTTTAGTTACTACACTAGGGCCAAAAGTAAAAACTACAGCAGAAAAATTTTTGAGGGGAAAAAAGCCCCGAGAAGGGGAAATTTGATTTGAGGAGTGGAGAAAAGAAATCATTAAAGTGGAAACACTGCAAATAAGGGGTAGGTAACGATTATGAATGCGAGTAGACTGCAGCCCCTAGGAACCTACTACACTGGGCACGTGCCGCATTGGCCTTAAATACTCCATTTGCCAACACCATACGCTTAGAGTTAAATATGTCATTGTAGGTATATCACTGACTAGCTGATCCGCGTCGTGCGATACGTGCGATCCCCCTTTCCCCCCTTTTCGCAATATCTTTCATTAGTGCTCAGCTCCTATAGGTCGTAGATTTATGTTACATAGTGTTACGAGCGGGGTATATAATAAGTAAGATCAGAATTTTTAATCACAAATCTTAATAGTTGTACTATACTCGATACTAGATGGCGCAGTCCTCCACATTTCATACAATTCTTTAATAATCGAACCATTTAATCCTATGGCGCTACAATAGCCTGTAGCCTTCCTCGATATATGGGCTGTTCAACACTTAAATTCGAAATTTTCAATTCGAACCAGTCGTTCCTGAGATTAGCGCGATTAAACAAACAAACTTCAGCTTTAAAACATTAGTATTAAGCTTTAAAACATAAGTATTAAGTAAGAGAAGTTTAGCTTCTTGGAGTTTTTTGTACTGAATTGATTTTCTTATTTCATCTGTAAATGGGATTATAAAACCAAACGTCAATTGTTGAGGGTATAATTTTGTTTGCATATTTTTTTTATTTGTAACGTTTTTTCCTAAAAGGCAATTAGACAAGCTAAATCTTTGCAAAACTTAAACATGTCAGAAATTACTACTTGACATTGTGAAGACCGCTTAAGGAACGACATTGGTTATAAAGGATCTGTGTATTTATGAAGCTCTGTATTATTTGTTTATGTGCATATTTATATGTGTTAGTAGTATATATACTGTAAACAGAAGTAGTAAGTTTATGTTTTTTTTTAGGGGCTAATCCCACCCACACGCCCACCGCTGTAACTCCTGTACACCAGGATCCACAGCAGTGACCCACGAACACACCGAGTTATGACACTCGGGAAGTCCCAGGACTTTAGGAGGGAAATTAAACTGTCTTGGAACCCGCAACGAAATTAATCAGAAGAAAATTGGAGGAGTTGGAAATACAGTAAATCCACTTCCCTCCTTAGCAAAGCGGGAGACAAAATGAAGTAAAATGGGCATACACCCTTTTAAACAGGGAAGCACCACGGCCACAAATATTATGTATAAGTTTATGTTTATGTATTATTAATTTCTTAGAGTATTATGACCAAACGGGTTAGTTGGTCTAGTGGTTAGTGGCCCTGACTGCTAAGCCGTGCGATTCCCACCCAGGACAAATATTGTGTGATGAGCACGGTCATTTGTTCTGTGTCTGGGTGTAATTTATCTATAATATGTATGTATTTAAAAATATATAAGTATGTTTATCAGCAGTCTGGTTACCATAGTACAGGCTCTGCCTAGTTTGGGATCAGACGGCCGTGTATAATATGTGTGAAATTATTATTGTTATAAAACTACACCATAGACTACCGAACATTAGATTTGACAATATCCGTGGTCAACGGTCAGTACCCTATAAATTTAGATTTCCTTGAGAGAATCGAAATATGCGTTATAAATGGCCGTATCTTGTTTCTTCGTTAACTCAGAAGTTCGATATTTTTCCGGTGCTTTTTTTTTATATATAGGACAAACTCAAAGCTGACAGTGATAAAGTGACTACCACCCATGCACAAGGGTCATAAATGCTTGTTGTTGTTTTTTTTTAAGGTTTGAAGGTCATATCAGTCAATCCCGCAGGCGATGGTTGCTTTCACAGATTGAATTCCAATAAAGTTCTCGTAGATAATAAAAGTTCGGTCAAAATGACACTCTACCACTGTGTGCCAATTTTCGACCGGCTGTGAGATCGAAAGTTGATCGGAACTGAACTGTAACAGAACTTTTATTACGAGAATTGGCCTTCAGGTTAAAAAGTTAGGTTCTACGGCACCAATAGTGAAAAACTTTATAACCCTGAATCTAGACCGAAGAACAAAAAGTTTAGGCTTTAATTACCTTCATAACATATGAACTGCATCTTCCTATCGCACCTGGCTTCCATGAACACTGGTGAATGCGCAGCATGCCTATCTAGCTGCAGACATCCACTTTGTTTTACATTGTTTCTGTCCCTGCAAGAAATAAAAAAAAGTATAAGTCCCAAATCCAGAGTTCTAGAGGTCATGACTCTCTTCTGGACTAAGTAAAGATAACCTCTTACAACGCGTCGTGAAATCGCTGATTGTACCCTATTATTAAAAATTTTTAGTAACGAAATTGACTGCTGCGGACTTTTATCTAAGTTTATTATTCATAATCCCTTCAAGAACTCGCTATAACCCACCGCTGAGTGTACCATTTGCACTGACGAACTATAGAAAAAAATCTTTTGTTATTCGTTCAACTAGAAGCCTCAATAATGTGTGTGAACAATTTTGAATTGTTATTTTTAATGTTAGTGTAACGGGAGCGAGGAGGTGTTTAAGCCTTAAATTCTTCAGGGGTGATGGAGTTATTGTTATGGGTCCTGTCTGTTTTTTGTGTATATTATTACGTTCTGTGTAATTTGTAAGTGATCTGTGCCTGTAACTTATATAATACCTCTTGATCATATTCTGTATTGTCTTATGCGCTGTAACTTATCTCTGATTTATATAAGTGAGGATTTGTAATTGGCTATGTGTTTTCTTGACTGCTTTTATTGTGATCATCATAGCTGTAAATCCTCCATAGTTTGTAATAAATAAATCATCATCAACAGCCTATAACAGTCCACTGCTGGACGTAGGCCTCTCCTTAGAAAGGAGGTTTTGGCCCAACTATACCACGCTGGCCAGACGGGTTAGTATAGGGTTTGTTTCAAGTTTTCCTTCTCTTTACAATGCTGTTGTCCTGCGTAGTTTGCTCCCTAAGTCGCCTCTTACGATACCCACGGGATGAATGGGGGTGGTGACATTCCGTATTCTTAATCCCTTACCACACACATGCGTAATAATAAATAAAATAAATAAATAAAAATCGGCCAATCGATTTCGTGACACGCGTAGTGTGGCGAGGTTTTATATTTTCACTGTTTAACGGCCAATTACGTTTTATAACGAGCGCACGAGATGTAAAATCAGTAAACATTAATATCTAGTTACGTCCTTTCTCTTCTAGTCTACACTTTTTAGTATTCGGTTTTGTTTTATTACGTAAATAGTACATTCATAGAATATCTTTTTCCGTGCCTTTGGTCTGCTTGCCGGAACTTCACTTCTATGATAAAATTGTCCCTACTATTTCTATTGTGGGACAGCAATACTTCGGCCTAAACAACTTTGCGATTTGTTTGGCTGATCTTGTCCTGGTGAGACAAAACATGGTGTATATACCTACATTCACTTTATCATCACAACAGGAGCCTTTAATAGTACACAGCTGGACATAGGCCTATCCTTAGAAAGGAGGTTTTGGCCGACTATACCACGCTGGCCAGGCGGGTTGGCGTAAGTTTTGTATCAAGTTTTCCTTCTCTGCAGTGCTGTTGTCCTGCGTAGTTCGCTCCTTTAGTCGGCTCTTACGACTCTTACGGGATGAATAGGAGTGGTGACACTCCGTATTCTTAATTCGTCACCACACAGACACACACACGTAATTTTGGGAAAACTTATTGCCGTTTACTGAGCACTTGGGAAATTAAAGTTGGGAAAATTGGGAGTTAGAATTTGGAAAGGGAAGGCACGTACCATACTACGGCCTCACAGAAAAACCGGGTTATGCAGTTCAGTATGCCCTTGTGATTTTCGAGTTGCAGGTGTCCATGGGCGGGGGCAGTCACTTACCATCAGGTGACCAGACTGCTTGTTTGCCCCCTCTATGCCAGAAAAAAGGTAAAAGGGAAGGTGGACGGGCATCAGATTTTGAATAACCTACTATGAAGAGAGGCACTGCTTCCATTTTTTATGTACATACCTCATGGGTGGCCAGATACTGGGTGAAACGTCTCCCAAATCTGGGGTTTGGAACAGGTTAACTCCGGTGTCGATCCAGGTCCACTTGCCCAAGGATCCTTTTGCTCCTACCCATGCGTTCTCCATACCTGCACCAGTAAAAATATAATGCATTAATTCACTGTGCACGGGTGGCGTAGTGGTTTAAGCGGTCAACTCACCGCTTACACTGTGCTGAGGGTTATAGGTCGATCCTCGTATGGGACAGCACTTTGTGTTGTTGACACAAATTGTTGTTCTGAGTCTGAGTATTCTTTGTGTCCGTTTCATATATGTTTGTAAAGTCCTCCGCGACACAGGATATATTCCTAGTGCAGCAGTTGTCTTAAAAAAATTAAAGATACTATTTTCTCTGCTATGTAATCTGTGGAACAAGTTATCATCTGCGGTATTTTCGAATCGATACAACCTTCAAATCTTCAAGAAATGAGCGTACTCCTTTCTAAAAGGACAGCAACGCGTTTGTGACTCCTGAGTTACAGACGTTTGCAACAGGTGACCCGTTTACTCGTTTACCCCCTCTTCCCTATCGATCTCGATCGAACCCACAACACTCAGCGCAGTAGGAAGCGGCGAGGTGACCGCTTAAACCACTACGCCATCCGTGCAGTCAAAATAGGAGATAGAAAGGAGGAGATAAAGAATAAAACTTTTTTTAAAGTTTACTTATATCGTGAAGTATTTAGAATCTGATTAATTTATCTGATTATCTTTAAGTGCCACTTAGCACGCGTGGGTTTTACTAGTAAAACATTTTGTAATTTTTTATCTTTTTTATAGCCATTATTATACCATCAACTACCAGATTGGAATTACGATCCGGATTACGCAGAGTAATCCATTTTACGACATAATATAAAATCGGAGAGGTGACACGTTTATCAATATTTAAACATGAATTGATTTTTGTTCTTTCCACGAAAGCTTACCTATACAGCTTATTGCTTTATACTTACGGAAATATCTAGACAAACATTTGATATAGTTTTAGAACTCTGATGAACATACATCAGAAATAAATATTATACATGTCATATACTGGTGTCCGTGTGGTGACGGATTAAGAATACAAATTGTCACCACCCCAATTCATCCCGTGGGTGTCGTAAGAGCCGACTAAGGGAGCAAACTAAGCAGGACAACAGCACTGCAAAGAGAAGGAAAACTTGAAACAAACCCTATATCAACCCGTCTGGCCAGCGTGGTGTAGTAGGCCAAAACCTCCTTTCTAAGGAGAGGCCTATGTCCAGCAGTGGACTAGTATAGGCGGTTGATGATGATGATACTGGTGTAATACGGACGGTCACCACTCCTATTCATCCTATGGGTGTCGTAAGAGCCGAAGGGAGCAAACTACGCAGGACAACAGCACCACAGAGTGAAGGAAAACTTTACACAAAACCCTGTAAAACAGCGTGGTATAGTAGGCCAAAACCTGCTCTCTCAGGGAGGCCTATGTCCAGCAGTGGACTATCAAAGGCTGTTGATGATGATATACTAGCTGTATACTGCCATGTTCCCCTGTGGTACACTGTGGTTGCGTTACATTGATTAGAAATAAGAAACAAAATACGCGAAAAATAGATTAAAACAAAAGGCAGAAATTTGCGGTGCGGAAATACCTACTCAATAGTACACCTCCCTATTTACAGTGTACGAATATAAAGTATATGTATTTATGTGTATTAATATCTATATATGTATGTATATGTGTGTCATATCCTGCCTGTTCGTTTGAAATTCGACGCTACAGAGCTGTCACAGCGTCGAATTTCAAACGAACTTAGTTTGAAGTTTGATGCCTGTACGCAAGGCTATTTCCATAGATATTAGCACTGCTGGCCCATTTGTGCAGAACCGTGCCTCTCCCACGGCGACAATACATTCATAAATATTTAATAACACACTCACTAGGTCGATTCTTCAACATGGTCATGCCCAATTTCTTCAAACACTTCATACTTGCGATATTTGCCAACCTGTTAAATATAAACATTATTTAAACAAGTTTATTATTGAACTAAAAACAAAAACTAGTTAAAATTTACAAACTAGCAATATTATATATTTTTTTTTAAACTCTGCGTCATTCTCACGATTAAGACGTATTTAAACGACACCTCAAACGTCAAAATCCATAAAAAGCCGTTTACGCTATAGAGCATGGTTTATTCCGAAATAGTCCCATTTAAATTTCTTATATTCTAGATTTGATGATGAGTTTCGGAGACAAGCAACGGAACACTCCAAAAAATGTCAGCAAATCAATCGCGATTGCTGCTAGGTCTTCAGTTCTCTTTGTTAGTATTGTTTGAAGTCGGTTCAACTTTTTGTAGAAGGATTTATCTTGTCAAAGTTAGAAACAGAAAATAATATATAGTCCGTGTGGTGACGGATTAAGACTCCGGAGTGTCACGACCAATATTCATCCCGTGGGTGTCGTAAGAGCCGACTAATGGAGCAAACTACACAAGACTGCAAAAAGAAGAAAAACTTGACACCAACTCTATACCAACTTGTCTGGTCAGCGTGGTATAGTAGGCCAAAACCTCCTTTCTAATGAGAAGCCTATGTCCAGCAGAGGACTGCTAGAGGCTGTTGATGATATAACCAGTAATTAATGAAAATTAATAACTCACGTCATTCCTCTGAGAACGCAGAATGCTGCCGCTTCATGCCAGGTCAGTTTACCATTAAACAAGTGGTATAAACCAGCTCTACATCTAACAATATGGACTTGAGACACTTGAGCTGCTGGCTGAGCTTCTGTAACCAAGAATTATGGCCTCGTTAAGGTTGCCTGACTGTTCACCATTAAGGCTGTCTGGATGTCTTAATAACAGCAGTTCCCGGATCTCACCCATTACAGGCGCATAGAGTGGTTTTAGTCTGTCCGATTCTGACATACCACTCCGCCGCAAACCCCAGTGGGGTAAGGGCGCGAAGGGGTTTCTACACGTAAAAAAAAATGGGGAGGTCGGGGCTCCTTGGAATGCAAGAACTTGGGAAAAAAAAAATATAGTTTTGAAAAACTAAAAAACACGCTTTTTATAGAAAACCAAACTAAAACATAGAAAATAAAGTTGAAAAAAAAGCGTTGGTAACCTGTTGTCAATAGTAAAAAGCACCGCAAAAAAAAACCGTATAGAAAGCGTGTTTTTTAGTTTTTTCTTTTATTTAGTAATACACTAATCATCGGTCCTCGATATATCTACAAAGTTTGAACGAATTCTGACCGTTAAAAGTCAGTCAAAATCACGCCCAAAGGAGTCGGTTACAAACATACAAACAAACATACAAGTGAAGCTAATATAAAGCATGTAAAAGTGCTTATAGTAAAGCATTTTTTTTATGCGTATGCTGTATTTGTGAAGTGGCACAGAAACAACCAAATCAGCGTAAGACGGTTTATGGAGAACCCTTATATATGACCGGGTTTATACCGCAGTTTTAAAATGCCAAATATGGCAGTGTCCTACAAACAAGCGCAAATAAAATAATCTAAGCGTAAGAGTCTTACCTTTTTGGCAAGCAAACGGCCTCATTAATGTGCAGGACAAGTCCAGAAAAACTGGGCGGTCGTGGTTCACCCGTTCTAACGCCACACAATCAGCACCGCCTTCAGGAACTGGTACGTGGGTTCTGTTCAACCACTGAATTAGAAGCAAGAGAATTTTATATATTGAGCAAGCAAGGCGAAGAATTTAATTAGTTACTTGGAGCCATGCGTATGTTACTACTATTTCTCTTCTTTACTAACGTTTATTTCTAAAACCACTTACATACGAGGACACAGAGGCATTGTTACAACACTCAGACGCACGCACACACACACACACACACACACACACACACATATCCACACACACACACACACATACACACACACACACACACACACACACAAACATTTCTAAACATAAATAATTTTGTATTTAAAATAATGTTTCCTAATAGTTTACCTTAATATTCCACATTATTGTGTTAAATCATGCTATGTAAATATGGGGGAGCGGAATTTTCTACTCCAGGCAAATTTGCTTAAAAGAAGATTCTGAACACAACTCTCTGTATACTAATTATTTGACACAATAAACTTTTTATTATTTTTATTATTATTCTTTTATCTTAAGTTGGTTGGTAGAAGAGCATAATAAGTAGTTGAAAAAGAATGCTCTTAGTGTGACCGATACGACCTCTAAGATCTGAAGGTCAGATCTCTCAATTCTACATCCTTCCACTCGTCTTTGGTCTTACGGATCCTATCAAGCTTGATTACACTGCACATCCACCTCAGCAGCTTCATCATTTCCACTTGGATGATACGTACGATTCAATGTTATAGACCAATTTTTGCTGCGATACATGAAGATTGGGGACTAAACCTCCTACGAGCCCACTGCTGTTACTACTACACCTCCACCAGTATCAACAGCAGTGACACATGAACACACCGAGTTATGGCACTCGGGTAGTCCCAGAAAAAGATAAACTGTTTTGGAACCCGCAACGAAGTTCATCTATACAAATAAATAAAATTGGAGTGTCTGTTTGTAATATTAAAATAGCCGCTTTTTACTAAATGCATATGTATGTTTACACGGTACATATGCCAAAATATCATTTTTTACAATTGTTGTCTGTCTGTTTGTTCGGGGTAATCTCTGGAACGGCTGGACCGATTTCGACGGGATTTTCACTGGCAGATAGCTGATGACATAAGGAGTAACTTAGGCTACTTTTTTTAGACTAGCTTCGCCCCGCGGCGCTGCCCGCGGTTATAACAACAAACGCGGGTAACACCGCGGGTCTCAGCTAGTCGGAAATAAAGTAAGTGGGTTATGTTTAAATTCCCCAAATAGTAGCTAGATTGCATCCCCTAGATATCTGTCACCCGAGGCCAGAGGGACACGTGGCTTTGCACCAGGGACTTCCTTTCTAGGGTATACCTGGTTCCCCGGCTATTAGTACCAGAGATGGCGTGCGGTTTTAGTCGGTTCTAGTCCGACATGCCACCGACAGGTGGTATCCGAGGGGATTTCCGCACGGAAAAAAAAAAGGGGGACGGCCAAAACCACCTTTCTAAGGAGCGGCCTATGTCCAGCAGTGGACTATTAACGGCTGTTGATGATAAAGATGAAGTACTGAAAGTCTTATTCGCATTATCCAAGAAAAGACGAAAAAATTGAGCATATACTTTGAGATCACTACAGATAGTTACCACAGGATAGCGTCTGTTTAGGTTCTCATCTCTCTCACTAGCCAGAACATCTGAAGCAGTTCTTCTGAGCTCCATGCCTGGCGCCCAACGGTATCCTGCTGGATCTTCGGCTGACTCCCGCCTGGCTCCTACCCATACTGCTGTTATATCTGAAATATAATGACAGTTAATACTATATAATTAAAGGAGACAAACATTTTTTGTAATCGGTAAGGGTTGCCATAATGAATTAAGATTCGTGCAGCACAGGATTAGTTGTAGTGGCGAACTTGGTGATGATGATGATGGGTTAAAAAAAAAACTTCTTTTGACAAATTTCAGATATAACTTTATGGACAAATCTGATAAGAACAACTCTTTCAGTCTTCGATCAATAATAGTACTATTATTGATCAAAGCATTCAGTCATTATACCCGTACAGTATTGAAATAAAACGTGATGTTCTACCGTTTATTAGAAATATAAAAGTCGTGACAATTTTATTAGTTTTTGTAAATTGCATTATTATTCCTAATAATTATTACTCATCACTATCATCAAATCATAATTTTCCTCTCCTTTTTAATTTTATCGGCGGTATTGCAATGTTAAGCAATCTAAGCCAGGTCATTCCTTATAAATTAAGACCCCTCCGTGACTCGGAGAGCACCCGTGGCAATCGTTATAGATAAGTGGTGCCTTAAAAAGTTTCACAACAGTCTATCTACAAGACTTCGATATCTCCTAGTACTTGGATTGCGAAGGTCTGATGGCAGTCTTTCCAAGTTAAAAACTGAAGTTCAGCCGTTTCGTAGTAGAATAATTGCCGGCTCCGACCTAGTTAAGAAACAGGCTCGGAGGATGTTGATACCAAGTCCTAGGATTTAAATTATAAGCTAATAAAATGGCTATAATGCTTACCAAACTGTGACTCTGATAAGGCTTCAGCCAAAAATTCTGCTTTTTCCCTTGTGTCGACAACTGCCAGCGTTGCATTGTGATAGCCTCTGCAAATTGTGATCTTATTACTATTATAAACACACACACACACTTCAACAGCCTTTAATAGTCCACTGCTGGACATAGGCCTCTCCTTAGAAAGGAGGTTTTGGCCTACTATACCACGCTGGCCAGACGGTTTGGTATAAGGATTGTATCAAGTTATTAGTTGTTTAGTTATGGTCTTAGAAGGAAAACTACTATAAACGCGACAGTATAAATGGCAATTTAAAACTCAATAGCGCCAGAACCGCTGAACGAATCTGGATTAAATTTGGTCACAGATAAATTATGGTTTAAATTGGACGTAAACTACTTTTTGTTAACCGACTTCAAACAGGAGGAGGTTATCAATTCGGATGTTTTTTTTATGTATGTTTGGGCATAGCTCCGTCATAAAATTATTTTTTTGTTCGAAAGGGATTTATTCCGAAATGGTCCCATTTAAATTTCATATAGATCTGATGAGGAGTTTCGAAGACAGACAACGGAACTCTTCAAAAGAATGACAGCAAATCAACCGCGATTGCTGGTAGGTTTTTAGTGCTCTTTGTTAGTTTTTGAAGGCCGTTCAACTTGTTTTTAAAAAGGATTTATCTTGTCCTGGATTTTTTCGGGTTTGTGACAAGTTTTCCTTCTCTTTGCAGTGCTGTCCTCCGCTGTCTTACGACATCCACGGGATGAATGGGGATGGTGACATTCCGTATTCTTAATCGGTCACCACACCGAATAAGCTAGCTGTACGCGAGCTGATTTGTGTTTTAGTAATTCAGAAATTTTTAAAATGTCATAACTGTCATAATTAGAGATTTTTGAGAGAAACAAATGCCGGAAAAGGTGGGGCAAGTGTCTTACTCTGCCCCATGCAGTTTTTGTTGTTGGCTGGTGGCCCGTGTTTTCGTCCTGTGATTGAGAAGACAATAACGACAACACAACAGTTTGCTTTCTTGAAAAAAATTGTACGTTTTAGGTTTAAAAGAAAGAAAAAAGTTAATGTTGACTGGCCTGCTAGCACAGTGGTTAACCCTGACTGCTATGCCAGAGGATTCTTACCCAGAACAAAAATTTGTGAGATGAGCACGATCAGTTGTTCTGTGGCTGGGTGCAATTTATCTATAATATGTATTTATTAGAAGTGGTATATTAGGATAAAACTTTTTTCTAAGGAGAGGTCTATGTCCAGCAGTGGACTATTAAAGATCGACTGCACGAATGGCGTAGTGGTTTAAGCGGTCGCCGCGCCGCTTCCTATTGCGCCGAGTGTTGTGGGTTCAAACCCCACATGGGACAACACTTTGTGTGATCCACAAATTGTTGTTCTGAGTCTGGGTGTACTTTGTGTCCGTTTCATGTATGTTTGTAAAGTCCCCCGCGACACAGGATTTATTCCTAGTGCGGGAGTTGTCTTTTTTATAAAAAAGAAAAGAAAGTAATGATGATGATTTAGAAATATACTTAGGTATATCAGCAGTTTGGTTACTATAGTACATGCTCTGCCTGGTTTGAAACCAGACGGCCGTGTGTGTGATGTGTGAGGTTATTAATATTATTAATAATAAATAGTGTTCTCCAATTTCTTACCTACAAAGTATCATAGCATTTTCCCAAGTGACCAGTGAATTTTGAATAAGATACTCAGTGCTGCCACTAACGAAGGACTCCCATTTAGTGTCAACGTAGCTAGGTACTGCAACAAAAAAAGTACAAAATCAAACATTGTCGATGCCCGGGCGGACCAAATTTTTGTACGATCTTCAAATCTTTGTTTCGGAGTTTTGGTGTTACCTATGTATAATATGTATGTATTTACAAAAAAATAATATAAGTATTCTATTAGTCAAGCTTTCATAGTACAAGCCCTGTTTAGTTTGAAACTAGATGGAGTTGTGTATTAGATGTCCGAAATGTTATTATGATTATTTTATTATATGTCAGTTTAAATTTAGCATTAAAATGCAAGCCACGATCGGGGGACGTTAGTAGAAAGAGAATTATAGAATTAGTAGAAAGCGATTTACATGCGTTTCTCTCGCACCTCTTGTGGGCACGAAGTGGTCGCTGTCTTCTTTCTCTTTCTACCGATGTCGCTATTCCACTTACAGATAATCCAATACCTTGCATCCGTATTATCTCTATAGTTTCAGGATTTTTCATACGGAGGCAAACGTGCAGACGGCTCACCTGATGGTAAGTGACCTAAAGTCAAGTGTGTGCCGGCTCTTTGAGTCCCACACCCCCAGAAATATGGAGAGGGGGGCTTTTGGGCCCTGGTAACATCACCCTCTCGATGTAAAACCAACGACAAAATTGCTTAACACCAGTTTTCTGTGAGATAATGGTATCGTTACCGTCAAAACGGCTCAACGGCCGGTACATGGCTCTCCCACGGTTAGATTCTAAATAAACTAGAAATTTATGTATGTAATATAGATGATATATTACATACATAAATTTCTAGTTTATTTACCACCTATCGGTGGCATGTCGGACTCGAACCGACTAAAACCGCACGCCGTCTCGGGTACTAATAGCCGGGGAACCAGGTAAGTCCAATAGGACCCGAGTATCAATTAAAAATGTTGAAAAAATGAGGAAAATATATTCCTTTTGAGAGACGCAGACATATCTTCACAGATCAGTGCATCATCACATCAACAGCCTTTACCAGTCTACTCCTTAGAAAGGAGGTTTTGGCCTACTATACCTCGCTGGCCAGACGGGTTGGTATAGGGTTTGTGTCAAGTTTTCCTTCTCTCTGCAGTGATGTTGTTATGCGTAGTTTTTTCCCGTAGTCGGCTCTTACGACACCCACGGGATGAATAGGGGTGGTGACACTCTGTATTCTTAATCCGTCACCACACGGAGCAATATATACGCCCGCGTAAATGTTGGTTATCACGGTAAAGAGTATCTAATGTCTTTCCTCAAGAATCAAAGTATCTCCATACAAAATTTCATTTAAATCGGTTCAGCGGTTCATGATTCCCCCCCTTTCCACCCCCTTAAAGTATGATTTCTGGGATAAAAACTACCCTATGTCGTTGCCCGGGATTCAGACCATCTTTGTACCAAAATATCTAATCGCCGCTGAACCGTACAGACAGACAGACAAACACACTTTCGCATTTATGATTTTTATCACATCACATCACCACGTCAACAGCTTATAATAGTACACTGCTGGACATCTCCTTAGTATGGATATGTTACACAGATTTTATTGGGACTAGCGGAAAACACTTCCGATTCCCTTGAACTATTCTCTACTGCCACTGGCACGCTTTTTTAGAGAGCGTGCCAGTGCGTGACAGCTGACTCATCTAGAATAGAATTTCAATCATTTAAGGGGATGAAAAGGGGTGGAAGTTTGAACAGGGAATCAATAAGCGCTGAACCGATTCAGATGAAATTTGGTATGGGGATAGTTTGATTATTTTTACTGGAATAACCGACATACACGCGGGCGGAGCCTCGGGCAAAGGATAGTGATATATAAAAATATAAATAATAGTATAAAATATTGAATAAACTTTAGTAAATACGTGAAATCTTACTATAACTCTAAAACTATGTATTTAAAGAGTTGTCTATATATTTATAACATATTTTTTTCTAAAAGTTACTTAATGATTTAATTTTCACGTTGTTCTTTGTGTCCGTTACCATGTATGTTTGTAAAGTCCTCCGCGACACAGGACATATTCCTAGTGCGGGAGTTATCTTTAAAAAAAAAAGTTAAATACACAAAACTAATTTTTTAGAGATATTTATAAGAATAAGATATCAAAATATGTATTGGACCCTTATAGTTTTATATAGCCGTTTTTATTTACATTTATTTTAACTTTATGTTTGAAATGTTGCCGAGCGCCATATTTGTTTACAAAAAGGGTTACAAAGGCGACAAAGATTTAATTTACCTCTATACTGCTCGTGAAAACTGGCCGAACACAACTTTAAAAACAAAAAACTCGATACCAATAACCACACGTCCATTTTCCAAACTGGCAACTTCGAACTAACGTTCTATTTAAAAAAAAACAAAATGGCTTCCTTGTTATTATAAGATACTGTTGTTTGACATTTCTAGGGCTGTATTTTGCAAATACTGAATTCTTGTTGTGCACGTGTGTGGGAAGGAGACCTATTGACTCCGTGTTGTATCTCGTAATGGTTTTGTCTTGTTATATTAAATACTAGCTAATGAACGCTACTCTGTCTGCGTAGCATTATAACTTCGGCCTGGTTTTCTCAACTTTTATTAATTTGGCTGTCACTGCGTTATTTCCTTTGCAAAAGATAGAGAAGCAAGCGAGCGACAGTACTTACTTTTGATGATTCATTGTGGATAGTTAGTCCGGCTGTTGGCGTGGCGACGCGTGCCACAGCATGAGTCGCCACGCTGTGGGATAGTAACATAGCGGTGTGGCTATATGTTTAATCGTGCTATATTTATTATTTACTTTCATAGACTTTCCTTTTTGACTGCACGGATGGTGCAGTGGCTTAAGCGGTCGCCACGCCTTACTACGGTGAGTGTTGTGGGTCAAATCCCCCACATGGGACGACACTTTGTGTGATCCACAAATCGTTGTTCTAAGTCTGGGTGTTCTTTGTATCCGTTTCATGTATGTTTGTAAAGTCCCCCGCGACACAGGATATATTCCTAATGGAGTTGTCTTTTTAAAGAGAAAGATACGCATTATTTTTACAAAATGTTTTCTAGGTTGCAGATCTGCCAGACATCCCGCGTCTGGTATTTTTTTTATAATACGTATGCTGTTAATGTAGCCTAAGGAAATCAACTCGCATGCGCATCTTTAAAAAAATTATACTGCGATAGGGAGCTCGCCCCACAGCCAGAGCATTGGCGGGAGAAATTCCCCGACTACTCGTAATTTCCATTATTATTATAATCGACTCGACTATTACATGATAAGTAGGTTCTAAGATGTGAGAATAAACGTCCTTCGGGCAGCGAGCAGTAGAAGTCATGAGGGGTATCAAGAAGAGAATCCATCGGTTGGTGTAGTGGTTTAAACGGCCGCTCACTAGGTACTACGCTGTGTTGTAAGTCCGATTCCCACATGGGACGACACTTTGTGTGATCCATAAATTGTTGTTCTGCGTCTAGGTGTTCTTTGTGTCCGTTTCATGTATGTTTGTAAAGTCTCCCGCTAAACAGGATATATTCCTAATGCGGGAGTTGTCTTTTTAAAGAAAAGGAAAAGATATCAAATTAGAACAAACAGATGACATTTCATAATTATGATTTCAGTGCCTTCTTTTTGATATACTGGCATACACGTTCATTCATTCAAAATGGCGTAGTCTTTATCAGAATGGTTACAATTTTACATATATATATTGAAGTTTAATTTTCAAATCTGTTACTTTGTACAATTCTTGAAACAAAAACCTTTAAAATTTCGTGATAAATTTTATTTTTATATAGATGATGTTCATAAAAAACACTGAAACATTATTTATTAACAAAATATGTTTATAAAAGTAATCTTCTTGTAATCCCTGAATGTCTCTAATTGCGTATCTCGGTTATCGCGGTAAAAAAGTAACCTATGTCCTTCCTCAAGAATCAAAGTATCTTGATGCCAAATTTCATTAAAATCGGTTCAGCGATTTAGCTGTGATAGACAGACAGAGTTACTATCGTATTTATAATATTAGGACGAATTACAGTTACATTTTTCATCATCATCATCATCATCATCAACAGCCTAAAATAGTCCACTGCTGGACATAGGCTTCTCCTTAGAAAGGAGGTTTTGGCCTACTATACCACTTTGGCCAGACGGGTTGGTGTAGGGTTTGTTTCAAGTTTTCCTTCTTCTGGCAGTGCTGTTGTCCTGTGCAGTTTACTTCCTTAGTCGGGTTTTACGACACCAGCGGGATGAATAGGGGTGACATTACGTATTCTTAATCCGTCACCATATATATATTAGGGACAAAAAATAGCTTAATTCCTTATCTAGGTTGTTCTGTATATTTGTTCCAATATTCATTGAAATGAGTTCAGCGATTTAGATTCGAAGACTTGACAAACAGACAGATCTGTACGAGTTATTATGACATATTCTTAGTGTGTATGTGTGTTAGTTGTGTAATGTATTACTTAATCATTAGTTCGTTTATTAATTCTTTAGATCTCTTTGTTCTGATACTACGAAGTCCATGAATATAGGTGTAGTAATGAATGGGTACTATGTTAACTTAATAACTGACTTTTAAAATATGGAGGTTGTCTGTTCAGTTGTATTTTTACCGTTTTAAATGTCTCTTTTATTTCATTGACTATCAGCAGTAATCCTATATAACTTATAAAACTGTCATTGATAATTAAGAACATTGTACCACGACAGGTCGAAATATATGGGACCTATACTGTGTTACCCCTATGCTATCAGTGTGGCTAGGGATTAAGAATACGGAATATCACGCCCCTGTTTTTTTTTTTTTTTTCCGTGCGGAAATCCCCTTGGATACCACCTGTCGATGGCATGTCGGACTCGAACCGACTAAAACCGCACGCCGTCGCCGGGTACTAATAGCCGGGGAACCAGGTATACCCTAGAAAGGAAGTCCCAGGTGCCCCGACATACCTCGGGTCATCTACAGACGAGTAGACGACCCCCCCCCCGTGTGGGAACCCCATGTTCCCTGTGCTCCCTGGAAGCGAGCGCGCTTCGCAACGCGCTCGCCGCCACCCCGGCCTGCTTCTGCTAGGGTGACAGATGGCCTCACCTGTCACCCCCAGGCCTGCGCTTATGGAGGACGGAGGTCGTTCTGCGACCTCCGGCGCCTGAGTCGCCTGCGGTACCTGACCCGTTCCCGGGCCTGGCGGGCCGGGAGAGTCCTAAACCTCTCCCGGTCCCGCTCCGCCGTCTCGTTCGCGAGCATAACTTGCTCGCAGAAGGAGACGGCAGAGTTCCACGCACTCTCGCTCCGCACGATAGCCGCAATCAGGCTATCGAGCGAGAGAACTCCCACTCCGATGGCCGCCACGAGGTCTCGTCTCTGCTCAACCCACGCCGGGCACTCTGCCAGCGTGTGGAGAGCCGTGTCCACGGTCTGGCCATCGCAGTGGTGGCACTCAGGCGTTGGCTCCTTGCGGATCAGACACAGGTGATCTCCGAAACATCCCTTCCCAGTGATCACCTGCGTCAATCGGTATGAGAGGGTCCCGTGACGCCTCTCGAGCCAATCCTCCATAACGGGTCTTACCGCCGCGATGACGGCGTGCCCGAGAATATCACGCCCCTATTCATCCCATGAGTGTCAAAAGAGGCGACTAAGGGAGCAAACTACGCAGGTCAACAGCACTGCAAAGATAAGGAAAACCTGACATAAACCCTATGCCAACCCATCTGGCCAGGGTGGAATAGTAGGCCTCCTGTCTAAGAAGAGGCCTATGTCCAGCAGTGGACTGTTGTAGGCTGTTAATAGTATTGTGTTGTGTCCTGTTTTTACATAATTTTTTACTTTATTTTATTATTATTTTTTAGCATTATGTACTTCTTTTACAAATTAATATTAAGTTTTTCAAATATCTCCCGTGCGTCAATAAATATATTACTCCTTAGCTCTCTTCCTCTCTCCTAACCTTTTGCTGTGCCCGACAGGGTCCGTAATGGTTCTGTATTTTTAAAACCATTTATGTACATTATGGAACGCAATAAATGATTAAGTATTGATTCATATTTGTTTAAGAAGGAAGGAAGAAGAATTTCTTCACGTATAAATATTAAACCCACATAATTTGTTTGTTTTTAAAAAGACAACTTAGGAATAAATCCTGTGTCGCGGGGGACTTTACAAACATACATGAAACGGACACAAAGAACACCCAGACTCAGAACAATAAATTGTGGATCACACAAAGTGTCGTCCCATGTGGAGATCGGACCCACAACACAGCGTAGTAGTAAGCGGCGTGGCGACGGATAAAACCTTCGTCGATTATGACATTAGTAAATATAATTCAAAAGCCATCGAACGAAAACAATTATTACAAGGCTTTTAATGTTGACCACCTATCAAATACATATTTTTTTAATTCTTATATTGTATGTTAATGTTGCCAGTTATAAAAATTGCGATATTAACACTGTTTGGAGATCAGAGGGTTTCGTTACACGCAGAAGATACTGGTGTTTGACGGATATTGAAATAAATAACGTACAAAATTAAGTTCTTGCAGCCGAGAACTGTTTTATACGTTAAAGAGCAATGCTCGTTCTTAATATCTATACATATAAAGTTACTTGCCCTAAGCGAGTGATACTCGACTGTATGGATGGCGTAGTGGCTTAAACGGTCGCCACGCCGCTCACTACTACGCTGAGTGCTATGGGTCCGATCCCCACATGGGACGACACCTTGTGTGATTCACAAATTGTTGTTCTGAGTATGGGTGTTCTTTGTGTCCGTTTCATGTTTGTTTGTAAAGTCCCCCGCGACACAGGATTTATTCCTAGTGCGGGAGTTGTCTTTTTAAAAGAAATAAATAATTTAAAAGAAAATACATCATCGCCTTTTATGTTGTAAGGGGTAAATTAAGGGATGGACGGTTGTATAGAAGTAAATCATTTTCAAAGTTAGAAATACTAAGTAAGATTTTTTTCAAGTTACTTATGCTATATTTTGAAAACAATGCCCGTACCACGTAAGCCTCTCAGTGTTTATTTTTATTTATTTAACTTTATGCAGTTTTGTATATCGACTTAATGCCCAGGGCATTCTCTTCCAGCCAAACTTTGGGAGGTGTAGAAATTTTGTAAGGTAGATTACACAGAGGTTACGTCATATTATATTAGTTAGTTGAGTTAAGTTTATCTGTTTATTAATTATATAAATACAATTATAACATTCCATTCAAATTCATCACTTCTACATACAAAGCTATGTATATATATTTTTTTGATTTGTACTTAAATCTTTTCGAATCTATTCAAGGGACGATTTAAAGAAAAAAAAATGAGTGTGATTTAGACCACACGACTGAAGTAAAACCTCTTGGCTATGAGAGAAAGAGAGAAAGAATATGTGTGCTTGCACCTCTCTTTCTTGCCCCTACAGTAATATACGAAACTTCTCTATCTTATACCTCCCTCTCAACTTTCCTTCGCCTCGCCCGATCACACGTTTCGTAACGCTCTCGTCACGCATTCACCAGCTTACTTAGGTTAAATATAGTAACTAAACTGTTTATTAAATAAATGTACTTAAGTATTTCTAAAAACACACATATTATAAAAATATTTCTACGAGACACAAGTATACAATAAATATTTATGCTGATCAAATAATTATTTGACCTTTGTTCCAGTTAAGACTGAGAACACTATTTTATTCTTATTTAAAAAAAGACAACTCCCGCATTAGGTATACATATATTCTGTGTCACGGGGGACTTTACAAACATACATGAAACTGACACTAAGAACACCCATACTCAGAACAACAATTTGAGGATCATACAAAGTGGTGTCCCATGTGGGAATCGAACACACAACACTCAACGCAGTAGAAAAAGGCGTTGCAACCGCTTAAACCACTACGCTATCCGTGCAGTCGGTATATACCTATATAATAATAACCTTACACATCTTATACATGGCAGTCTGATCCCAAACTAGGCAAAGCCTGTACTATGGTAACCAGACTGATGATAAACATACTTATTTTATAATATCTAAATATATATAAATTAAAACTAACTCCCAGTCACAGAGCAAATGATCGTGCTAAAACCACATATAACCACTGTCTAATTTGTTTTTGAAGTAAAACTTCTTTGACTTGGGGAGTAAGCTGGTGAATGCGTGACGAGAGCGTTACGAAATGTGTGAACGAGTAAGGCGAACGGAAGTTGAGAGGGAGATATAATAAGTTAATGAAGATAGAAAGAGAGAGGGTTACGTTTCGTATATTACTGTAGGGGCAAGAGAGAGAGGTGCGAGCACACATTTTTTTTCTCTCTTTCTTAGAAAGCCAAGAAGTTTTACTTCAGTCGTGTGGTCTACTAAGGTGCCTACCTTTCTAAGGAGAGGCTTGTGTCCAGCAGTGGACTGTTAAAGGCTGTTGATGTGATGTGTGTGATCTAAAGCACACTGGTTTTTTCGTTTAAAGAACTGAAATGAATACTATTTGCTTAGTAAGCATTTGCTGGCTTTCTCTTGAATGAACTCGTCCAATTATCTCTGACAGTTTATATACAATAATATTGAAAAATGATATTACATAACTGTTATTAATCAAACGTCACTTTTCAGTACATTTTTATGGTGTAAACGAGGAGAAGGGTCACCTTAGAATTACGTGCGTTCCCGCACTTTAGTCTTGCCCTTCTCAGAGTTAGAGGGAGACGGGGAGTGAGACACAAATAGTCTGATACCACGTGATACCACGACCTCACAGAAAAACGGTGTTAAGTGTTTCCTTGCTTTTTACCGAGTGAGTGAGGACCGGAGACCCGACCTCCTCCCCACCCCATTCTTCAATTTCCGAGGGGTCTACTCAAAGCTACTAGCAATACACATATGTCTCTTGAATTAAAGGTCCTCGTGGGTGGGGGTGGTCACTTATCATTAGATGAGCTGTCTACTCATTTCCAATCTATACCTTAAAAAAAACGGCGTGAGGGGTCTATGGACCCCCGGCCGGAACGAAGTTCCTTTTGCTTTTTGGTAGACGTCTGCTATACAGTCACTTTGATTAATACTAAAAAATATCAAGTTAATAGAGTTATCAAGTTAAGTTTGACGGGCCTGTTGGTCTAGTGGTTAGTGACCCTGACTGCTAAGCCGGAGGTCGTGGGTTCGATTCCCACCCAGGACAAATATTGTGTGATGAGTACGGTCATTTGTTCTGTGTCTGGGTGTAATTTATCTATAATATGTATTTATTTAAAAAATATATAAGTATGTTTATCAGCGGTCTGGTTACCATAGTACAGGCTCTGCCTAGTTTGGGATCAGACGGCCGTGTGTGAGATGTGTGAGATATTATTATTATTATTAATTGAAAAACTTATGATAAAATATATTTAATATGTGTAAAATAAACAATGATAAATTAATCACTGAATTATCTGGGACAAGAAGTGTCGGCAAAAAGTCTTGTTCCACATTTTTCGGTCTCGCTCGCATCCGCTCAGGGCGTGTAACGCGCTATAAGGACTTTGTAATTGGAGTATATAATAATAAAATCATATTTATCCGTTTATAAAATACATGGAAAGCCAAACTCTTAAAGCTGAGGTGGGTAATTAAAGTCGGCCAAAAGTGTACGGGTTACGATGCGTTCGTGATAGTAGAGTCGCGGACACAGAGTGGCGTGGAGTTGACTCTATAAATATATTAAATTAATTTGTTATTGAATTAATTTTTGACCGCGACTACTCCTGCGGTGATTTCGATTTTGTAATTTCTTACGAAAGTATTCACATCAAAACCCATGGGCGAGCCAGCCATGCTTAGGCACAAATGAGAACTCTCAACTTTAGTGATACCACGGCTTCGCAGGAAAGTTTTAAGCCATTATTGCGTTGCTTTTCTATTCTTTTCACCGGATAAAAGAGCCCAAATCCCACTGATTCTAAGAGGACTCAAACACAACGTATTCTGTGACTTTTGAGTTGCAATTGTCTATGAACAGGGATAGTCAATTGATATCAGGCAATGGCGTCCTTAGCCATTGCGAGGCCTCCGGCTGGTATATCATTGCGAGGGCCTTGTCTTTGTGGAATTAGTTTTAATGATGTATACTTGGAACAAAAAATGCAACGCAACACATACTGTTACTCGAATAAATACATATGCCACCGACAGTTGACACCGGCAGCTTGACAAAATGACAGGTGGAATAATATACGGCGAATCTCTGAACCTTAATCGACCGCAAGTAGCGGGTGGTGTAAGGCACGAAATTCGAATAAGCATTTTTCTATGCAACAACCCATTTGTTGCGCGAGTGCGCGGGTCCCCTGCATGAGGAAAGTCCTGAGCCGTTGCCGTGCTCGCCGAACCCCAAAGGCCTTCTCTGATATGAGGTGATCAGGTAATCTCACTCATGACAAGTTGAAAATTAAGGTAAATTTTGATACTTACAAGTTTTCGCGAAAATCGAAATTTGCCCATATCTTTTGATCGTGTTGACTCAGGACCTTGATTTTTATACACCCTAATAGGGACCATAGACCTCAGTATCTGGCATAAATTTCAACTTGCTAGGTCTACCCGTTCCTGAAAAAACCGGTGGTGACACACGGACAGACGGACAAGAAAGTGATCTTATAAGGGTTCCTTTTTTACATTTTGAGGTACGGAACCCTAAAAATAAATGTATTTTTTTAACTTTTTACTAAAGATGCAAATAATATACGGGACGTATCCGTATTTAAGTAAGTAAGTAAGTATACAAAGCAGTCTTCTTACCTAAACCTAAATATCAAAATAAAAAAAATAGTACTAACACGACTCCACAGCTTTCCCGCCCACAGATCCCGCCCACCTGTTCACGTAGTATTAAAACTGCGCGCCGCCCGCCCAGTAGACATTACCTAGCGGGCTACCTGGTTGCTGCCACTTAACCACCTGACTTCTGGTTCGGGACTTTGAAATAAAGGTTAGTAATATTTTATTTTACTTTAAAACTATATTTTAACCAACACAAAATTTGTTTTTAACAAGAACACAAATATTTTTTAATTTTTAATACTATTAAGAGTTTTAAATACCGACTAGTTTTGTTTCTAGGTACAAAACTTTGCATGATATTTTGACTGTGATTTATGTTTAAGAGATTAGGTTAAATTCATTTAAAAAAAATGATAAAAACCTTTTTTTTTTTAAATATTAGATGTTACTAAATGTTGCCATAAATCTATTTAATTAAATAATATTATACAATACAGGTACAAAATTTTTTCAATCTATTTTTAACCAAAGACGCACGGTTGCATATCATTTTATTTGGAATACTTCACATCAACAGCCTTTAATAGTCCACTGCTGGACATAGGCCTCTCCTTAGAAAGGAGGTTTTGGCTTACTATACCACGGTTGGCATAGGGTTTGTGTCGAGTTTTCCTTCTCTCTGCAGTGCTGTTGTCTGCGTAATTTTTCCTTAGTCGGCTCATACGACACCCACGGGATGAATAGGGTTGGTGACACTCTGCATTCTTAATCCGTCGCCACACGGACCCTTACTGTTTATTAAATACTAACATTTGCCCGCGCCTTTGTCCGCGTGGTGGTCGATATCAAACATCGCAGAGGATACAATGAATCAAGATTTGCGTCTTTTTTCATTAAGATTTAATAAAGAGTATTTGCTGTGAGTTTGAAAATGCTACAACCAAAAATAACAAAGTTGCATATAACTTTACAACCCCCATTTTGCACCCTTAGGGGTGGAATTATTGAAAATCCGTTCTTAGTGCACACCTACGTCACCTAAAAAAACATTTGTGGAAAATTTCATGCTTCTAGACCCAGCGGTTTAAGCTGTGCGTTGATCTATCTGTCAGTGAATCACTCTGTCAGCTACAAAGCTAACATTCATCATTTTTCTTTTATTTATTTTGGGCAAAAACCAGTTTTACTGCAGTCTTTACAAGTAATTTAGAATATACATATGTAAAACGTATAACCCACACTGTTTACCACGAGGTTTTAGCTGGGGTAGCAAAGGCAATGGACGCGCAACATACAAAATCGGTGAATTATATGTTATAATATAATAATATTCTACCAAATTCACACAACGCCATCTAGTCCTAAACTAAGCAGAGCTTGTACTATAGGCTACTAGACAACTGATATAAATACATATATACTTTTTTTTTGTAAATACATTACTTATTATACATAGAAACACCCAGCCCAAATCAAACATTTAATGTTCATGCACACAAATGTTTGACTTGAGCTGGAATCGAATTTGTAAAATGTGATTTGTGCGTTGTCAATAATCGGAGAAGAGGTGGACGCTGTCCAGCCTTAGTTCTACACTTTTCCGTGTAGAATAACAGTCCGAAAAACATCATCAACAGCCTGTAATAGTCCTAATTAAGCTAAACATTCTTAAAAATAATTAAGTGCAATAAAGTAAAAAAAAAAATATAAAAATGGTCGCATAAAAACACTATAGCAGTCCAGTATATATTTTGACTTATCACAGTACTAAGTTCTACTACACAACGACAGTTTAGGTTATTACATCAACAGCTGGGCATAGGCCTCTCTTTAGAAAGAAGGTTTTGAACAAATATACGGGTTGGTATAGGGTTTGTGCCAAGATTTCCTTCTCCTTGTCAGTGCTGTTGTCCTGCGTACTTGGGATTATACTGGTCAAGTAAATATAACAAGATAATTTATTTTAATAGTTATTTCCAGAGTGTGGTTAAATTAATAAAATCTTGTTGTTTTTTTTTCAAACTTAATATATACTAACTAAAAACTGAAGATAATCCAAACCAATAGTTCATCCAAACAAACAACTCATCTGCTTTAAAATATTATCATAGGATACAATTGGTATAGATTCGAAATAAATACTGTTCATTTCATAGAAGTGCAGAAAATCTAAATTTTTACGCAATATGCCTTTTTTTTTTGTTGACGGAGTGGAAAATCCCTTCGGATCTCCGGCTCCTTGGGGATATAGAAGACAGGAGTATGCGGTGATTCCACTAAAAACCACTTCGACGGCCAGCCTTAGGCGCCCTGCTCTGGGGAGAACCCGGGCCATGTGATTTCAGGTCCCCCAGATCGACCTAACTAGGTCCCATCTCAGGGAAAGCCAGTGCCTTCTCCCTGCCTCTCAGCCTATCCAGATGTTGCAGCCCGATCACATTTTCAGTGCGATCAGGCTGCCATCCTTTGCCCCTACCGCAGCAATTAATCTGCCACCAGAGGTCCCCACTCTCTGGGGACACAAAATATATGCTATGCCTAGTGATCTCCTTGCAGATGTCACTTACATCATCATTTTCTTTCTCCTGGAAAGTCTGTTTCCTTCAGCCTGATAATAGACCTGGTAAAATACCATCAGCATGTTATTCCTATACCTAAATCTTCAAAACTTTCCTCAGAGTTTAATTTTTTTTATTTTCATATTCTTATCCTTTCAAAAGTACTTAAGAGTACCGTCCGGAGTCAACTGATTAGATACCTTTTCTCTAATGGACTGCTGATTCCATACAAATCTGGGTTTAAATATATAGTATATATATATAGTTAATATATATATCATCAACATCATCAACAGCCTATACTAGTCCACTGCTGGACATAGGCCTCTCCTTAGAAAGGAGGTTTTGGGCTACTATACCACGCTGGCCAGACGCGTTGGTATAGGGTTTGTTTCAAGTTTTCCTTCTCTTTGCAATGCTGTTGTCCTGCTTAGTTTGCTCCCTTAGTCGGCTCTTACGACACCCACGGGATGAATTGGGGTGGTGACAATTTGTATTCTTAATCCGTCACCACACCTAATGATTTTTAAAACAATATTTTCTTAAGATATATCATATTCGTATTCCGTGAAAAATCAAATACGAACTAAATGAGCATGCAAAATTTCTGTACAATCTCGGTTAAGGATAACACTTTTAAAATTTCGTCACAAAATTTGACCCCAAAAACATACATACATACATGACAAGTTGAATAAAATCTTGTAAAAAACAATATCCACTTTCGATCACATGAATTCATTCATTAAAATAAAATTTGCACCCATCCGAGATGAAAATATGTATAAGCAGGCAAACGAGCAGACGGGTCACCTGATGGTAAGCAACTGCTGCCGCCCATGGACACCTGCAACTCAAAAGTCATAAGTGCGTTGCTGCTCTTGGAGTCCCTCTCGCTCGAGTCAGCGGGAGGCGGGATTTGGGCTCCGGTAACCTCACTCACTCAGTGAAAGGCAACGAAAGAATTGTTTAACACCGGTTTTCTGTGTGGCCGTGGTATCACGGTGGATACGTGGTAGATTCTAATTTTTATTTCTATCTCACACAGAATTATATGTCTTGACATCTTGATCTAGATACACAGTTATACTACCGACCTGTATTACAGATTACTAGCCTCTCCCGACACTAGGTGCGTTCGTGACCAAGTGTTATTATTATTATTCATTTAAAAGACAACTCCAACTAAAGTTATTAATCATCTCACGGTACTATTTCACACGGGCAGCTGCTCCTGAGCTATGGTGAGGTTGTGCCGCACCCAGCGCTAAACTATCCTTCTCACTCGAAAGTGCTTGTGTAAAATGTTGTGAATTCGTTATGCGACCGGTAGATGATTACTTTAGAAGGGCCTTCATCTATAAATGTCATTTGAAGTCGATCAAATGACTCGTTTCGACTCGGTCAATGAGAAATGATAATTCATTTTAGCTTTTAAAAAATGTGGAGGGAAATTTGAAAGTCGAACGATTTTATTTTTATTTGTAAGTAATCACATTTTCATAATTTGATATAATCAGCCAGGCCTTTATACATAAAAACTTTTTTTCGTAATACTATATGAGTGGTCTGAGATTTGTCTGGATGCGCGGATAGCGTAGTGGTTTAAGCGGTCGCCACGCCGTGGGTCTGATCCTCACATGGGACGACACTTTGTGTGATCCACAAATTGTTGTTCAGAGTCTGGGTGTGTTAGTGTCCGTTTCATGTATGATTGTAAATTCCCCTGCGACACAGGACATATTCCTAATGCGGGAAATGTCTTTAAAAAAATAAAATAAAGAAAATTATACAAAACGAGTACAATGAAAGTTGGAATTTTCTAGCATAATTGATCTTAATTTTTTAATGACTATTATAAATGCGAAAGTTTGAATGAATGTTTGTTACTCAAACCGACAGAACAGCTGGAGAGAGATCATTTATTTTTCAAGATGGTATTCTCTTCACCTTTAATTAGACACTATTATTAACTAGACACATCTCAAATCGTGCTGGAAGTATGTCGAACCTCAGGCTCAAATAAAAAGCAAGTAATCAAATAACTAACTTTTAAAACAGTACCGCCGACTGCAATGGGTCTTCTCCATGACTTATTGATAGAAACTGTACTCTTTATTCTTTCATTTTCACCTTTACACCAAACCTCTAGTCATCATAATCAAAAGCCTTTAATAGTCCACTGCTGGACATAGACCTCGCCTTAGAAAGGAGGTTTTGGCTTACTAAAACATTCTGGCCAGACGGGTTGTTATAGGGTTTGTGTCACAGGAGCGGGCCGGCGCTGGGAGGGGTCCAGAAGGCGATAACTACCTGGACCCCTCCTAAACTGGAAGCGCAAAGAGGGCACACCGTGTGGTTTTAGTCGGTTCGAGTCCGACACACCGCCCCGCCAAACGAGAGCCCCGGCGGGGTGACGGTCCGGGGGGATTTCCACACGTTAAAAAAAAAAAAAGGGTTTGTGTCAAGTTTTCCTTCTCTTTGCTGTTGCCTTGCGTAGTTTGCTCCTTTAGTCCGGCTTGTATGACACCCACGAGATGAATAGATGAATAGAGGTGGTGTCACTCCGTATTCTTAATACGTCACCAAACGGGTGATTTACGGCAAGTACAGCCTTTCAATTAAAAAAAAACGAGTAAGTTCTGAGGTAACAAACATAAAAAAACAGAAGAATGGAAAACGTCCTTCTGTTTTGAAAATAGATTAAAAATAGTCCAGTACTTAACCTCTTTCGTTTCAATCGCTATTATCATTTAAACATTTATTTATGTACCAAAAAAAAATGATCATTATTTATATTGAAACCCAATTACTATCACAATATAAAGAGCTATTATTAAATTAAATCATATTATATGTGACATACATTTTATTGAGCATACATCATTTTAATGAACGGAATATAAAGACCACTTGAAAGGATAAGAGAATTTCCGAAAAGGGTTTGCCTTTTCATATCAAATAATACGATCTACGATTTCGTCTAAAAATAATTCATTGACAATGGTTTAGCTTTTAATTTACCTGACATAAGCACGTCTTTATTTGGAGTAGAGGGCTTTTTGTAATACTTTTTTTTTTTAAATAATGGGTGCGGTTTGTTGAAAACATAGGATTTTTTCTTCTGTTAGTTTATTTTTATATATAAACTATTATACCTAAAGCAGTAGTTCATTGGTAAGCTTCAATCATGATAATGCGCTTACATCATGACGCATGAAATAAAATATTGTTCATTCCTTGAGACTCCACAACTAGGGTGATATTTCTTTTAATCAGTTCATTAATGACGGAGATTTGAAATAACAAACATAAAAAAATACAACCGAATTCAGAACCTCGTCTGTATTTGAAGTCTGTTAAAAATTAATTTCAAATTCAGAACAGAACATTCGAAACATATTTGAATACAAGGCTTTTAGCTTTCTTAACAATACCATAGTGTGCAGTGACGTGCTTCAAATAGGCCAGTGCGTGTCGTTACACATATTGAAGGAATTTCTACACATCACAAACGTAAAATTCTGGTTCCATTTAATTAACAGTGCCTTCATTAATGTTCTCAGTTCTTTGTTTCTTCATATTTTAACAGACTAAATAAGAAACGCTGTTAGAATTAATTAAATATGTTGTCTCTGGAACTAAGAATATTTTAATTGTAATAAAACTAGCTTTGACTAGCGATTTTCCTTGAATCGTCGTGCTAAATAACATCCAGATACTATGTGTTTAGTATATACAGGTATTACACATGGTGATCTGTGTGGTGACGGATTAAGAATACGGAGTGTCACCACTCCTATTCACCCCGTAAACTATGCAGGACAACAGCACTGCAAAGAGAAGGAATTTTTGAAACAAACTGTATACCAGCACATCTGTCCGCGTGGTATAGTAGGCCAAAACCTCCTTTCTAAGGAGAGGCTTATAAAAAGAATTGTCAATATTAATTAAATATATTTGTACGCCTCTGGCCAAAACATAGACGATCTAACATCTCACACTCTGTTATAATTTGACCTATGTTTACAAAGTTTTTTTTTATGTTAGACGGGGCAGACGAGCAGACGGGTTACCTGATGGAAAGTGATCATCGCCGCCCATGAACGTCTACAACTCAGGAGTCACAAACGCGTTGCCGGCCTTTTAGGAAGGAGTACGCTTTTTAGTTACTACAGAAATAGAATCAAGTGATTATCCCGAACCATAAAATTCAAACCAGTGTTTTGAACGTACATTAAATCTTAACGAGTATTTTATTACCCAAAGAGTATGTTTTACTTAGATTTGTTAAATTAAATTTTAATTGCCTTAGAAGAGCTGTTGTGCGAGTGAGGGTAGTTATATTTTTCAAGTTGTAATTCGTTTAAGCTGTGAATTAGGGATTGTGGAGTTAATTAGCGTCATCGTTGATTGATAAGCAATCTTATTGTGCTTAAAATAATAGTGGTTTTCGGTAACAATCTTAATATACAGATTATACTATTAGTTTTATATTTAGTATATTCATATTTAAAAAAACTTGCTGGAATCTCTGCAAGATACTTTAAGGCCAATTCTCGTAATAAAAGTTCGGTCACAATTCAGTTCCGATCAACTGTCATAAAAGGTATTCTCGTAGTAAAATAGTAAAGTATTACTAAGACTAGCAGATTACCGATTCAATTTTCGGTTACAACACAATATACTCACATTACGTCAACGTTGTTTTTGTCCGTGTGGTGACGGATTAAGAATACGTAGTGTCACCACCCCTATTCATCCCGTGGGTGTCATAAGAGTCTACTAAGGGAACAAACTACGCAGGAAAACAGCACTGCAAAGAGAAGGAAAACTTGACAAAAACCCTATACCAACCCGTCTGGCCAGCGTGGTATAATAGGCCAAAACCTACTTTCTAGAGAGAGGCCTATGTCCAGTAGTGGACTGTTAAAGGCTGCTGGTGATGATGACAGTCATTAGATGTTTAATACTTTACTACGAAAGTACCTTTTATGACAATTGTGAGCAACTTAAAACTTCTAATAAACAAAGAACCCAAACTAAATAGTTAGTTGTATCGTTAATTTTTCACATCAGAATCAAGAACATGGAACTTGACATTTCGCTAGTCCCCTAAGGCAAGTAATGAAAATATAAATAAAACGACGCAAAGAATTTTGATGACGATTTCATGATCAGTCAGATAATTTTCCAGAAAATGTTTTTTATGTTCTTATTTAGGTGAAAAAAGAACATTATATTAAATATATATTTTAAAAAATAATGTACAAACACTCTGCGTACGAGTACATAATTTGCTTAGGTACATTATTTACGAGAAATCTGTATTCTAGTTATATTGTATACCCAGACCTTGTATCATTTATATTCATAATAAGCCGTACACGTAATGCTTTAATGAGTAAGTAAAACATATATATTTAAAGCTAAAACTTATTTATGTCAACAGAACCATTACATTACATAAATATTCAAAGGAATATCAAAAGGAGAAGTAATTAACACTCTTACCAACTAGAAACTTGTAAACTGTTTCACAGAGTTGGCGGGATTCATACCGCGTGCAGCCATCTTGACACGTTCCGTTTCTAGTTACTGTGTTGCCAACCGTGAAAATAATATCCGCCGTTGTGTGAATATAGCCTTTGAGGTAACACTAGATTATTCAAATTTTTTTGTTCGTGCGGAAATTTTTGAAATAGTCGTCTTAAATAGAGGTCTGTACCGTTCTAAGATGTTTAGAATTCGTTTAGCGACGTTTGCGAATACATTTTGGTCAATATCAGAATGCAATAGTAAAAATTCTAATATTAGGGCGATTAAGTTATATTTTTATAGTAATTAAAAGTTTGAAAATTCCAGATTTGCAACTAGTTATTGGCAAAGGTATCGGTCGGTCGGGATTGGGTCGTTTACTTTTTTAATATCTAAGTAGTCTAAATACTAAAACATTGGGAAACTTTTTAAGCACACGCGCACAAACAGGAATGGAAAACTTATAATTTTTAAAGCTTATAAGTCTTGTAGAACAGTATAGAAAGCTAAAATTATTAAAACAAAACATGTTATTAAGTTAAAAAATGTGTAAAATACTACTGTATAGATTACATAAATCTAACTTCGTGCAGCTAAAGCAGTCGTGATACAAAAGTATATACAATGACAGTATTTAGTTAAATAGTATAGTAATCTCCAGAACTTCGAGGAGGAGATGGAGGATATATAATGGCTGTTGTACCCGCCACTGGTTAGCTTATTTCGTTAGTAGTAGTTGAAATGTGAAACTCTGAGATTAAAAACTTCAAGAGTATTTTTCTTTCATACATACATACACTAACGTCTTTAACCCTCAATTGATAGACAGAGGCAAATTAATTACCCACACTAGGAATTGTTCGGACTAATACCAGCCGCAACTTTCCGCAATCAATGCAATATTTTCATCCTCATTACCTGGAAAGTTGGCGCTCCACTACTGTGCGCTTTTCGAGACAGTTTTTGCCCCGCACAACTAATACACCTTTAAAACCGTCCGACATTCTGCACACCGAAACATTTTTTATGGTATACTCCGTTCTTTGTGTATCCATCATAACCTACTGCATCCCAATATGGGGATATGCCAACAAGACCTACTTCATGAAAATTGAAAGAGCGCAGAGAGCAGTGCTTAAGGTTATCCACTTCAAAAACTTTAGATTCCCGACAAGAGAACTATATTCAATCTTAAAAACCCTCACTGTAAGACAACTTTTCATACTACGCGCAATTATACGCACTCTTTCCCAAGTGCCCCTGCCAGATCGATCTAAAAGAAACTCAACTAGGTTTTGCCATATACCTCCTCACAGAACCGCTTTTTGTTCACGTCAGCTACCTATCTCTATATACAAAATTTACAATAAAATCAATTACACTGTAGGCTTGCAATACCAAATCCAGTTCGAATTAAAAAACAAACTGACAAATTGGCTGTTAGCCTTAGACTACGACGAAACAGAAAATCTCTTGACAACATTACATGCTGCGTGAGTATCACTTTACTGATACTCACACAGCAACTCACATTCACACACACTTATACACACCCTCATACATACACCCACACATCCAGGAACACACACATACACACATCGCGCTGATATTCTTACAATCCATGCTCCTATATCTAAGCCATAATCATGTTATTACTAAAAACTGTAACAGTAAAGTAGTCCATCAAGTCCAAGATTGACAATATTGTCAATAGTGGCTAGCAGAAAACTGATGTCCAAAACACAGGTCTGTACCTAGTTTGGATGTCAGGGTTCAAAACTTATGTACCCACAAGAAAATTGTAACTTTAATTTATTTATTTTATGGCTAACCAACAATTGTTTACACTGCACCTTACAATTTATTTCCAAACTTTACTTTTTATTCCTAACTATAAAAAAATAAGTGTAACAATTTATTAAAGGTTAACACCGCACGCTTATAATATTATAAAAGTATACAGCTTTAAAATGAAATAAATCTTAAATTAGAGAAATAATTATAACAACTTTTTTTTTAATAATGACAATAACAAATTAGAAATTTAGTACAATGAATAAATAAAACCAATGCAACACAATTTTATCAATACACTCAATTCATAAATTAACCAATTTTATTATAAAGTTGACAATAGTACTGTAAAGTTTCCCAATGTTATCGCTATAAATATCTACTATGTCACTGCAGCCGTTGATTACTTTAATGATAATGTACTTCTGCAATTCTTTCTTGATAAATAAATGATTACTATTATTATTATCTGTGGAACAAGTTATCGTCTGCGGTATTTTCAGACCGATACGACCTTCAAACCTTTAAGAAAAGAGCGTACTCCTTATTAAAAGGCCGGCAACGCATTTGTGACTTCTGATTTGCAGACGTTCATGGGCGGCGATGGTCACTTTCCATCAGGTGACCCGTCTGCTCGTCTGCCCCCTCTGACATAAAAAAAAAAACATTTTGCTGACAGTAATTTAGTTAAGCCGATTGCCGTCAACCAGGCATATGTATTTCTAAATAAACATACTTATTTATTTCTAAATACATCATACTGTAGATAAATTAAACCTAGCCACAGCACAAATCATGCTGATCACACTATATTTGCCCTGGATGAGTGTTGAACCCACGACTCCTTGCTCAGCAGGGATTAATCCCACCCACACGCCCACCACTGTAACTCCTGTACACCAGGATCCACAGCAGTGACCCACGAACACACCGAGTTATGACACTCGGTAAGTCCCAGGAAGAAATTAAACTGTCTTGGAAACCGCAACGAAATTAATCAGAAGAAAATTGGAGGAGTTGGAAATACAGTAAATCCACTTCCCTCCTTAGCAAAGCGGGAGACAAAATGAAGTAAAGTCCTTGCTCAGCAGTCAGTATCGCTAAATATTATACCAAGAAATCAGTCAAATGTCTCTTTCTATTAGGAATTTTATCGCGAATCGAAGTACACCTTCCCCTAAACGATATAAAAACAAATAGAAATTATTTCTTACAATGATTGTTTAGTTCAAAACAACGGTACGAAATTGGCATCAACCCGCATACATGCACGATGAAAATTGTGGCTCTATTGTTCTACGGGCGGCAAATCAACTGTCTAGGGATGTGCCACAGTATTATCGATATCGATGAACTTATAAACTTAAACTTATTGTGTTACATATGTTACATATGGGATGAAATACGAATGTGAATTTGTTCTAAGACTTTCTGAAAAGAGAGTCCATTAAATCGTTCTTCAACTCCTCTATGTAAGAGCAATTTGTTAAAAGGGGGATTCTAGAAAAGAGCAAAAATATGACGACCAAGATGATAAGTTTAGTTTTAGATACATCGTTCCTTGGAATTTCATCAAAATCTCATTTACACACACGTATCGTTGACAGAATTTAATCTACCTCCGTTTTAATTTTCATTTACATCACATAAGTTTGAAACATATAGTTATTACAAATGATATATGTACATTTTTAACTGACCACGTCCGGTGCTACCTGGTCGAAATGTCAGACAATTTAAAGGTATGTAATACCTATTACGTAATCGCATTAAACATCATAATCTTTCCTGGAACGGATCATTTAAAAGTTAATATAAACTATCGATATGGACATAAACGTTACGTGACACACCTCTAAACCACTTGTTGTACCGCGTCCGTAATTTTCTCGGCACAACTCTATTGAAAGAAGCAAAATGTTCCCTCAGTTTAACGGATAAACACCAACTTTTTGTTTACATATTTATATAAATACCTTGAAGGTAAACAGCCCCTGGGATAGACTGAATGACTCTCCTTGAATTAACGACACAAAAGACACACTTAGCTCTAACGTAAATAGGCATTTCTAAGTTTAATATTACGCAAACGAATAGCTACATCTCCCATTGATCAAGTACTTTACCTGGGCCTGTTGGTCTAGTGGTTAATGACCCTGAATTGCTAAGCCGGAGGTCGTGGGTTCGATTCCTACCCAGGACAAATTTAATATTTGTGTGATGAGTACGATCGTTCTATGTCTGAGTGTAATTTATCCATAACATTTAGAAATATATAAGTATGATTATCAGCAGTTTGGTTACCATCAGACAGTACAGGTTCTGCCTAGTTTGGGATCAGACGGCTGTGAGTTCATAATTCGATTTAAACCCCCTTTAACGAGAAAAGTAAAACGTAAATCATTTGTACAAGCGCGTTATACGAGAATACTCCTACAACGCGTTTTCTTATAACGCGGAACAAATCTACCGTGTTATAGGGGGGATTACTGTGATGGGGCACCAGGGACTTCCTTTCTAGGGTATACCTGGTTCCCCGGCTATTAGTACCCGAGACGGCGTGCGGTTTTAGTCGGTTCGAGTCCGACATGCCACCGACAGGTGGTATCCGAGGGGATTTCCGCACGGAAAAAAAAAAAAGGGGGGGATTACTGTACTACTACTCCTAACTACCACTACTCCTAACTACTACTACTAACAGTCTCTAATTTAAGCTACGGACGGACGGACCGACTTGGCGCATCTTTAACGATTCCTTATTAGCTCTACAGAACCCTAAAATGTACAAGGCCCTTAGAACACAGGTACGTCTTCCGGTTTGCGGTGAGTTCACTAGAAAATTTTGGTTTTAACTTTGATTTATGTCGCAATTCAGACTAAGACTAAAAATTGTACAAGAATTTCTGAACGTACATTTTTAAATATAGCTTTGGTTATATTAATCATTTTAACATCCTTTTACTCTGTGGTGGACATGGAATTAAGTGCTAACTTTAAATCATTTTCATTAGATAAAGTGATTGGCTGCGGTCACAGTGATTTCACATGTGAGTGTGATTTCGTCATAGAGAAGAATAAACAATTTTTAAAATTTAGACCTTTCACAAGTATTGCGCTAGTGTAATAATTAAGTAACAGTGGTTTTGTAAATCAGTCCCAGGTTTCATATGATTTATTATTTATACAAACAAATAAAATTAAAGTTTCTGTTTGTAATGTCAAAATAATAGGTTTTTTTCATGCTCACGGTTATTTGCACACAACAAAACAGTTTAAATATTTTTTGTCTGTCTTTCTGTCTGTCTGTTTGTTTGGCTGGACTGATTTTGATAATATTTTACTATCAAGTAGCTGTCTAAATAAGGAGTAACTTAAGCTATTTTTTCTCACAGATAAACCCTATAAAACTTTGCCTGGTCCGGGAATCGAACTCACTAATGCAGCGCGTCGTCAAGTCGCGGGCACTAGCTACTTAATAATATGATTAAATTCCATCCCTAGGCTGTGGTAACTTCACTCACTTGGTTAAAAACAAGGAAAGAACTGTTTAATACATGTTTTCTGTGAGGCCGTTGGTAATACTCCGGTCGAGCCTGATCCAAATGTGTCGAAGCATATCTCTGGTAAATAAAAACTAGACTGCTCTATTGGCTTAGGGGTAGCAATGCTGACTTCTAAGCACTTCAGAGGTCGTGGGTTTCACCCAAAACGAATTTTGTGTTATGGGAACTCCTAAAGTTTTATAAAAACGACTCCGTCTCCATAGAGCTTGATACTTTTAGATTTAAAATGGATCGGTTTGTTGATATCCTAATTTCTTGTGGGAGCGCGTACCGTAGATTAATAGCATTTATGTTATTTATATTTCTTTAAATAGGTGACGGATTAAGAATACAGAGTGTCACCACCCCTATTTATCCCGTGGGTGTCGTAAGAGCCGACTAAGGGAGAAAACTACGCAGAACAACAGCACTGCAGAGAGAAGGAAAACTTGACACAAACCCTATACCAACCCGTCTGGCCAGCGTGTTATAGTAGGCCAAAACCTCCTTTCTAAGGAGAGGCCTATGTCCAGTAGTGGACTTTTGATGATTGATGTGTAATTACATTTCAAAATGAGATAACATTTACATAGAGAAAGAAAATATGTCGGTAAGGATTCGATAAACTTTTCTCTGCTTAACAATTTTTTTTCTTTTTATTCTTAAAAAAGACAACTGCCGCACTAGGAATTAATCGTGTGTCGCGGGGAACTTTACAAACACATAAAACGACTTAGAACAACAATTTGTGAATCACACAAAGTGTTGTCCCATGTGGGGATCGGACCCACAACACTCAGCGTAGTAGTGAGCGGCGTGGCGACCGTTTAAACCGCTACGCCATCCGTGCAGTCATTTGTTCAATAAATCTTTTAGTAGAATTATGACTACTAAAATACACATTCAAAAATAAATGGACAATAGCCACAACCAAAGTGAAATAGTGTACCGCAAGGACAAAAAAAATCTGTTTTCTAATGGCGGACTTTACAAAATACACAAAAAGAAATCAAAATTATTTGAAAAACTATAATACAATAATTGTTTAACATTATACAAGACGCTGCTTCTTAATTTTAATAACCTCCAAGACTGTGATTAAAACAGTTTAGCGAACCACAAAAAATCAAAGCATTTATTTATCTTTTTTTTACTACGCAACACGCACAAACACGCGAGTTTACGCGGCCTACTCGACAAATTTATCGATATCAATAACACTATGTCAAACAATCGATATAAAGCTTATATTATATCACATAATTAGTATTTGATGTTTAATATTATAATTCTACTAAGCTGTGACAGTAATTGGCTGTATGAGTGATGCCTTTGTCCCGTTTTATCACATGATATTAAATACACTATTGTTATGTCAATAGGCCAGTTGCCTATGGTTATAATAATCCGTACTAATATTATAAATGCGAAAGTGTGTCTGTCTGTCTGTTACCTCTTCACGCTTAAACCGCTGAACCGATTTAGATGAAATTTCGTATAGAGACAGTTTGATTCTTGAGGAAGGACATAGGATAGGACATCTTTTTACCGCTATAATCGACATACACACGGGCCAAGCTGCGGGCAGAAGCTAGTATAATATTATAAAAATCTAAGAAGTTAGCTAAATCTTATCTGTTTAGCGATTATGGATTCTCCATACATATTTTCATCCCCTCTTTGCAACCCCTTAAAAAATGATTTCTGGTATAAAAACGCGCTTCCTACCGCGCCGAGTGTTGTGGGTTCAAACCCCACATGGGACGACAATAATCAACTAAATATGTACTAAGTTTACTGTATTATCAAATTGTATACTTAAATTTACTACCATAACTAGAAGAAAATAGTTTTCATAGTTCAAAATATGTAAAAGTAAATTGTAGTGTGTATAAACCGTTTTGTCACTTCTAGGCACTCGATCGCTATATTTACTGCTGACGTGTTGAACAAATATTTGGAATTCATAATGTTTTTAAGTTACCCTCACTACATTTGTGTAAGAAATTGTTTTGTTGGTATTTTGTTTAAATTACTGTTTTCTGTATCACAGATAAATTAATAAAACTGTAATTTGTTTTTCTCATGTAAGTGAATAGTTTATGTTAATCTTTGTGAGAAATAAACGATCTTAAACCTGATAAATAACGGAGTTCGGAAGTAATAGAAATTAAAAAAAATACAATCGATTTGAGAACCTCCTGCTTTTTTTAAAGTCGACTAAAAAGTGCCGTGAATATGCACCGTAATTGCGCCGCGAAAAGGTACCATAACTAAGATACTAAGGGACTCAGTAATTTATGAAAATACCACCAATAAATATTAAAGTACTTGCTAAGTGGTTACGCCTTTGGTTTGATATATTTCTTCATTATAACAGCTGACATTATGGATTAACATTATTTATTAGGAAGGAGAGACATGCTTCGGAACATTTGTGGCGGCTTGACAAGAGTGATACCACGGCCTCACAGAAAACCGGTGTTAAGTTGGGATGAAATAAAATCACAATGACCATTATTAAAATAAATCATATGATTTATAAATCATGAAACCACAACTGTGACGAATTTACATAACCACTGCGTCTTATTATTAAGCTAGCACCAGACCCGCGAAAGGTCTCTTCTAAAAAAAAAAATAGGTCTTTACCTATGAAATTGCCGTTTTGTATGAAATAAGTGAAAGTACTTATTTTTTCAAACTTTTTTATTTCTGTTATTCGAAGTAATCACCCATGCAATCGACGCATCTTTGCCAACGCATTGGCAGTTTATTGATGCCCTTCTTGTAAAAATCAGCTGGACGGGAGGCAACAAACTCTTCAAAGGCATTTTGTACTGCCTCTCGGGAATTGAATTTTTACCCACTAAAAAGTTGTCTAAATTTTGGATAAAGTAGTAATCGGTAGGTGCAAGGTCTGGTGAGTACCAAGCAACCAGCTTTGGTCAAACGGTCGTCCCCACTGTTCCTTCACGACAACGCGCGACCCCATACTGCGCAACAGACAGTCTCCAAGCTGCAAGAGCTGGGGTTGGAAGCTCTCCCTTATCCGCCATACTCACCAGACGTTGCACCTACCGAGTTATTATTGACCTAGTTTTGCTACATTTAGACCGTACAAAATTTAACGTAACTTCCGCGTGGTGACGGATTAAAATTACGGAGTATCACCACCCCTATTCATCCCGTGGGTGTCGTAAGAGCTGACTAAGGGAACTAACTACGCAGGACAACAGCACTGCAAAGAGAAGGAAAACTTGAAACAAACCCTGTACCAACCCGTCTGGCCAACGTGGTATAGTAGGCCAAAAACTCTTTTCTAAAGAGAGGCCTATGTTCAGCAGTAGACTATTAAAGGCTGTTGATGTGATGTGATGTGAAAACTTAACAAGCCCATGTTATTAAAAGACCATTATTTAAAACAATATCAGCTTTTCACCTTCCCATTTTTACATACTAACTATTACTCGGTAACAAAATTGTCTATGTTTGACTTCACGTATTAATTAATTAATGTTACCATAAATATCCCTAACTATAGGCGATTTGAACCGATAATGTCATTACTAAAATGCTCTTTAATTGTCCGATAGGCGTTCAAACAAAGTTCGTGTTAGTTCTGCACTCTGTCGTATGTGTTGGCGGGTTACATTAGCTTGATGTGCAAACAGTTACGACTAAATGTCAAATATTGTTTGCTTAAAACGCTGTACGACGAATATTTAAATCTAGAACTGGTGTGTAATAGAAAAGGTATTTTTGTAAATATTCATTTTATATTTATGTAAATAGAAACTCTAAGACCAAACCTGGTGAAACTGACTGCTAAGCCAGAGGTTGTGGGTTCGATTCCCACCCAGGACAAATAATTGTGTGATGAGCACGATCATTTGTTCTGTGTCTGGGTGTAATGAGTTCGTGTAGTGACGGATTAAGAATACGGAATGTCACTACCCCAATTGATCCTGTGGGTGTTGTACGAGCCGACTAAGGGCGCAAAACAACGCAGGACACCAGCACCTCAAAAAGAAGGAAAACTTGACACAAACCCTATACCAACCCGTCTGGCCAGCGTGGTATAGTAGGCCACAACCTCCTTTCTAAAGAGAGACCCATGTCTAGCAGTGGACCATTAAAAGCTGTTGATGATGATGATTTGAGTTATGTTTAAGTATGTTTATCAGCCGTCTGGTACAGGCTCTGCCTCGTTTGATCCAGACGACCGTATATTAGATGCGTCAACTTATTACTTTTATTACTGTACAGAATAGTTGTAGTGAGCGGGAATCGAACCCGACAACTCTAAAGTGGCAATGAATGGCTGTTCCTATTGTTACTAATTTTGCGATGCAACTAAAAGTATTCCATCGCATTGTTTTAAAACCGCTTACGTTGAAAGGGAACTCAATAACATCGACAAGCATTTTTTTGTTTTATAAACTCTATGGTACTGCTGAAAGTAGGTACAGAACTTTCTGTATAGCGTTTAGAAGTTGTATTGTGTGACAAATGGCGATCCACAAACTGAAAAAATGTAAAAAATACAGTTTTTTTTAAATATAGTTGCCAAACGAGCACCAAAATACGCTCTTTTCTTGATGGTTTCAAGGTCGTTTCGGTCCGCAAATACCGTAGGTGAAATTTTGCCCCACAGGTTGGTTGTGCAAGGCAAATTTTAATGAGAGTGAGTGCCAAGTATCCAAAAAAGGGGGGTTAAAATTGTTAACTGACATCAGTCAATTAACGATTTCCACTCCCTTTATAAAAAAAAGGTTGTAAAAGTTCCCGCTCACAAACCGAAGGTCAGCTGAAGCTTAGTAATAGTGCTTTGTGTTCATCATACTAACTAACAATATCTAATTATTTCCATTTTTTTTACAATGTTAGTATTTCTTAATGTTAAGTTCTTTATTAACTTAAGCATAGTGAACTAACCTAGTCACTCATCAAAATGCCCATAGCATTAACTGTAAATTTTTATACATAAGGTGTTAATAAATAAAATTAAAATTATTTCAGCAACAACAATGCGTATGTTCCTAGCCGCCATCTTAGTGCTGTCCGCCATGTTGTCGTGCGCGGCGCAGGCGCAGTACCCGCGCCCCCGCCGCCCCGAACGCTTCGATACTGCCGAACAAATATCCAACTATTTGAAGGAACTGCAGGAATATTACTCTGTTCATGGAAGGGGACGGTGAGAGCTTTTTCGTTAGTTTTATTAGTTGCAGCTAGGGTTTGGACATTTTTAAAGTCCAGGGACACGAGACAGCCTACGATCAAAGTCCCGGAATGTCCCAGGACCTGAGGAGTTCTCAAAAAAATTTGAATCGAGTTTATTTCTAGCTAAATTTATTAAAAAAAAGCAATATTTGTTAAAAAGCAACATTTATTAAACATAAATTTAAATCCTAACAATTTTAACGCTAATTTTAGTCTAAATATTTGGTATGTTTATTTTTTATAATCATGGAATAACTTTTAACAATTAATCTTACAATAATAAAACAAACTTTGATTAAGTTTGTTTTATTATGCTAATTAATCATAAATTAAAGTTAATCATACTAATTTTTAATAACTATTTTCTAGTGTTTACTCATTGGTCATAACATAATTCCCGTAATCACAGATTTGTTTCATAATAAAATCATCTAAGTATGAAACAGACTTATAAATTTTGACTGCACGGATGGCGTAGTGGTTTAAGCGGTCGCCACGCCGCTTCCTACTACGCCGAGTGTTGTAGGTTCAAACCCCACATGGGACGACACTTTGTGTGATCCACAAATTGTTGTTCTGAGTCTGGGTGTTCTTTGTGTCCGTTTCATGTATGTTTGTAAAGTCCCCCGCGACACAGGATATTTTCCTAATGCGGGAGTTGTCTTTTTTTAAGAAAAAAAATGAATTTAAAAAAAATCACTCTTATAAATAATTAATCAATTTAATCAAATAGGCTTTAAAAAAATCAGTGCGTTCATAGTTTTGTGTGTCTCGTCTCGACTCGAAAGTCTCGGGACCCGAGACAACTAAATTTACAAAAAGTTCCGGGACTTCGAGAAACGAGACGCCCTGGGACCGAAACCCTAGTTGCAGCTTAAATTGCTGGCTAGTCCAGCTGAGTATGCAGATAGATGAGAGCATTTAAAAAGCTCTAAGGTCATAGCTCAGTAGAGTCCACCACCGCCACACCGCCTGGCCTTGTGCGGTTCATATTCTTTATTAAGACTTCTATGCGAGGGTTTGGGTATGACACAACGGCCTTACAGACACACAAACTTGTTAAGCGATCCCTTCTTTGGTTTTAACCGAGTGAGTCGGAGTCCAAACAATATTTGCAAAAGAAATATTTCATAATTTCTAAATGTGAAAATTGCAAAATATTATGACCTTACACTAGGGAGGGCGCATCTCACAAATGTGAATTAAAATAAATAAAATTAGTGTCTGTTTGTAATATTAAAATAACCGCTTTTCACTACACACCAAAATAACATTTTTTACAATTTTTGTCTGTCTGTCTGTCTGTCTGTTTGTTCCGGGTAATCTCTGGAACGGCTGGACCGATTTCGACGGGACTTTCACTGGCAGATAGCTGATGACATAAGGAGTAACTTGGGCTACTTTTTTTAGACTAGCTTCGCCCCGCGGCGTTGCCCGCGGTTATAACAACAAACGCGGGTAACACCGCGGGTCTTAGCTAGTCTATGCCTAAAACCAGTTTAAATATTTTTTGTCTGTCTGTTTGTTCGGGTAATATTCAAAACAGCTGGACCGATTTTGATAATATTTTACTACCAGGTGCCTATATAAGGAGTAACTTAGGCTATTTTTTCTCTCAGAAAAGCCGTATAGAATTATGCTTGGTCCGGGAATCGTCCGTACCATACTAAACCACTAAGACAGCGCTTTACAAATTTCAAACGAACGAAGTCGCGGTATTAAATCATAGTAGTTTGTATGTAACAGACAGCTTAACAGCTTAAGTTAGAGCTATGATTTAGACGCAATCAACTTAACAGTATTTTTAATTGACTTCACAAAAAAGGAGGAGTTTTTTAGGTATATTGATGTCTGTTAAACCTTTACACATCACATCAACTACCTTTAATAGTCATAGGCCTCCTGCTGGACATAGGCCTCTCATTAGTAAGAAGGTTTTAGCCTACAGTGATATCTTATACAAGTTGAATATTTATTTTCATGTGAGTCATTTCGAATCCGTGCACAAGGAGCTGTCTTAGGTACTTCTTTCTTTCTTAAAACAAAATTGATAACTGTGAATAGAATCCGTGTAATTGCAATAAATTAAAACGTGAACGGCTGTTCACTTGAAAGAGTTTTCTTCAACTTGGTTCTCACCGCTGCTACTAGATGGCAGCAAGGTTATTTATAATAAAAATAAATTTCTTTATTGGCACAATATACAAGTAGGTACATAGTAGTAGATTTCTCAATAGAGGTACAACAAATCTTAATGTTCTGCTGGTACTTAAAATAGGATATTCTGTGTTATAAGTACCAGCTACCTGTAGTTAGCCTTTGATACTAGATGGCAACACACACTCATTTTTTAACTACACTGCCATCTATTAAGTATTTATACGCAACATGTCTAGCAACAGCGACATCTTTCTTCAAACAAAAGTACTTTATGCAACTTTAAGGCCAACGTCATGCTTCTCTCTCGTGGGTTCTCTCCTAGACCCCAGCTAGGGTCTCGGGGTGACTGACATCTCCAGGTCTACGGCCTGTCCAAGAGGTGTTCCTCGGCGTCATGTTTGATTTTCAGCTCCAATGTTTTACCTAGAGTTGAAAACTTCAGATTTAAAAATGGCTATCGAGAAAACAACTACTACCTCGTATGGGAATAACGCGATAATATGTATATACAATAAAGCGATGTTTAAAATGGTCGTAGTTTATGAATTTTGTGTTGCCAGCTACATTAATCTTTTTTTTCAGATATGGCAAGAGACAAATGCATATAGCCGACGCGTCTGTTATCTTCAGAGAGAGCCCATTCTTCGAACACAGCATTAACGAGGAACCCGCATTCAAAAATCTTGGTTATAAGTAAAATAATAAATAACTGAAAATATAATTAATAACATTCCCTTGTATATGATCCGTACTTCGAGAATTCTTTTTGACAGTTGTATTTTTTTTAATTGACACATGCTAAGTTTTTTTCAAACAAAAATGTCATACCCATCTTGATATTTCGGCCTAATTACTTTTATAAAACTGTTCTAGTCAATAAATACCGTCTTAATATAAATTAATTTTCAAATAATTACTATTTTTTTCAACTGAAATCCCATAAATAGTTATCATGCTGGGTGTATGACTATTTTTGGCGATGTTTGTAAAGATTTCTTTTATTTTAATAGAGATAATAAGTATGTAATAAAATGAAATAGTATTACTAACAATGTATGTAGTATTTATTCAAATACAAAATTGTTTGAAGGCTCAGCTGTTTTATTTAATTTCCAAACTGTGTTTACCTATTTATATACATGTCAAAGTTTTGTGGGAGGGCTAGCTCGGACCTCCATCACCACGGTCTCACAGGAAACCAGTGTTGCTCGTGGACTGCAAGGATGACGTAGTGGTTTAAGCGGTCACCCCGCTTTCTACTGCGCTGAGTGTTGTGGGTTTTCCCGCATGGAACAACACTTTGTGTGATTCACAAATTGATGTTCCGAATCTGGGTATTCTTTGTGTCCGTTTAATATATGTTTGTAAAGTCCCCCGCAACACAAGAATGTAATCTTAATGCGGGAGTTGTCTTAAAAAAAAAAACAAAGAAAAAACAATTGTGCGAGCAATAACCCTTCCCCCATCCTAATTCTAATAAGTCTGGTGGGCAGTCAATGGTTGGTAACGAACTAGTGGCTCTTGATTAGAAGGTGTCCATTTCCAAGTTCACCATCACCATCAGGAGATCAATCTGCTCGTTTCTAATCTTATATAAAAAAATATACTCCTTTTTAGCTTGAGATCTAATCATCATGGATTTGCGAGACCTGGTATCGCCGCTATTGGTACACTTATAATTTTCGCCGATTAAGGTTCGAAGGCCTACTTTTTTAATGGGACTAATCCCACCCACACGCCCACCACTGTAACTCCTGTACACCAGGATCCACAGCAGTGAGCCACGAACACACCGAGTTATGACACTCGGGAAGAAGGCCTACTGACAAAGACGTTGTCAGGATTTAAAACTACAACAGAGACTCCTATTATTTAATAGGGTAGCCTCTTTTGCTTTTAATAAATTATTTCACCTGAATCATTTCAGGCATATGCATAATTCATTATGCATTTTTTTTGTTAGAGTGGGCAGTTAGCAGGCGGGTCAGTTGAGAGATCGACGTAGCTCTGAATTTTCTCCTTTCTCTTTCTCTTCCACTCGGGCCGCCACCGCGCTAACAAAAAGTACCTGTTCTTTACTGACTATTTAAACAAATGTATATTTATCAAATGACCTGAAAATTTGTGGTTAAACTCCTCCTTGATACATAGAAGACGAAATTATAATGTTTTTCAAAAATCAAAACCCCATCCCAATCGGTCACTTTTTGCAAAAGTCGACGGTTTGCAAAAAGTTTACAACATTTTCACCTGACACTTTAGCTATAGTTACAAGACTATAACATTGACAACATATCCAAATTTCAGCTCTCTACTATTTCCTGAACGCGAGTTACCAATTTTCCAAGTTTTGCAAAATTTGGGCGATCGGATGGTCCGATTTTGCTCTCCGGGGGTTCATTCCCTTTTTTTAATTGCGTACATTTGTTACATTCAACCTTTTTTCATAGGAGCTTTAGTTTTCGCTCTAGACGCGAAAAACTTTCTACCATTTTTGACTTTGTTTTTGGCACGTTAGCTAACAATATTTTGTTATAATCACATCATCACATTAACAGCCTTTAGCAGTCCACTGCTGGACATAGGCCTGTCCTTAGAAAGGAAGTTTGGAGGAAAGGATTTTGTTATAATATTTATTGCAAATAATTCCTAATAGTTGAATCTGAAAAAAAAAAATCACTCCGATTTTTCTAATTCTACTTGTCTATTTTTTTAATTCTACTTGTCTACTAGGCCACTATCGTTATCAACAACCCTTCGTTCTTATTACCCCTCAATGAAGTCGGCCAATACTAATCAGATAATAAACACAGACATTTAGAGTAAATTTGACCTTAAACATAAGAACATAGAGTTGATTTTCAACCTAACATTGTCAATAAAACCTGAGATAGGCATTCATCTGTCTGTCTCTATACAGACATGAAATGGGACTGTGCGTCCGTCATCGTAATTAAATATTCATTTAGAAAAACTAATGCAAGTAAAAGCCTTGGTTTAATTTAAGATAAATATTTTATATTAAAACAAATATCCATGTGGTGACGGATTAAGAAAAAAGACAGTCACCACCCCTATTCATCCCGTGGGTGTCGTAAGAGCCGACTCAGGGAGAAAACTATACGCAAAACAACCAAGCCCTATACCAGCCCTGGCCAGTGTTGTATAGTAGGCCAAAACTTCCTTTCTAAGGAGAGGCCTATGTCCAGCAGTGGACTATTAAAGGCTGTTTATGTGATGTGAAACAGACTTTAAATGAAAATAACCCATGATTTGGATAAATATTTGTTTTATTTTATTTGCCCATAAAAATAAAACTATTCGGTTTAGAAATGAGTACAAATTATGATGAATTTATGGAATATATGAAAAAGGCTCAAAAGTATCTATATAATAAATTCCAAAACAAATAAGAGCGAAGCCGCGTGTTTCACAATGCTAGAAATCAAGTTTCAAGAAATGAAATATGAACTTTAGGATTAACAAGGTAGAGTATATAGTACAATACAGGCTTGTTAGAAAGAGAAGGTAACAAATCGAAACTAAGTGGATTATAAACAGAATGCGCGCGCAACTGCGATGTTGTCGTGTAATGGCGGCAGGCTCTTTTTAGTTGCACGATCGGAACAGTTATTTTAAAGTAGTGATTTCGTAGTATTCGAATACAGCGTCTTAAAGTATTAATATCAAAATTGAATATTTAAAACAATGTAAAACAATTGCAAAAATTATGTTGAATAACTTGCTAATGGCGCCCAACGTGGGACAAATTAATTTATTTCTATCTAATTAGATGTAATACAGTACAATATAACTAAAACTAACAAGCCAACGTTATTATGTTGCTATTGTGTGACAGCTACGTTTTACGCGTCACAATGACAACGCAGCTGACACACTCACAACGACAACAGATTAGAACTTAGAGGCCAACTATAAGAAACCATTTTTTTACACTTTCACAGCATTGACAGTCTATCTAGACATATCAAAAATCTTGGCTTTTATTACTGGATTAAATTGCAACTACAACTGAAGAATGTTTTCTTAGAAATCGGCAGAATCAAAACCGAATACATGTTTTCTGATTTATTTTATACTAGCTCGTGCCCGGGACTTCGTCAGCGTGGAATTTGAAAAGTGCTGCCTTAGTGGTTTCACTTACCGGACCAGGTAAAATTTTGTCACCTACAATACTGCCCCTATTCTGTGAAAAATAGCCTAAGTTACTCCTTATATATACAGCTACCTAGTAGTAAAATATTATCAAAATCGGTCAAGCCACTTTGAAGATTACCCGGCACAAACAGACAGACGACAGATAGACAGACAGACAAAAAATATTGAAACTGGTTTTAGGCATAGATACCGTGCAAATAACCGTGTGAGCAAGAAAAAAAAACATTATTTCTACAAACAGACACTTCAATTTTATTTATTTGTATAGATGTAAATTATACTATGAGAATTGTTGAGGATACTAAATAATTTCAGTACCTAATCATATCATTCAATAATATCATGGAACTGAATATTAGACAACTAGTATTTTCACCGCTCCAGTATGTAACAGGTTTCACAGAAATTCAACTATAAAGAACCTTCGCGATCGCGATTCAGGAAGCGGCCAGCACCGCTTTTATTT